>CM040394.1:16839309-17439309 GCA_022702515.1 Ilyophis sp. 1 JC-2022
GATTTGCTGAATTTTCATTGCTCAATCAATTTTCTTAACTTCACATCTTCCATATGCCATGCTATGAGCACCTCCACAGTTGCAGTATTTGGCTTGCACATTATCCCCATATTTTTCATACTTATGCTCTCCTCCACATTTAGCGCATATTTGTTTCCCCCTACACACTGTGGCAATATGCCCGTATCTCTGGCATTTGTAACAACGAAGCGGTGGTGGTACATAAGCCCTTACCCTAAAGCTCATATAGCCTATTTTTACCCTTTCAGGTAAGAATGAACCCTGAAACTCCACGAATACTGATAGACTCTTTCCACGCCCTCCCTGGAAACCACGTATTGTGTCGTCACGGATTCACGCCACTTCCATCCTCTCCGGCTACAGATACTCAGCTTGAAGTAGGCTGGCTATAGAGTTCTGTGCTGGCTACTGTAGGTGGTAAAAAAAGGTCTTGGTAACACAGTTTCATGCGCACGGGCCATTTAAATAGTTTTCAAAGCCTCCAACTGATCGTGCGTCCAACTGACCCATGCTTTGTCTCTTAGTTAAAGTCAATATGATTGTAAAACATCTTTCTTTGCATCCATTTTCACATAGGCCTACATATCTTATTGAACTCACATACATACTTACTGTCATCCCAGTAGCTAATATTTAACACATTTATTGTGCATTGATGTAGCCTAGAGCCTAATACATTGGACCATAATTCCAAGCCACAAACAGTTTGGTCTGGAGGCTTTTTTGTTACCTGTAACATATATTAACAAATAAAATGCCCAATATATAATTAAATAGCTTAACCCTTTTGTCCGGCTTGGGTCACATTGACCAGTTTTAAACTTTTAGTAAATGAGAAATTATGCCTTTGAGAGCTGTGTTTCATAACCAGTGACTAAACCAATACATTTGGTTCTTGTTTTGTGTTTCTATTTATTGTTCATCGTCTGTGTTTGCTTTATGTCTTTTTGCCTATATGTTTTTTTTGAATATAATAAGATACATATGGAAATATTACTGAGAATGTCAGTTCAAAACAATACATATAAATAATCTACTGCATGAAAACCTTGTTTCATTCAAATCTGTCCCAGATAAACATTGTTTATGCCCCCATTTAAAAAAATATATAAACCACATCTTTATTACAAATTAATGACACTTCCATTGTTAAATCTAGCAGAGGTGAATGGCTACCATTAACCATATATATTTTAAATATTGTTTGGAATTGAGATACATACATTTTATTTATGCATTGCTATATTTGACACAGGCTAACCGTTCCAAGTGTTATCATAAGTTAACAGAACACGAGGATTGAAATAGTTAAAACCAATAAAATAAAGACATTCTGTTGGAGTGTTTTCCTCTATCAAATGATGGTGCAGCATGTGGACAATGATTTGTCATCACTTGTTCCTCTTCCAAAGTTACCCATAATCAAAACGCGCTCTTATTTTTGTCACATCCAATTTTGGAGTGATCAGGGGACATCTGTACTTCATAGATCCATAGCCTCCCTCAATGGCAGGGAGAGGGTGTTCTGTTAACCTTAGACTGTATAAAAATAGGGTGTTAACACAATAAACGCATAAGTGTTTGAAACTTCTAAATGTATTTAGTTTTTGGCACTAGCTAGACAAGGGGCGGCTGTGGTTCAGGAGGTAGAGCGGGTCGTCCGCTGATCGCAGGGTTGGCGGTTCGATCCCCGGCTCCTGTCGAAGTGTCCTTGGGCAAGACACTGAACCCCAAATTGCTCCCAATGAGCAGGCTAGCGCCTTGCATGGTGGCTGCCGCCATTGGTGTGTGAATGTGTGTGTGAACGGGTGAGTGAGAGGCCATTGTAAAGCGCTTTGGATAAAAGCGCTATATAAGTGCAGTCCATTTTTTAAGACTACTTTTTCCTCATTCACAACCGCTAAGATATTGACGATACTCGGTGTTTATTATAAATAGTTGATATCTATGAACAACTAATCAGATTCACGATTCGGTTGGAGGACCATGGCGTTGTAACAACTTCCCGAACGGAAGTACCCTCTTGATGGTTCGTGCTCGTTGTTGACATTTTGGTGGAGAAAATGGCGACCGGAGTCAGGCAGGAGCTTGCACAGCTTATGAACTCAAGTGGGTCTCACAAAGATCTCGCCGGGAAGTAAGTATTTGCCAAAAGCGAATCTAAAGGAATTTTTGGGGAAAAGAAAATTAAAATTGCAAAATAATCTTTCACAGGTTTGAGCATACCGCCCGAATGGCTGACACCCCGGCCGTAACATGACAAGCCGGCTAGCTAGCTGCTCACTAGCTAAGCAGACCAGCTAGCGGCAACACATCAACGCGTGTTCTGCGCGTTACTTAACTTGGCTGGTTATAATTTCTTGTTGGTTGCATGTCATAAAACTAACGAATACATATAATTTATTTCACCGATGTAAAGCTGTCACTTTTCAACGTTTATTCGTTTTGCTAACACTGACTCGTCAGTGCCAATTCATCATTGTCGTAGCTAGCCAGCTAGCAAGAAAATGGAGCTAACGTTAATGGAATCTAACGTTATCGGTATTTACAATTGACGTTAGCTAGCTCGTTAACGTTGGCTAACGTCGCAATGCATTCCTGGACCACCATCGTAAATTAGTAAGTTAGCTAATTTAGCTGTAATTACCCTCTAAATATTAGCTAGCTAGCTAGCTAGCGTGAGTTATCACACTTGCAGCGAACATGGCATCTTGCCCTGTAAAATTAGCCAGGCATTGCCTACTACAAAGTCAAAGATGAGTTTCTTGCTGTGATTAACGTTAGGCTACTGACAAGGTAATAAGGCTTTACTCTTCATCTAGCCTATAGTTAGCTAAATGGGTAGCTCAAGTTGGCTATACCTACGTAACATGCTAAATGAATCAGGTTAGCTAATAAGATGGCAAACGTTAGCTAGTTGTGATAGCACCTGGTTCTTTTTTTTCTTTCTTTTTTTCTTTTTTTCCTTTTCGTTCTGAGCTAAACCCAAAATGTCACTTGCAGATATCGACAAATCCTGGAAAAAGCTATTCAATTCACAGATGCTGAACAACTGGAGGCACTAAAGGCATTTGTTGAAGCCAGTAAGTAAGAGTTGTCTGATTATGCAGCGGCCTTCCGTGCTGACTTTAGCGGCCCGGAGTCTGACACGATCTGTTTCGGTCATCTCTCGTCTTCCATCTATTTTCCCTCTCCTGCAGTGGTCAACGAGAACGTCAGTTTAGTAATCTCTAGACAGCTACTGACTGACTTCTGCGCGCACCTTCCGAGTCTCCCTGACAGCACTGCCAAGGCAGTCTATCACTTCACCCTGGAGAAGATTCAACCCAGGGTCATCTCTTTCGAAGAGCAAGTCAGTGACCTGTTCCATTTAGGCCTTTATTATAAGCATAAAAACCGCAAAGTCAGCCAACATCCTGAAATTTTGCAAACTGCTGTGTCAGCCTGTGTGTGTCTGGTATGAAGTAAAAACATCCAAAATTACATGTTTTATCTCATTTAGACTTGCCTCCAAAATGCTCTAGATTTATTATTAGAGCACAAATTTTGTCCAGAATTATAATGCATTCTGAGGTTTAGATTTTAGGCGTGTCATGTACACTTACTGACACCCATGTGAATTGTGGAAACAGAAGATTGGATCTGCTAAGTGCCTAGAGCTAATGTGGTGTTTTTAAAAACGCTGTGCACCAGATAGCCAGATAACTGGTCCTTTGGTCTCTCAGGTGGCTTCAATAAGACAGCATCTAGCTACCATTTATGAAAAGGAAGAGGACTGGAGAAATGCTGCCCAGGTCCTTGTGGGCATCCCTCTGGAAACAGGACAAAAGTAAGTTGTTTTTTCACTCAATGTAATTTATTAATTCAACATAATTTAGGTAGTGATCTTGTAGACGTCTGTAGGCATTATTTTGTGTCATGGCCTATGTTGTACTGCATTGGTAGCCTATGTTTTTATATGGTGTGGACATTTTCAGAATATTTAAAGGGCAACTACACTCTAGATCATGTTTTCTTTTGAGCTGTAAACATGTCTGTATGCTTATAATGAAGCTTATTCATCCATTCCGTTATTTCAACAATTCTTAAATAATATCGTATATCAGAAGAGACTGGTAGAGAATCGTCTTGGTTTCTTTCTGCTCCCCACTCTGCCCCCGCCCAAATCGTGATGTCAGCGTATCTTTTTTGGATGTTCCTCTATGTCATAGGGCTAATTGTTGCCACCTACAACGGAAATAACCGGCACCTGATTGGTTAGACGCACTACAGTCCTTTCGGCTCCACTTTTTAAAACTGGAACAACGTGGTGGCACGTTCATAAACTCTCGTATTACACCTAAACAGTCCACTAAAATATGTTTCAGAAAATATTTCAGGTGCGAAATAGGACATGCAGTTGCTGAATCTTGATTCATATTTGGTCTGAAACGTCTAGTTTAACAGTTTGATACGAGTTGTACTAAATTTGAAGGGGTGAACACAGACTGTACATAATTCCAACACAGCAACTACTCCCATAACACACATAGGCTTGTTCCTCTTTAAGATGTTATGTTGTATATACAGCAACTGCCTCCGCGTTGTTTATTTAGCACGCGCTAAAGTACATTCATTTATACAAATGAGGATGGACACACCTCCTCCGCCCCCCCACCCCTCTCCCTCACTCAACCCAGGAAGTATTTTTTTAAATTGTGTAGTAGGCGGAGCTGAGACGGTGGGTCTTTCTCAATGGCTGTGACCGAATATGATTCCTGTTCCCTGCCCCCTGTCCACTCAGACTCCTGTCTACTATGCAAGCAGTGTGCAAAGGAAATCCTGCAAAACTAGTGAGGAAATAGTTCGTAATATTTTTTTAATTTCTTTATTTTTATTCAGAATATCAATCAGTTTACATATGACAGTGGTTACAAAGTAGATTATGAATGAAGATATAATGAACAAAAATAAAAAGAGTAGTTTGTAATGTCCCGTTCTTATACTACAAGTCTTGTACTACAGTTGAGTGCATAGTTCTGTGGATGTGTGCGCTCCTGAATCCCCTCAATGAAACCCCGGAAATAAGGGTTTCATCCTGGGATTTAAGTGCCCCCATTTGTGAGAACTCATCCACTCAACGGTTTTTGATGAAGTTGACTCAAATAAGCGCGCGCAAAGGGGTGAAGGGATCATTATCGATCACGGCCAATGTCTGTACTTGTGAACTTGTGCGACGTAATATTTAACGGTCAATGACAGATGGGGGATTTTAAAAGCAGGAATAGGGGACCAATTGTGAGAACATTGTGTGGGAGGTTAGTGACACGTAGCATACTTGCAGTAAGCGCTAGGTAGGTTTAGTGTGTATAGAAAGTAATAGTGAATGAAGCAACCTAAATGCATTGGCTAGCTGGAGCACAGCGGACGACAGAGACGTTTTTTTCCGTTCCATATTTTAAGAAAAAGAGCCTTACAACGACACAGGATAGGCCCTACATCAGGCACAGGGAGACTGTCAGGAAAGGCTGCTGCAACCTCATTGTAGTGGTAGCGTAACCGAACGTCACAAGTACGCATTGCATCTCAACTGCAGCAGCGTTCTATCCTTCAGAGCAGAAGTGCACAACGTTTTTTAGCGATGACCCAGGGGTATCGATCCATACTTTTCGCGACCAAAACTGGTGTCATTTTTGTTCATGACAATTCATTCACAACTCATTGTTCAACTTCTGACAATAGCCATGTTTTTAATAGTCTACCTAAAAGCTAAAATTAGCAGGCAGTTCATCACAAAAAGCACGGTGAAATTACCAGAATTTAAGGCTTTATCAATGACGCATAATAGGGGGGAAGTGCTCAAAGCTGCAAGACCAAAAACCATAGGATAAAACAAAATAACTTGTAATTAATGTTACGCTCATTGTCAGTGTGTCTCTTTTTGCTGGGATGTAGACTGCTTATCCATTTTCCAGTGGAACACGTGAAAAACTTAGAACACATGTAGTTCATATTTTAATAGATTTCTTTTAAATGTCAAAAACACAAAAAGACTGGATCGTGATGATTAGCTAAAGCCGTTATCTATCTTATGATGTAAGAGCAATAAAGAAGTAATATACCTAGCTAGCTTTTTAAAGGGTAACTACACTCTAGATCATATAATTTTTTGCTGTAAACGTGTTTGTATGCCTATCTTATAATGAAACTTATTCATGCATTCCATTATTTCAACAATTCTGAAATAATATTGTATATCATAAGAAAAGCGTCTTTATGCTGCCCCTAACGGTTGAAATTTTCTTTCTCCTCCCCACACTGCCCCCGCCCCAATCGTGATGTTAGAGTAAATTTTTGGAGGTACCTCTACGTCATATGGATAATTGTTGTCGCCCACAACGGAAACAGCCGACACCTGATTGGTTAGACCCGCAACATTACTTTAGTTTCGCCTCCACGTTTTTAAGCCGGAACAACATGGCGTCCTGTTCAATCCTCTTATTCCACATAAATAGTCCACTAAAATATGTTTCTGAAAATATTTGAGGTGAGAAATAGGCCATGCAGTTGCTGAATCTTGATTCATATTTGATGTGCAATGTCTAGTTTGACGGTTTGATCCGAGTTATACAATGTACGTTAATTTATGCAAATGACGATGGACACAGCTCTTCCGCCCCCACCCCTCTCCCTTGCTCACCCCGCAAAGTATTTTTCAAAATTGTGTCGTAGGCGGAGACAGGCTGAGACGGTGGGTGTAGTTACTTTTTAACAAAGAAGCTTTAAAGGGGCTATATGTAATGTTCAGAAATTTTTAAAGTACTGACACCGGTGGCCGTAAGTGAACTGCAGCCAGTTCTGAGACTGCAGCAGCAGCAGCAGCAGCAGCAGCAGCAGAGAGAGCTCACATCCTTCATTCACAAAATGATTTTCCCTGAAAACCCGACCCAAATTCTTAACGTAAAAATCAACCCATAGGCTCTTATAAGCAGCGCAGAAAGTCGGCTAAGGTCAAATTTTTAAAGTTACGTTACAGTCTGTTCATACATTGGCAATTGATTCAAGCATGTAAAAGTCTTACATATAGCCCCTTTTAATTCTGCAATTGCTATCAGCTTTTTGGAGAATTGCTGCCATCTCCTGGAGTGCAGTTGGAATTACGCGCCAAAACAAGATTAAATAAAGTAGGCATTTACGTGATCATATGAACGGTCAAATGTGAACAGTAAAAATTGTGTTAAATAGTTATTTATTTTTACAAGTACATGATAACATTAACATAGGCTACTAGCACTTTGTATAGGCCTGATTGCATTGGAATGTTGCTGTAGCCGACAGGATTCCATGACCCAAGAGAGAGCCAAGTTTTGGTCGCAAACCAGTTTGTGCACGACTGCTTCAGAGAATGCTGCTCTGTGTAGCCTGTTTGAAATGTATGCTTTTGACGTTTGGACCGTGGTTTCGCTACCACTATAAACCACAGACTGTAGAAAATAAGCGACAAACCAGGTAGCAACTTTTCCTCACAGTCTCCCCACTCTGGTGTATAAGCTTCTCTCATGTTGTCTCCCATCGCTTTGCGCAATGAATGATGGGATATCGAAATCCGTGTTCTCGTTTGGCGAGTTTGCATCTGATGCATCCTCGATATTTGGGGGGAATCGAGTACATTTCCAGGATCTTTGAGCGTCCTCGCTTCTTTGCGTTCTTTGCTTTTGAAAAAAACTTGGGCCATTAAATATTAAGTCACCCTATTCACAAAAACGTGTTTTTATAAGTGCCTTCTTGCAGGGACACTTGACAACTACGTGCATCACATGAATGTAAGTCCGTACTTGTGTGTTCTCGGCATTGAGAAACACCCAGTGAGTGCCTTTGCTCTCCTTTCCCAGGCTATTTGAACATCATTTGAATGTGTTTTTACGAGAGTGCTTTCAGTGAAATCATCCTCACTCCAGAGTGCTGTTGCAGGGACCCACCAGGGCTCTACGGTGCTCATTTTATGAGCGTTTGCTTTTGAAAATTTACCTGTGCTACCTGGTAAAAAGACATTTCGGAGCACATCTACCATTTTGGATGCATTAGTTTTCTGCTCAATGTTTTACTTGGGGGCACATGTGCTCCTTGGAATTTTTTTTTACATAAAACCACTATGGGCCAGATTCAGAGATGGCCAACTTAAGTCATGCGCTTAAGTGCCTCTCCTGCACAGATTTAATGTGGACTGAGATACACCGTATTCTAACCTACGCAGGCATGATATTCTAATGATTTAAAAAAATATTTTTTTTTTACGATTTACCTAATAAAGTAATGTACGGTTAAACATAATAGCCTATATGCAACGTCTTCGACTTAATCAGTTGAAGTCACATCCACTTAATAATAGCCCATTACTTGAAACCACTGTGCAAAGATTTATTTTTTGAGTGCGCCTGTCACATGCAGGAAGGATGTGGCCAGGAAGGAGAGGGATTTTAATCTGGAGCACTGGCAGTTCTACACTGCGGGGAGTTACTTTGAGCTTCCTAAAAATTTCAGAGGAGTTGTGCTCACACAAGTAGGCTACAAAATCATCTCTTTGTCAAAGCGAATATGATCCAGACGCTGTCTATCAAGTAATCCATCTAATATTGGTCTGGTGTTATATACCAGATGGTCAATCATAGCCTACTTTTACATATTTTTCTTTTTTGCTTTTTGATAATTGTAAGTAGGCTAGGCAAAGGAGATATCCAATATTATTTTCAAAGAACATGCACTCATTCTAATATCCATTTTGGCAAACGATTAGTTAGATGCTCTGCACAGGCACAGTGGTCTGTAAATATATTTTCAGCCTCTAATAGTGACATTTAATCAAAACATAGCTGGCAGCTAAATTGGCGACTGTACTGATTTCAGTGTCACTTCTATGAATAATTGTCAACTGGTGAATTTCACTATGTATTTATATTTCTGACAGGCAGTACAATGTAGACTACAAGTTGGACACATATCTGAAAATAGCCCGTCTCTACCTGGAGGATGATGACCCAGTCCAAGCAGAGGCCTACATTAACCGAGCTTCCCTGCTCCAGAACGAATCCACCAACGAACAGCTGCAGATTCACTATAAGGTGCCTGGGAGTTTTCATAGTGTGGCAGTTCACATGTAGCAGTGTACAGGTGTAACTCATGATGGGGGAGTGAGGCTTCGTGAGACCCACAATGGGTGGAGCTAACCTGTGCTATCAATGGCTCTCTGGTTTGAACCAGTCACAGTGTTTTTGCTGTGTGGAGTATACTCATCTGATGGGTTCATGTGAGTAAGAGACTGGCTGCAGTCTCACCAGCTGTGAAGGTTCTTAAAGACTTTCCAATTACTACTTGCAACTGATTTACAGTAAGCATTTCACTTTTACAGAATTAAGGGATGGTACTGTACACACCATGTGGTTGTGAATGAAAGGTTGTTTGTTGGTGCTGTTATGGAAATGGAAAAATTGGACGAATGAATCTCCGCAGGTGCCAAACCAATAAAGATAGAGGGAGGAAATATTGGTATATTGGCAACATCTGATGGGCTAGTGACAATGACAAAAGCAGCTCCACTTTGGAATGCTAAAAAGGCAGGTTTTTTGTGGATTTGAAGGTCAGCTGACAGAATAGTTACAATGGAAGTCGGAACTAATGTGCATCACACGCTTGTGGTCCTTTGCAGGTTTGTTATGCCAGAGTCCTGGACTACAGGAGGAAGTTTATTGAGGCAGCGCAGAGGTACAACGAGCTCTCTTACAAGTCCATAGTCCATGAGAGCGAGCGGCTGGAGGCCCTGAAACATGCCCTTCACTGCACCATCCTGGCCTCTGCAGGTACCCCACTGTCTGCTTGATTAGATTCATCAAGGAAAGTGGACAAACATCCAGAAGAGCATGCAATGTAGCCTGATGCCTCGTGCAGACTACTGTGTATGGTGTACGTCATGTGACGCAGCCATCTGGGCTGGCCGTGCCGGTCAAAATAGCGTAGCAGGGCGCATACGCACTCAACAATGGAGGACAAACAGCCACACATGTAACGTTAGCTAGCTAGCTAACTAGCCAGCTAGCTAACGTTATATACATCAATCATACATGTCACACATTGTTGGTCAAAATGGATGTTATAGGTAACATTAGCTAGCTAGCTATTATTTAATTAAACACCCATGTGCTAAAGCGAACAACTTCTGGTTATTCGACACATGGCAAAAAGACGCAAAAGTTGAAAAATTCCGACGCATTGCCGGATGGTGGCGGACCTCAACGGAATGCAGAGGCAGTCGGATGCGTTTGCTGCATCATCCCACTGAAATGAATGACTTCCGCCGGAACGCATCGCACTTAAGGCACAAGTCTTAAGTCTCAATTTTCTTATACAGTGAATGACGCTCTTTCTTCTTCCAACTCGTTATATTGACATTATTTACTATTATTTGAAACGATAACATGTTTTTTAGATGCCTGAATAAGGCCACCTAAATAAATTTGTGACTGGTATTCAGAAATATTTTGAGGTTTGTCTCCCCCTCCTTGTCTCTATCCAAGTAGCCCAAATTAATGTTAGTTCGCCCATTGTTGACGTTAAGTATAATCCCTGACAGTCATACATTTACCAGTAAAACATCATTGAACGTGAATGAGAATATGCATGTAATTCCTGGTTTGAGTATGAGCTTAGAACACAATCAGAAAGGTATAATTCACAGTGTGCGTGTGCGTGTGCGTCCTATGTGCGCGGAGCGTATAATAGGCTCGTCTGTACCTCTGTCCCAGGCCAGCAGCGCTCCCGCATGCTAGCCACCCTGTTTAAGGATGAACGCTGCCAGCAGCTGGCGGCCTACGGCATCCTAGAGAAGATGTACCTGGACCGGATCATCCGGGGGAGCCAGCTGCAGGAGTTTGCCGCTATGCTGATGCCCCACCAGAAGGCCACCACGGCTGATGGTCAGTGTCCTTTTGCCCCTCCTGTGCCATCGCTGCAGTTGGACAGTGTCAGTAGCCCTCTTTTCTTTACTGTCGGTCACCTCCAAGGCCAGTATAGGTTTAGTTTTTCACAATTTAATTGTTTTCAACGTTTGTGTTAAATACTGAAGGTTATGCATTTCTCATATTGCTCTGTCTGGAAGGATGGCTTGTTTGCTAAAATGGATATTTGACAATGGACCTATTGTCTGGAAGCAGCAGTGGTGATTTCTATTTCTGTCTCTGTATTTCCGTTTCAATACCTCTTCCACAGGCTCAAGTATTTTGGACAGAGCAGTCATCGAGCACAATCTGTTGTCTGCTAGCAAACTATACAATAACATCACTTTTGAAGAGCTTGGTGCTCTGTTGGAGATTCCTCCTGCAAAGGTAAGATTTGAATGGGATATCTGTAGTCGAATTATTCTGTACATTATTGTGAAAATGAATGTGAAATAGGATAGTGCAAGACTTCTGTTCAGCTAGAAACTGGAATTGGGCTCCATTCTTTAAAAAAACAAAATTGATTTACAATTCCATTCTGAAATGTTTGGTTTTAAATATCTTAACTAGCTTGCAGTGAAATAAGTTTGTAAAATGTACTTTTATTTTAAAGCAATAGGAACCATTTTTAATAGCAATAAGGGTTGTGGACTTTCAACATTAATTATTTTTTAATGGTAGTGTGTATTTTGACCTTTATAAAACAGTTAGTGGTATATGGGTTTTAAATGGTTAGTTTTACGTGCAGTTTAATCAGTTATTCTTAGTGTTATTTTTCTTCATGAAGTGAGATGTGGTGGTAAAAGTTGTAGGACAAGGAGCACTTTGAATAGTCCAGATTTTTTCAAGGCCATATGACCACAATATCACTTATATTTTTGAAACGTGCTGCATGTACTGTACAGTATCGGTGTTTGCTCGTTTTATGAGCTCATTTTGTTTAAAAAAATAAATAAATAGTGTTGTTTTTTGATAATAATGCAAATAATGAGTCTTATTATTCTTAGGGTAAATAATAAAAGTTTGCACAATATGATAAATAATCGTTAATTTAAGTCTTTTAATGACATGGAATTCAGTTGAAGGTACACAGCCCTAATTATGATGGTTTAAAAAATCGTCCAAGTTACATTTTTAGTATTAAGTGCATTCAGTTTTTTAAAATAATATTTTGAATGTAAGTATTCAAAATATGATTTACGAATCACAAAAATATCTGGATCTGTTTTCACTTATTTGGTACTGAAACAGACTTTATATAATCTATGGAGGCAAACACTGATTAGCAAACTTCGGTCTATGACTATTTATCCTGTCTAAATAAAATATTTCTTAAACACAAATATAAACGGAGAAATGTGAGGGCTTAGATGGTGTGCAAAGTTATATGAAACGTGTACGCTGGAGATAAATGCATCAGATCCAAGAGTTGTGTTTTACGGAGGGAATGTCCCAAATAGAGAGTGGAATCCTTAGAGCCATTTTGTTCATATGAAATTGTCAGTGTGAGTAGCAGTCTCACCATTGCCCATTGGCTTGTATTTAAACATGTGTGTTGTTGTGCAGGGCGAATGTCCTGATGAGGATGCCCCTGGTTACAGATGCAACTTGGTAGGGAACAAATACACTACTTTACTAATAAATGAAGTGTGAACCAAAATATAGACAAAAAAAAAAAAATCCAAATTGAAAATTCTCTTGTTCTCTCAGTGTCTTAATTGAAGACAAGAGTTTTTAAAAATGGAATGTGCACTCCCCTTATAATAGCTATATTATTTAGAAAATATCAAGCGCCTTTTCTGAACCGTAAAAATAGAATGGAAAACTAGTCACAAATTAACTCTGTTCATCATCACCACATTTTGCCCAGTTTTACCATACAAATAGAGTAAGTTCAATTTACGATCGTTGAATTTTCAAACTTAATTTGCACGTATGTTGATTGCTGTTTATTATTGACTGTCCTGAAACTTTTGGACAGTTTGGTTGTAAGTTGTAGTTGTAAGCTTTTGCTTAAAATAGCAGTTTGCCTTTTTATACATTTACTAATTTATAATGATGATAACACATAATGTGGCCAGGTATACCTTGTTACAAAGGGGTCAAACTTTTAAAATTGATTAGAATAATAATTCTCATGGGTAAGTAAGGAAAGAGTAGCTCTTAAAATGGAAATGGGGAAAACTAGGCTCGTGAGGAAAGACCCGTTACTGACACAGATCTAACTGTAATGCAGAAAGAAGGGCAAGAAGCTGTCTAAATCGGTTACATTATGCGTTTTAAAAACTATCACCACATATTAGCAGTAGTGACATCAGATTCATTACAGAAATGGTACCTGCTACTACATCATTCCAAAGATTATACCAGAGGAGTTGGCGCAAATGTGCTTATGTTTTCTTTGCTTTGTGCAAAATGAAAAACTCTTATTAATTCATAGATATTTTAGCAACCAAGGCTTTATCATGGGGTTACTTACACGGCTCACATTTTGGAAATGATCCATCTACAAACCCCAATTCCAAAAAGGTTGGGACAGTATATAAATAAATGTAAATTAAATAAACAGAAAGCAATGATTTGCAAATCCTTTTTGACCTGTATTCAATTGAAAACGGTACAAAGACAAGATATTTAAAGTTTTAACTAATCAACTTTATAGTTTTTCTGTCAATAGACGCTTATTCTAAATTTGATGCCTGCAACACGTACAAAAAAAAAAAAAAAAATGGGACAGGGGCATGTTTACCACTGTTACATCACCTTTCCTTTTAACAACACTCGGTAATCTTTTGGGAACTGGAGGACACTAGTTATTGTAGTTGTAGTCTTGCTTGATATAAGACTTCAGCTGCTCAACAGTCCGGGGTCTCCATTGTCGTATTTTGTGCTTCATAATGCGCCGCACGTTTTAAATGGGAGAAAGGTCTGGACTGCAGACGTGCCAGTCTTGCAACCACACTCTCTGAATACGAAGCCACGCTGTTGTAACACGTGCAGGATGTGGCTTGGCATTGTCTTGCTGAAATAAGCAGGGACGTCCCTGAAAAAGACGTCGCCTAGATGGCAGCATATGTTGCTTCAAAATGCACATGTACCCTTCGGCATTAATGGTGCCTTCACAGATGTGCAAGTTACCCATGCCGTGGGCACTAACACACCCTCATACCATGACAGACACTGGCTTTTGAACCTTGCGTTGGTAACAATCGGCATGGTCCTTTTTCCTCTTTGGCCCAGAGAACAGGACGTCCATTATTTAAAAAAACTGTTTGAAAGGTGGACTCATCAGACCACAGCACACGTCTCCACTTTGCGTCAGTCCATCTCAGATGAGCTTGAGCCCAGAGAAGTCGGCAGCGTTTCATGATGTTGATATGTGGCTTACACTTTGCGTAGTAGAGGCCATGTGGTTATATTCATTACAGAAGCATGTCGGTTTTTAATGCAGTGCTGTCTGAGGCATCGAAGGTCACGGGCATTCACTATTGGTTTTCGGCCTTGCCCTTTACGCACGGAGATTTCTCCAGATTCTCTGAATCTTTTGATAATATTATGGACTGTAGATGGTGAGATTCCTAAATTTCTTGCAATCGTGCGTTGAGAAACGTTCTTAAACTGTTGGACTATTCGCATGCGCAGTGGCGAACCATCCTTGCTCGTAAACGCCCGAGCCTTCGTGGATGCTCTTTTTATACCCAGTCATAGCATCACCTGTTACCTATTCTGTTTACCTGTGGAAGGTATTTTTTTACATTCCACAACCTTCCCAGTCTTATGTAGCCCCTATCCCAACTTTTTGGGAACGTGTTGCCGGCATCAAATTCGGAATTGGCGTATATTTACAAAAATAAATAAAGTTTATTTATGATAAAAGTGTATCTTTTCTTTGTACTGTTTTCAAATTAAATATATGTAAAACAGAATTTACAGATCACTGATTTCTGCTTTTATTTGCATTTTACATACTGTCCCAACTTTGTTGGAATTGGGGTTTGTAACGAGTAAATAACAAGTAATTCTTGCTCAAGGTTCATCAGCAGTGCCTCATTTCTGAGCTGGGACCTTTTTTTTCTTCTTTTTTTTCTTAAATTGGCCACCCAACATGGGGCTGACAATATCCAATTCTCAACCCAGTTTGGAATGGGTAATCGTCTGTAACCTCAGCCATATTCATGCGCGAACGCCACCGCTGAATCGGGAGAGTGTAGACGGAACACGTGGTGTTGCCAGCTGCTTCTTTTCACGCTGCAGACTACAGCCATACTTGCATAGAGCAGAGTCAGAGGAGGACCTTTCATATGCGTCTTTGACTGCAATCTACGGCAATGCACGCGAAACCCTATCCGACTGAACGCTCGCATTCGCCAATTGTGCGTCGCCGTATGGAGCTACCGGCCGCAGTCGGGACTGGCACTCTCAGGATTTGACGTACGCGAGGCTGTTAGGCTCATCCGTACACCGTAGTGCGGTGCCTTAACTGAATGAGCCATCCAGCAGCCCCTGCAAACTGAGGCCTTCCGCATCCTCAGTGCAAGTCCTGTTAATAAACCACTGCACCAAGCTGCCATTGCAGTGTAGACGTTAGAGAAGGGACTGATGCATTTTTTAAATGCATTTACCCCTTTAAGCATTTTAGTGTGTTTTTTTGAAATATTTTTTTATTTAATTGGAGAGGAGGACTCTAGCAAGAACACTGCATCATGGGACACTATGTACGCGGAACACTTAGCCACAACATACTGTCTAATGTGAAGGGAAAAATTCAAGTTATAATTTAGAAGGCTCAAGCATATGTTTTCAGGTGGGCTAATACATATACACCCAAATTATAACGGGAGTGAGCTATATTTAACAGCTGGTTTGGGTTTGATCTAAATAAAAGGCATTTGCAAGTGCAGATAACCCATGCCATGCACACTGCATTCTTGTTTAAAGGAGTTTGCGGCATTTTGCACTGTACTGTACGTAGACTAACCTCTAACATTTCATCAGTGATTGAGTGCTTCAAATCATTTCATGTGATGTATTTGGGTGTTTGGACCATGCCACACTTTGTTTTGATAAATGATGTGCCTTATTGCAGAGGTGGAATTGGTGCTCCCAATGCATGTACTGTAGAGCAGTGGTGCCCAATCATGTGCCATGGCGGGCCGAGAGTATGCATGTTTTCATTCCAACCAATCACTACACCTGCTGGTTTCCAGAGAGGAGGGAACTAATTTGTGAAATCAGCAGGTGAAGTGGTTGGAATGAAAACCTGCGTACTGTCAGCCCTCCGTGGCACGTGATTGGGCAACACTGATGTAGTGTTTTGAGACTTTTCTGATTTTACTGCGTGCGCTTCAGTGCGCTGAGCGGAACATGGAGTACATGTACATTCAGTACTCCAAACTGAGTGCGGTAAAACATGCATTGGGAGTGCCGTTTCTGCCCTCGGTTTGCTTGAGTGTATATGAAGTGAAAGTGTGTCTGTGTCTGAGGTAATGCGGTAAAATGTCAGCGAGCGTGTCTCTTCGCTGTGGACAGGCAGAAAAGATCGCCTCGCAGATGATTACAGAAGGCCGAATGAACGGCTTCATCGATCAGATCGACGGCATCGTCCACTTTGAAAGTGAGTAGGCCAGCGGTAGCAGAAATGGGTAGATCTGTATTTTTTTGGTCTTTTTTAGCTGGGCTAAATCGATACCAGAATTACTATGGTTTAAAAATGTAATTTTTTTTGTTTCGTTTTTTTGGGGGGCGGGGCGGGTTCTTTCTTCATGTCCAGTATTAATCCGCCAGGGTTTGTTACCCAAGAAAAGCAGAGAGGCAATATTTAATACAGATTTGTGTCTTTGACATTCCAAATGTCCAGTAAAATGTAAAAAGAAAGGGTGATTTAACGGATAAAAAAATGCACAAAGCATTATCACCTTTTGAATGTGAAATGTTCAAGTACTGAATTGTTTTCTCTTGCACGTAAGCTCTCCCTATTGGCAGTTAGTGTTTTAGAGCCACGGATTTACTTTTGAAAGGGCTTTTTTCTTTTTTCTACCTCAGTAACCCCTCTGATTTCCTGTTCATCCCTTTTACACCATCAGCGCGCGAGCCCCTGCCAACCTGGGACAAGCAGATTCAGTCGCTGTGTTTCCAGGTCAACAACCTACTAGAGAAGATCAGCCAGGCGGCGCCCGAGTGGACGGCGCAGGCGATGGAGGCCCAGATGACCCAATAACTTGCCTGCCTCGCTCTCTTGAACACTCCCCCCTAACCCCTCTTTCTGAACACAGCTTTTAAACACCCTCCCCTGCCCAGCCCAGCGCCACCCCACATCAAGGTCAAAGGTCACTGGAGAACCAGCGCACACCACCCAAAATAAAAGGGGCCCGTCAAGCTCCCCTCCTCCCCCGTTTGGATGTAGCAGCTGAGGCCAGCTGCAAGATTGGTGGCAGCCCCAAGAAGATTAATTTAAAGTTTTCTTAAAGCTAAGCTTTTCTTCCGCTGCCATTCTCAAGGAGGCCATAACATTTTGAGTGTGTTTTTTTTGTTTTGTTTTTTTAAACTTGCGCCCGTTTTGTCAACGTTTCTCAGTGGGCATAACGCTGGCCTTTGTCTGTGTTTGTTTGTGAGCAACGCGAGGCTATATTGCAGTGCGATCTTCAGGAGGTCATCAGTCGTTCAGGTAGTGATGCATAGCGGAGGCACTGGTGTCTAATTCAGAGGTATGCTACTCTGTGCCTGGAGTGACGCTGTCCTGAACTCTAAGCTTCCGGCTTAAGAATACCAATAACACCCTCATCCGATGACTAGGTTGAGGTCATTTGTTTGATTGAATGGCATAATGTGGTCCTCCCATGTGGTAAAACCACAGAAAAAAAGGACTTAGTGTTCCAGGGCCAAGTTTGTGTTCGTAGAGCTTATGACCCCAGGATTACCGATCTATCAGAAGCAGAACCGTTTTACTTCCTCCCGAACACATGATGTGTACCCATTCACTTCTGTTTGATTCTAGAATAATCTTTTTTTTGTGCCGCGCTTTCCCATGGTATCCTGTTAAAGAGATGTTTATGTATTGCCCCTGTATTGAGATGAATAAATCTGAAGTTGAACGAGTTTGTGTGGACGCTCTTTTTTCAGAGGGGAAAGCTTCGCGTTTTCATCTCCGTAAAACGAGGGTGAAAGGATTTTTGGGGACATTCCCAAGGATTGATTTAAATAGATGGGTGCATTCCTCAATTAGCTGAATGGGATAATGTGTGATCAGCACTGTTCCTCTGCCAACAGATGTCGCTGTCTGTTTACATAGCCTTATCTGTTTAAGCTCTCCCATCTAAAAAAAAGTTTGAAAATTATTAAATATTATTTTTTATAATTTATAAATATATTTTGGAATATTATATATTATATTTTAAAAGCCGAGTTAGTCATTGAGGTACAATACAACTTGTTTTGAAGGATCTGTGCATTGGTGGCATGAGCAAATGGTGGAAGTGTGTGCAAAGCCCACCAAAAAAAAAAAAAAAAACCACAATTGTCTTTTTCTTATTCTTTTCTGTTTTTGTTTTGCTGTTTTTTGGCTGGTGGGTTGGCAGGTGTTGGACACTTGCGACAAATCCTGGTTGAGGAATGGATTGGATCCCCCACCCCATCCCACAGCCAGGTGTGTGAGGATGAGCTGGATGAGGGTGCCAAGCTGGTTGGCTGTGCGTATGGCTGCGTCCACATTCCACACACTACTGTGTAAAAAAAAAAAAGTGTAAAAAATGTAAAAAATGTGTTTTTTGTTTGGTTTTTTTTTTTTTATTGTGTCCAGCAAGCATGCAATCCAGTCCCCAGCAGCTCAAAAACGAGAGTGAAATACCAACAGAAATATTGCAGGGGATTTTTTTTCTTTTTTCTTTGGGCTACCCACACGGTTGTTGTGTGTGTCATTCCTCGAATGCACGATCCTTGTTACAAGTTGTACCTTGTTGTAAAGGTGACTAATCAGGGCTTTCCAATATATATAAAATACAATACCAATTGGTATTATTAAAGGGGAGGAATAATCGACCGAAATAACGTTTCCGAACTTTTTTTGAGGAGTGTATATAAAAAATAAAAAAAAGCAGAGTGGTTAGTCAGTTAAAGTTGTCAGTGAAAATCTGATACCTGATAGCAGGCCTGTTGAATGGAGAAAGTACATATTGGATTATTTTGAGATAAATGTTGGAAATGACACCAAGAGAGTATTTGGGCCCAGATGATGTTAAATAGTCATGTCCCCATTCATTTATTAAGTAAAACATGCCCAAGATAACCTGCTTGGTGCAGATACAGATGCACAAATTAATTGGAGTTTCGGACTAAGTATCAAACAGCAGCTGCAGTCAGTTATGTTTGACCTCATCGTGTTGTTTTGCGGTTAACTCTTGGCAAAGAAAAAGTTATTTTTTTCGTTCGACATTCGTTTTTACTGTAATATCACCGTACCTGATGCTGGTATTTGTCTTGGAACACAACCTAGCATCAAATCCTTTTTGTTATGCAGGCATGACAGCGATCTTTTTTTAGTCATACTTATTGAACCACAATGGTGGAAGACCTGACCTTGCAAATGGTTGCAACACCGCCCTTACAACTGTGCCATCAACCTGCTCCCCGGAGTCACTGGCGTCGGAGTCAGAGTTCATGGCCTCCCCGAGGACATTGTTTCTGACCGTGGCCCCCAGTTCTCTTCCAGATTTTGGAAAGCCTTCTGTTTCCTCATCAGCGTTTCCGGCAGCTTCTCCTCTTAACGGTTAAACCGAGCGCATCAACCAACACCTGGAGACTGTCCTTCTCTGCCACGCTTCAGCAAACCCCACCTCCTGGAGCGAGCTGCTTCCCTGGGCGGGTGTACACCCACAACACTCTCCAGAGCTTTTTGACGGGTATGTCATCCTTTGAATGTCAGTTTGGATTCAACCCTCCTCTGTTCCCAGAGATGACGGCTGAGATCATGGTGCAGCCTGGTTGCACCTTTGTGGACCGCTGCGGACGGACCTGCATACATGCACGTGCCGCGATACTCGAGACCGCTGCACGTAACCAGCGTCAGGCCAATCGGCATTGTCGTCCAGAAACCCTACTTCACCCGGGACAGAAGGTATGACTGGCAACACGGGTTCTCCCTCTAAGAGTGGAATCATGCAAGCTGGCTCCGTATTAACCCCGTCTTGTACAAGCGCCTCCTCCCGAGATCCGTGCGAGTCAACCCCGTATTCCATGTGTCCTGCTTCAAGTGAAGGAATTGTGATGGGAAATACCGGGATCCCGGGAACCTGGATTAATCACTAGTATATAGCAAGCCGTTTTAACATTTATTCCTCAAAACTTACTAGTAACTATTCTAAAGTTACTAGTCCTTATTTTTTAGTTACTAGTCACTAATCCAATAGTGACTAGTATCTATTTCAGTTTTACTAGTAACTATTCCAATAGTTACTAGTAACTATTACATTTTTACTAGTACAATGTTTTTAGATACTAGTACTTATATTTTAGTTACTAGTAACTATTCAGAAAGATATCCCCAACCCAGTAAGTACTAGTAACATTGACAACGTGATATCTACGTGGCATGCAAATTGGCTGCTAAATATTAATAAGGACCACACCACACTAAAGACATAAATCGGCAAGCCTTTTTAACATTTATTCCTCAATACTTACTAGTAGCTATTCTGTAGTTATTCATACTTATTCTTTAGTTACTAAAATTCTAGCAGGGAAATATAGTGATGTTTTCACAACGAAACATAACTTATGTTTGCACAAGTCATCCAAATTTACAGCTTTTTATACCCGAGAAAGAACGGGAGAAATCCGTTAAAAAAATAGCCTACAATAGACGAATGCATTGCAATATTATATTACCGACTAAAAGGCCTAAAAATGACATTTAGCTTATATTAGACTAATAAACACAACACGGTGATAATCAATTATGTTAGTCTGATTACAACATTAAGATAGCCTACTTATAAGGCTATAGGGCAATAACTTTAACGAAAAACAACAAGTACAACTTTATTCAGCCAACGATGGATCCACAGTTAACGTGCAACATAACACTTGCATTCTTCAAGGATTTGGATAAATAAATAAATAAATGGGCAATAATATTAGTAATATAATAATAATAATGAAAAAATTGGCTACTGATCGTAAATTAGCCTACGCACGACAAATTGTAGCCAACAAAATAGCCTGAAATGGAAAACCAATAGGCTAAAAACTAAGCCAATGAAACTAAAGCCATGAGCCTTTATTTGCGATAGAATATGAAAAGACAATAAGCGCGCTGCTCAGCGCTTGTTACATGTCATCAAAGATATGAGAGCAGACGATATGGTTTCTTTTCTTTTTTATATTACAATATTACAGAATATAATATTAGGCTACAGAATTTAAAAAGAAAATGTGATCGGGTCCTCACGGGTCCAAATGGGCAAATCATTTTCACTTGTGCTTAACCGAGACCCACGGCTATTATATCAGTTCCGACCCGTACCTGTGCGACAGGTCAGAATTTTGGACCCGTACCCTCTCGGGTATTCGGGTTCTGGTGGACCTGTGAAGACCTCTAATTCGCGTAACCATAACGCCCTCTACTGACAAGAATGAGGACATTTCTCCTATTACCGATAGCCCACAATTACATTAAAAGAGTTTGTAGATTAGCTGTATTCAAATGTAATGAAAGACACTTGATCATGAAGAAGCATGTAAATTAATTAACCAAGTCTATATGGAGACATGCATGCACAATAGGCTTGACGCAAACACATTCTAGCTGAAAGAAAGACATACAGCCTAAATAGTTAGTATAGCCTAAATAGTTTGCATAAGTAACATATGGAAATACGCGAACCAGAGTGTTGCAGTGAGGGACACTATAGCAGGCAACAACAGTAAACAACTTTCTTATTCGATCTGTGCTTTTCTCCAGTTTGCCTTTCACAAGTGTCATGGCAAATTGAAAGAAAAACTGTTTGCGTAGCTCGAAGCGTCCACGTTCACGTATTTGTGTGAGGTATGTTTTGGCCCTAACGTTGGCTAACAAGTTTAATTGGACAAAGCATATTTCCCAGGAATCTTAGCCAGAAAAAAAACAATAGATACTACTAAGAAAGTAGCCTACCATAGATTCTTATTATTATAATTAAAAGTGTTTGCAGTAAGCTAGATTGTCTGCAGAGTAGCATAGACTAGAGGCATGTTCGAAGGCTATTGTAATTTTTTTAAAGTGGCTAACCATGACACAGATATGTTTGGGGAATTGGAGGTTTATAAATCCGATCTCTTCAGGTATTGCAGCTTATAGTAGGCAATTCTTCAATTCATCAATTCTTAATGTATTATCGTAAATTCTTAATTGTCCTAGTAGTTAATTTTATGGTGACATTGTGTTATGTGTGAAAAGGATAAGCTGAACAGAGCTGAAGAGAAGAAATTAATGAAGACATAATAAAGAAATGTTGGGCGAGGCAAGGTTCAATTTCCACAGTGCGTCAGACATGAGCGCAAGAGCACAGCAGGCTCCACACAGACACATTTTTTTGTCGGCATTTGTGTGAGTTTAACATGTAGCCAATGGCACAGTTATTTATATATTATTTAGCATTAATGCAACAACATGATGTTAACCAGATGATATTCTGTGTTAACCTTTTTCTTTGCTTGACAGATGGCCATGGGATACCTGTTCCCATAATGTAGCTTGCCTGCATTCTGCCGTGGTGTCCAGTGACTGAATTGTTTCACGTGATATTGGCTATAGGCCGTTTGTCAGTGTCCGTCTGACTTTCACCATTTCACTGTAGTACAAGTGAAATATCCAACAGTTAATATTAGAAACGTCTTTTGCCTTTGCAATAAAAATACGTTTGTTAATGTGAAAATAATATCTGTAATAAATCAAAAGTAGCCTATTTAACAGTTGCACATTGTTTTTGTCGAAAATAAACTTGTGCCCTGTTGGGCTCGAACCCAGAATCCTCTGTGTGAGAGGCAGCAACTGTAACCAGTAAGCCTCAGTAGCTTCATGAAATACTCAAAGCCATATAGCAATTTTATTGGCGGTTGGCAAACCGGAGAGCATGCTGGATGTATGCCTCATGTTTATGCATTGAGCCATTTGAATTAATATCTCCTAATAGATACTAGTTGTTATTCTGATCTAAGATATCAACTATTTGCTTCTGTAAAGTAACTATTCCAATAGTGACTAGTATCTATTTCAGTTTTACTAGTAACTATTCATTAGGTACTAGTACTTATTCTTTAGTTACTAGTAACTATTCCAATAGTTATTCGTAACTTTTTATTAGTTACTAGTAACTTACAATTGTTACTAGTAACATTTTATTGCTACTAGTAAGAATGTTAATTGAACTATCAAGTAGTCATTTTTACTAGTCATTACTGATGACGAGTAAAACAGAAATAGTTACAAGTAGGAATAAAAATATTACTAGTAACAATTGGAATAGTTACGAGTAACTAATAAATAGGTACTGGTATCTAAGGAATAGTTACTAGTAAAACTGAAATAGTTACTCGTAACTATTGGAATATTTACTAGTCACTAAAAAATAAGAACTAGTATCTAATGAATAGTTACTAGTAAAACTGAAATAGATACTAGTCAGAAGCAAATAGTTGATATCTGAACCGCAGAGCCCCAAAGAATTCAATTGCAAAAATGTTCAATCTCTTACTAGTAAAAAATGGAATAGTTACTACTAACTATTGGAATAGTTACTTGTAACTAAAGAGTAAGTACTAGTATCTAATGAAAAATTACGAGTAAAACTGAAATAAATACTAGTAACTATTGAAATAGTTACTAGTAACTAAAGAATAAGTCCTAGTATCTAATGAATAGTTACTAGTAAAACTGAAATAGATACTAGTCACTATTGGATTAGTGACTAGTAAGTAAAAAATAAGTACTACTAACTTTAGAATTGTTACTAGTAAGTCATGAGGACTAAATGTTAAAAAGGCTTGCCATACTAGTACTGCTGAGTGAACGTCAGGAGCCCCTCCTCAGAGGCTCGCCACCAGAGGGCCTCAGCGGCATGTGTTTGTCTTGTGATAATCACCCGTCATTATTAGGTAAAGTCATGTTCATTGTGTCCACCTGAGCCTTGTTATCTTTTGTTCTCTCCGTGCCCTGTTTTCCCCAATATACAGGTGCAGCTCAAAAAATTTGAATATCGTGAAAAAGTTCAATATTTTTTGTCACTCCTGTCAGAAAGTGAAACTCATATATTATATAGATTCATTACACAGAGTGAAATATTTCAAGCCTTTAGTTCTTGTAATTTTGATGATTATGGCTTACAGTTAATGAAAACCCAAATTCAGTGTCTCAGAAAATTAGAATATTACATAAGATCAATAAAAAAGGATATTTTAAACAGAAATGTCAGCCTTCTGAAAAGTATGTTCATTTCTATGCACTCAATACTTGGTTGGGGTTTTTTTTGCATGAATTACTGCATCAATGCGGCATGGCATGGAGGCGATCAGCCTGTGGCACTGCTGAGGTGTAATGGAAGCCCAGGTTGCTTTGATAGCGGGGGCAGGTGCCAAGTCCTGCTGGAAAATGAAATCAGCATCTCCATAAAGCTTGTCAGCAGAAGGAAGCATGAAGTGCTCTACAATTTCCTGGTAGATGGCTGCGTTGACTGTGGACTTCAGAAAACACAGTGGACCAACACCAGCAGATGACATGGCACCCCAAATCATCACTGACTGTGGAAACTTCACACTGGACTTCAAGCAACGTGGATTCTGTGCCTCTCCACTCTTCCTCCAGACTCTGGGACCTTGATTTCCAAATGAAATGCAAAATTTACTTTCATCTGAAAAGAGGACTTTGGACCACTTGATGCACTGACTCCAGCCTCAGTCCACTCCTTGTAAAGCTCCCCCAAATTCTTGAATGGATTTTGCTTGACAATCCTCTCAAGGCTGCGGTTATCCCTGTTGCTTGTGCACCTTTTCCTACCACACTTTTCCCTTCCACAAACTTTCTATGAATATGCTTGGATACAGCACTCTGTGAACAACCAGCTTCTTTAGCAATTCACTTTTGTGGCTTACCCTCCTTGTGGAGGGTGTCAATGACTGTCTTCTGGACATCTGTCAAGTCAGCAGTCTTCCCCATGATTGTGAAGCCTACTGAACCAGACTGAGAGACCATTTAAAGGCTCAGGAAACATTTGCAGGTGTTTTGAGGTAATGAGCTGATTAGAGTGTGACACCATGAGTTTCCAATATTGAACTTTTTCACAATATTCTAATTTTTTGAGCTGCACCTGTATATATGAATGTGTCTGAATATGATCCCTGTTCCCTGTCCACTGTCCACTCAGACTCCTGTCTGCTATGTGCCCTGTCCCCTCACTTTGCAAGCAGTGTGCGAAAGAAATCCTGAAAAACTCTTTCCAAAGAGTTGCAAGATAATTCACTTTAATAAACATTGTACCTTTGAGCCTTCTGCTCAAAGGTGACTCAGTCCTGGGTAATGTTTAATTGAGAAAACTCCCGCTTTTCCTTATACAAACAGACATAAAATACTAATGTTGAAAATGTGAGGATGGGCATAAGAAGCCGAAGTTGAATATCTCCTCAAAGCTGTATGAATAAAGTGAAAATATTTTTTAATAGCTTTTAGTTCCGTATTTCAAATGAAGTGGAAACATTACACATTCAATTCCAAATCAAACATTAACAAATTTTATCAAGTCTGCGTTATTCTTTTACAGGAAGCAAAGAAAAGGAAACATTTGCTCCAGAAACTGCATTTTTAATGTCACCCCACAAGTTTTCAATGGGGTTGAGGTCGGAGAATTGAGCTGGCCACTCCATTACCTCAATCCTTTTTGTCTGGAACCAAGATGTTGCTCGCTTACTCGTGTTTGGGGTCGTTGTCTTGTTGAAACACCCATTTCAGGGGCATTTCCTCTTCAGCATATGGCAACATAATCTCTTCAAGTATTTTGATGTATTCAAACTGATCCATGATCCCTGGTATACGATAAATCGGCCCAACACCGTAGTATGAAAAACATCCCCATACCATGATTTTTGCACCACCATGCTTCACTGTCTTCACAGTGTACTGTGGCTTGAATTCAGTACCCGGGGGTCGTCTGACGTACTGTCGACGAGCACTTGACCCGAAAAGAACTATTTTACTCTCATCAGTCCACAGAATGTTACGCCATTTCTCTTTGGGCCAATCGATGTGTTCCACGGCAAATTTTAACCGATTCTGCACATGCCGTTTTTTCAACAATGGTGCTTTACGTGGGCTTCTTGCTGATAGCTTAGCTTCGATCAAACGTCTTCTGACTGTAACAGCACTTACAGGTAATTTTAGATCATCTTTGATCTTTCTGGAGGTGATGATTGGCTGAATCTTTGCCATTCTGACTATTCTTCGATCCGTTTTAACAGTAGTTGCTCGTTTTCTTCCACGTGTTTCGGGTTTTTGTTGCCATTTTAAAGCATGTGAGATCTTTTTAGCTGAGCATCCTATAATTTGCTGCACTTCTTTATACGTTTTCCCCTCTCCAATCAACTTTTTAATCAAATTACGTTCCTCCTCCGAACAATGTTTGGAAAGGCCCATTATACTTAGCAATTTAGAAGGAAATATATTTTATAACTGTGTGAAACATTTGCTTCCCTTCTTCCTTAATAAACGACAATTAATGACACGTTTTTTCACAGAAAACGCCCCTTGAACACGCCCCTTTCAATGAATGAGTCAATTACTTAGAAGAAGCAGCGTGCATGTCATGACATTTGGGTCTGTTGTTTTTCTATTACACCACTACATCTACAAGTTAATTATTTGCCATGCAGAAATATCACTACTACTAATAACAGTGGTTCATCAGGTTACTGATGTTGTACTGCTATTTTTTTTTTAACACAACTGTACCTACGAAGGGCTGCGTAGTAACTTTGTTCAGCTTAGCAACGGGTTTAAACGTGCAACAAAAGATACAATAACATTCCACAAAGATCTATATGCTTTACATCTGTAAACAAAATCCACCCAGCTTTAAGTGCATCACAAGTTTATTATTACTTGAACCATCAAGGAATTAAACAATACATCATACCAAAATCTTTATCTTTTATCAAATTCTGAACTTGTGGGAGTTGCCATCTTTTTGGTTGAAAGATTGGACGTTCACAGAAGACAACTTGTTTTGTTGAATTTCACATTGCTACACCTGAAAGACACCATGATACAATCACCCTTAAAAATATACAGAATGGCATAAAAAATAAGGCAGGTATTAAATCTGAACTCTCACCTCTCTGTAACAACACTTGTGTGAAAATGTTATAATTGTATTATGTCAAACACAAAGGTGCACTGATAATAACCACAATACTTCCCTATTGTTTATACCTGGCCCACCAGTAATGAGACCTGCATGGTTAAAACCCATTGATTACAATGTGGAGAAACTGATATATC
Source organism: Ilyophis sp. 1 JC-2022 (assembly GCA_022702515.1). Taxonomy (NCBI): domain Eukaryota; kingdom Metazoa; phylum Chordata; class Actinopteri; order Anguilliformes; family Synaphobranchidae; genus Ilyophis; species Ilyophis sp. 1 JC-2022. The sequence continues at coordinate 16,866,814 of CM040394.1, forward strand.
GCTGACCAGGATAACGTTAGATATTGACAGTCCCCAGCAGTGCATGTCTCTGGTCGATACCTTAGAAGATCCCCTGCTCCTTTCTTCTGTCAATGTCTCTCTTCAGCTGGCAGACTGAGCATGTCAGACAGAAGGCGGTGAAGAGATAGTCGCTGCACAAGGAGCCCTGGGAGAACCCAATGATTTGACAAAATGAGCCATTTCAGTTTGTGGCGAGCCTCCACCTTCACATTCTCCAGATTGAAAACATTTGCTTTTCAAAGCCATTTCGGAACTTGTCATTGGTCAGGTGAGAGAGCTGGATTGCACGATACATTCTGTGGTGGTGCATCATCTCAGGCTAACAGTGGCTGACTCGGTCCAACCGGTTTGGGAACCTCCTTGTTCAATCTGACCATAAAACTGAACAAAGATTTGTTTTTATGGGACAAACCCCTTTGTATAGCAACAAGTGAACATCTATTGATATTTAATTGTCACTTAATTATTAAAAATTGAAAACAAACCCATAGCACAGTGATATGATTAATATCTGTATGTCGGATTTTTCAACGTGCCTTTGGAGCACATTTCCTTCTTTCTGCTGCCAGCTATTTGCTTTTTTGAGTACTTGCGCAAAACATGAAGTTTAACGGCTTAAGTGTGTGAGGAATGACCGCACCTCCTTTACAATTGCCCTCTTATTTTCCCTGTGTTAGTCTCCCTCCTCCCCGTCACTTTCTTTCTGTATTAATGGTCTTTGTGTCTTGGGTGTGACTACGTGAAAAATGTGGAACATTGACCCACGACTACAAGCCAAATACACCTGAGTCACATCTCTCTCTCTTTCTCTCACATACATTATTCTATTTTTAAGTATTTGTTGAGTGCTCTCCTCAAAGAGCACCCCACAAACTATTAAAAATGTTACGGGACCAAAGGAGCCCAAGGGGACCCCTGGTGAACAGCAGGACAGTGTGCTGATGTTGCACTCACCTTGATGTTGTACCTGGTCCTGTAGACGCTGCGTATGGCCATGTTAATACCACACAGGCAGCACTCGTCCATATCGCTGGCAACGGAGCAGCACAGACAGGGGAAACAGCACAGCCCGTAGCAGCCTGGCATGGAGAGAGATACCATGAGAATGCTCTCGGCAGACTTTTGCAGTTTGCTATCTGTAGTATAAATGAACATTCTGCCGCGATTGCAGCAAACCTAGCAGAACATAATTGAATAACAGCTCCTCGGCTCTCACTGATAATTAAAATTTTCATGCATTTTTGTGGTCTACAGTACGTTATGAGCATTTAGCAGACGCTCTTGTCTAGAGAGAACTTTTCTATTTTTTAACAGATTATGAGCAACCATTCATCCAGCTGGATATTTACTGAAGCAGTGCAGGTGAAGTAATTTGCTCAACGGGTACAGCAGCAGTGTCTTACCTGGGAATCAAACCTGCAACCTTTGGGTTACATGGGCAGTTTTGCTGGTTTTATTTATTAAGACAATGCTTATATTTTAAACTTTGATATTCGCCATGGCTACCTTGTCCTTGCTGTTTTAGGGAGTGCTGCCCTGCATTGGCTATGTTTTCCTCGGGATTATGGGAATACTTCAACGATGAGTTCAAAGGAATTATATTGCATCCGGTCATACACAATGTGTAATAAATGTCTCACCCTCAACAAACCTATATACGGTATGTCCCAATTTAATACTTAAGATAAGGAATGAAGAAATAAGAGTTTCACACTGAATATAAATACAGTGATGATTCAGATGCAATTTAATGGTAAAAGAAAAGCAGAACCAACTCAAGTGGTGTAACCTGCTACGCAGACTGCACAAAATCACACTCATCCTGAAGTGAGAGAAGTATTTTTCTTATAATCAGAAGGTTGACATACTTAGCGGTAAAAGGTGTCTGGGAACAGGTTATTGAATCCTTACATTTCCAAGGGTTCAAAATAAGGCGATGTTTTCCATATGGTGTAAATAGAGCTGTAAGGACTTCTGAAACATCTCCCATTTTTCCCAATCTCCCCTCACACACAAAAGAGACAAGTTTGAATCGACCCTGAAGATGGTGACACTTACATGTGCCGCAGTCATCGCAGCAATCACACAGGTTTGTCTGGAATTCAGAGGGTGCATAACCGCCGGGTTGCCTGGTCACAGCCATTCTTCTTTTGCAGTGGGATCAAACAGAGCAGAGTCAAAAAAAGCCTTCTTCTTCCTCAGCATCACATGCATGCTTATGGTTCACTGCTCTGCAAACATTTGAGCTAAGTCATCAGGGAGTGAAAATTGAGAGTTTTGAAATTAAGTTGCACACACGAAGAAGTTTTGCATTTGCATGAAGCAACATTGGCGATCTGCAGTGTTTACCAAACCGAAAGAAAGAAGAAGTTGTTTCCAGCCTTGCAATGAACAAAGGTCCGGTGATTATTTTCTGATTAGATGTCCATTAAGCAAATTCCAAGCAAATCAAATACAAAACCAAGCAATTGCACAATAAACCTGCAAATGTTTTTCTTGTCAGAGAAAGTACAAATATAATTAGCAAAACATGATCTTATTCCAAAGTTATCCAAAATACATTTTAAACAATTATTGTCATACACATAAAATAAAAAATGAATTTAAATCATATCTTACCTGTAAGAGTTTGTGCTCTCTGGAATTAATCTGGTGAATAAGACAGCAGACGCGATTTATAATCCCCAATAGCCAATGAGCAACATTTTCCTGCCACAGACTGTCCAGGAGCTCACTGATGCCCTGATCCAGGTCTGGGAGGAGATCCCCCAGGACACCATCCGCCGCCTCATCAGGAGCATGCCCAGACGTTGTCGGGAGTGCATACAGGCACGTGGCGGCCATACACACTACTGAGCCACATTATGAGTTGTCGTGATGAAATTCACACAAGTTGGATCAGCCCGTGATCTCAATTTTTCACTTTGATTTTCGATGTGATCTTGAATCCAGCCCTCAGGCTCAGTGGGTTAATGATTTTGGTTTCCATTGACCATTCTTACGTCATTTTATTCTTGACGAATTACACAATGTAATCAATAAAGATTTTCAACTTGAATATTTCATTCATCGAGATCCGCAATGTGTGATTTAAGTGTTCCCTTAATTTCTTTGAGCAGTGTATTTAGGCTGTATGTCTTTCTTTCAGCTAGAATGTGTTTGCGTCTGGCCTATTGTGCATGGATGTCTCTATATAGACTTGGTTAATTAATCCTTTTTTCCCTAAATATATTTTTTTTTTTTGATGAGGTAAGTGAAAGTTTGTAAACTTTAAAAACCGTATGGGAAAGTGCCACCAGAATTACCCACAAACAATTAGAGATAAAAACTTTAAAACATTTGTATATTTTCTTACATTTTGTACAGCTACACCACAATTATCCCACACAAGACCTTTGTATACAAAGTTGGTCCAGGAATTATGAAAACAGCATTATGTTTATTGCATGTTCAATATTTAATTCCAAAAAGTTAGGAAAAGTCATATACTGTCAAGATGGAAAAAATAACATTAACTGGTTTTTAAGAGATGTCAAACATTGAACCGGGTCAAATTTAACATAATATGAGGGTTAAGTGATGTACAATGCATCTTCAATGTCACCTGAAATGATAATTGTGGACTTGTAGTGACATTATATGACTGTGTAAATGTCAAAGCCCCACCTGTCATATCTATAAAGGTGTTCACTGGACCCACTGTGCTGTACCAAAGGTCAAATGCACGTACAAGGACAATAGGATGTTGTGGATTGATTTGTGATCTTATTAAGTATGATTGCTTAGTATGATTTTGTCGCTTAGTGGGTAGCTACTTTGAGTAGCCTAATTTAATTTCCACAGTCAACTTGAGACATTACACAATCTTTATTGTAATCAATTTCAGTTTTGACTATTCAGCTTGACAGGTATGAAATAGACTAATTTGATACACAGTACATTTTACGTTATTTGCATTTCTATTTGATTCAAATTGATTTGGCCTCGATGTGCCAATTGACTTCAATTAATTTTTGCCTTTTTTCAGGATTCTAGCTAGCTTGGTAGCAATTTGGCTAACAGTTTCTCCTCGAAATTCCATCACTCTTGTTACAGACACAAGCCGTTTCCTAGAAACATGTGTTGCTGACAACACTGGTCTAGGCAAGATCAATTAGCAACCAGAGATGCTTTCTTGTACTTTTCTGTCTGCTTATCTGGGTAGCTGGCTAGATATTGGTTTGTGGACTTAACTGGGTCTGACAAGCATTAGCTTAATACACTGCTCAAAGAAATTAAGGGAATTTTGAAAAAATAGACTCGTGAGGAAGTAGTTTGCAATATTTTTATTTATTTATTTTATTTATTGAGAATATCAATCAGTTAACATATGACGATTGTTACAAAGTGTAGATTATGAATAAAGATTGAATTAACAAAAATAAAAAAGAGTAGTTTGTAATATGAACCTATCCTGTACCATAGATATGAATATTTTCTCTGTCTTTTACGTTTTTAGTTCAGGATTAATTCCTGAAATTGTCGGATGAGTCCATCGTTCTGCAGATGAGTGTGCTCCTGAATTCCCTTAACAAAACCCTGGAAATAAGGGGTTCAGCCTGGTATTTTAAGTGCCCCGATTTATGAGAAAAGGTCGCTCACTCAAAAGCTTTTTGATGAAGCGGACTCAAATATACGCCCTGAAAAGGGTGTCGGGGCTGTGTCCGGACACGGCCCTCGTCTTTATGTTTCTGCTTGGTCTTTCATCTTCCCTCATGATCCCATAGCCTTTAGTCTCACGGTCCCTGTGAATTGTTCTTTTTCGAGTTGACATTTACTTTTGGTACATTGGCTTGTACGTCTTTGTTTTCTTATTTTTGCGTGGTAAAATAACCTTCCTATCATTTTGAGTTTTCTGTGTCTCTGTGCCTGGATCCATCCTCTGCCGGTTCACACACTATTCCCTCGAAAACCAATAACAGCAAGTGTGTGAATTAATACCAGACCCACCCTTACTATGAAATCTGGTAGTGAAGGTATGCTCCACCTGGCCCTTTAAAAGATTGTGACTTTGATGATTCACTTTAATAAACATTGTGCCTTTGAGCCTTCTGCTCAAAGGTGACTCAGTCCTGGGTAATGTTTCATTGAGAAAACTCCCGCTTTTCCTTATACAAACAGACATAAAATACTAATGTTGAAAATGTGAGGATGGGCATAAGAAGCCGAAGTTGAATATCTCCTCAAAGCTGTATGAATAAAGTGAAAATATTTTTTAATAGCTTTTAGTTCCATATTTCAAATGAAGTGGAAACATTACACACTCAATTCCAAATCAAACATTAACAAATTTTATCAAGTCTGCGTTATTCTTTTACAGGAAGCAAAGAAAAGGAAACGTTTGCTCCAGAAACTGCATTTTTAATGTCACCCCACAAGTTTTCAATGGGGTTGAGGTCGGAGAATTGAGCTGGCCACTCCATTACCTCAATCCTTTTTGTCTGGAACCAAGATGTTGCTCGCTTACTCGTGTTTGGGGTCATTGTCTTGTTGAAACACCCATTTCAGGGGCATTTCCTCTTCAGCATATGGCAACATAATCTCTTCAAGTATTTTTGATGTATTCAAACTGATCCATGATCCCTGGTATACGATAAATACCGTAGTATGAAAAACATCCCCATACCATGATTTTTGCACCACCATGCTTCACTGTCTTCACAGTGTACTGTGGCTTGAATTCAGTACCCGGGGGTCGTCTGACGTACTGTCGACGAGCACTTGACCCGAAAAGAACTATTTTACTCTCATCAGTCCACAGAATGTTACGCCATTTCTCTTTGGGCCAATCGATGTGTTCCACTGCAAATTTTAACCGATTCTGCACATGCCGTTTTTTCAACAATGGTGCTTTACGTGGGCTTCTTGCTGATAGCTTAGCTTCGATCAAACGTCTTCTGACTGTAACAGCACTTACAGGTAATTTTAGATCATCTTTGATCTTTCTGGAGGTGATGATTTGCTGAATCTTTGCCATTCTGACTATTCTTCGATCCGTTTTAACAGTAGTTGCTCGTTTTCTTCCACGTGTTTCGGGTTTTTGTTGCCATTTTAAAGCATGTGAGATCTTTTTAGCTGAGCATCCTATAATTTGCTGCACTTCTTTATACGTTTTCCCCTCTCCAATCAACTTTTTAATCAAATTACGTTCCTCCTCCGAACAATGTTTGGAAAGGCCCATTATACTTAGCAATTTAGAAGGAAATATATTTTATAACAATGTGTGAAACATTTGCTTCCCTTCTTCCTTAATAAACAACAATTAATGACACGTTTTTTCACAGAAAACGCCCCTTGAACACGCCCCTTTCAATGAATGAGTCAATTACTTAGAAGAAGCAGCGTGCATGTCATGACAGTTGGGTCTGTTGTTTTTCTATTACACCACTACATCTACAAGTTAATGTATATTAGCATATAGCTTAATTATTTGCCATGCAGAAATATCACTACTACTAATAACAGTGGTTCATCAGGTTACTGATGTTGTACTGCTATTTTTTTTTAACACAACTGTACCTACGAAGGGCTGCGTAGTAACTTTGTTCAGTTTAGCAACGGGTTTAAACGTGCAAATGTGAGCAAACAAAAGATACAATAACATTCCACAAAGATCTATATGCTTTACATCTGTAAACAAAATCCACCCAGCTTTAAGTGCATCACAAGTTTATTATTACTTGAACCATCAAGGAATTAAACAATACATCATACCAAAATCTTTATCTTTTATCAAATTCTGAACTTGTGGGATTTGCCATCTTTTTGATTGAAAGATTGGACGTTCACAGAAGACTCTTGTTTTGTTGAATTTCACATTGCTACACCTGAAAGACACCATGATACAATCACCCATAAAAATATACAGAATGGCATAAAAAATGAGGCAGGTATTAAATCTGAACTCTCACCTCTCTGTAACAACACTTGTGTGAAAATGTTATAATTGTATTATGTCAAACACAAAGGTGCACTGATAATAACCACAATACTTCCCTATTGTTTGTACCTGGTCCACCAGTAATGAGACCTGCACGGTTAAAACCCATTGATTACAATGTGGAGAAACTGATATATCGCTGACCAGGATAACGTTAGATATTGACAGTCCCCAGCAGTACATGTCTCTGGTAGAAGATCCCCTGCTCCTTTCTTCTGTCAATGTCTTTCTTCAGCTGGCAGACTGAGCACGTCAGACAGAAGGCGGTGTGAAGAGATAGTCGCTGCACAAGGAGCCCTGGGAGAACCCAATGATTTGACAAAATGAGCCATTTCAGTTTGTGGCGAGCCTCCACCCCAGGTTCACATTCTCCAGATTGAAAACATTTGCTTTTCAAAGCCATTTCGGAACTTTTCATTGGTCAGGTGAGAGAGCTGGATTGCATGATACATTCTGTGGTGGTGCATCATCTCAGGCTAACAGTAGCTGACTCGGTCCAACCGGGTTTGGGAACCTCCTTGTTCAATCTGACCATAAAACTAAACAAAGATTTGTTTTTATGGGACAAACCCCTTTGTATAGCAACAAGTGAACATTTATTGATATTTAATTGTCACTTAATTATTAAAAATTGAAAACAAACCCAGAGCACAGTGATATGATTAATATCTGTATGTCAGATTTTTCTTTGGAGCACATTTCCTTCTTTCTGCTGCCAGCTATTTGCTTTTTTGAGTACTTGCGCAAAACATGAAGTTTAATGACTTAAGTGTGAGGAATGACCGTACCTCATTTACAAATCATCTCTAGCGTTAATGGTCTTTGTGTCTAGGGTGTGACTACGTGAAAACTGTGGAACATTGACCCACGACTACAAGCCAAATACACCTGAGTCACGTCTCTCTCTCTTTCTCTCACATACATTTTTCTATTTTTAAGTACTTGTTGAGTGCTCTCCTCAAAGAGCACCCCGCAAACTATTAAAAATGTTACGGGACCAAAGGAGCCCAAGGGGACCCCTGGTGAACAGCAGGACAGTGTGCTGATGTTGCACTCACCTTGATGTTGTACCTGGTCCTGTAGACGCTGCGTATGGCCATGATAATACCACACAGGCAGCACTCGTCCATATCGCTGGCAACGGAGCAGCACAGACAGGGGAAACAGCACAGCCCGTAGCAGCCTGGCATGGAGAGAGATACCATGAGAATGCTCTCGGCAGACTTTTGCAGTTTGCTATCTGTAGTATAAATGAACATTCTGCAGCGATTGCAGCAAACCTAGCAGAACATAATTGAATAACAGCTCCTCGGCTCTCACTGATAATTAAAATTTTCATGCATTTTTGTGGTCTACTCTACAGTACGTTATGGGCATTTAGCAGACGCTCTTGTCTAGAGAGAACTTTTCTATTTTTTAACAGATTATGAGCAACCATTCATCCAGCTGGATATTTACTGAAGCAGTGCAGGTGAAGTAACTTGCTCAACGGGTACAGCAGCAGTGTCTTACCTGGGAATCAAACCTGCAACCTTTGGGTTACATGGGCAGTTTTGCTGGTTTTATTTATTAAGACAATGCTTATATTTTAAACTTTGATATTCGCCATGGCTACCTTTTCCTTGCTGTTTTAGGGAGTGCTGCCCTGCATTGGCTATGTTTTCCTAGGGATTATGGGAATACTTCAACGATGAGTTTAAAGGAATTCTATTGCATCCGGTCATACACAATGTGTAATAAATGTCTCACCCTCAACAAACCTATATACGGTATGTCCCAATTTAATACTTAAGATACTAAGATAAGGAATGAAGAAATAAGTTAGGAAAAGTCATATACTGTCAAGATGGAAAAAATAACATTAACTGGTTTTTAAGAGACGTCAAACATTGAACCGGGTCAAATTGAACATAATATGAGGGTTAAGTGAAGCATTGAACCGGGTCAAATTGAACATAATATGAGGGTTAAGTGATGTACAATGCATCTTCAATGTCACCTGAAATGATAATTGTGGACTTGTAGTGACATTATATGACTGTAAATGTCAAAGCCCCACCTGTCATATCTATAAAGGTGTTCACTGGGCCCACTGTGCTGTACCAAAGGTCAAATGCACGTAAAAGGACAATAGGATGTTGTGGATTGATTTGTGATCTTATTAAGGCTGTTGCTTAGTATGATTTTGTCGCTTAGTGGGTAGCTACTTTGAGTAGCCTAATTTAATTTCCACAGTCAACTTGAGACATTACACAATCTTTATTGTAATCAATTTCAGTTTTGACTATTCAGCTTGACAGGTATGAAATAGACTAATTTGATACACAGTACATTTTACGTTATTTGCATTTCTATTTGATTCAAATTGATTTGGCCTCGATGTGCCAATTGACTTCAATTAATTTTTGCCTTTTTTCAGGATTCTAGCTAGCTTGGTAGCAATTTGGCTAACAGTTTCTCCTCGAAATTCCATCACTCTTGTTACAGACACAAGCCGTTTCCTAGAAACATGTGTTGCTGACAACACCGGTCTAGGCAAGATCAATTAGCAACCAGAGATGCTTTCTTGTACTTTTCTGTCTGCTTATCTGGGTAGCTGGCTAGATATTGATTTGTGGACTTAACTGGGTCTGACAAGCATTAGCTTAATACACTGCTCAAAGAAATTAAGGGAATTTTGAAAAAATAGACTCGTGAGGAAGTAGTTTGCAATATTTTTTAATTTATTATTTTATTTATTGAGAATATCAATCAGTTAACATATGACGATTGTTACAAAGTGTAGATTATGAATAAAGATTGAATTAACAAAAATAAAAAAGAGTAGTTTGTAATATGAACCTATCCTGTACCATAGATATGAATATTGTCTCTGTCTTTTACGTTTTTAGTTCAGGATTAATTCCTGAAATTGTCGGATGAGTCCATCGTTCTGCAGATGAGTGTGCTCCTGAATTCCCTCAACAAAACCCTGGAAATAAGGGGTTCAGCCTGGTATTTTAAGTGCCCCGATTTATGAGAAAACGTCGCTCACTCAAAAGCTTTTTGACGAAGCGGACTCAAATATACGCCCTGAAAAGGGTGTCGTGGTTGTGTCCGGACACGGCCCTCGTCTTTATGTTTCTGCTTGGTCTTTCATCTTCCCTCATGATCCCTTAGCCTTTAGTCTCACGGTCCCTGTGAATTGTTCTTTCTTTCGAGTTGACATTTACTTTTGGTACATTGGCTTGTACGTCTTTGTTTTCTTATTTTTGCGTGGTAAAATAACCTTCCTATCATTTTGAGTTTTCTGTGTCTCTGTGCCTGGATCCATCCTCTGCCGGTTCACACACTATTCCCTCGAAAACCAATAACAGCAAGTGTGTGAATTAATACCAGACCCACCCTTACGATGAAATCTGATCTCCATCTGGTAGTAAAGGTATGCTCCACCTGGCCCATTAAAAGATTGTGACTTTGATGATTCACTTTAATAAACATTTTGCCTTTGAGCCTTCTGCTCAAAGGTGACTCAGTCCTGGGTAATGTTTCATTGAGAAAACTTCCGCTTTTCTTTATACAAACAGACATAAAATACTAATGTTGAAAATGTGAGGATGGGCATAAGAAGCCGAAGTTGAATATCTCCTCAAAGCTGTATGAATAAAGTGAAAATATTTTTTAATGGCTTTTAGTTCCGGATTTCAAATGAAGTGGAAACATTACACATTCAATTCCAAATCAAACATTAACAAATTTTATCAAGTCTGCGTTATTCTTTTACAGGAAGCAAAGAAAAGGAAACGTTTGCTCCAGAAACTGCATTTTTAATGTCACCCCACAAGTTTTCAATGGGGTTGAGGTCGGAGAATTGAGCTGGCCACTCCATTACCTCAATCCTTTTTGTCTGGAACCAAGATGTTGCTCGCTTACTCGTGTTTGGGGTCGTTGTCTTGTTGAAACACCCATTTCAGGGGCATTTCCTCTTCAGCATATGGCAACATAATCTCTTCAAGTATTTTGATGTATTCAAACTGATCCATGATCCCTGGTATACGATAAATAGACCCAACACCGTAGTATGAAAAACATCCCCATACCATGATTTTTGCACCACCATGCTTCACTGTCTTCACAGTGTACTGTGGCTTGAATTCAGTACCCGGGGGTCGTCTGATGTACTGTCGACGAGCACTTGACCCAAAAAGAACTAAACTCCTCAAAAAAAGTTTGGAAACGTTATTTCGGTCGATTATTCCTCCCCTTTAATAATACCAATTGGTATTGTATTTTATATCGTTGGAAAGCCTGATTAGTCACCTTTACAACGAGGTACAACTTGTAAGGATCATGCATTCGTGGAATGAGCAACACAGCTAACCGTGTGGGTAGCGGCCCAAAAAAATGTGCCAAAATCCCCTGCAATATTCTTCTGTTGGTATTCACTCTCGTTTTGAGCTTCAAGTGCTGGCAGGTGTATGCCAGTGGGATGGAATGGGATGCCATCCCACAGCAGTGTGTGACCAGGCTGGTGACCAGCATGAGGAGGAGGTGCCAAGCTGTTGTGGCTGCGTATGGATCTTCCACACGCTACTGAGGTCCCTGACAGTGTAAAATGAATAAAGTGTAAAAATGGCCAATATGTGTTGTTTTTTCCTTATTACTGTGGGAGAGTGCAATCATCCAGTCCACCAAGCAACTCAAAACGAGAGTGAATACCAACAGAAGAATATTGCAGGGGATTTTGGCACATTTTTTTGGGCCGCTACCCACACGGTTAGCTGTGTTGCTCATTCCACGAATGCATAATCCTTACAAGTTGTACCTCGTTGTAAAGGTGACTAATCAGGCTTTCCAACGATATAAAATACAATAACAATTGGTATTATTAAAGGGGAGGAATAATCGACCGAAATAACGTTTCCTAACTTTTTTTGAGGAGTTTATTTTACTCTCATCAGTCCACAGAATGTTACGCCATTTCTCTTTGGGCCAATCGATGTGTTCCATGGCAAATTTTAACCGATTCTGCACATGCCGTTTTTTCAACAATGGTGCTTTACGTGGGCTTCTTGCTGATAGCTTAGCTTCGATCAAACGTCTTCTGACTGTAACAGCACTTACAGGTAATTTTAGATCATCTTTGATCTTTCTGGAGGTGATGATTGGCTGAATCTTTGCCATTCTGACTATTCTTCGATCCGTTTTAACAGTAGTTGCTCGTTTTCTTCCACATGTTTCGGGTTTTTGTTGCCATTTTAAAGCATGTGAGATCTTTTTAGCTGAGCATCCTATAATTTGCTGCACTTCTTTATACGTTTTCCCCTCTCCAATCAACTTTTTAATCAAATTACGTTCCTCCTCCGAACAATGTTTGGAAAGGCCCATTATACTTAGCAATTTAGAAGGAAATATATTTTATAACAATGTGTGAAACATTTGCTTCCCTTCTTCCTTAATAAACGACAATTAATGACACGTTTTTTCACAGAAAACGCCCCTTGAACACGCCCCTTTCAATGAATGAGTCAATTACTTAGAAGCAGCGTGCATGTCATGACAGTTGGGTCTGTTGTTTTTCTATTACACCACTACATCTACAAGTTAATTATTTGCCATGCAGAAATATCACTACTACTAATAACAGTGGTTCATCAGGTTACTGATGTTGTACTGCTATTTTTTTTTTAACACAACTGTACCTACGAAGGGCTGTGTAGTAACTTTGTTCAGCTTAGCAACGGGTTTAAACGTGCAAATGTGAGCAAACAAAAGATACAATAACATTCCACGAAGATCTATATGCTTTACTTCTGTAAACAAAATCCACCCAGCTTTAAGTGCATCACATGTTTATTATTACTTGAGCCATCAAGGAATTAAACAATACATCATACCAAAATCTTTATCTTTTATCAAATTCTGAACTTGTGGGAGTTGCCATCTTTTTGATTGAAATATTGGACGTCCACAGAAGACTCTTGTTTTGTTGAATTTCACATTGCTACACCTGAAAGACACCATGATACAATCACCCTTAAAAATATACAGAATGGCATAAAAAATGAGGCAGGTATTAAATCTGAACTCTCACCTCTCTGTAACAACACTTGTGTGAAAATGTTATAATTGTATTATGTCAAACACAAAGGTGCACTGATAATAACCACAATACTCCCCTATTGTTTGTACCTGGCCCACCAGTAATGAGACCTGCACGGTTAAAACCCATTGATTACAATGTGGAGAAACTGATATATCGCTGACCAGGATAACGTTAGATATTGACAGTCCCCAGCAGTGCATGTCTCTGGTCGATACCTTAGAAGATCCCCTGCTCCTTTCTTCTGTCAATGTCTCTCTTCAGCTGGCAGACTGAGCACGTCAGACAGAAGGCGGTGTAGAGATAGTCGCTGCACAAGGAGCCCTGGGAGAACCCAATGATTTGACAAAATGAGCCATTTCAGTTTGTGGCGAGCCTCCACCACAGGTTCACATTCTCCAGATTGAAAACATTTGCTTTTCAAAGCCATTTCGGAACTTGTCATTGGTCAGGTGAGAGAGCTGGATTGCATGATACATTCTGTGGTGGTGCATCATCTCAGGCTAACAGTGGCTGACTCGGTCCAACCAGTTTGGGAACCTCCTTGTTCAATCTGACCATAAAACTGAACAAAGATTTGTTTTTATGGGACAAACCCCTTTGTATAGCAACAAGTGAACATTTATTGATATTTAATTGTCACTTAATTATTAAAAATTGAAAACAAACCCATAGCACAGTGCTATGATTAATATCTGTATGTCGGATTTTTCAACGTGCCTTTGGAGCACATTTCCTTCTTTCTGCTGCCAGCTATTTGCTTTTTTGAGTACTTGCGCAAAACATGAAGTTTAACGGCTTAAGTGTGTGAGGAATGACCGCACCTCCTTTACAATTGCCCTCTTATTTTCCCTGTGTTAGTCTCCCTCCTCCCCGTCACTTTCTTTCTGTATTAATGGTCTTTGTGTCTAGGGTGTGACTACGTGAAAACTGTGGAACATTGACCCACGACTACAAGCCAAATACACCTGAGTCACGTCTGTCTCTCTTTCTCTCACATACATTTTTCTATTTTTAAGTATTTGTTGAGTGCTCTCCTCAAAGAGCACCCCACAAACTATTAAAAATGTTACGGGACCAAAGGAGCCCAAGGGGACCCCTGGTGAACAGCAGGACAGTGTGCTGATGTTGCACTCACCTTGATGTTGTACCTGGTCCTGTAGATGCTGCGTATGGCCATGTTAATACCACACAGGCAGCACTCGTCCATATCGCTGGCAACGGAGCAGCACAGACAGGGGAAACAGCACAGCCCGTAGCAGCCTGGCATGGAGAGAGATACCATGAGAATGCTCTCGGCAGACTTTTGCAGTTTGCTATCTGTAGTATAAATGAACATTCTGCCGCGATTGCAGCAAACCTAGCAGAACATAATTGAATAACAGCTCCTCAGCTCTCACTGATAATTAAAATTTTCATGCATTTTTGTGGTCTACAGTACGTTATGAGCATTTAGCAGACGCTCTTGTCTAGAGAGAACTTTTCTATTTTTTAACAGATTATGAGCAACCATTCATCCAGCTGGATATTTACTGAAGCAGTGCAGGTGAAGTAATTTGCTCAACGGGTACAGCAGCAGTGTCTTACCTGAGAATCAAACCCGCAACCTTTGGGTTACATGGGCAGTTTTGCTGGTTTTATTTATTAAGACAATGCTTATATTTTAAACTTTGATATTCGCCATGGCTACCTTTTCCTTGCTGTTTTAGGGAGTGCTGCCCTGCATTGGCTATGTTTTCCTAGGGATTATGGGAATACTTCAACGATGAGTTCAAAGGAATTATATTGCATCCGGTCATACACAATGTGTAATAAATGTCTCACCCTCAACAAACCTATATACGGTATGTCCCAATTTAATACTTAAGATACTAAGATAAGGAATGAAGAAATAAGAGTTTCACACTGAATATAAATACAGTGATGATTCAGATGCAATTTAATGGTAAAAGAAAAGCAGAACCAACTCAAGTGGTGTAACCTGCTACGCAGACTGCACAAAATCACACTCATCCTGAAGTGAGAGAAGTATTTTTCTTATAATCAGAAGGTTGACATACTTAGCGGTAGAAGGTGTCTGGGAACAGGTTATTGAATCCTTACATTTTCAAGGGTTCAAAATAAGGCGATGTTTTCCATATGGTGTAAATAGAGCTGTAAGGACTTCTGAAACATCTCCCCCTTTCTCCCAATCTCCTCCCACACACAAGAGACAAGTTTGAATCGACCCTGAAGATGGTGACACTTACATGTGCCGCAGTCATCGCAGCAATCACACAGGTTTGTCTGGATGTCCATTAAGCAAATTCCAAGCAAATCAAATACAAAACCAAGCAATTGCACAATAAACCTGCAAATGTTTTTCTTGTCAGAGAAAGTACAAATATAATTAGCAAAACATGATCTTATTCCAAAGTTATCCAAAATACATTTTAAACAATTATTGTCATACACATAAAATAAAAAATGAATTAAAATCATATCTTACCTGTAAGAGTTTGTGCTTTCTGGAATTAATCTGGTGAATAAAACAGCAGACGCGATTTATAATCCCCAATAGCCAATGAGCAACATGTTCCTGCCACAGACTGTCCAGGAGCTCACTGATGCCCTGATCCAGGTCTGGGAGGAGATCCCCCAGGACACCATCCGCCGCCTCATCAGGAGCATGCCCAGACGCTGTTGGGAGTGCATACAGGCACGTGGCGGCCATACACACTACTGAGCCACATTATGAGTTGTCGTGATGAAATTCACACAAGTTGGATCAGCCCGTGATCTCAATTTTTCACTTCAATTTTCGGTGTGATCTTGAATCCAGCCCTCAGTGGGTTAATGATTTTGGTTTCCATTGACCATTCTTACATCATTTTGTTCTCGACGAATTACACAATGTAATCAATAAAGATTTTCAACTTGAATATTTCGTTCATAGAGATCCGCAATGTCTGATTTCAGTGTTCCCTTAATTTCTTTGAGCAGTGTATTTAGGCTGTATGTCTTTCTTTCAGCTAGAATGTGTTTGCGTCTGGCCTATTGTGCATGGATGTCTCTATATAGACTTGGTTAATTAATCCTTTTCTCCCTAAATATATATATATTTTTTGATGAAACATCAAATTTTTGAGCCTGAGGTAAGTGAAAGTTTGTAAACTTTAAAAACCGTATGGGAAAGTGCCACCAGAATTACCCACAAACAATTAGAGATAAAAACTTTAAAACATTTGTATATTTTCTTACATTTTATACAGCTACACCACAATTATCCCACACAAGACCTTTGTATACAAAGTTGGTCCAGGAATGATGAAAACAGCATTATGTTTATTGCATGTTCAATATTTAATTCCAAAAAGTTAGGAAAAGTCATATACTGTCAAGATGGAAAAAATAACATTAACTGGTTTTTAAGAGATGTCAAACATTGAACCGGGTCAAATTGAACATAATATGAGGGTTAAGTGAAGCATTGAACCGGGTCAAATTTAACATAATATGAGGGTTAAGTGATGTACAATGCATCTTCAATGTCACCTGAAATGATAATTGTGGACTTGTAGTGGCATTATATGACTGTAAATGTCAAAGCCCCACCTGTCATATCTATAAAGGTGTTCACTGGGCCCACTGTGCTGTACCAAAGGTCAAATGCACGTAAAAGGACAATAGGATGTTGTGGATTGATTTGTGATCTTATTAAGGCTGTTGCTTAGTATGATTTTGTCGCTTAGTGGGTAGCTACTTTGAGTAGCCTAATTTAATTTCCACAGTCAACTTGAGACATTACACAATCTTTATTGTAATCAATTTCAGTTTTGACTATTCAGCTTGACAGGTATGAAATAGACTAATTTGATACACAGTACATTTTACGTTATTTGCATTTCTATTTGATTCAAATTGATTTGGCCTTGATGTGCCAATTGATTTCAATTAATTTTTGCCTTTTTTCAGGATTCTAGCTAGCTTGGTAGCAATTTGGCTAACAGTTTCTCCTCGAAATTCCATCACTCTTGTTACAGACACAAGCCGTTTCCTAGAAACGTGTTGCTGACAACACTGGTCTAGGCAAGATCAATTAGCAACCAGAGATGCTTTCTTGTACTTTTCTGTCTGCTTATCTGGGTAGCTGGCTAGATATTGGTTTGTGGACTTAACTGGGTCTGACAAGCATTAGCTTAATACACTGCTCAAAGAAATTAAGGGAATTTTGAAAAAATAGACTCGTGAGGAAGTAGTTTGCAATATTTTTTTATTTATTATTTTATTTATTGAGAATATCAATCAGTTAACATATGACGATTGTTACAAAGTGTAGATTATGAATAAAGATTGAATTAACAAAAATAAAAAAGAGTAGTTTGTAATATGAACCTATCCTGTACCATAGATATGAATATTGTCTCTGTCTTTTACGTTTTTAGTTCAGGATTAATTCCTGAAATTGTCGGATGAGTCCATCGTTCTGCAGATGAGTGTGCTCCTGAATTCCCTCAACAAAACCCTGGAAATAAGGGGTTCAGCCTGGTATTTTAAGTGCCCCGATTTATGAGAAGAAGTCGCTCACTCAAAAGCTTTTTGACGAAGCGGACTCAAATATACGCCCTGAAAAGGGTGTCGGGGTTGTGTCCGGACACGGCCCTCGTCTTTATGTTTTTGCTGGTCTTTCATCTTCCCTCATGATCCCTTAGCCTTTAGTCTCACGGTCCCTGTGAATTGTTCTTTCTTTCGAGTTGACATTTACTTTTGGTACATTGGCTTGTACGTCTTTGTTTTCTTATTTTCGCGTGGTAAAATAACCTTCCTATCATTTTGAGTTTTCTGTGTCTCTGTGCCTGGATCCATCCTCTGCCGGTTCACACACTATTCCCTCGAAAACCAATAACAGCAAGTGTGTGAATTAATACCAGACCCACCCTTACTATGAAATCTGGTAGTGAAGGTATGCTCCACCTGGCCCTTTAAAAGATTGTGACTTTGATGATTCACTTTAATAAACATTGTGCCTTTGAGCCTTCTGCTCAAAGGTGACTCAGTCCTGGGTAATGTTTAATTGAGAAAACTCCCGCTTTTCCTTATACAAACAGACATAAAATACTAATGTTGAAAATGTGAGGATGGGCATAAGAAGCCGAAGTTGAATATCTCCTCAAAGCTGTATGAATAAAGTGAAAATATTTTTTAATAGCTTTTAGTTCCGTATTTCAAATGAAGTGGAAACATTACACATTCAATTCCAAATTAAACATTAACAAATTTTATCAAGTCTGCGTTAATTCTTTTACAGGAAGCAAAGAAAAGGAAACGTTTGCTCCAGAAACAGAATGTTACGCCATTTCTCTTTGGGCCAATCGATGTGTTCCATGGCAAATTTTAACCGATTCTGCACATGCCGTTTTTTCAACAATGGTGCTTTACGGGGGCTTCTTGCTGATAGCTTAGCTTCGATCAAATGTCTTCTGACTGTAACAGCACTTACAGGTAATTTTAGATCATCTTTGATCTTTCTGGAGGTGATGATTGGCTGAATCTTTGCCATTCTGACTATTCTTCGATCCGTTTTAACAGTAGTTGCTCGTTTTCTTCCACGTGTTTCGGGTTTTTGTTGCCATTTTAAAGCATGTGAGATCTTTTTAGCTGAGCATCCTATAATTTGCTGCACTTCTTTATACGTTTTCCCCTCTCCAATCAACTTTTTATTCAAATTACGTTCCTCCTCCGAACAATGTTTGGAAAGGCCCATTATACTTAGCAATTTGGAAGGAAATATATTTTATAACAATGTGTGAAACATTTGCTTCTCTTCTTCCTTAATAAACGACAATTAATGACACGTTTTTTCACAGAAAACGCCCCTTGAACACGCCCCTTTCAATGAATGAGTCAATTACTTCGAAGAAGCAGCGTGCATGTCATGACAGTTGGGTCTGTTGTTTTTCTATTACACCACTACATCTACAAGTTAATTATTTGCCATGCAGAAATATCACTACTACTAATAACAGTGGTTCATCAGGTTACTGATGTTGTACTGCTATTTTTTTTTAACACAACTGTACCTACGAAGGGCTGTGTAGTAACTTTGTTCAGCTTAGCAACGGGTTTAAACGTGCAAATGTGAGCAAACAAAAGATACAATAACATTCCACAAAGATCTATATGCTTTACTTCTGTAAACAAAATCCACCCAGCTTTAAGTGCATCACATGTTTATTATTACTTGAGCCATCAAGGAATTAAACAATACATCATACCAAAATCTTTATCTTTTATCAAATTCTGAACTTGTGGGAGTTGCCATCTTTTTGATTGAAAGATTGGACGTCCACAGAAGACTCTTGTTTTGTTGAATTTCACATTGCTACACCTGAAAGACACCATGATACAATCACCCTTAAAAATATACAGAATGGCATAAAAAATGAGGCAGGTATTAAATCTGAACTCTCACCTCTCTGTAACAACACTTGTGAGAAAATGTTATAATTGTATTATGTCAAACACAAAGGTGCACTGATAATAACCACAATACTTCCCTATTGTTTGTACCTGGCCCACCAGTAATGAGACCTGCATGGTTAAAACCCATTGATTACAATGTGGAGAAACTGATATATCGCTGACCAGGATAACGTTAGATATTGACAGTCCCCAGCAGTGCATGTCTCTGGTCGATACCTTAGAAGATCCCCTGCTCCTTTCTTCTGTCAATGTCTCTCTTCAGCTGGCAGACTGAGCACGTCAGACAGAAGGCGGTGTAGAGATAGTCGCTGCACAAGGAGCCCTGGGAGAACCCAATGATTTGACAAAATGAGACATTTCAGTTTGTGGCGAGCCTCCACCACAGGTTCCCATTCTCCAGATTGAAAACATTTGCTTTTCAAAGCCATTTCGGAACTTGTCATTGGTCAGGTGAGAGAGCTGGATTGCATGATACATTCTGTGGTGGTGCATCATCTCAGGCTAACAGTGGCTGACTCGGTCCAACCGGGTTTGGGAACCTCCTTGTTCAATCTGACCATAAAACTAAACAAAGATTTGTTTTTATGGGACAAACCCCTTTGTATAGCAACAAGTGAACATCTACTGATATTTAATTGTCACTTAATTATTAAAAATTGAAAACAAACCCATAGCACAGTGATATGATTAATATCTGTATGTCGGATTTTTCAACGTGCCTTTGGAGCGCATTTCCTTCTTTCTGCTGCCAGCTATTTGCTTTTTTGAGTACTTGCGCAAAACATGAAGTTTAACGGCTTAAGTGTGTGAGGAATGACCGCACCTCCTTTACATATAAAATATATACATTAGCGTATAATGGAATCATTGCCCTCTTATTTTCCCTGTGTTAGTCTCCCTCCTCCCCGTCACTTTCTTTATGTATTAATGGTCTTTGTGTCTTGGGTGTGACTACGTGAAAACTGTGGAACATTGACCCACGACTACAAGCCAAATACACCTGAGTCACGTCTCTCTCTCTTTCTCTCACATACATTTTTCTATTTTTAAGTATTTGTTGAGTGCTCTCCTCAAAGAGCACCCCACAAACTATTAAAAATGTTACGGGACCAAAGGAGCCCAAGGGGACCCCTGGTGAACAGCAGGACAGTGTGCTGATGTTGCACTCACCTTGATGTTGTACCTGGTCCTGTAGACGCTGCGTAAGGCCATGGTAATACCACACAGGCAGCACTCGTCCATATCGCTGGCAACGGAGCAGCACAGACAGGGGAAACAGCACAGCCCGTAGCAGCCTGGCATGGAGAGAGATACCATGAGAATGCTCTCGGCAGACTTTTGCAGTTTGCTATCTGTAGTATAAATGAACATTCTGCCGCGATTGCAGCAAACCTAGCAGAACATAATTGAATAACAGCTCCTCAGCTCTCACTGATAATTTCACTGCATTTTTGTGGTCTACAGTACGTTATGGGCATTTAGCAGACGCTTTTGTCCATAGAGAACTTTTCTGAGTATGAGCAACCATTCGTCCAGCTGGATATTTACTGAAGCAGTGCAGGTGAAGTAACTTGCTCAGCAGCAGTTTCCTACCTGGGAATCAAACCTGCAACCTTTGGTTTTGCTGGTTTTATTACAATATTATTACTGGGATTTTTATTGTTTATTGTTTGAGACACGCAGCATGAAATCTATTATTTATTTATTTTTATCACGCAGGCATGACGAAGGTCCTTTATTCATGATTATTGAACCACAGTGTTTAAGAACCTGATCTTGATTGTAAATACTAGCTGGGGTTGTGCTACCGTACCCTGTCTGACACTTCTGCCTTCACTCCAGAGTTGTTCAATCAGAGGCAAAGTGCAAGCCACTTCAGGGAAACTGATATATGACCTCACATGATTATGGCTGTCGCAACTTCTCACAAGCAGGGAGTGCTAGAAAGTGATGTAATCACCATGAGTTTACATCTCCAATTTAACCTGTGTTTATGGATGTCATATTTATATATTACAGTAGAGTATAGTCACTACATAAGTATATAATAATATAAATGCATGGCTTTTACAAGGGCTGTGGGTTTGGTACATGTTTGATATGTCCAAAAAAATTCAGAGCAGAAAATGTACATTCTCACAGTAAACCCAGTGTCTCTGGTGCAGCCCCCAAGTTATTATCACCATAGCAGTTATCTCACCCTGCAGAGTAAAGACAATGCTTATATTTTAAACTTTGATATTTGCCATGGCTACCTTGTCCTTGCTGTTTTAGGGAGTGCTGCTATGCATTGGCTATGTTTTCCTAGGGATTATGGGAATACTTCAACGATGAGTTCAAAGGAATTATATTGCATCCGGTCATACACAATGTGTAATAAATGTCTCACCCTCAACAAACCTATATACGGTATGTCCCAATTTAATACTTAAGATACTAAGATAAGGAATGAAGAAATAAGAGTTTCACACTGAATATAAATACAGTGATGATTCAGATGCAATTTAATGGTAAAAGAAAAGCAGAACCAACTCAAGTGGTATAACCTGCTACGCAGACTGCACAAAATCACCCTCATCCTGAAGTGAGGGAAGTATTTTTCTTATAATCAGAAGGTTGACATACTTAGCGGTAGAAGGTGTCTGGGAACAGGTTATTGAATACTTACATTTTCAAGGGTTCAAAATAAAGCGATGTTTTCCATATGGTGTAAATAGAGCTGTAAGGACTTCTGAAACATCTCCCCTTTTTCCCAATCTCCCCCCACACACAAAAGAGACAAGTTTGAATCGACCCTGAAGATGGTGACACTTACATGTGCCGCAGTCATCGCAGCAATCACACAGGTTTGTCTGGAATTCAGAGGGTGCATAACCGCCGGGTTGCCTGGTCACAGCCATTCTTCTTTTGCAGTGGGATCAAATAGAGCAGAGTCAAAAAAGCCTTCTACTTCCTCAGCATCACATGCATGCTTTCACTGCTCTGCACACATTTGAGCTAAGTCATCAGGGAGTGAGAACTAAGAGTTTTGAATTTAAGTTGCGCACACAGAAAAGTTCTGCATTCGCATGAAAGCAACATTGGCGGTAGGCAGTGTTTACCAAACCGAAAGAAAGAGGAAGTTGTTTCCAGCCTTGCAATGAACAAAGGACTATTTTCTGATTAGACGCCCATTAAGCAAATTCCAAGCAAATCAAATACAAAACCAAGCAATTGCACAATAAACCTGCAAATGTTTTTCTTGTCAGAGAAAGTACAAATATAATTAGCAAAACATTACCTTATTCTAAAGTTATCCAAAATACATTTTAAACAATTATTGCCATACACATAAAATAAAAAATGAATTAAAATCATATCTTACCTGTAAGAGTTTGTGCTCTCTGGAATGAATCTGGTGAATAAGACATTGGACGCGATTTATAATCCCCAACAATAGCCAATGAGCAACATTTTGCTGTTGATGGGCCATATATCATTATCTTTTTTATTTTTATTGCATGGTAGCGGGAAATGCATTGCAAGGCAAAAGCAAACATAGATGTGTTTGCACGGCAATCCCCTCATAAAGCCCCACCCAGAACTTTAGTCCAGTCAGGTACCAGTTTGTGCTTCCAAACAGAAGTGAAGAGAGGTTGCAAAATCTTTACAGATAGATTGGGCTCAGTCTTCAATAGCTCTGCGTTTAGGTTGTCGGAGGTTTTCCATTCTTTAAGGACTTGATAGCATTGAGGAGTTAACGCTGGTCTGGTGGCGCTGTATTGACCTACAGTTTCAGCCTCTTGTATTCTTATTCTCTTCTGAATGCTCTCAATAATCATGTGTAAAATGGTTTGGCTGCTTCCATAGACTTGTACGTAGATTCATCTGGGGGAAGGAAGCAAGTAAGCTTGTAGTTCATATGAACCCTGATTACTGACTACACCCAACAAATGAGAAATAAAGCGCATGCTCCCCAAGTTAATATCATTTAGGTGAGTGAGAGGCCATTGTAAAGTGCTTTGGATAAAGGCGCTATATAAGTGCAGTCCATTTACCATTTAATATCATTTAGAATTTGGGAACCTAGTTTGAAAAACTGTAAGATGGAGAACTATCACGATAAAGTGACTGGTAAAGTGAACTAGACAGCCGAAGCATTTTGTACGGAGCCGAGAAATCTCTATTGCTTTAAATCTTTCCTCAAACAAGTGACAGATACACCAATAAAAAGCTCCGAAGTGCTGCAATGCAGGACCTTTTGCTTGATGAGCACTAACTTTGAAAAGTATTACAAGAAAGTCTTTCTGCAAGGGACAATAGCTTTCATCAAGAAAATAAAGAAAGAAAGAATAAAAATAAAGACTAACAATATCATCAGGATGCAGCAACAACTTTTATTGTATCATTTTCAGTTACTATAGCACACATTTTAGCTTACTAACCCATCACCAGGGCCCAGTAGTTCAAAACTTTTAATCCCTATCTGATTGGATCAGATTCAGAAATCCCATATTTTGTGATCCAGGATCAGACAACTCAGCCAAATTTTGTCCCGGTATTTCAAAGCAATTCAGGATAGGATCACCCTGATCCAGACTTCGACTTTTCAAGACCATGAGTATCAGTGCTTTAATCCTACTTATCGCCACGTATAGGATATGAAGAACAACATAAGGAAGACAGACAGTATAGCAATTTAGAGCCATTTATTAAGGATTAAGGATTAATTATTATTAAAAATAAGGAATCTAATAGGGGAACAACAACAAAAAGTTAATGGATCCTCTTTATTAAAAGGCAGCTGCAGAGCTGCAGCATCATCAATGTGTGGTTTGAGGAGCTGAATCCAAAGTCTGGTTTCAGTTCCACGGCAAACACGTCTTCATAGATGCGCTACAAAAAAGCCCATGGAAGAACAAAGTGTGCCATTGATCACCTAAATGGGGTCTTGAAGAGGCGCTTTGTGCGCCTAAACCAGGGGTGTAAAACTCATTTTCACCCCGGGCCACATCAGCATTATGGTTGCCCTCAAAGGGCCGGTTGATTTTCGCGGACCTCGATTGTAATTGTTGACGGGGGGGGTGCAATCAAGAATTTTCACGGACCTCGATTGTAATTGTTGACGGGGGGGGGTGCGATCACTTTTTCTTTTTTTTTTAATACAAACTTTATTTAACGTATGTACCGCGGGTGTGCGTCCGCATCTGCGTTTGTCTGTTATATCGTAAAAGTAAATCCCCGTTAACCAGCCACGTAGATACACGCGTCAGATAATTAAGTTCTCGCGGGCCACATAAAATGACGTGGCGGGCCGTGAGTTTGACACCTATGGCCTAAACTATCTGTGAGTGGAACCACAATGAGCATGCAACATAATACTGGCTTGTGGTGTGTCACTTCCTGCCGCAGTGTCCCCCTTTGTGACATCGGTGATCCTCCAGAGCCCCGTCCTCCTGATGATGATCCAGGCCCACCTGTGAATCTTTGACCCATTTCTCCCCAATTTGGTCATGCAATGCAAGATACTATTGTTCACAATTACTTTTGAAGGTTGATCACTGATGATGGGCTTGTGTCTAGATATCTAAAGATATTTTTTGATTAATCAAAATTATATTTCTGATTGACATCATTTTTGTTGAGATCCTTTTATGATCACAAATTCAATATTTAGTTGAATACACTGTTCTGAGAGGTAGGCAAGAAAATTAACCATAAAGGCTACAAATGATTATTATTATTATTGGGATGGCAGGTATGCAATCCGCCTAGTTACGGCTTGTTGGGGCATGCCCCATACCTATACAGCACCGAGAGTTTGGCACTTTTCAGGGTTTCCTACATAAATGACCACAGACTTTCAGCCCTTAAAATCATTAACTTCTGTACCTTCTGACCTCATGTAATCACACAGCATTCAGATACAACTTCACACATCCACACAATAAAGCCCCAAACTTGGGTTTTTCTCCTTCCTCTTCCGCTTCTTCTTCTTCTTCTTCCCATTTGTCCTGTCTACCCAGAGACCCTCACTACCTGCCCTGCCTCCGTACCCTCAAAGAATAATTCTCCCCATTGGGTAACAACATCACATACCTGCTCTCCCAAGCTTATTGCCCAATAATTGCCTTCTTGTGGCTTACTGGTTACAGTGGCTGCCTCTCACACAGAGGATTGGGGGTTCGAGTCCAACAGGGCACAAGTTTATTTTCAACAAAAACAATGTGCAACTGTTAAATACTTTTCATTTATTACACTGTTATTATTTTCACATTGACAAAAGTATTTTTATTGCAAAGGCAAAAGACGTTTCCAATATTAACTGTTCAATGTTTCACTTGTACTACAGCAAATGGCCTATAGCCTATATCACGTGAAACAATTCAGTCACTGGACACCACGGCAGAATGCAGGCTAGCTACGTTATGGGAACATAAGCACATGTGACAGACGTGAAAGAGTCTGGAGATGCTGTGGCGAACATTATGTTGCCTGCAACATCATCCAGCATGACCGATTTGGCAGTGAGTCAGCGATGGTCTGGGGAGGCATATCCTTGGAGGGCCGCGCAAACCTCCACATGCTAGCCAACGGTACCCTGACTGCTGTTAGGTACCGGGATGAAATCCTCAGATCTATTGTCAGACCTTACACTGGTGCAGTGGGCCCTGGGTTCCTCCTGATGCAGGACAATGCCCGGCCTCATGTGGCCAGAGTGTGTAGGCAGTTCCTGGATTACGAAGGCATTGATGCCATTGACTGGCCCTCGCGTTACCCAGACCTGAATCCAATTGAGCACGTCTGGGACGTTATGTATCAGTGCATCCGCCGCCACCAAGTACCGCCACAGACTGTCCAGGAGCTCACTGATGCCCTGATCCAGGTCTGGGAGGAGATCCCCCAGGATACCATCCGCCGTCTCATCAGGAGCATGCCCAGACGTTGTCGGGAGTGCGTACAGGCACGTGGCGGCCATACACACTACTGAGCCACATTATGAGGTGTCGTGATGAAATTCACACAAGTTGCATCAGCCCGTGATCTAAATTTTTCACTTCGATTTTCGGTGTGATCTTGAATCCAGCCCTCAGTGGGTTAACGATTTTGGTTTCCATTGACCATTCTTACGTCATTTTGTTCTCGACGAATTACACAATGTAATCAATAAAGATTTTCAACTTTAATATTTCGTTCATTGAGATCCGCGATGTGTGATTTAAGTGTTCCCTTAATTTCTTTGAGCAGTGTATTAAGCTAATGCTTGTCAGACCCAGTTAAGTCCACAAATCAATATCTAGCCAGCTACCAAGATAAGCAGACAGAAAAGTACAAGAAAGCATCTCTGGTTGCTAATTGATCTTGCCTAGACCGGTGTTGTCAGCAACACATGTTTCTAGGAAACAGTTGTAGCAGGCAGCATAACGTTCGCCACGGCGTCTCCAGACTCTTTTACGTCTATCAGATGTGCTCAGTGTGAACCTGCTCTCATCTATGAAGAGAACGGGGCGACAATGGCGAACCTGCCAATTCTGGTGTTCTCTGGCAA
This sequence comes from Ilyophis sp. 1 JC-2022, assembly GCA_022702515.1. Taxonomy (NCBI): domain Eukaryota; kingdom Metazoa; phylum Chordata; class Actinopteri; order Anguilliformes; family Synaphobranchidae; genus Ilyophis; species Ilyophis sp. 1 JC-2022. The sequence goes on from CM040394.1 coordinate 16,893,886, forward strand.
ATGCCAATCGAGCTGCATGGTGATGGGCTGTGAGCACAGGTTCCACTACAGGACGTCGGGCCCTCATGACAGCCTCATGGAGTCGGTTTCTGACAGTTTAGTCAGAAACATGCACACGAGTAGCCAGCTGGAGGTCATTTTGTAGGGCTCTGGCAGTGCTCCTCCTGTTCCTCCTCGCACAAAGGAGCAGATACCAGTCTTGCCACTTGGTTCTTGCCCTTCTACGGCCCTGTCCAGCTCTCCTCGTGTAATAGCCCGTCTCCCGGTATCTCCTCCACGCTCTTGAAACTGTGCTGGGAGACACAGCAAACCTTCTTGCGACGGCACGTATGGATGTGCCATCCTGGTGTCATGGGTAGTGGCTGTCTCTTTGTTTTCTACCTTTGTTTTTCGTTTGGCGTCGTTTGAAGCTCTATCGGATTTTTTCTTCCGCCGTCCTGGTGTTTGGATCTCTCCAGGTCATTATCTCCTACACCTGTGTCTAATTTCCGTCGGCTATAAATAGAGCTTGACTTCCGCTTTCCGGTGCTTCTATATTGACGTTGCAGTAGGTAGAAAGCCGTATAGGGTTTAGAAAAAAGTAAAGAAAGAAAACTAAGAGAGCTGTAGTTACAGGCTTGCTATTTTGATTCATTTATTTTCTGTTCTCGACCTCTGATACACGCAGATCATTTAGTGCGTGAGGTCATTTCTTTGTTTGTTAGTTTCTCGCTGTTTAAGCGAATCTCCGCCTCCGTTTGAGGTTGTTTTGAGTTAGCCTTGTGCTAAGGAAGTTTTGTTTCCGCTTTTGCGTTCCTCCTTTACTAGTGCGGTTTAATTCCGCTTCTGTGGCGTATCTTAATCTAGATACGCTTTCTGTATCCTTATCTTTCGCGTTTGGTTCTCTATTTTCTAAACGCAAACCTGACACCTGGAGGAGCTGGACTACCTGTGTAACCTGAATGGGCTGCAGGTACCGCCACATGCTACCAGTAGTGACAAGGGCACTAGCAAAATGCAAAACTAGAAAAAAATCAGTCAGGCCGCAACAGTGACATCCTCGTACGAACCTGTCATTTTAAAAACAGCTCAGCCGGTGTCTTTTTAGTAGTAGTGTGAGGCATGTTGCGATAAGTAAACAAAAAACTAGCAAGTCCGTGTTGCCATGTTTTAACACCCTCAGCTCTTTTCTTAGCCAGTACTTTCCTAAGATTTTGAATTAGCCTCTCAGCTAACCCGTTAGATAGCCTCTCAGCTAACCCGTTACAGGCTGGATGATAAGCCGGCGATTTTGTATGTTTGACCCCATTCAACCTCAGGAATGTTTCAAATTCTGTCGACGTAAATTGAGGCCCGTTATCTGTTACAATTTCCTCAGGGAGCCCATATGAAGAAAATAGATCCCTTAATTAAGTACCTCAATTGTCTTAAGAGATGTGGTACGATTCATATGTTTAATCTCTGGCCATCTGGCATAAGCATCCATTGCTACTAAATACATTTGCTTGTTTTCCTCAGCAAAATCTGGATGTACTCTTTGCCAGGTCCAGTAGCCCATTTCCAGGTATGCACTGGTGCTGGAGCAGGCATGCTGTGCTGCTGCTTGCAAGTGTTACAATTACTCACAACATTCTCAATGTTTTGATCTAGTAAAGGCCACCAGAATAAAACTTCTGGCCAGGGCTTTCATTTACCCCAATGAGATTCATGTAGTTCCACAAATCTACTTTGTAGTTTTTATGGAATTAACACTCTGTATCCCCAGAGAAGACGATCATTTTCGACGGTAAGTTCAAATTTTCTCTTTTCGTACGGTTTCAGAAATTCTTCTGCGACATACTTAGGCCAACCTGACATTGCGTAGATTTTCACTTTTGACAGGACTATGTCTTTTTCAGTTTCCTGTGCTATGTCTTTTGCGGTGAGTGGTAACTCATCCATATACGACACTCTATAAACTTGGTTTGGTGTCGGAAACGTACTTCTTCCATTGGAAGTCGAGATAATGCATCAGCATTACCATGCTGAGCTGATGGTTTGTATTGAATTTCGTATTTGTAGACAGCTAGAATCAAAGACCACCTTGAGTGTTGGCACTCCTGCTTTAGGGCCTAGTATCTTTAAGAGGGGTTTATGGTCAGTAAGTAACGTAAACTTTCTCCCATAAAGATATTCGTGAAATTTCATGACACAAACACAATTCCCAATGCTTCTTTCTCTATTTGAGAATAATTACATTCAGCTTTGGTAAGCATTATACATGGGAATGAAAAACCCATTGCATTTGCATCCGCCATTTTAGGGGAAATGACAGCTCCCACTCCGACAAGTGAAGCGTCACATGTTAAAATTAGTGGTAATTCTGAGTTGTAGAAAAACTTCCCCAAAACTTTTGAAGACAGTAAATGTCTCTTGTCTTCCTCAAATGCCTTTGGGCTATTCTCTGTCCACTCCCAGTTCTAATTTTTCTGCAATAAGACAGTCATGGGCTGGATCACTGTGGATAAGTTTTTTTTTTTTTAAATACTTTATTTTACATTTTTGTTATCATATAATTTCATACATCTTACTCATGTTATACAGTCTATGTGGTGATTTTGAATTTATATTAAAAAAAAAAAAAACATTTAATCCCATTTCATATTTTAAAATCTACCTACTGTATTCCATAAATCCAAAAGTTTTCCTTATATCAAAATTATCCACCCGTCTCAAAAGCAGAAATCTAAGATAAACAAAAAAAATAATAAATAGAAAAAATAAGTTCAATCAGAAAAGAGGAAAAAAAATAGTAATAATAATAAAGATATATTTAGTGCTTCCCTAAATGACTGTCAGCTCTAATATGGAGCACCATAATCCAGTAACTTTATTTTACCTTGTGATAGTAACTTGACCACATAGCCCATCTTTTTTCAAATAATTTCAGATTCCCCTTATTTTATAAGTTAAGTACTCCATCTGGTATATTTGTTGAACCATATAAAGGATGAAAACCGCTGCTTTTTCAATAGCTTCTATTTTCTCTTTTAGTGGATGAATCCCTTGTGCATCAATTACATGTCCTAGGTAAGACACACTATTTTGAAAAAATGCACACTTGCCTTTTTTAAATTTCAGATTGTGACCTTCTAGTCTCTTTAACACCTCTTCTAGATTTAGCATGTGCTCGTCTGTATCATGTCCAGTAATGAATATTTCATCAAGATAACATATTACACCATCAATACCTTGTAACAGCTTATCCATGACTTTTTGAAACAAAGCGGGTGCACTAGCGACCCCATATGGTAAACGATGGTATTTAAACAAACCTTTAAGTGTATTAATGGTAACGTCGGCTTTTGAAGCTTCTTCAAACTGTACCTGTTGGTAAGCCTGTGACAAATCAAGCTTGGTGAATCGTTCTCCCCCTGATAATTTTGTAAATAAATCTTGGGTTCTGGGTATCGGGTATTGATCTACCTCGAGCCACGGATTTGTCATTTTTTGAATACACACAGTTGGCGAAGCCCATTCACTATAACTGACAGGCGAGATTGCATCTTCTGACTAATCTCGCTAATTCCTCCTCCGCATCTGCTCTAAGGGCATAAGGCACAGTGCGGGGTTTGCAGAACTTTGGTACTTCACCTTGTGTCTCATTTAGTTGAGCTTTGATGCCTTTTTAGCAATCCTAGCTCTGCTTTAAAAACAGAGGAGTACTTGTCACACAAACCTGCTTTTGACACACTGTGAACACGTGACCAGTCTAGGTTTAATTGTGCAATCCAATCTCTACCTAGTAGAGCAGGCCCGTTTCCTTTCACCAGTCACCACCAGTAAGTCTAAGATTTTAATGTTACCATTACACTGAACCTTAGTTGTAATTTTACACAATAATTCAAGTGACTCTTTTGTAAGTCAAGTGACTCTTTTTATAAGTACAGTTTGCAGGGCACATTTTCACCTTTTTAAATCTGCGCTTGTACAAATTCTAGGATATTACTGAAACTGCAGCACCCGTGTCAACTTCCATTTTGACTCTCACATCATTTATCCTTAGATAAACATAGTACGGTTTTGTGATGTCTTTAATATTCTCTGAAGCATATAGTTCAGTTCCTTTCACATTACCCTTTCCTTGGTCAATGCTGGCAACTGATGGTGCTTTACGAATCGCATCGACGGTCCCGTGCCGAATTGCACGGAACGTGTGGCGGCTGCGGCTCACTCACATCCTGCTGCAACGTTTCTGTAGCATCCAAGTGCTTCGTCCAATCCCGCGGCTTTCCTTCTGGTCTCGAATGGCATGCTCTGGCGACGTGTCCCCGTTTCCCACACGCACAACACTCAAACTCCTTGAAGCGACACTCCGGTGTCCGGTTTACGCACTGTTCGTTTGCATCGATAGCATGGCTTGGTTGTATTGTTTTAATTTTGCTTTGCAGCGCTTCTTTTCTCAACAATGTTAGTTTTGAATAATGTCTTTTGCGAAAACTGCTGTGCATTTCGCTTAGTTACTTCAAATGACAGTGAAATTTGCATCTTTCAGCAATAAAGTTCATCCTAGGCACATAGTGATTTTTCAATGCCTCCATCAATTCTTCGAACGTTTTGTCACTTGGTTTTAATGGTGCACACAAGTCCATTAACCTGTGTGTCTTTCTGCCTACCACTGTTAAGAACACGGCTTTATTTCGGTCATTATCGTGCTCAAACTCATTAGCTTCAAAGAATTGTTCTAATCTGTCCTGATAAGCATTAAAACTTTCCTCACTTTCGCCATCTTTTTGTTCTTTCTTGGCAGGCCTCTCACGGTCTCAACGAAGCTAACTTTTAGCTAGTTTCTTGTATAGCCGATCCCGTCCTCATCGCCAATTCTGTTGTGTACCCAACAGCAGGTAGATATAACGGCGTAAAAACAAGAAATACGACAGGAGAGAGGATACTGTTATTGAAAGAACATTGAAGGTAGCTTTATTGCAAACTCTTGCGTTACAGTAATTGAGACACTCCAGGCTGTATCACGACTAGTGATGTGCGAGTTTGAACGAATCGTTCGAAACAAACGATTCTTTTTACTGACTCAGGAGTGACAAGTCCTCTCCTCCACTAACTCGTTCAATGACTCGCCACTGACATACCTGCTACTTGCTAATGCGAACTGCGAAGACGATGCGAGACAACGTGTTACACTATTGTGCAACTCTTATATTAACTGTATTTGTGGAAATGCATCAAGTAAATCACTGTATTAACCTAGCCCTGTATGAAAGCAACCACTTTTTGGCGCTTGTTTCAACTCCGTACTCGCTCTCCCTGCCCTGAGCTGAAGGTCTGGCTGCACGAATCACTCACTCACTCACTTGCTCTCCCAGCCCGCCCGGAGCTGTCTGACTCGGGTTGCACGAAATAGCTACTCACTCGGTCACCCAGTACTCGCTCCCCAGCCCCGGAACCCGCCCCCTGCCCTGAGCTCGTTAACTCATGAGTGAGAGTACTGAGCAAGCCCCCAGAACAGCGCCGGGCATTGAAGCCAATTATATTTAGTGGTAAAACCGTGTAATTACAACTTCCAGGTCCGAAAAGTAGTTTTTTTGCACACAATCATAGAAAAGGATCGGTTATAAAACGATGGACAAATTTTTTTGAGCGTCACAACCCCCGCGAAATAACTCATGACCATACATCATGTACTGTTCACGTGCATGCAACATTACTACTTTTTAATGCACTTTGTTCTTACTAGTACACTACATAGCCGACTGTATTTGAATAGATGCTTCAGTGCTTTTGATCTTTTTATTTTGTGAGCGATATGCGTTGAGTTTTGTGAATTTTTGCATTTGGATATTTTTTGTTTTTTTGTCAGTGGTTTTAAAATGCATCATTGGATTTTTTCGTTTTAAAAAAAAAACTGTACTAATAAATAAGTAAACTAATATTTTGCACCGCAACGGTATTGTTGTAGTACTTCTTTAATCATAAACATATTCTGAAGGAACACTACTTTCATAAATGTCTTCAATACAACACACTTGGCAATATAAAAGTATAGCTGTTCACTTAGGCTATTGCAATATGCTATTGCAGATTTATGGTAATACATTACCTTGCTTTGTATCTTATGAATAATTGCATCTTAAGAAATACACCATTTTAAAAAATAAATTGTTCGTGGGATGTACGTTTATAATGCCATATTTTTACTTTTGACATAAATTATTCTTCTTTAGATAATAATAATAATATACCTCTGTTTTGTTTATTGTGACAATGGCTCAAAATGTAGAAATAGTCTTGCAGAAGTTGCAAAGGGTAGCCTACGTTTGGTCACTACGTTTGCCACATCTGAGAAATGTCATGCTTTAAATTAGCCACACGATGTCGCAACAAGCAAACACATAATCCATGAAAATGTGTTTCTTCTTACTGTGTGAGCCTGAACGCCTCTGCGAGATCGTTGAAATAGCTCAGTAGTGCACTGTGCAGAGATATCATAGCCTACCTTTGAAAGTAGCAACATGATTGTCTCGGCACGGTATTCACAAGAACATAGTCGACTTATGGAGCCACGTACAGTATATCACAATTCATGAAAAGTTAAGAGCATCTCAAGCAGATGATATTCAAAGGCACACCTGTGTAGGGAAAATGAAAATGTAATGCAGGTTAGAGAATATGATGCTGGGTGTGAAGCATGCATTAATGGCACGTTGTCAATTTTTTTTGTGCTTTATCACCGCTTCTGATCTTGCGGCTGATGCTCTCACTCAACCTCCACCCTAAGGACTAGGCCTACTGTAGATATACACACCCTAAGTAGGGGCGAGAGAAAGTTCAACAACAGGTTCCTACCTTGTTAGTTTATCTTATAATAGCATGCTTTCATTATGTATTCATCACTAACTGATAGCCTCATTTGTTTACAGTTTATGTACAGGGTGATAGTGGTAGAATTAGGAAACTTGCTCCTGAAAAGCAACTCGTCAATTCAGTCATTCGTTTAAAAAAACTAGGCTATTTTGCAGAAAATGCAATGCACACAGCTGGATAGCTGGGATCTGACTGTCCAGCAAGAGCACTTCAAAAATAAAGTGCCTCTATTCGGTTAAACACCACGCTTATCAGTCGTCATTCCAGAAATTATCTCCGTATCATTTCAGGGCATAGCACACGACAAGTAATACGATTGCTTTTTTAAATTTAAATAAAGAATGCGTGACAACCGGTAGCCTATAAATAGCCTAAGCTTTACATTTCCAGATGTAACTGCCCATATTTATGCCCAAACTATCAAACTACTGGCATGCAAATATGTTTTCTGGTAAAATACCTCGAAATCATATCGTAGTTTATTGTTAGAATCTTCTTATGTTTACCATGTGTAAAAAGTGGGTAACTTTCTTTTCGGGATACAGGTAAGCTACTATTCCAGAAATGTTTTCCACAAATCAAACATTTCTGTTACAACGAGGTCGGGAGTGATTCAAAATTATATTTATAACAATACAGCACCCACTAAAGCACTTGGACAATAATGATTGTACCCTACTTGTACCCCTGGACCCCCTCCCCCTTCACGCGATACTACATCGGTACATGCGCACAGTTGATGGTTAGACTAGGCACATCTGCATGACGTCACCGAACCTCCCAGCCGAGACTGCCAATTCTAAGCAGCTCAGAACTTGGCTACAGGCCGGGTACTGTAATAAAGGGGGTTACTTCAACTCAACTTTGCTGTCCTGCATGCACTGCTTTAGTGTATTTTTGGTATTATTTTTGCAGAACATAGGTGCTTACGTGTTTAAGCCAAACAAGCAAACACACAAACGGGACAACCAATAATCGTTTAAAAAGAGTAATACAAACAAATAAAACCGCTTACTTTTTCTTTCTTTTTTGAGTAAATGAATTGATGGAATATGATTTTTCTGCCGAGTCAGTTGATTCTGTGAAGCTTTGCGTCTCTTTTTTTCTTTTAAAGGAGAAGAACTAGCCTACTTGCATTTTTTCGGCATGAAAATCACAGTGAAGTGTTTAAAGCGAAAGGAAAAGGGTCAGAAGAATTGAGCACGGAACTTCAATGCAGACGAATTCTATTGTCTGTATTTTCTGTAGGTATTGCCTCTGACAATGAAGATGAAGACGGTAACTATCCGTTCGTGCAGTCTGTTACGCGGCAGTAGCCTAGTGAAATTATGTATTTCCCCTGCAACTTTTCGGAGACGATTCAGCCTATAGTAGGCTATATCGTTTATTCATAGCAAGACCTAAAAAATAAACACTAATAACCAAGTGAACCGATGTTGAAGCCAATACAAGCTTAGCTATCGTGAGGCTATACATTTTTAACTTAACAGAAATTTTCTTGTAGTTGTAAGAAAAGTCAATGTTAGGCTATTGCTTATTTAGACAGCCTACTGCTGTCTTTGCAATAGGTTGCATTGCTCAAATTTGAATCTGCCTAGCGATGTACTGGTGGGAAAGCATTTGGCCTCTATTCAAAATATTTTGACTCTTGTAATTATTTACAAAGTCACTGCAAAAGGCTCTGACACTGAAACGCTTGGGATATTTTGATTAATATTTTGATTTGATGCGTCCCCATTGCACCCGTAGTCTTATAAAAGTTGGTAGGCTACTAAGGTTAGTTCTGAAATGACCCCACTCAAAGAAGCACTCAGAGGGGCAGATTCGAATAAGCCTGGGGAAGTTGTTACCGGCGAAACAAGTTGCACATTTAGATTCACAGTTGCTCACTTGAATATCTCCGTTATTAACTCCGCATTGGATAGTTTCGTGATACCAATAACTATGTGAACGGTGTTTAAATGTGCTTTATAGTTATTTGTTTGTTTGTTTTTTTAAAAAGCCCAAACATAGGCTGAAGACAATAGCAAGTAGGCTATACATTCTGCTCTTCAAATGTGCTCTTGGATGTCAACTATGAGAAACACAGTGGTCCATCTCGAAAGACTTATTTTTAGTGAAGAAATTCTTGCTTTTATTTTAGCGACCGGTGGTAATGGATTCGGGCCAGTTGCCAACTGTCTGGGTCACACGCGTTTTAGCCAAATAGACTTAGCGCTGCTGTCTGGAGCAGGGCTGCTGGATGTTAACTTTTTAAAAACCCAGTAAAAGGTGTAGCCTGCTTTGGTGTATGATATTAATTCTGCCGCCAACACAGGACTCAGTGTGTAATTTGCGTTTTTGCGATTTTGTCAAAAGGAACCAATGTGTCTTTAAAGCAGCTTTTATTAAATTGTCACGCCAATGAGTAATCTCCTCACCGAAAGTAATCTACAAATTTTAGGCCACTTTTACGTCGGGTTTAATGGCATGTACTGAAATACCGGTAGTAGTCTATAGACCTTTCCTGTACGCAATAGCCAACGTCTCCTGTTGGTGCGCTGTTGCTGATAGAAGGATATTAGGCAAGTTGTCTTGTGCTGGTGGCAGTTAAAATTACATCGTGATTGATGTCGTACCACAGTAACTTAATTTCATTAGCTGAATAACTTGTCTTCTCCTGTTCTGTCAGTGCGTGAAATGTGTGAACAATGCACTAGAGATTGAGCCTGCACTGGTTATTTGCTGTAACCTATTTGAAATGACTTAACTTCCTATCGGTTGTGGTATGTGAAAGCGCACGCATTTGGATTACCAGTCTGTCATATTCGTTAGAAGTGTTGATAGCGGCGGCGGCGGCACCACAGCTTTTGGAGTAGCCTAGACTACAGGCTACCGTTGCGCAAGTAGCCTTGTGGCTACTTACGAATGTGAATGTGCTTTTCCCGTGTCATTGCATCCAGTTATCAGTTCAATTATAATTGTGAACAACTAGTGCTAGATCGCGTCATTGAATTGTCGATTGGATTATTGTTTTACGGTAGGCTGTGCTACGATATTGTCAGCTATAATCAAGTGTATGATTTATCTTTTATGCAGTTTTACTATCTGCATTGTTAATGTCAATTCAAAGAAACCACTGTCAGTAGCACATTCACATTAGACACTTAAATGACAGTGCTCAATTAAGAGGAAGTTCTACTTAAATCATTTCTGTTTTTATTATTCCCAATTTTGTTACCGACAAAACAATTTTCAGTCTTAAACTTGGAATTAGCATGTGAGTAAAATTATATCTTAGTAAAGTAATCTATTAACGCCAGATGCTGCATGACTGCAGGCGCTTGCGGAAATTGTTGCAGGAGCTCTTTTTAAGTTAATCAATTTGTTGTTTTGACTAGCGCTTGAAACTCTGGGAGGTTGTCCCGAGGCAATTGCGTTAATCGTGGCGAAGAACTCCTAAATCACAGTCTCTTATCCCTGTTTGACGGAGACTCAGAAGTGGGTAGGCCTAATACACCTCAAACAGTTAAAATATTTACTGGAAAGATTGCTGATATGAGATAAAGATAACTTCGGCAGATCAGAAACATTGGAGAAACAGTTTCAAATATGCATTTGGAACTAGATATGTATCCTGAATTTTGTGTATTTAAAATTTTCAATTAAAAAAAAAAATCTACGAAGAAAAACATGTTTGTGCTATATATTGAAGTTGTTTGCAGCATACAATAAATAAGCATCGATTTATTTTCAGGTACACAGATGGATAGTTCAAGACAGACCTCCAGTATAGATCTGGTGCTTTGGAATTACTTGAAGTAATCAACCAATGGATTCTCGTGTCTCACATGGAGGAAACAAGCACAGAAGCAAATGCATGTAGAGACTTGGAAGGGCCCACTGTCAGCATAAATTTGAAACCTGGATCGACAGTTTCATAAGTCAGACGACATATCACGGACGTAAACCATGGGCTTGTTATGGTGCGATACTGGATTGAACAAATCTTTTTAGCCCGACTGTAGCCCCCCTCCCCACCCCATGTTTGATCTTTTCTAAATTATGGAAATTTTGTGGAAGACGCTGACTTGGATATTGAGCCTAGTCATGGCTGCTTCTGAATTTCAAAGCCTCAACACACTTTCTCACAATTCCCAAGGTAGGCTATCTCTGCAATGTGTTGTTTAACATGCATGGGCTGACGGGAGACTTACAATGGATGTTTTGGAACTTTTGGGCAGTTACCCGTCCTTAACTGGAGGGGGAGGGGAGGTGGTGTGGATGTCATGGCTTTGCTCTGTTTTAAGAGTTGGAGTGGTAGTCTACTACTTCAGCACTATTTCTAAAAATAATTTTAAAAAATACCACTACGATTTGGTGTTCATCTTTAGCAAAGGAAAGTTAAGATGAGTATGACTATGAGCCTATGAGTACACCACAATAGCTATCAGATGTCCAAATGAATTGCTTAATTCAGTGTTCATTATAACTTTCTAGCCATGCTTATTCTTATCCAGGACAACTTACATGTGTAAATTACATGCTCAATTTAAAGGTGTTGATTCTGCATATGACATGGCTCTTGATAAAATAATGGACATGTGTGCCAGATAATCAGAGACAGATGATATATGACTCATAAGATGCTGCTCCCCAAGTCCAAGGTAGCCTGCTGCCTTAGTCTGCCACCTCAGTTTTGAGAGCACTTTAAAGTGTAGACATGCTGGATTTTCACCTTTGGCATTACATGAGCAGCTTCTTGGACAAAGTTACCAAATGAAGATTGAATGATAAGTTCCTGTAAAACCAGGGCTTTTGCCTTTTGCTCTGCATTCAAACGGCTACATTATCAGCCTTGTTGAAGACACTTGTAATTTGGTTATGTTACATGGGGTAGCCATTAATATTGTGCTTAAAAAACTGGGCTTGTATCCAGAAGGCTGCAGGTTAGATTCCCGGGCAGATTGAACCATGAACCATTTTACTCTTGAGGAAGGTACTTCACATCACTTTCAGTAAATACAGGGCTGTTTTCATGTTTAGTAGGTAAAATGTAAGCTACGTAAATCACAGTCGACAAGGCTGTCTTTCACGCAATTGGTAATTGCATGCCATTCGATTTATACTTATGCTAAATCAAAAGGAGAAATGGGTAAGCTGTTGGAATTGGGGCTTATGTCAAATCGGGTTTGGATCCCTCCTCTTAACCTCAGTTTGCATCACTTCTCAGTTGAAGCTTTGCTTTAGGAAAGAATTCCAGTCTCTGTGCCCTGGGCGTCAAGGTGAGAAACAACAAGTTGGGAAGTTTGATGGAATCTGTAATCAGCGAAAATTACCACTTGTTTTTTTCCCCCTTGTTTCGCCCTCAACTTCTGCTCCCCTACACTTATTCTGTCTCCCCCCTCCCCCAAAATCCTCACCCTGGGCTGACGCTTCCTGAAAAAGAGGAGTTCCTGTCCTACCTTGAACAGTACCAGTTGACAGTCCCAGTGAGGGTGAATGAGAACGGCGAGTTCCTGAGCTACACTGTGAAACCCCATCGGCCCGCTCGGCGGAGGAGGGGACTGGACCCGTCCGATTCCAGGCTCTTCTACCAGCTGTCGGCCTACGGAAGGCATTTTCACTTAAACCTGACCCTGAATCCCCACTTGGTGTCAAAACATTTTACTGTAGAATACTGGGGAAAAGATGGACCGGAATGGCGGCACGGCTCTGTTGATAATTGCCATTATGTTGGATTTCTGCAGGACCAATACAGTACCACAAAAGTGGCGTTGAGCAACTGTAAGGGCTTGGTGAGTAGAGTGTCATATCTGTCACTGCTGTTGATACTTTTCTAATTATATTTTCAGGAAGAATGGGTATGATCACCTCAGTACTGATTTAGTAAATATTATGGGAAGTATTGGGCTTCCTCATGGACACAGAATATGCAGTCTGTTCCTACTCTACTAACAGATATGCAAGAAGCTTTCCCCTGGTGACACATGGCTAATTTGCATACTTCTCTTCAATATGGAGCAGCAGGGTAGATGGCTGTGCTGGCAGTAATGGCGCTTGCCCTGTTCTGTTGTGTGCAGTATCGTGCACACACATACACGCCCACACACACGCATGCGTGCACACACACACACACACACACACACACATGCGTGCACACACACGGGTGCACACGCACACACTGGATGGAGAGTGAGTGGCATATTAAGGTTTTTAAAATTCTACATTAACATATCAATGTTTAACTTGGCCTAACATCTAATTATAGCAGTTAATGTGGTTGTTATTTCCAATGGAAACACCCAACATTTCACTTTTTTTTTGTATCTTTAAATACATTTTGAATATTTTACACAACTTTTTTTCAGCTATGTAGATTTATCTCACCAGCGGCTGCTGTAACTAAACGAGTGAGCCTCTCTGATAACTATTTTGATCCCTTGTTTCAATGTCAAAATGTAGTTTGTTTTTGAAGGCTGCACAGATATAATATTTTTGTCAAACTAAAAATGAGGCTTTTGTCACACAATCTCCAGTCAGTGTGCTACACACCTCCAACTCAAAGTATTCCCTTTGGAAATAAAAGTGATAAAAAGGCACATTCCAATCAACAAAAAAAAGAGTTAGAAAAATAGGCTTACATAAAACATTAACAAAGTGGCTAATTATTAATTCTACAGCATATATGCAGTTATACACTGAGACAGACTGACGGGCTAGCACCACCATATTAACTACAACATTTTGAGAATCTATTAAACTCCGCTTTGCCTTACTTTGGGTACTTTATATGAGGGGAAAAAAGCCCTCTGTTGTTCTTTAGCCAAATGCATTATTGTGGAGATAAAACCATTGTTTGTTAGCATTGCATTTTCTCATATTGCAGGCAGAAGCATTGGCGCCCCAAGATAAAGTATAATTTGAGGTTCTGTTAAATCGGCTGAACTACAGTTATTTCTAATAAAAACCAAAAGTGGAAAACGTGCATTGAAATGCATCAAATGGTCCAATCCCATCCCCACTGCCAAAATATTTAAAACGTTTGCATTGTGAACTGTAAGCGCGTTGTCAAGTGCACCTTTGTTTTCCTCGTGCACTTGTTTGTTATTATTGTCCGAGATTTTAATTGGCTGCATTGCAGTATCGCAGACCCGGAGAACGTGCCAGTGTTTTTATAAACACATTCTCAATTACTTTTACGATTTATGTGAAGATTGGGAGTGTTGTGAGGGCACGGGATTGTGTAGTTTGGTCTGTGTCCCAGTAATTATGGGCTTGTTCTCTGTATAATTGATTGTTTTAACATGATTTATGTATTACATTGGAATGTAGAGTGTTTTTTTAAACATTTTACTGCAACTCTGATAGACCGAAATTATAGGTGATGCCACATGATTCATATACTGTAGCTTGACATGGCTGAAAGTTGCATTGGTCTCAAGTGCAGATTGCCTTTTTTGAATCTCTGCAATTGTGGAAGAGATTACATCACAACGCACACTGCTTATGAGAAACACAAATAAAATAATGATTTGTTTCAACTAAGATCAGATAAAATCTAATTTGGTACAGAGCATTAAAAACCAATGTTAAAGCTCTTACTCTACCCCAGAAAACAAATAATGAAAAATAGTTGGAATAGCAATATACTGGAGTTTACACTCCTGGTGCATGGTAGTTTGAGCTATCACCGGTTTTTATGCATGCAGGTTCCCAATGAAATTGCACATAAAGAAAAATGGAAATATTAAATGGTTGGGTGGCAATGCAGTATTTTGGTAAGTGAATTGGGCATGTAATTCAGTTTTCAGGTTCAAATCCCAAGTGGGGTGTTGCTGGTCTACCCTTGGGCAAGGCACTTAATTGCTTTGGGAAATATCCAGCTGTAAAAATGTAAATTCTGCAAATTTCTAAGGGCATCTGGCAAGAAAATATAATAACACTAATATTAATAATGTTGGAGCTCTATATGTACAATTGCACAGGCATTGTTGTAACAGCCATAAATTACCCAGATCTGATGGTGGCTTCTAAGCATCTGCATGCTGCAAGTAAGACCTGGAATTGCTAAAACTGCTATGGAATAGGATTTTTTTCCTCCCAACTCCCAATATAACTATAGAGATTCAAATGTTGTGCTTTGCCTTGTTTTGCTCGATTCTCCATAACCTGTTTTCTCAATGTTCTTGTTTTTCAACAAGCATGGTGTTATTACAACAGAAGAAGAACACTATTTAATTGAGCCATTAAAGAATATATCCTCCAAAGATTCCAGTGATTTAAACCTCGGAGAAGGGCAGCCACATGTTATTTATAAAAAGTCTTCCATTCCCCGGCCCCAAGAGCACAGGGAGGATTTCAGCTGTGGTGTTTCAGGTTAGTGAACCCCCGTCTTGGCCACTTTGCCCACTGACTGATGGCTGCACATAGCGGTTTCTTGTGCACTTTACTGTGCTCTTTATTCGCAGCAAAAAGCTCATGTTTGTGCACACTGCCACCTTAAAACCTTACATCTCATGGGCCTGTATAGTCCCATGAAAATTCTCGTATATATATATATATATATATATATATATATATATATATAATATATATGCAATGCCTGCATGCTAATTAAAGTAGCATTATCCCAAAAGATCAGTTTTATTGAGAAACAGTGTTGGGGGGTGGAGGGGGGGGGGGGAGCTCTGTTCCTAAGGTAACTAAAATGCTTGACAGAGTTTGAGAGGAGGCAAATGTCTATATTTATGTTGTTGGGCTGATGTGTTCTTATTAGGTTGTTATTAGTTACTGCCGAGACTTCTGTTGCCATGACGCCAACATGTTGCAACTGGTATCAGCTTTTGGCTTTTTCCAGTGCATCTGGGCTTCAAACACACAGGCC
This sequence comes from Ilyophis sp. 1 JC-2022, assembly GCA_022702515.1. NCBI lineage: Eukaryota > Metazoa > Chordata > Actinopteri > Anguilliformes > Synaphobranchidae > Ilyophis > Ilyophis sp. 1 JC-2022. Next base: position 16,909,589 of record CM040394.1, read on the forward strand.
TTCAGCTGCAAGGTTCAAAGGGACAGTGTCGGTTAATGTCTGATGTGGCAAAGTGTTTGAATGGGCTACTCTGCAAAGCACACAGAAAAATGTAGCATTAGTTACCAATATTTTGTCATCGCCTCCACCTGGTTTATTCACACAAAGGCATCACCAAGTTTAGTACAATGCTGGTGCTAGCGTGAATGACTTTTAGTGCCATACATTCAAATATTTTATAACTTTTGATGACATTATTTACCTAAGTCCTGTCTAGTGGTCTATGGTTATAGCCAGGTGGCATTATACTGCCAACAGTTTTAACTTTGGGGTCCTTACAGTGCTGTTCAGTAGAATGTTGTCAAACGAACAAGACAGCCATGAGGTTAACCTTGTAATGGAAGGGAGCCTCAGCTGACCTCTGTTAGTGGAGTCACCTTTCTCACTTGGCTTGTATGAACAAACTCATACTAACCAATCATGAGACTTTACTTTCCATTACAAAAGCTCTATGATTTTTTGGCTCGCTCTTATGTTTCTAGAACATTCTACCAGATTGTACACTGTGCAATCATAGCCATTGGTGTGCATGGCCCAAATGGTCACTGGCTCTTCTAGGGTGTACTTTGGTTACTCCAGCATTCAGGGCTGTGAGAACCAAACTGTGGTAGAACCATGACTGCATGAAATCCCGATTTTTCTGAACTGGTCCATAGTTGAAAAAGGCACTGTGTGGGCTCTAAAGGAATATTTTAAAATGCCACATTATTAGCCTGATCCAATCGCAGCACAGTTCTGCATAATGCTTTAATGGCAGGATGTTTAAAACTTGGTTGTTGCAGTAAACAGTCAGAGAACATTTGATAATGTGAACTGGTGACTCCAGCTACAGTCTCTCTCTACACCCCACACCACACCTCATCCCACCCCATCTCTTACAGACCTCACAAGAAGTGGGACGCCCTGCCGGCCGAGCAGTCCAGCCTCCGCTCCCCCAGCCCCTTTCCCAATTAATAGCAGTACAAACAGTGCCCACCGGCTTAAACGATCAGTCAGTTCAGAGCGTTTTGTGGAGACCCTAGTGGTAGCTGACAAAATGATGGTGGGGTACCATGGGCGCAAGGACATCGAGCACTACATCCTGTCCGTGATGAATATTGTAAGTTTGATCCCACTTTTCTGTGTCTTACCCCCCTCACCACCACCACCGCCACCCTGCACTCCCCCACCCCTCCAGCACAAAACAGCTGGAGGTGTATTTAAATAGCTCTAAAGTAGTACCACCGTGAAAGTTGTAAATGTGATTTTAGTCAAGCCTCTTTATTCTGCCTTCTCGCAATTTATAAGACTCCATTGATTTCTGTGCAAGGGGAAAAAAATTCTGGGTTTATGTTTGAAGAACTCTACTCTATCTTTTCACTTTATAACAATGAAAAGGGCCCCCTCTCTCCTCTTAGTTTTGTTCTCAGCAAAGAAAAAGAGTTCCTGTGGGATAATGGCACTGGCCTGTTCTGAGTTCTTTTTAAAGTTCACCAGGAAAACCTTTTGTGATGTTTTTTCTAACGTATGTTCATGGCAAGTAAAGTCTGTTTCAGTCAAATCGCCAAATTCTCAAACCCCCGCTTAATAAGTAACTTCGGATTATAACTGGTCTTACAGTTACTGTGAACTTAACGTGCACTTAGTATGTGGTTAGCGTGTCTGTGTTTAGGTGTTGGGTAAACTTTGCGGTGTTGACATAGTGACACAATTTGTCTGACTTTCTGTCTTTTTTTCTTTTCTGGAGGTCAGGTTGCCAAACTGTACCGGGATGCCAGTCTAGGAAACGTTGTGAACATTATTGTAACACGGCTGATTGTTCTGACAGAGGACCAGGTGAGTGCTCTTAGTCGCTCAGGTTGTCTGATGTGTCTAAAAAAATTTTCATTCTTCTGTAAATAAAAAAAAAAGGTATTAAATAAAGCCCAGAAATCAATTAATTTAGTGCAATGTTAGTCTTAAATGCTAACAGACACATTCAATTGATTGCAGTTCAGTCAAACTGCACTGTAACTCTTAATTGCTTGAGATATATGTTAAAGAAGCACCCATATGTTCCTTTGGTTTTAATGCGTGGAACAGAGCAAAACGTTTTCGTTAAGCATCTGCTTTTCCAGGTTGTGCTGTTTGTACCCTTGTTATTATAGACCACAGAGTGTATGTGTGTGTCTGTCTGTGTGTGTGTGTGTGTGTGTGTGTGTGCGTGCATGCCTGTGTGCACGTGTGGTGGTGCGTGCGTGTGTGTGTGTTTGTTTTTCTCAACGCACCCACATGCGTAATGTAGTATGTAGGGTGCACACCCAGGCGCACAGAGGGACGTTGTTCTCAGCTGTGCGCCAGACCACACTCGTGTTGGCCAAAACTCACCAAGCACCACACCATTGACCTACATCCCTCCTGTGTGTAGGCCACACCCTCCCAAACACCCATGACCCCTATCCTGTCTGACCAGATAATTGGCCAGGGAGGAATGGTTTGCTCTGTACACATGGGGGTTTTTGACACTTGAAGACTGACCATTTGCTGAGCAAAGAGACAGAGAGAGAGAGACAGAGAGGGAGATGCACCGCACAGGCCATGGCACCGTTAAAAAGAAATCACAGGAAAGCCTATTTTAAGAGTCTGAAGGGCTCTCCATATGAGGGCTGTCGACTGTTTTATGTGATTGGCACGGATGTGGCGGAGAGAAGCGGGAAGCATCTTACCATATGACTACCACCACTAAAGATGAGAGGGGCCCAAATAGAGATGTCCTCAAACGCCACTCCTGAGAGAAGGTTTGCTTCAGGACTTTTTTTTTTTATTTAATGGAAAAAACAGGCTGAGATTTTTTTAGTAGGCCGTCTTTTTTTTCAGGGATCATACATGTCATTTTTTCTTGAGAGTTTCCATTATCGGTAGAACACTTTCTGTAGTTGCGACTGCGTTCACTCAAGGGCATGGAATATGCTTTGTCTGCCAAATCATGTTCTGTTGTGATTGGTGGTTAATTAGCTTAATGCATGTGTGTTCAGACATGTTAAATGCCCAAATATATCTCTGTGTGAATGCGTTTGTGTGTGTGTGTGTGTGTGTGTGTGTGTGTGTGTGTGTGTGTGTGTCTGTGCATGCCTATGTTGTATGTATGTATGTTTTGTGATGTTGCCCAATGGTACTTAGTTTGACTTGGGTTGAGTTGGACATGCTGAACGCCAAGGGCTGCTGTTAATGTTGATACAAAACAATAACAATTATTTACAGCAGCAGGATGCACGTGCCATAGTGTTCACAGACCTACTTGCACTTGGTGAATGATGCTGGTGTTGTGTAATGTTCAGGGCCCTGAACTTGTGACCAATGGGTTCCAGTTAATCTCCTGTGAGGGGTACTTCAGTGAACCCCGCAGTTCATATGGGGCATGGAATAAAGGCAAGATGTTAACTAAAAGTCATGCTGTATATTTGTCTGAAAGAGGTCTGCCTGATGAATCTCTCCTGATGGAGATGCCAGTTCTAAATTCACCTCAAATGCAGGCTGAAGTCCATCCAGTAGGATCAGCAAACGTGTAAGGGCTGATAGCTGTCGTTTGTTGGCACGTGAGATGGACACTTTGGCCCCATTTACACCTGGTCGTTTCATGCGACTTGTATCTAGATTGTATCCGGATAAGACTTAACCGCATTGCATTTACGCTTGGTAGTCGGATCCGTCTCCGGTTAGCCGGTTTAAAATCTCACTTCTTGTTTTGTTCCGCCTCTCGGAGTGCAAAGATGGTAAGTTTGTATGGCATTCTTCAGTTTCTTAAGGTTCAGGGAATGTACAACAGAAGACGGTAGAGATTGTTTAGTGTCTTGGGTGCATTTTCTGCATTTTTACATGGATAATCCCTATTAATCCCAAGGCGCATGAAATGACCAGTTGGAAATGGGGTATTTGAGTCTCCAATGTGTTTTTAGTGACAGTGATACTCAGCTCTTTCTCCCCTTGTGTGTGTGTCTGTTTGTGTCTCTGTGTGTGTGTGTGTGTGTATGTGTGTGGGGGGGAGGGGGGTTTTGTGTTTTAGCCAAACCTGGAGATTAACCACCACGCGGATAAATCGCTGGATAGCTTCTGCAAGTGGCAAAAGTCCATCCTGTCACAACAGGGAGACAAGAACAGCATTCCAGAGAATGGAATTGCTCACCACGACAATGCTGTTCTTATTACCAGGTGGGTATGGGAATTCTGTCCTTTCATGCGATAGCTGCAACATCACAAATCACAAATGTCCCTTTCCCAATTGGTTGAGCCAAATGTGGCGATATCCTTGCTTGTCATGCAGGTTTTGTATGCACCATATATTGCCTTTGATTTTTCATTTTGTATGCACATGCAGTATATGTGGGGAAATACACTACATGGCCCAAAGTATATGGACACCTGCTCATCCAACCTCTCATTCCAAAATCATGGGCATTAATATGGAGTTGGTCCCCATTTGCTGCTATAACAGCCTCCACTCTCCTGGGAAGGCTTTCCACTAGATGTTGGAACATTGCTACGTGGATTTGTTTCCATTCAGTCAGAAGAGCATTAGTGAGGTTGGAGATGGTGTTTGATGGGGTTGAGGTAAGGGCTCTGTGTAGGCCAGTCAGGTTCTTCCATACCGATCTCGACAAACCATTTCTGAATGGACCCCTGTTTGTGCACGGGGCATTATCATTCTGAAACAGGAAAGGGCCTTCCCCAAACTGTTGTCACAAAGTTGGAAATTCAGAATCGTCTAGAATGTCATTGTATGCTGTAGTGTTAAGATTTGCCTTTACTGGAACTAAGGAGCCTAGCCTGAACCATGAAAAACAGCCCCAGACCAAGGGGTGTCCACATACTTTTGGCCATAAGTGTACCCTTTCTAACTGGCAAATGTAAACGTCACCAATGGATAAAACACTACTGTGAAAGAAGTATTTTAAAAATGAATAGATGAATATATGTTATCCCTTGATGCTAGTATATACTGTACATGTTTACTCAGTGGATCATCCCAAGTGCTTCTAGTTATCAGTGTTTATTTAGTTAAATATTTGATTTTTTCCTGCCTAATCCTCTTCTCTCAAGACCTCTTGGTTTAATTCAGATTGATTGGTTTGTTTATTCAGTGGTGCCTGGGCGGAGCTTTTTTGTATTCTTTTCCTGAGCATTCCAATCACTCAAAAGTATTAGGAGCACAACATTAGACCAGAACACTTTCATCAGCAAATTGTGTCTCCGTTGTATGATGCTATTGCGCCTCTGATGTGAAATGTGGTGTCTGTTTTGTTTTTTGTTTTTGCTTTCTTGGCGCCATGAACTTCCTTCCCAGGGCTTTTCATGTCTTAGAGCTCAAAGGAGTGTGACGCTGAATGTAGCATGAACACATTGTTTCTCATACATCCGTTTAAGGCTTAAGTATTTCACCTAAGGTCTTAAAACTCTGTGAGCATGTAAAAGTACTGCTTTATGCATACCAGTCATTCTGCAGTTTATGGGTGGCAACTGTGTTTTAGTGAAAACACTGTCATTACCAGGAATCAGGTTTATTATTGCTTAGCTGTTTTGCCACAGAGCCTAGCAACAGGGTATATTCCCTGTTGGGAGTTGGGTCCACTTGTTATGTGTGGATAGGAGACTCATCCTGTTGATTAGCCTTGAAGTAAGCTCCTGTTTTTAACTTGCTGAATACAAAACCTCTTTTTGGTCTTTCCATTGAACCTATAGACCAGTGTTTTTCAACCTTTTTTGAGCCAAGGCACATTTTTTACATTAAAAAAATCCTGAGTCACACCACCAACCAAAAGTGTTACTAATTAAGTGAAGTTAATAGCACAGTGGTTGAAAATCACTGCTATAGACCATTCATCATCAAAAATTCAGCAGTCACTCAAAATAGACACGTTGTTTCAATTTCTGTTAACTGTCTCATTCACCCAATGTGCAGTTTAAAAATCTATATAGATTGAAAGGATCTTTTTTTTAAAGCTGGCTAATTCCACTGCTTTACTTTTTGGTGATGCGGTTTGAAGTGCCGACGGCTGCTTCACACCTTGACTTTGCTAGCAGCCTTGATTTGTATGGTTGCCACCACAATCTGAACTGCATTTCTGGCTACCTTAGGTACCACATGGTGTAAGTCTTAAAATGCTTCTTGGAAATTGCTTTGTCAGCCTCAAACACATTTTTTTTTAGCACCCCACAGTAGCAACCAGGGTGAGTTATGAGTAATGTTGGGTTTGAATTAATTGATACTGTTGCTGTGTCTCTGCCAGGCCTGTAGTCTACAATACTGCACTGCTTGATTCTGAATCCTGCTGTATAATTGGGTAATATTTGGAATGCAAACAGTTCCAAGTCCAACTTAAATATGAATTTCAATGAATTATGTATTTATCTATTTATGTGTTTGGTGTGATGTCATGTGGGGTGACATGCTCTGCAGGATTCGTGATGACTCATCTTTTTTAAAAATCTTAGACGCACTAAGGTCGTGCTGTCTAGTCAGCGCACAGTTGGTTATGTTCATGTCACGAAAGCTCTGGTCCCTGTCGTTATAAAGCTCCGATTGCTGTTTGCTGAAGCTTGAAAACTGCCTTTTGAGTCTGAACAAAAGGATCTGCGTATTGGAGTCGACTGAGCAGAATTTAGTTTGGTTAACTTTCTGCAACACGCTCTCCAAAGCAATCAGGTTTTGAATTCTGTTTACACAGCCCTAATTCATTGTGAAAAGCTCGCCCTCGGGTCCGAGGCGGCATTGTGAGGAGATGATTGGGGGCTGATGCCAGAGGGCCAGAGGTGTTACGTGAGTTTGCAGCTTCAAAACAGACGGACTGTGGCCAATGCGCGGTCTGCGGAAAACAACTAGCCGTTGCGTTCCTAATTACTGGCCGACAGGTTTGTGCTCCGGCAAGCACGCCTCCGTTCTGTGCTGTAAAAGTGATTAAGGAGCCGTGGCCAGCGTTCTACTCTCCATCAAAATTAGAGCTCATTAGAAACAAGTGCTGGGTTCTTTGGGTTTCTCTCAAGCAGACACGGAATATTTAATGAATTACCTGTATGCTAGTGTGTGTTACAGACAGAGCTAATATAGCCCAATGGCAAAGAGGACTGCAAGGGGAGGTTACCTGCATAGCTACCAGGTATTGCAATTAGGATTCTGCCAGCCCGTCTTTATATTCTTTCCATTGCTTCTCCTGGTACTGTTGTTTTCCTGTTGAGACGTAGTGCGTGGAGGGTTGGACCCGAGAAGCACGACTCAGAACAACAGATGTAATAAATACCCGCAAGGGCTTTATTAGGGAAAATCCAGTCATCGTTGTCTTAGCACAAGCAAAGGTCATACACAAAAAGATCCAGCCAATAAACAAAAGTACCGAGGGAGAAGGCAGTCTCGTCGTCGGTAAGCCAGGCAGTAGTTCGGAACCAGGAAGGCAATCAGCGTGGCAGAGGTACAAAAGGCAGAAGGCAGAAGGCAAAATAGTCGAAAAAACAAGCAGGGTCAGACCGGAGTCCTCGCCGCGTGGCAAAAGTACAAAATCAGCAAGCAGGAATTGTGGTCAGGACAGGCAGTGAAAACAAAAGGCTGGCAGTAAACAGTGGTCAAAAAACAGGCTTGGATCAAAACAGGAAATCAGAAAACGTATACTTGACAAATGCTTAAGAGTGCTAGTGAGGCAACAATTTCGCAAGGACATGACATGAACACAGATCTTATATGCAGGTGTAGACAGGTGCAGACACTTAGCTTGAGAGCAGCAGGAAATTCACAACAGCTTGAGAAAATGAGACACGTAACGAGGCAATTAGTAAATCGTTAGTAGTTAACCTATCCTGACCTAGCGTTAGTAAATTAGTAATTAACATGTACGAGAAACGTAAGGTAAACATGAACACATGGTTAGATAGTTAGTATTACCCAATCCTGATCTAATGTTAGTATATTAGTAATTAAACAGGGAGAATGAAACAATTAGGGAAGCATGAGTGACAGCAAGAGAAGAAACAGCATGAACGCAAGGCTGCGGAAAAACATGGAAATATGTATGCAAACTAATAAACTATGACAGAACGTGAATACAAATAAGGGCGTGACATAACAATAAACATAAAACATGGCGTGGAACGGTTAGAACCGTAACACCTGTCACATTTTATTTAAAAAAAACATAAGGAAGACAAGGAAGCTTATTGAGGAGTTGCAGCTATGCGGCCATCTTGGCCCGGTAATTTTGCTCACTGTTTAAAGAGCATCCAGTACTGTGTCAAGTCTGGTCCTAAACACTTTCTGCTTAGTCCTGGTGAGCTATTCCATGCATTAATAACCGATACATATTACTATCAGTGTGGTTTAAGATCTAATTCCCACTTCTGCCATATTTTTCTACTGCTCATTGAAATAATGTCTGTAGTCAACTCTACATGGATCCCTCCCTTGCTAAATGTTAAAGTTCAGGTAAACACCCTTCACTTTGCAGCGATTAAAGAGTCTAGCAGTTTCATTTTGACTTTGACGGATATTTAATCGTGCCATGAACAAGTCTCATTGTCCTCTTTCAGTATATTATTTACAACACCTTTTTAGTGCGTTGCAATGCCCAGTATTGGCCATAGTATTCTAAATGTATTTATTAGCATGGCTCATGATCATTCGCAGTGTTTTGCATGTAAAAGTGATGATGGGCTACAATTCAACCATAGTTATTCCACTATAAAGAACAGTTTTAATGAAACTTTCTATGAAGAAAATCAAACAAACCAAGGACCAACCATGCATCCTCCAGCAGACACTAGACAGCGTTTGAGTTTTCTTCTAGAGACAAGCACAGGAGAACAGGAGGCAGATGTATGATCAGCTGTGGTCTGAAAAGGCGACATCACAGAGATGATGAAAAAAAGCTGGGCGTGCAAGTCCAGGAAGCTGTCATTAAACAGTGCGTCTGGGAGGAACGGCTCTGCGGAACACGTAGGAGAAAAAAAGGGACCGCACTTCAGAAGCGCTGCGGGCTTAGGACCGTTTACATTAGCAAGACTTAGTTGTGTGGACATTTATGTGTGTGGGGTTTTCTTTTATGACTAATGATATTCTGGCACAAGCTTCTAAGGTACGAAAAGTTTTCTTAAGTCAGGTTGAGGGAAGCCTCACTTGTGAAATCTTGTTTTTTTTTGGAAGTAATTGGACTTATTTTGCACAATTGGTCTAGTTAATTCACGTGTCGATTTGTGACCTTATGGGTGTTGAAGCGTATTTATCTTGTTGTGAGTGGGGAATTGCCTAGTTTTCTGTACTAATTTGATCTGGAGCCCAGCTACACTTAAACAGCCAAAAAATAACAGCAAAAAATAGTTTATAGTACTGCTCAATTCGCAGTAAGGTTTCAAAGACCTTTTTAAAAGTACCTTTAAAAGAGGTAATCATTGGCTGTTGCTGTTAAGCACACCGTAAACGCTACAAGCACACTTGTGCATAGTAGGAAATAACATCACGTGAGCTATGTAATTAACTTATAATCGTCTCTTTTTTTAGAGGTATGTTATATTGGCTCATGGCCTGTAATTGACTTGATGTATTTTCATATAAACCCTCTGATTATGACCTATAAAATATCAAACTAGAGGTATAGGGAAAAGACCAAATGGAGTGTCATGGTAGCTCTGTTGGACATGATGAGCACTAGAACGGCACTGTGAAACTGTTACTGTGATGCAGGGATATTTTAATTTTCCTAAAGTGGATCGGGGCAGGTTATTCCCATGTCTCTCATCCCCCGCTTTTACGAGACCTCGTAACAGAGCCTGATCGAAAGCACTTAGTTCAGCCATTATGAGACTGGACGGTAAGGACAGTATCTGCATTGAATCCTGATGCTGTGAACATTGTGCAGTGTGGATAGATCCTGGATAGAAGATAGCCCCCTAATTTGAAATTACGATTCGTTTGGAAATCGAAAAAGATTTAATTTGTTACATTTGGACTTGGTGCTGTTTTTGTACTATTATTAATGATTTTTTGGAGATGCAAGTTGTGGTCCTGTTTCACCAAAAGAACCCAATCATACATTCATACTTTTTCTCAACCAGCTCCAGTATCGGCGAGGTGCTGTAAATGAAGCTAATGTACGGATATTGCAGTTAATGCACTGTTGCGCTCTTGTTAGCGGCGGTCCGTGAGCGTGTCGTTCTGTCACGCACCCGGGGCCCAGACCTTGGCCCGGGACCCTCTTTGAGGTTGCAAACGGGGAGCATCGCGTCTCCTCCTCCTAGTCCCGAGGAAGGGATGCCAAACCTGCCGTCAGCGTTGGTCTTGATTAGTCTTTGGCAGATGGTAGCCTGGGACGCCATGCCTCATTTGGAGTGGGACTGTCCGAACGAGAGCAGTGAGGGAAATTAAAATAACTAAATCAAAATAAATAGATCTACAGAGGAGGCAAGAGACCAGCCAACCCAGAGGCTCTACCTCATGGTTTTGGAACGGGGCCACAGGGCTAGAATTGAATTTGCTCTGTCCTTGGATTTTAATAGATTAAAAGCCTGGATATTATTGGATTACTCATTTCCATTAGAAATGGAAGATGTGTTTCGAAAGCCCAAAAGCCTTGTAGATCATTCTTTCAGCTGTTTCTTTGCTGTTATATTTTCTTTCCACCACTTGTACCCCCTTCCACCCACTATCATTTTATTGGTTTATACATTATTGAGAGTGCAGCTGGGAGAGCTTGTGGTAATGCAGACCCCAATAACCTATGGTGAAATTCGGTGTGAGAACTGAGGTCTTAACAAAGGCTTTGGTGCAGGGTGATTCAGCTGTGGTTATTTTCAAACAAAATGTCCCCTATTGAATATGGGCAGAACTGGTTGTATTATTACGATGAAGTATTATTATTTAACCTTTTCTGCTGGTGCATATTGCATACATTTTTTTGAGTATTCGTTGGAAGTTCCAAAAAAATAAAAATAAAAAGGATAACATTTGTGTGACGATTGCCATTGAACTCTGGGAAATGGCAGTCAAACCGGTCTGTTTAACGACACCTCGTTATCAGTTTCAGTATTGATATGACATATGCTTTTAATATGTGGTCTTCATTTATTTATCTGATACTAGGCCCTTTAAACTGGGTTGTGCTATGCAGATGTGAGCCACAGCTGTAATTCATTGGCTTTGATTGTTTTGTTCCATTGAACTGAGGACAATGTTGCCTCATGGCATTGTGGTACGTTTTCCTCTGTAGCTTTTGTTACTAATTACATTTGATTCTATGATTCTCTCCCTCATCTCTCTCTCTCTCTCTCTCTCTCTCTCTCTCTTTGGCTGCAATTTTGTCATGGTAACATTTACTGTCAGTAAGAAAAAGAAGAACAGGCATCTTGTAAAACTTTACTGAGATGGGGGTTGTGACTGTGAACATGTCACTGTTGGGGTCAGGGGCTGCGGTGGGTCAACAAGTTGCATCTGACTTTGGGTCTATTTTGCAAAACTCAGTTAATATCACAGGACAATGCATTTTCATTGCAATACAGAGCATTTTTTAATGGCAGTTTATTTAAAGAATGAAGTTCCAGCCCTGGATACAAAAGCACATATTAATATTATTTTAGTATGCAGTATATTATTTTAGTATGCAGTATATTATTTTAGTATGCAGTATATTATTTTAGTATGCGGTCTGCTTTAAAATGAAAGGATATGGAACTCCACCGATCTGTTGAATTTGAGTTGTTTGTGTGTTGCTACTTGCTATCGTAAACGGTCGACATAAATGTGAATTTCTCCCCACTCTTGATTTAGAGGTCTGACCTCGGCACGGATGACAGCGCGAAATATACCGTGGCACTGTGTCCTTGGCTAGACTGTGGCGCACAAGCAGGTCCAGCACTGAGGATCACATCTGTGGAATTAGAATGCACTACATTCTTCACTGAAGCTGTGCAGTAGAAACTGACTGAGTGGTGCTGACAGCTCGAGAAAAAGAGAGAAAAAGGGAAATAAATCACCCTAGATTTAAGAGCCGTAAATAAATAATGCTCGCATATGCATTTGCGTAATTTGAGCAGTCCGTCTAGTTACAGTGACAGTACAAGCTGTTGAGACAGTGTATGAAAGCGACCATTCCCCTAATGTAGAACAGTTCTTGCTGATTTTGGGACACAGTCCCCTCTTCCTGGGTGCTTGGCCTTTTGGTAAGCTGTGATCCAGTAATGGGAGTTGGAATTCAGGCACGGTCGATGCTACCTTGAGAAACATCATATTTCGTCTTTAGTGTATCAGGCTTTAAAAACTTCTCCCTGTACACACACACACACACACACACACACGCACAGCATGTGTATTAAAACCCCTTCTGAACTTAAAATGTTATTCAGGCGCATTGCCAGGTTAGATATTAATGATGTCTCTTTATGGTGACATGCTCTGTAGAGCTAGGCAGAGGATGGAGATCATGCTTTGGCAACTTGTCCGTTTGGACCTCTTGTTTGCCAGAGTGAACGTGTTGTTCTTGACAATTATGTAGGACAGATCTCCTGTGGTCTCTGTTGCATAAATACGTGCATAAACAGCTCAATCAATAACAGCAATAATAATGATGGAATAAATACAAAGAACTCATACTTCTCTTTTTTGGCAGTTGGTATGATTCAACTGAAAATGTGCTGGGTCATGCAATCAGGACATTCTTTTACCCATGGGCCATTTCCACAGGAGGGGAAGAGGAGAAAGAATGCAGGCTAACCCATGTCCCCTAAAATCAGTTGGGTGCCTGTTTTACTACTTGCGAGGAGAAATGAGAGTTTGTGTGTGTGTGTGTGTATGTGTGTGTGTTGGGAGGAGGGGGGGCACAGCTCCAAATGCTGAGTAGTTCCAGTGTTATTCTTGAAAAAAAGTGAAGAGAGGTCGGCTGAAAGAGTGGGTGTGGCCATCCCTTTGAAAGCTTGAGGTAGAGATAGATTGCTATAGATTGCCACTCCAGCTGTTGCCTCGCAGCTCCACTCCCTACCTGGGTTTATGGGTTTATATCTTTATTTCCCCTGCACTGGCAGGTGTCCTTCTAGCCTCGGGTCAGGCCTTAGCTGGAGTTCCTCTGCTTACAGTTTACCGTTCTAGAGTAGGCCGCCTCCCCAGCTGCGGGTGGGTGATTATCCCCATGGCGGTGCACCAGCTGAGGGACTCTCTTACCAGGTGAATGGCGAGGCCCAGCTTGGCTTGGGGGAGTGCGTAATTTTCAAGCGAAGCGTAATTCATTAAACAAAAAACTCTCTCCCTCTCTCCTTACAGGTATGACATCTGCACTTACAAGAACAAACCCTGTGGCACCTTAGGTAAGGAGGAGCGATTACCCAATTGAACACGCTACTCTCTTTTAATGAGCATGAAATTCATTCTCATATTCAATGTTATGCTTGCAAAACACACTGTTGTTTGCAAAGAGGAAGGGTTGTCAGTAACAGAGATTGCACCATCAAGACACCTCACATAAACCAAAGTTACTGTCTGTCAACTGTGACAAAACTAAAGGACAGCAAGCGTTTTTTTTTGTAGAACACATATTTCAGACATCAGTCATTAGCTACAGCCTTGTCTAGGCAGTGTGTCCCTCTCATCCAAGCAGCTGGGTTTGATGCTTATCTGTTCTCTGTTGGGGAGGGCCTACCTCTCTGCCTCCTCCCCCATAGCTGCTGTTGGATGGCTTGGCACAAGCGCGGCTCAAACATGGCACTGTAGCCTCAGACGCTTAGGGCTCCGGTTACGCCGCCCGCCCGGTGGCGGCCCGCTGGAGGTGTTTATGCCTCCCTGGGGGGTGCGGGGTGGAGCGAGGTGAGGGGGGCCGGGTGGGGAACAAAATGAGCCTGTGGAGGAAGCCCACTGCGCTCTCAAAGGCACAGACTGTGAGAGGGAAGGAAGGAGAGGAGACAGACAGAGAGAGAGAGAGAGAGAGAGCAAAATAGGGGGACAGAGTGTGCGAGAGAGTGAAGAGGAGAGACAGTGAGGAAAGAAGAAATGGAGCGAACGTGTGAATTTGGGTTAGTGAGAAAGGTAGAGGATGAGCGAGGGAGGAAGAGAGGGAGTGAGAGGGTGAGTGGAAGGTGAGAGAGGAGACGAGAGTGAGGGAGAATGAGAGAAACAAATGGAGGGAGAGAGAGAGAGAGAGTCAGTGCGTGTAAGCGATAGCAAATTTGGATTAATGGGAAAGAGGAAGAGACAGAAAGCGTGAGAAAGGCTGAGGGAGATGGAAATAAAGACAAAGAGAGAATGACGGTTAGAGAAAGAGGTAGTGAGGAAGATATAGAGGGTGAGAAAGAAGGAGAGAGAAGAGCAAAGCCGACTGCAGGGAATGTCAGAGCCCCATCTTATCGGTGAAAGGCCCTCTAGGCAGAGCAGTATATCTGAGAAGTAATATTGTGACTCCGGGGGTGGTTTGACAGGTTGACCGCATTCGTCACATTCCCGCCATGGCTTTAATTGCCCTGGCATCTGCTCGGCTTCCTCATCCAACAGCCCCATTCCCCCTCCCCCCACCCCCCGCGCCCAGCAGGATCATCATCTAGGGTCAGCACGCTGGCCTCTAGGGTCAAGGGGTAATCCAGGAGAGGAGACAATACATGTGCGAGTAGAAAGAAAAGAAAGAAAGCAGAACCCTCTGGATCTTTCAGCTGCGAAGGCAGGGAAGAGATTTTTGGGGGAGCCAAGTTCCCCTTTTTCCCCAGTCACCCCCAGATTGCCCTCCCCTCCAGTACCGGCTTTGAAAGTCAGTAGCCCTTTTTTGGCGAGTCTGCTCTTGCCCGCTTGTCGGCGGGGGCGGAGGTCACAGACACAGGTAGCTGTTCCCCCACCTCCCCCCCATCTGAGCTTTCGCCCGGCGTCTCGCAGGACCCTTTTCGTTTTGGGTTGGAAGCATTTCGACCTCTCTGCTCTGGGTTTCTCCCCCCCAAGTCTCTGATGAATGGAGGGGTCTGACCCCCCCTGAGTGAGGGGGGGTTGAGCCAGCTCTCTCACATTGCTTCCACTCTTCATCTAAAATCACAGGTTCAGTGACGCAATCATTATTTTTTAATGGGCTTTATTACATTTATCTCACCTACAGTGTGTGTCTGCTCAGAGGCAACCTGTCTCCTCCCTTGACCCACACACACACACACACATGTACGCACACCATACACACACACACACACGCGCGCCTGCAAATGCATGCACACACACACACACACACGTACACATACACCACACATACACGCGCACACGCAATTGCGCACACATGCACTCACTCACGCACACACACTCCCACACATAGGTAAACTCACATATACATACACAGACACAAACACACACACATGCAGAAACGCACACACACACACTCACACACGTTAACTCCAGCTAATCTGGTTTCCGCCACACCATCATGCACCGGTTTCATACAAAGTACCACCCAGTTATCAGTAAGCTCTTCCCCATGAGAAATGGCCTCCATACCACACCTGACACCATGACAGGGGTTTGAGGAAGTTGCGCTGGACACACCTGGATTTTGGGAACGGCCATCCCCATTTTCCACTTTGGAGCACGATGACCTTAAAGCCCCCCGGCCCCCCAGCCACAGAGCTTCCCTGACTTAAATCCACATGCAGACATGGTGACTCAGAGCCACAGTGCCCCACAATGCCCCATAGTGCCCAGCAGTACCCCACAGTGTCCAGCAACACCTCAAAATGCCCCACAGTGCCCCAAAATGCCCCACAGTGCCCCACAATGCCCCACAATTCCCAGCAGTACCCCAAAATGCCCCACAGTGCCCCACAGTTCCCACCAGTGCCCAGCAGTGCTCCACAGTGCCCAACAGTGCTCCACCAGTGCCTGTGTGTCAGACAGCAGTGTTCATAGTGCCCACCAGTGCCCATCAGTGCCCAGCAGTGCTCCACAGTGCCCAGCAGTGCCTGTGTGTCAGACAGCAGTGTTCATAGTGCCCACCAGTGCCCAGCAGTGCCCAGCAGTGCTCCACAGTGCCCAGCAGTGCCTGTGTGTCAGACAGCACACAGTCCAGGCTTGTTAAACACACCCGCATGCCAGGCAAAGCCAACGGTCCGACTGCTTCATGCCCTCCAGAAACATTAAAAAATCTTCATAGATTTAATATTTCCTCCAGTCCGCGGAGATCATTAAAAACTCTTTAAGTGGAAGTTTATTTTTTGACCGAGGGGAAAATGAAAAACCCCCAAGTTTACTAATGTCAGCTGACAGTCAGTGTAGAAAGCAGGTACTGTGGGCTGGTCTTGCTCTGTCTTCTGGTACGTTCTCCATGTCTGCTGTTGACATCGACATCCTGTGCTGTGAATGTAAGGGGTGAGAGGTGTATGACTGTTTCTTTTGACAGATTCCCACAAATTTTTACATAAGTTTAGATTTTTATTAATTTGCTCTTTTTGCACATTCTTCCACTCACAAAAATGGTTTCATACATTCAAAAATCAGGTAGATCTCTTTCTTGCTCCTGCTCTCTCACTCTTTTTTTTCTTCTTTTTTGCCGTCTCTCTGCAGCCTTGAAACGGCAAAAACATCTATATATTTAAAAAAAAAAAAAAAAGGAAAATGTTTTCTTAAATTCCCAGTCCTGGCTTGCATTACTAGGTGGTCCCTAGTTACCAGAAGTAAAATTTATAAATCTAACCCCTTGTCTAGACATTTTCCAGCTCCGACTGCAGTTCAAAAAAATATTAATGTCTAGCCGGCGATGCAGAACTCCCCCCGGTGATTCAGGGAACGACTTTGAGTTAACGTTTCGCCAGCTCCTCCGTCAGTGCCACGGAGGTTGCAGCGAAGAATCCAAGCTTTTATGGTGGGGGCTTTTAAGAACACTGCACCTTGGCCTGAACGTTTGTGTATTTGTGCGCATGTGTGTTTGTGTATGTGTGTGTGTGTGTGTGTGTGTGCGTGCGTCTGTGTGTTCTCAGGTCTGGCATCAGTGGCAGGAATGTGTGAACCGGAGCGTAGCTGCAGCATCAACGAGGACATCGGCCTGGGCTCAGCGTTCACCATCGCCCACGAAATTGGGCACAAGTGAGTACGCTCCCGCGACCTCGCCTTCTGTCAGCTCGGGCCGGAGAAATGGCTGCTGAGAAGCCAAGCCTGTCACAGTGACATCACTGTTTTGGTTCAGAGACAGACGAGCACAGGCAGCTGCTTGTATCGTTGCGACCCAAAGAAAGCACTGTCCATTTCTTCCAGCCATAGTGAACTACACCATCAACAAATTAAATTATTTTTTACAACGTCACTCAGTTTATTTTATTTCAAGAGAGTTTTTGAGAGCAGCCTGGCTGTGGCTGCCCTCAATCTTATAAAATTCATAAAAGGCAAACAAATGAGTCAAGAGAAGCAAGAAATGATAATATAGTTTGAATTTATGGTGATTATGTCGGGGTTCAGTTCAGGATGTGAAATTACGTCTCATAAGACATTTAAGATTGAAGTCATATTTAAAGACAGATTTGGGCATTTTAAACATCGTATTACTTATCTATGTGTAGTCGTTGTTGGTTGTTTCACGTCCGGTAGTTATGTCTCCATTGACTGGCATTCATGATTAATTTGGGCTTTAACTTATTACTTATTTCAGTGTAATTGAGAACAAATGTATCTTTTTTCCCAAAATGACATGTATACTTTGAACAATGGGATTATTGTGACAAATATAAATAATATTTCATATTATACCTTGATAACTGGCAGTGACTCTGCTCTCTGTATTGTTTGGTATGCACATTGTCTGCATTAGAATCTAGACATTAGACATTCGACTCAGCACATTTTTTTTTTTAGTAGTTCTTTTTTCCAATTCACATATTTTCTCCTGTGAATGATAGTGTCCAAATATCTCCTGCTTTTGTCAACCTGAACATAAAGCAAAATAATTATGATGTATTGGTCTACGTATCCTCTCGACAGAGTTCACCAAGATGGCGGTGTTCTTTATTATGTCTCCTGTCTGCCTCACTTGTAGGGCAGTTGAAAAAATACTGGGTGCTTTGAGAGAGGGTTTAAAAAAATTCCACTATACCAAGATTTCAGCTGCACTGCTGATTCCTTGCTGGAGCGGAGTGAAATGTCATGAACGTGAGCCTTGGAAAAACACAGAGGAATCTTGTGATGTGGTCGGGTTTGTTATATACATTAAAATATGATTTGTGCTCTCAGACTGCACGGAAAAGTATGCTTTGAGTCCTGGACGTTATGGGGCCTTTCTAAAAACGATATTCAGACAGACAGACACAAAAGAAAATGGTTAAAAAATTATTTGTTTTCTTCACTCTCAAACCACTGTCAATGTTGCGGTCAAACAACTTAACAGTCTCTTTGAGCAAGGATCTAGGGTTGAGGGTGAGAAGCATATTTATCTGTGTTCATCCACATCCATAAGGCTGATGAGCCACAGAGGATACCCTTATTATATATACTTTATTTGGGGGGGGGGAGCAAAAGTGTTCTCCTTCTTGAAGGTTTGATTTATAAGGGAGTTGATCCCCATTCCCCTTTGTCTGTGCTTCTGATGTGGTCTGTCCCAACCTGCAATTAACGATGGACAGGTAAGCACAAGGGTGGTGATTAGAACTTTCTCGTTCCTCCAAAGATCCAGACAGCCTCTGACCTTTGACCCCCATCCCCTCCACACAGCTGTTTCAGAGCCTCAGCACCTCCACCCCCCAACACCCTTTATAGCCTGGTCTAGCGAGACGTCTACCACTAATGCTAAAACCATTCCCCGGCTGTCCGGAATGGCCCATGGGTCGGCACCAGATTTAGACCGGCGTCTCTTTTTAGCAGGGCGTGGCAGACATGACGGGGCCCGTTTGCAGTGTGTGACGTGCTTCTCTCTCTCTCTCGCTCTCTCTCTCTCTGTCTTGTGGCAGTTTTGGCATGAACCACGATGGGATCGGGAACTCGTGCGGGACCAAGGGTCACGAGGCTGCTAAGCTAATGGCGGCGCACATTACGGCCAACACCAACCCTTTTTCCTGGTCGGCCTGCAGCAAAGACTACATCACCAGCTTCTTGGAGTAAGTGAGGGAGGGCAGGTGTTAGCGTGGGAGTGCTATTCCTAACAGTCTTCTCTTTTTTACCCATTTATGGTCCTTTTACACTCAAAGGATTTGGCAAATTTTTTTTGAAAAGGTACAAATGTTAGATCATGGGATGGCATCATCAAAACATCTATGAGCATAACTCAGTTATATAACTAGTAATAGTATTGTTTAAACCTTACCTCTTCTTTTCTGAATTTGTAATTGAGTTGACTTTAGTTTTCTGATCTAGCTGTAGAAATGACTCCGCTTTCCTAAACATGGTGTACACGACTTCATGATTCATTGTTTTTTAAACAACTCTTTCTCTAAACTCCCTAGCAGACAGCAAAAAGAAGTTGTGTCAGTTAGGGTCAGTCTGTGGTTCGTTAAAAAAACGGTTGATAGCCACCTATACTGACATACAAAACTGAAACACGCATACAGGGAGGGACCTAGGGAGTAGGGATAGTCTGATGGGAAAGATGTTATCTGTTTTGTTCGGGTATGACTTTGCTTTTTTATATATGAAAAGGAGAGTGGACAGTCCACCCTCTTTATTTATTTTACTTTATTCAGACGGGAAGAATGCAGATAGAGATGGGTTCACAGTACAGATTACATTTTACATACAATCCATTCGTACTACAGCTAGATATTTTACCAAAGCAATTCAGCTTAAATTCATTAAGTGTACAGCAGCAGTGCCCCAGCTGTGAATCAAATCCACAACCTTTGAGTTACAGGCCCAGGGGCCTCATTTATAAATTCATATTGGAATTCATCCTAAATGTAAGCATAGGATCTTTTTCTAAAATGTCCCTACGATTTAGAAACACGAATACACACGAATAAATGTTCCTACGCATGATCTATTTATAAATCAGAAATCGTCCTAAAAATCATGCGCACGTAAACAAGCATGTGAACTCCACCCAGTAAGCGCCCTCCAATATTCTTATCTGGTCTGGTTTTTTTCTACAAATGTATATAAACTTCATACGTGACCATTGTCACATGACATAACATTGACATAGGCCTATAGCCTTTTTACGTCTTTTTTTCCGGTTTTAATAGTTTACAGAAATGTTAATGTTATCATTTCAGTATTGCATAGCCTAATATTTGTTCTAATATTTGTTATAAAAACAATGTTATTACTATTATTAGGCTGTTGTATTTTTTAAAACGGTTAGCGCACATGATAATGTTCACAGCAAGAGCTGCAATCATAGACGTATGCTTTATTTCAACTTCGGGGAGACACACTGCTGGACCACCTATTCTCACGTATTCAAATGTCAAGTCTCAGAAACATATAGGCTACTAGCTAATCGGTACCAATTCATATGAAAATATTGGCAGTGACATGCCTTCCTCTCTCCTCCCAAACCTATGTGTATAGCCTAGTTAACGGCTGACAATATTGTGTCTCACAGTGCTTATCACGCAAATAAATATTATGCATGCACGTGTCTAATATGTCCATTTGTGAAGTGATTGGTAAGATATTCTCACGTCTAAAAAAAAATGTGTTCGTCCTGCAGTACAGCTGCATAGCCACAAGGAAATGGTTGTATGCCTCCTCTAGAGTTGACGTACCCATAAGGACGTTTTCACATCAGCTTAAAATTTTATAAATCTCAAGTTGTGCGTCGATTTTCATATAAGATCAAATCAAGTGAATTTACGATCAAATCCATGTGTACGATCGTTTTATACATGCGGCCCAGTTCCTTAACCATTATACTACACTGCCTCCATACAGTTTCTTAACCATTATACTACACTGCCTCCATGCAGTTTCTTAACCATTATACTACACTGCCTCCATACAGTTTCTTAACCATTATACTACACTGCCTCCATGCAGTTTCTTAAGCCTATTTCACACATGCATCTTAACCCGTAAATGTTCCGGCAATTTCCCATGTCAGCTTCATGTGTGAACAGGAGCCAGAGTCGATTTTCTGTGTAAGACGTTCCTCCAATTTGCTGGGTCAGGACCCAGTAAGATTTACGGAAATATTTTACCACAGCTCTGAACAGAAGCAGAAACATTCCCAGATAAATCACGGACTCAGTGAAAAAAATCTGTTAAAAAAAATGCTGCTTCACTGAATCTGCCCTCTCAACAATTGTTTCGCAAATATGAGACTTTGCTTAACATGGCCTTTGTCTATTGTAACAACACCATTACAAAATTGTCATCATTGGCTCACAAGTTTCTTTAGTGCTATGCAATACTTCTCCCTGGTAAACATCTGTGTCAGGATCTTCCGGTTTTAAGTTGCTTTTTCCCCCAATATAGCAAGCTGGCTAGCACCACGTATCATTGGCAGATATGTAGTTAGCTATTTAACTTGGCTAACAGAATTATTATTTTTTGCATTTTTACTAAAACAACTCTGCATATAAGTATTGATTTTTAGCTGATAAACCATGCTTCCATTGTTAATCTAAATGTTAGCTATTTGGGATCATATAACTGAGTTATATTGACTAAAGATGTTACCATATTTCTGCCAAAACTATTATTCAGCAAAATATTCAGCTGTTTTAAAGACAACCTAAGGTAACGTTAACACCTGCCTTGCCTAATCTATCTGGAACACTCGACACAGAATTTTTCCGTATAGGAGACCAACTGCCTAATCCAGATAATTGAACCCGGCGATGTTGTGGAAAGGGCTTTATTTTGTATTCACATACTTCCAACTATATGTGTTTTTTGTTCCAGTAGGAATGAGGGTTCACATACCTTGGTGGTATTCATGACTCATCACTTGTGAAACTCCTACGTTTTTCAGATAAGAAACATAGTAACAGAACAGTAGGGGTATCTGACGAGGTCAACCACCCAAACTGCCCAAAAAGGATCCAAATAAAGAATAGTGAACATGTGGAGTTGTAGTTTCAGACCCAGGGACGTGTACCATGTGTGACATTACAGCGGGATGTTAAAGAGAGAGACCATTTATTTGCACAAACTGTCCAAACTGTTTCTAATGTGAGATTCTAATAATAAAACATCTTGGAATGCGGTTCTAACAATAATAATCGAAAGCATCATTCAGAAACATTACAATAATATTGTGACTCGGACATTTGTGTGCCTGTGGGGCTGAAGCTGTGTTTTACTATTGGTACCAAAACAAACCATCCCGAAATGTGTGGGGGAATAGAGGCCAATGTAGAGTACCCTGTTTGTTCTCACAGTACATCTCACCTGGTCCAGTGTGACTGAGGCCATATACTACACTCATAAACAGGAGATTTGGATCAGTTCTAAGGCAGTTCATTCAGGGGCATGTTGTGGCCTTGGTTTTAAGGCAAGGATTCACCAGAGGAGAAGCTTAGCCTTTGGGCACATGGAAGGAAAAGTGGAAGGAATCACCATGGCTACGGATTGTGTTGTTTTGAAATGCTTAATGGTGACAATAGCAATAAAAAGGAGAGTGATCATAATCACAGATAATGAATAGGATTTAGATGGTTTGTTTCATCTTTGTCGAGGAGTTCATAGCTCTTCAGTGTATGTTTTAATGGCCCATGCATGTCGTGACAAAGCTAACTGAGCATGTGAATTTCTCACAAATAGATAACATTACATTACATTACAGGCATTTAGCAGACGCTCTTATCCAGAGCGACTTACACAGCATTTTGCATTTATACATAGTATCCATTGATACAGCTGGATATATACTGAAGCAATGCAGGTGAAGTACCTTGCTCAAGGGTGCAACGGCAGTGTACGATCTGGGAATCGAACCTGCAACCTTTCGGTTACAAACCCAGTTCCTTAACCATTATACTACACTGCCGCCCCGAGTAAATGAGCAATGTAAACCTTTCACAGGTTTATGAGCTCACCCACATTAACTAACGCTGGCTTGGACAGCCTCTTCTTCAAAGACGGTGTCAAAGACAGTCGGGCCTGGTCAATGTTCCAAAAACTTTTCCTGTGTCAAATGAAATCCCACATGTTTTTTTGAATATTATCCACTTCCCACTTGGCTGCCCTTTCAACAATGCTCTGCATTTTATTTTTTTGTAATCCTCCACAAATGGCAACCTTGGCATATGAAATTGTATCATCTGATACATACAGACGTGCCTACTAAGCGAATGTAATGGTTGCATTGTACTACTCACCGTGTATTTTTCTTCAAAGGATCATTTTGAAATCATAATTTAATAGCCTAGCATAGTGGAAATGCGGTGTCCCTGTTCAAGGCTTAACTGTGAACAGTGAGTGCAGGTCCCTGCATTAGAGGGATCCTCTTCCCTTATCTCCATTTGTCAGTGCCACA
Source organism: Ilyophis sp. 1 JC-2022 (assembly GCA_022702515.1). Lineage (NCBI taxonomy): Eukaryota > Metazoa > Chordata > Actinopteri > Anguilliformes > Synaphobranchidae > Ilyophis > Ilyophis sp. 1 JC-2022. The sequence continues at coordinate 16,932,958 of CM040394.1, forward strand.
GACATGGAGTAGTGGCCTGTCTCGCCCTCGCACTCTTTTTTTTATTTTTTAAATTTTGTTTCTGATTTTTCCCTTTTTCTCCCAATTTAGTAGCCAATTGAACCCCTATTCTAATTCAATTCCCCCCCATGTAGCAACCGCTAGAGAACCACCGTTACACAATCCCGTCTATCGGTACTATTAATTGGAAGGAGGTCGCCACGTCCTCTACAGGGCGCGACTCCTCAAACTTCCTGACCGCGACTCGCCTGGGTCCCGGCCCTCGCACTCTTTTGAGAGGAATAGGAGACGTTCTGGCTGTCAGAGCAGTAACCTCCACTGAAAGGGCTCAGGGTCATGAAAGATGGTGATGCCGGTGACACAGAAGAGATTTCAGCACGCCAGCAACACACAGAAACACAAGGGACTGCTTGTATGTTGTTCTCTATTGGCTTGCTTCTATCCTCACACCATCACTGTGATCGGGCTGGGATTCGTTGGAGGCAGTTAACAGTGGGCTGGAATATTTTAGGCGTTTTTTTTTTCATGGTAGAATTTCAAGCCCATTTTCTATGGAGGCTTATTGGTTCTGCTGGTGCCATATTTAGTCTTTCTTAAGCAAAGATGCTTCTCTTTAATTGGCATCTGTCCTCAGGCCAGCAGAGCCTTGCCTTTTGAAATGAGGACGTCTTTGTCCGTCTTTTTGCTCCATCTGAGCCATCTTGATTGTTGGATATGCAGCACGTTTCCTCTTGCCAAGTAAACAACTTTGTCTGCGGAGCTGGCCTAGTTTCAGAGGGGCTACTGCTCCATTTAGGGTGCGCGAGCTTTTTGAGAAATAGCTTGCGAATGCAAACATGGTTCACTCACAGTTTACCGGCTGATGTTTTCCGCCATTATGTCATTGCTTTTTCAAAGAACCACGTTTATGATTTATGCTTTGTACGGATGTGTGTTCTTTATTTGACCCGGAAGGGATGAGTCTGTGCTCTACGCGGCAACAGGGCAAAGTTTAGGTTCGGGTAATGCCTCCACTAATTATTGTTTTTTTTATGTGTGTTTCACTTGGAAACTATTTCCATTTGATGTAATGATTTTGGCTTGTTTCAGTGGACAGGCGGTTTCATTGACATTTCAGGTAGTATTTTTAAGTGACTAAGGAGAACTGTCTTTAGTAAAGACCCACCCCCCCCTCTCTCTGTCGCTCTCTCTGTGGTCACTTTACTCTGTGGTGGTGTGCTGGCTGTACAGGGGAGATGCTGACCCTGCCCGTCCCTCTCCATGGTGGAGTGAGACCCTCTGAAACCCAATAAAAAGGCTTATTCCAGCAAACGGCAGAAAGAGAGAAAGAGGGGCGGGGGTGTGCAAGAAAGCTGAGCTCATGAAACTAAACACTGCACTTTTCACATGCCCCAGGGCAAGAGCTCAAGTATTTCTTCCTCTCCTATATATTTGGTTTAGTTTTCAATTAGATTAGACTTCCAATTTTCTGGTGGGAAGCCAGGGATCCCTGTTTCAGCTAATACTCCGTAAGCCACTCAGCAGTCAAAAAATAAGACCATGGTAGTATTATTGTGTTGTGCTCTCTCTCTCTCTGTCTCTTTCTCTCTGTCCCTCTCACTCTCCACCTTGGAGAGATAGTTTTGAAATTTTTAATTTAAAACTTTTTTTTTTTAAATCACAATTTATCAGAATCCCAAACGGACTTTAAAGTCGTATGGTTACACAAATTGTTATCGAGCACCAATGGCTTTAGAGTATTCTATTATTTGAACCTAGTGTTTAAAATTTCTTTAAAAGAGTACTTGGTGTAGAACCTGGGATGTATTTTCATTTGATCGTTGGTTGGCCAGGTCCAGGCTGAAAACATACAGGCTATTGGGTTACTTGTCTGGTTAAAGTAAGTGGATCAGTGTAGTGACATTTCCTATGGTCTGATATTAAATCCTGATGCTGTGAATACTCACTCAGTCAGACAGGCTCACAGGTCAGCACAGGACTGGTCATAGTATTACCCAGGGAGCGAGGGTTTGAATCAGCACATTTTTTCCTGTCTTATCATGACTCCTGTTGATTGGGTGCCTGTAATTTGCCTGAAATCTGCCTGATTCAGCTGCACATAAACTGTATTCCTCTGACTCAATGACTGCGCAGCTCGACTGGTGAACTCAGGGTGACAAGAGCATAAACTTTAGAGAAGACGCATACATTTGTGAGCTCTCTCAAACAAACAGAGAATGTGGCCCAACTAGGCATTCCAGATTAGGAGGAAAGGACAAAATATGGAATAATTAAGAAACCTACTAAATGCACTCTTTCCTATAAATGTGAGTTTTTGTATGCTGTATTAAAGAAGCAGAATGTAGCAGTAGTCTTCCCGTGGTGTAGTTGAGAAAACTTACTTGAATTAGGACAACAGGAATGGGTCATCTATGTGATGTACGTAGGTTGGATATGACTCAGTAACCTCTTGGTCAGGGTCCCTGTAGGAAGAAAGTAGTGTAAAGCAATGCCAGGGCAACGAATAAGTGATCTGAGGAAAACATTGCCGTTACATTTCTCCTCACACCACATCGACTGCAGCAATATCTGTGGTGCACTTCTTCATGGCTGCCTGTCTGCATAATAAAATGTAAGCGTTTATGTTGTACCAGAGCCCGCTTGTCCTTACGAGGGATATTAAACATGTTCTCTTGGCATATTGCTGGAAAGGCCGCTCGGCAGTAACCGCCCCTTTGATTCATGGGATACGGTGAGGCGCGTCTCCAGGTCCTCCTCACCGCATCGAGGTGCGCCTCCCTGACCTCACGGGGGAAGGAAGCGTCCACGGGGTTCGACACTCTAGCCCGGAGAGAAAAAAAGGTCTAGCCTGGCATACTGAACCCAGAATAAACTGACCCAAACTAAAAACGATTGGCCTTCCTATTGAATTCTTTTTAAAAAGATGCTTTGCAGGATATAAAAACGATTTGAAATATAAGGCTTTTTTAGTTTTTTTTTTTTTTTTTTTTTGCGAGCGCACATATTTCTGTGTGACACAACAGACTAAACACAGCTCTCGTGTGTGACAGCTGGCCTTTGGCCTACTCCAGACATCTCTCCCTCTCTCAATCTTCCTCTCTTTCCCTCTCTCTTCCTCTCTCTCTGTCTCTGTCTCTGTCTTTTCCATCTCATTATTGCTTCTTGAAGGGATTCCACAGGAGCCTTGACTCACAGCGCTGTAGAAGTATCACCCTCAAGGTTTAAGGGTTCACAACTAGCTGTAGCTTTCTATGGCGCGCCTTGCTACAAACACCGTCACCACAGCGTGCTTGTCTCATCTCTCCTGTTGTCTGCAGATGCCTGTCCCTCCTGCGGGCCCACAGGGGCTGTTTAACGGCAGCTGTGTGCCAGAGGTTCGGCATTTAAAAAAAAGAAACAATTCTATTGTGGGTTTGTTTTTTTGACAGCTCAGGTCGGGGGACGTGTCTGGACAATGAACCTCTGAAACGAGACTTCCTGTACCCCACAGTGGCCCCGGGGCGGGTGTACAGCGCGGACGAGCAGTGTCGTTTCCAGTACGGCGCCTCCTCCCGCCAGTGCAAGTATGGGGTAAGGAGGTTGCATCTCAGTCACCCCCTTTAGGAGCGCCGCCCGGCTTCACGGAGCAGCACAGCCTCATGCATCAGCAAATTCCGCCATCCCACACGTCACACAGGCGCTTCTCAACTCCTCCTGATGCAGCTTCATGTGCCTCGCTGTATTCTCTGTCATTTCAGATGAAGAATAAAATTGTTAACTGTTAGCGATGAACATTTGAAAGGAAACTTGGCAGACTCTCCCCGATTTACATGAAACATGTCACAAAAAGGATCTGCATCGTCTGTCTCAGCCCTGAACAGAAGGCTACCTACACAGTACAATATTATATTGGGGTTCTCTTAAGTCATACGTTTTATTTAATTTGAAATGTTGGTCCGTGATATAAATGTAGGATAAATATGTGAATAAATGATCAGCATTTTTTCATAATTTTTTTTTTACCTTGGCTTGAAGCAGAACAGTCATTTTAGTATGAAGGCAGGGCCCTTATTGCATGTTATGCATTGCAGATTATTGTTTACTGTCTGTGAGATGAGAGCGTGGAGCATATGCATTCAGTCCTGGCCTGTTGCGGTGCCGTGTGATGAATGATTCAGAAGGAGACTGGGGCTCGCTCGAAGCCGATAGTTAATGCAGGCTTGTGAGAGAGCTACGGGGAATAATATCTGTCTTCAAACTGTGCCTGAAGACAGCTATTATTTCTACCATTGACCTTAAGGGGTTTGGCCGGAGGATTTTATTTTTTTTCCGAGTCAGACGACCTCCTGCAGGCACGATTACAACACAATCTTACTGATGTGCCTCTTAAAACCCGGATCGCAAAGCCACCGGCCTCATACGTGGCCTTGGCGGCTTTTCACTTGGCCCATGACAAACAAATAAGCTTCAAATGAAAGAGCGGAACCCCTTTTGACTTATTAAAGTAAATCAAGTGATTTGGTAACCCTGGGGGGAAACAGCGGGTATGAGGAAAGGGACAGTATTTTAAACGCAGAGGAAAGCTGTTGCAATGCTCCTGCATGTGTTCATTATTAATGTCTTATTCCTCTTGCGCTCAGCTGTTTCAACACCGCCAAAGAGGTGTTCTGTCTTATTCCTCTTGCGCTCGGCTGTTTCAACACCGCCAAAGAGGTGTTCTGTCTTATTCCTCTTGCGCTCAGCTGTTTCAACACAGCCAAAGAGGTGTTCTGTCTTATTCCTCTTGCGCTCAGCTGTTTCAACACAGCCAAAGAGGTGTTCTGTCTTATTCCTCTTGCGCTCAGCTGTTTCAACACAGCCAAAGAGGTGTTCTGTCTTATTCCTCTTGCGCTCAGCTGTTTCAACACCGCCAAAGAGGTGTTCTGTCTTATTCCTCTTGCGCTCAGCTGTTTCAACACCGCCAAAGAGGTGTTCTGTCTTATTCCTCTTGCGCTCAGCTGTTTCAACACCGCCAAAGAGGTGTTCTGTCTTATTCCTCTTGCGCTCAGCTGTTTCAACACCGCCAAAGAGGTGTTCTGTCTTATTCCTCTTGCGCTCAGCTGTTTCAACACCGCCAAAGAGGTGTTCTGTCTTATTCCTCTTGCGCTCAGCTGTTTCAACACAGCCAAAGAGGTGTTCTGTCTTATTCCTCTTGCGCTCAGCTGTTTCAACACAGCCAAAGAGGTGTTCTGTCTTATTCCTCTTGCGCTCAGCTGTTTCAACACAGCCAAAGAGGTGTTCTGTCTTATTCCTCTTGCGCTCAGCTGTTTCAACACCGCCAAAGAGGTGTTCTGTCTTATTCCTCTTGCGCTCAGCTGTTTCAACACAGCCAAAGAGGTGTTCTGTCTTATTCCTCTTGCGCTCAGCTGTTTCAACACCGCCAAAGAGGTGTTCTGTCTTATTCCTCTTGCGCTCAGCTGTTTCAACACAGCCAAAGAGGTGTTCTGTCTTATTCCTCTTGCGCTCAGCTGTTTCAACACCGCCAAAGAGGTGTTCTGTCTTATTCCTCTTGCGCTCAGCTGTTTCAACACCGCCAAAGAGGTGTTCTGTCTTATTCCTCTTGCGCTCAGCTGTTTCAACACCGCCAAAGAGGTGTTCTGTCTTATTCCTCTTGCGCTCAGCTGTTTCAACACAGCCAAAGAGGTGTTCTGTCTTATTCCTCTTGCGCTCAGCTGTTTCAACACCGCCAAAGAGGTGTTCTGTCTTATTCCTCTTGCGCTCAGCTGTTTCAACACCGCCAAAGAGGTGTTCTGTCTTATTCCTCTTGCGCTCAGCTGTTTCAACACAGCCAAAGAGGTGTTCTTGAAAGAGGTGGCTGAGGAGGCTTGATTTCTGTCCAGAACTGTAAAGGATTTATATAAGCAAATCATTGTTTTTTTAATATATTAACAGCAATGTCTTGGAGCCAAATGGTTGGGGTGGGTTTTGCGCGAGGGGCATGTGCGCACGAAGAAGTATTTGATTTTGGCCCAACCACAATGGGTAAGGGACTTATACGTGTCAATTAAGGATAGTCTTCGTAAATCGACATGGGTGAAAACTTTTCTAAGCCAGTGGTTGCCTTTGCTTCTATGTATCCTGAGTCAGTACCTTTGAGTACATTTGGAATGGCCTCTTTAATTGTCAATAGAGATTATTTGCTTTACTCCGCTGGAGAGAGGGGAAGGCTTTGCCAAGCAGACATTCTGATGTGCTTTCCGAAGATTTGATGCTTTCCTGGAGAAAAGGGGAGCGGAAGGTGCTTCTCTGTCCCGCTCTCTTTCTCAGCCAGTCAGTCCCTGATTTTTATGCGTTATAAGGATTTTTCCCACTTTGAAAAACTTATGATAACAACCCAAGGTAAACAAACAGACACTGGGAAAACCCACAGAAACAGAAGGTCCGGAACAGCGCACTAATGAATGTTGGGGAAATTGCTTTGCGTTTTGCAAATATTTGGGCACGTGTTCTGGGGAGATTACTTTACCAGAGATTAGAGATGTATCATTTGAAAGACATATTTGACAGCGGATGTTCATGAGGCAAAAGGAGCACTGCCATGTCTGTTGCTTGAGCTTGTAACCACGGCACAGGGCCGTCTCAAACTGCACACGTGTGCTCTAATAATGAAATGTACACCTTCATAAGGGATGTACTGTTATGTGAGAGTGGAGTCACAATCAATTAAGTTGGGGGGGAAAAAAATTATAGAAATATTATAATATTAAGACTCTTGGTCTCAGTCTTTTTTTTGTTTCCACTGAATATATCATGTCCAGCATGATGCTTTGCACCAGACAGGAGATGAAGGAGCCAAGAGAATTTTATAAAAGCAATATGTACTGTACATGGAAATTTACCGACAGTTAAGATTGCTGGGAATTTATGTGACGTGAACGCCTGCCAGTTTGCCTTCTTTTGGGCTGACCTGCGTGGGGATTTATGAAGTGGACTACGACGCAAATGACACTAAGCCACACCACCTATGCCCTGAGAAAGACAGAGGGGTGAAGTAAGACAGTGTATCTTAAGCTGAGGAAGGACGAAAGGCTGTTTGAGATGGGCTGATTGGTCCCACAGTTTGTGTGAAGAGACGAGATCCATGCAAACTGTGCAGACGGCCGACCTAGCATCAGACCAGGCTCCGCTTTGACCACCAAAAAGTAAAGTGTTCAGTGTACAGTCAACTCTCATAGAGTAAATTTTACTTTGATAGAGTACATTTTATCACTGTTGGACCCATGTAAACCCTGTGAGAGTTAAATGAACGCTGGATATTTTTGCTGAGATCAGCGCAATACACTTCTTACATCTAACTGGAATATGGGATCTATAGCCTCCCACAAATCGACTAAATCAAATCACCGTAAAGGGAAAACAATTTAAACGTGATGTAACCTGTTGTATTCTACATAGATAGCAAATCGAGGTCTCAGAACCAGGAAAATAAATATGAATGTTCAGTTCAATTAATTGTTGGTTTGGTTAGAAATTCACACCAAGAAGATGGCCCCAGCTGTCTTAATGAGTCAGACTACTATTTCCCTGGGTTTTAAAAGGTATACAAAACTACAAAAAGAGCTCAAATAAAAACGTGCTGGTCCAAAAAGCAAAAAAAAACAAAACAAAGAACGTCAGCCAGCCTACTTGGATGGCTCAATTGCTCTCCCAAGAGTCCCCCCCCCCCCCCTCTCTTTTTTAGTTGGGTGCCTCCCATCAATCCATCAGTGCCACAGTGGTGTACATGTGACTCAGGCCGTGACCTTTACAGTGTGGACTTTTAAACGGTTCACAGTAGGTCTTATTGGAAACAGATGCAGGCTGGAGCTAGTGCAACTGTAGCAACATCAGAGCCCCAGTTATCTTCTCTCTTCAATCCGGACGGGAGCTGGCGGCCTACGTGGTCAAGATGTATTTATTGACCCAGGGGTCTAAAACTGCGGCTCTGTATTATAACTCTTGTTTCACTGCGCAGTCGTCTTTCATACAATGTTGACCTGTAAATCCTTTGAGGTTGAGGCTTCAAAAGGGCCCCGGCGTAGTTAATTTGAAATCTATGCAAGACTGCAAGGGTTTCATTGCCATGCATGTACATTCTTAGCACCAGTATTTACTTAACTTTATAGAATAAAGATGATCTTATTCAAACTTTGTGAAACATGTTTGAAGGACTCCAGGATTGTATGATTCAAGTTGATACTTTTTTAGACTTTTTCTAGTGCCTTAAGCCCCTGATAATAAATTTGTGAAAATGATTTTACCCCTGCCAATTGACAAACTCAGAGGCTCAGATTCAAGCTGTTACCAGTCTAAATAACTCAATTGTTTGTTTCTTTTTTTAAAAATGTCTCAATGATTGTCAATTGGTGTTGAGCACTTTAGTTGGTTTCATTATCTGCTGATAAGGAGGAGTCCTAAACTTTGCATGAAAGTTGACTTTGTTTCTGCCTTGTCTTGCCTGATGGGTCAGAATAAATAAAGGTGAACTTTTTTTCTCAAGAGTGTCCACAGCTGGACCACTTGCCTTGAGTCCAGGCCATTCCATAGAGTTAAGAACTCAGGGCTTTGGGAGTTTGAATAAATCATAGTATAGAGTATCCCCCAACTTCAGAAAAGAGGGCAGATAACTCTACTATAGAACAATGGGTAATATGTAACTGGGCAAGAAAACAAAACAATGTACTTTTTTGTACAGAACAGATTTTTATTTTTTGATCAAACACTTGAGGCAAACCTCGGGAATTAGCGTACCCTTTCACTGGATTAACCGTGAAACATCAGCACTCCCAACACTGTGAATGCTAATGCCTAACACCGGTGAGACTCTAGGGAAGGATTTGACACTTAGTGTTTTTTTGTTTTTTTAAACCGTCAATGAATTTTATCTCACCAACTTGCTTTTGCCTTCTTTCCTAGGAAGTGTGTAGAGAGCTGTGGTGCCTTAGCAAAAGTAACCGCTGTGTCACAAACAGCATTCCCGCAGCTGAGGGAACGCTGTGCCAGACGGGCAGCATCGACAAGGGGGTAAGTCTCCGGAGGGTGCAAAAAGTACACAGCAATATTCTCACTGTTAATTTAACACCAGCGCAGTCGGTTAGGCTTAAAAATACTCTGTGAGAGTTTGATTTACACTGAACATTTTGCTGTGTAGGATGCATAGTTTCTAGCTTCATTGTTGGCCTGTAGTCTTTATGGAGCTTGGAGGTGTCACTTATTTTCGTGAATTTCTTCCTATATTTAAAAAAAGTTAAATTTTAAAATGAACGTTTAACCTGTTTGTAAACAAACTACACATAATATAAAAAGTTTGGTCAAGGTAACATTTATGGTTAGAACCAGTACAGCGGTAAGTAACACTGAAGTGAACTCAAGGGAGGACCTATAGTCATAACAATGATTACAGTTTTACGACCGCGTAATAATACAACAGGCTCAATTAATAACGATTGAATTAACTTTACAATATTGTTGAACAAAATTTTTACTTGTGAGCTGTAATTTTTTTTTCCTCTAAAATTTTCACACTATTCATTCTGCCCAAACCCTGGATTTCGTTTGGCCACAGTTATGATTTCAGATAAACTGACACCCATTTTTTTTCTTGCCCGTTCCATTACTGGAGAGTATGAATGTTTTTGGAATGCCAGGTAGACACCCACTGTAGTGGGAAAGTGACCCTGGAAGATTAGGAGCAGAATAGCAAGGGCGTGGCAGTAGGGCCAGCTGTAATCATTCTGGCTAATCCCTTCGTGTCAGATATGGGAATAAGAACCCCATTCCCAGAGCCTGTTCATGCACGGGAGGATTTGTGCAAACAAGGCTATTGGGTCATCGGTTCACGTTTCTGCCCAGTCAGGTTAGAGAGACGGCTTTAACAAAGATTACGCCTGCCATTGTCACCGTCAGTGCCCATGTCTAAATGGGAAGAATGGGAGCGTTTCACGTGCTGTCGCCCTCGGTTACCATCGGCTCGGTGGACCCATTCACGGGCCCAACCCGTGTTCGGAGTCCTGGACAACGCTCGGGTGCCAGGTTGAGCATATATATAATGGTCACATATACCAGAGTCCTGCCAGCATGAGAGCGAGGAGTGACCAGGCATGCCCAATAACATACCTTACTTGTGCCGTCACAGTGCAGTGATAAACTACTCGGTCACTAAACCATGGCAAACCCTTTTCCTGGAAAGTCACAATTCCTGGAAATATTCTTGCAGTAGTTCTGTCAATGAAACAAAACCCAGAACTACGTAGCAGTCGCTGACACCCAGATACATTTTCCGCCCTTAAGCTTTGCTGCTGATTTATTTACTGGCCCATGGAGTTCATTTCCAGAAAGCTGCAGCGGATCAAGCTAAGCTGTGGTCTTTTCATCATTATTATCCTTTTTATCGTTAACAATGAAATACAATGGTCAGTCTGTTCACGAGGGAAAAAAACATCATACACTTGCATTTAATCACCTCACCCTGTTGAGTCAAATCGGATCTCTCTAAGACGTCATCCCTGCCTTTTTGGGAAGACAGGCAGACGCAGTACCCTTGGGTTGAAGGTGAAAAGAGGGTCTTTCTGTGGTTACGCGTGGTGAGAAAGCAGAACATGTCCCAGACTACCTCTCGTAAAAAGATGTCACCCCTCCCACCGTCAGAGGGATTCCTAGGCTCTGACTCTTTGGCTTAACTGCAGTTTTAGTTTTTTAGTGTGTTTTTCAGTTGGGAGGGGTAAGGCTTTTACCCACTGAACCCCTGACCCTGGCTCAGAAAGCCCTGTTGTGGCTGGACACAAGCGGGCGATGAAAAGCAGATAGACTTTCAGCCGGTGGATAGGAAAGACAGGTACAGCCTGTCCTGGCTTTGTCAGCCCTTGCTAGATAAGACATTCTTGGAGGGGTTATTTTGGGCATGCTGAATAGCATAGCTGTCCTTAGTGATGACTCTCTTTCTCTCTCACATGCTCTGTCTGTTTTTTTCTCTATCTTTCCCTCTCTTCCTTTCTCCCTTCTCTGTGTTAATCCTGTTTATAAAACATCTTAGTGTTTTACCTGGCCTTAGCGGAGTGGTGACAGACGACACCGCCGTGGCCTTGCCAGTTCCTTCTCAGCCCGTGGGCAAGACGCAACTTAACCTACTGACATAGTTGTCTGTTTGTTGGCGGACAAACGGCTACAGCGCACTCTTAATCCCCAGGCCCTCACCTCTCTGAATGAAGCTTGTGTTTTTGAGTTAAGATTCCAAGTTTTAAAAAAAAAGGATTATCTGCTTACACTTTATCGAATTAGAGTTTAACAGATAGAATAAGTTTTGCAGTGTGAATACGGGGTACGCCTGTATTGAAATAAGGTCAGCTCAAAGTGACGGTGGAGAGTAATTTTTGGGGTTTTTCATCTGAAAGGGAGCACTCACAGATAGACTGTGTGTGTGTGTGTGTGTATATATATATATATAATATGAACAATAGACATATCATTGGACGTATTGTTTATTGAAGTATACACATCCAATGTACAATTAGTTTATGCCCACAAACAAAGAAAACGGTTATCGTTTGTCATGGAGAATTCTCTTTTACATTTCACAGATTTTTTGGTAGATTTTTTCCTTGAAACTCAAACCCCCCTGTGCTGTGTGTTGTGCTTGGCGGAGCCGGAAAAGAAAAAGGAAGTGCTTGAAACCAACTTTGTTTGGCATCCATGCCAGGTTGCCAAACCCTGCTGTAAATGCTGGTTTCCTACGGATTCCAGAGGCCTTAAGGTTTTGCGTCGATGCTCTGCTAACGGACGCAAAAGCCCATAATGAGCCACACAAAGGAAAGATCAGAATCTCCATGGACCTGAACTGAATTCTTTGTGCCAGAGATAAAGCCACTGGCAGTGAACCGCATTGTCTAGACACTTATCAGATATTGACTGTTGTGTGATACAAAAGTAGACTCTACAAGGCTATTCATCTTGTGTGCTGTAGCCGAGCATTGTCAAAGTGGGCTTTGCGTCAAAACAGTCAAATTAACTGTGTGCAGAACACAAAGGCCAAGGATATGTCCTCGTTGCAGTTATTTTCTGCACATGGCAAAAACCTTAGGGTCCTATTTTTGGACCTACCCAGATCAACACAAGGTCCAAATGCAATTTTATTATTAAGTTTGCATGGCGCACTGATAATATTTCATTCTACCTCCAAAGTCTGTGGTTTCCCGGTCTAAAATGAACCTTTGCATCGGAGGCTGACATTAAAAGAGGTGTGATTGTGAAAATCCTCTGGCTTCATTGTCTTAATTCAGCCCTTAGTGTTTTTTTGGCAACAGAAAATCGTGCTGATCAGTGCTGATCACTGCTGATCAAGGGTAAATGGCATTGCAGTTTGATTGACTCTGGAGTTCTTTTCTTAGGTCCTAAGATGCAAAATGATCATGTGGCATTGTGCAACATCTACAGGTGGCAGGCGATAGTCATATATGCTCTTTTTATGTGTAGTTTGCCCTGTGTTTAAGTGACATTTGCATTTGAGAATCTGCCAATAAAAGATTCCCTCAGTTTAGTGGTGGTCTTCAGCATTCCTATCAAAGGGTCTTCTGTGAATATGCTGCATTGAGTTGTCAGGTGTTTAGAGCTCCATGTTTATGGGCACGGCTTTGAATTTTTGGCTTTAGGCCAATGTATTGTAGGTTCAATTCCCTGGTGGAACAATAGTACTACACAGATGTCATTCACCTCAAATGACCTCGGCAGACGGAGTATTCAATATGAAGTCCTGAGTATTCAGTATTAAGAAAGTGTCAGTAGAGTTTCAGCATTTTCTGTATGGTTATTTGGACTAGGATTAAGGATTCAGTGAAAAACATTCCAAACATTCAGGGAAACGTTGCAGACATTGTTCTAGAAAAATGTACAATTTAATGATTTAATGATGATGCCTTAATTTACGATGCATTAAATTACTGTGGTGGAGCAATCCCCCCGGAATACCAGAATGAGCAAAAAGATGGAAAAAGGAACGCTCAGACATTGAATCATTGCTTTTTTTTGTTTTGTTTGCTTTTTATAATGACAGCGGTCAGGTCACTCTCATGTTAATCAAAGCACGAGTGACAAAAAGCGTGCCTGCTCTTTCATTTGAGCTCTTTCATCTCTCCCTCACCCCCTCTTGCTCCCTTCCCTTTTCCGGTCCCAGTGGTGTTACCAGGGGGAGTGCGTGGCCTTTGGGACATGGCCCCAGAGCATAGATGGCGACTGGGGTCCCTGGTCTATATGGGGCGAGTGCAGCCGGACCTGTGGTGGCGGCGTCTCCTCCTCCCTCCGACACTGTGACAGCCCAGCGTAAGTAAAATAAAGTAAGCCAGAGCAAGCTGACCACGTCCCTATGGTGTTCCTCTGGGCCCAATGCTGGGCTCCTTCAGTCATTTGTAATTTTTTTTGTTCCTTTTTTTCCTCTCTCCTTGTTATGAATGGTACGGAGTTTGGAGTTGAGAGTAAGGGGGAAAAAAAGGGGGGGAGTTGTAACTCTTTTATGTTTTGGTTAATTTGCTTCACGGTTCTGCTTGGAAATGGGAATGTACATTGTGAAACTGGTAGACATGAGTGAAACCAAAAGGAATCCACAGTCACACGTTCCACTTGCCCTCAAATGCGAACACATCATTTAATTATAAAAAATAACTAGAAATTGGAATATAATGAATGCAACTCGTTTGTCCCCTTATCATAAGCTCTATTCACCGTCAGCCGAAATGCAACGCAAAAAACGGCACTTGATCGAAAAACTTAACCTTGCTACCCATTCTCCTGTACCCCCAGAAGTGTTCCCCTGACAGAATTGTAACACTAATTGTCCAGTGGTGACAGACAGACAACACAGGAGGCAAAGCTAAAAACACAGCCAAGTGGAAAATCACCCAAACCTCTCTCACTGCAGAAGGCCAGACAAGGCCTGTTCAAATCAGACCGTCCCTTAGCTCGTAGTGGGGAGCTTTGGCATGTCAATATTGCCAGAGGGATTTGTCAGTTATGTATTCAACCCAGACAGGTCCCATTATTACACTCACGCATACAGGCAGACGTTTGGCACTTCCAGGGTGTACCAATCGATCGCCTATTGTTCCTGAGGTCTCAGGTTACCAGGCCACCCTACTGCAGCAACAGGGCTCAACCAGGAGACAAACAAGTAACTGTTGCGTTGTGACGCCAACTGAGCTTGATGCACAAGAAAAACCAGGTGAAAAGATAATAATAAAAAAATGGTTTGGGTGAAAAAGGGGAGTCTGAAAAGAGTTGCGGTGGGAGCGAGTGACGGGGGGCCGCTTGACAGAGTTTGGGTTTCAGTCCCGGCGATGGCGGAAACGTCTGTCTTCACACTCTGCCCTCAGACGGCGGAGAAAGTGTGGCCAACGTAATGCATAACACCTGTGTAAGACGATCGGCCTTAAACCCTGGGTACCGAGGCACTTGAGCTAAACGGGCCTGGAAAGCATTCATTAGACAGGGCCCTCTCCCCCAGCGCAGCTGAGTGGGGCTTCTGTTTCCTGGGTTTGGGCTTTACTCCCCCCTGCTCGCCATGGAGAGGGGGCGCTCTGAAATAGCACAGCCCAAACTAGAAAAGAGCCAAAACAACTCCTGCTGGTAAATGTCTGTAACCCCCCCACCCCCTTCCCCCTTCACCTGAATACAGTTGATACTCTTTATGGTGTAGGACTGTTAGTATCTTTAGATGCAAGTCGGCATTTATTAGCCCTGAAGAAGGGTTTCACATAATTACTGTATTATGAGATCTTGAGACCTTGATCACTTATTGGCACATATAACCAGTTTGTAGAGAATCAGAAATTCTCACTTTTGGGAACCAGTTCAACGTATGGAAGGTTGGCTGGGTGTTTTATTGTTATAACCCGTGCTGTACTGATCTCTTTCATGGGTCTGATGAGGGGTTTGAACTGCCCGCCCCCTCACTGTCACAACAAGGTTATAGAACCAATCATCTTCTTATGCTCACGCTCTGGGGTGATGTCACCTTCTGCCTTATACTACACTGAGCCTGGGGTGGAAAACCCTTTGGTGGGCAAAATATAGTACACCATCACGCCTCAAACCCCCCCATATATGCACACACAATTCATGTTATTAAAAGTGTGTGATTGGGCTACACACAGTTGAAGAATAAATTTAGACCAATGTGAACTCTTCAGAAGGCAATATTTCTCCCCCGTGGCCCCCAAGATACGTTTAAGTTCATGAGCGAGAATTCCCAACAAGAAAAAAACCTGTGCGTGCAAAATCAGAATTTGCAAGACAGATATTCCATGAGGCATTGAGTGTGGGAGTGATTGTGAAAAGCTTGTAGTGCATTCCCAAACCCTCTAACCCCAGAAAAAAAACCCCACGTCCTTACCTAAGATCGCCCTCTGGTAGAACACCCTGTCTCAGCACGGGAGCGTTATGCGATAAAGACGCGCTCTCTCGCTGTGAGGAGCTGCCGCTGGAGCAGTAAGGGCCTTGTGCTCTACCTGGCGGGAGTGCTAGGTGCAGATTAAGGTAACTGACTCTACCCGCCCCCCCCCTCCCACTCCCCCAAGCCAAATGCAGTGCAGATGCTGACTGGCGTTGATTGGAATGGTGTGCCTTTTTTATTTTTATTTTTTTACTTTGATTGCTCCTTTTTTCAGCATGGAGTGGAGTGCACTGACAAAGAGTGGAAAGTGCTTCATTAATCTTTTTTATTTTTATTCTAATTTGTTTCAGGCCGGCTGGTGGAGGAAAGTACTGTCTTGGGGAGAGGAAACGTTACAGATCATGTAACACTGATGTGAGTATGCTCTCTCTCTCTCTCTCTCTCTCTCTCTCTCTCTCTCTCTCTCTCTCTCTCTCTCTCTCTCACTCTCTCTCTCTCTCTCTCTCTCTCTCTCTAGCTTAATCTTAGTCTTTCAGTCTGGCCAGATAATGGAAGGGCCATTTTCGATACGTGTAATGGGTTGCACATTGGATGCTGTCATCCATGATCAGGAGGTAGTTTTGATGCTTGGCAAGCTCCAGGACTGAACTTCTCGAAATTGTGGTGATCAGTGGATCATGTTGACGCAGTTCAATGTGGAAGTTGAACCTAAACAGAGAATCCCAAAGACTCTTAGTCACTCTGCAGTCTGTCTTCGTTCAGCTAAGGAGTGGCTGCTTGTTGTGAAGTGGTAGTCAAGTTCTGGTGACTAGACTTTCAATTCAACAATGACAAGGAGAGACTTTTCAATGTAAAAGATATAGATCCTGATATCTTGTTACAACTTGGAGGAACACTGTGTCACTATTAGAGCCTGATATCTTGTTACAACTTGGAGGAACACTGTGTCACTTAAAGTTCTGAGTTAATTGGATTAAATTGAAAAACAAATGCTGAAACAATTGATGTTAGGTTACTTAGATTGATCCAGCTTTGAATCATCTTTATTTACCAGAATTTTGGATGAGATAAATTTCTTTAATGTTCTGCGTATTGGAAGTAAATACATAGATCTTGACCAGAATTGCTTGAATTGTATTGTGATGATCAATGCCGTGACAATAGGATTACTAGGTAGGCACAGAGTGCACCGAGAAATGTTCTTAATGTTAAATTAAGTGGTCAAGGTCTTTGACTGGAGCCCACCGGTGCACGAAGAATGTTGGACGGAAGGATGTTAGTGCATGGTAATCTTTAAAAAAACTGATTAAAAAAAATAAAAACAGGAACACGGAAACCTGGCTTAAAGCGATGCCTTATCCGAAGGTGTGCACGGGTTAAGAACTTAACCTTCCGCATTTATTTAAAAGGTGACCATGGAAAACGCACATCGGTAAATACCCCCCTCTCCTTCCCGGGAGAGTTGCCCTCAATTCTGAGTATCAGCAGGGTGGTGGGACAGTGATGCATGGCTGCATTAAGGCGCTCGCTGACCCAGGCCCAGGAAGTATGGAACGTGTGACAGACCAGGACTCTGGTCTTGTTTGCTGTCAGCTTACCGCCGCCCCCTGACTCTGCCAATCTGCCACTGGAAGTGTGTTTGCAAAATTCCCCTGGGAACCGTCAAGAAGACAGGGTTTTGGAGATGAACGGTTGAGGGGAGGAGTGTGTGTGGGGGTGGAAATGGCGCTCATGAACCTGTTTGCGGAGTGACCAGCCCTCTTGGAAAAGGAGATTACTGAAGGACAAGCCCCCAGCCAGTTGTGACACAAGACTGGTTGGCTAAAACTTGACGGTGGAGGCGTATGTCAGCATAGCTGAAAGTGGTGTTGATAAATAGATCTCTCTCAAGTGAGAAAAATCCGGAAGCTTTCCCAGTGGTTTTCCCTTGCTCTTGCTTGTACTTTTTCACCTTAGGTCGGTCCTGGAATTTTTAATTTTTTAATTTTTTAATTTAACTTCTCAAGTGCTCTAAGTTTTAATATTATGCACAATTACCTGTATAGATGGAGGGTGTGGTGGGCCAGAGAAAGGATATGGGTCTGGATATGGCTTTTATTTGCCATTACAGGCATTTCCTGTGCAAAGCACCCAGTTTCCAAATTTGCTGCGTCCAAATATTTTTGCGGGGACTGGAAATACACGCCTCTCACCCCAACTGTTTCTTGGTGGCCTGTTCTCCTCAAGGTGAGGAGCGAGCTAGCCCAACCCTTGCAGGTATGCTGACATTTCTTTTTTAAAGTGTAAGAATAACTCAAGCGCAAGGACATTTATTTTGGAAAACAAGCTATGTTCCCGAAAACCGCTGCCTCAGTTGCCCTTAAACCCGGAACATTCCAAAGAAAATGTGTTGCGCTCGTGTATCTCACGGTCCTGGTATGACAAATAAGAGTATACGGGTGGTGGTGGGGGGGGGGGGCAGGGGAGAGATATTTGACGCATAGCTCAGCTGATGAAAACGCCGGGCCCTGACATGAGCCGTAATGTAATTAGGCCTTTGACCCTTTGGCAGTTCAAAGGAACCCCAGAGTCCTCCACTGAGATGGCCAGGGGAGAGTGAGGGGGGGGGGTGGCACTTTTATGCGGTGCTGCCCCCAGTCGTGTGGGGCGTTTCTGTCAAATGTCTGAATTTATTAGGGTTTAAGTCATTTAGGATATGGCCCCCCGCCGCTAGGGGTTCCTGCCCGGACCGCTGCACCGGGGAGGAGCAAAGGTCGGCTCACATTTGTTCTCCCTCTCACAACAATGAGCTAATTCCTCTGCCCTTTCCCAACTCAGACTCCTGCAGTCACTTTTATATGCTCTGGGCATTCGCATCAGAGCCGCGGAGGAGAGAGGGCTGCCTTTGTGGTGTTAAATGTCACCCCCTTAATTGAAAGCAGGGGGCAACAAAGGCAAGAAGCCAGGTCGTTTGTGAGTTCATTACGAGGCAAAATCAGGAGAACGCAGGGCTGGTGAGCTTATTGCTTTTAGGTGTGAAATGCAACGGCACTGCCATGGCCGTCTGACCCCAGAATGTGTAAACACATATTTGTGATTAAAAATGTTTTGCACAGTAATTGATTCTTGCCTTCTTCTTTGCTATTTTTGTTTCTGACAATGTACAGTTTAGCAACATTTATTTTAGAAAAGCAAAGACACAGGGTTACATTTCTGAATTTGCATATAAATACACCTTGCTGTATGACGTTTAATTTCTTTATTTTAAACACAATCAACATTCAGCCTTGAAGTTATTTTGAATTCACATCTATGAAAGTATACCTTGATATTAATTTGTTGGACACAACATTGCTCCACCCTCATAATATTATAAATGCCTGACAAACTACCATTGCAGAATCAACTGAGGTCGATTCAGATCCTGATTTCAAAGTTAATTCCAAGTGGGACTTTTAATGGGGCCTTTGAAATTGAATTTGATTCAAGCAGTTTTCAAAAATGTCCTTTGTTTTCAAAAATGTCCTTGCTTTTTTTGTGCTCTGATTAGTATTAGTTTCGAGTGCGGTTGGACCCTTGATCACTTGTGGTCTATGAAATACTGCAATGAACTGAGGAAAGATGTTTATGTTTTTGCTGAGAAGGTTTCAGACCAGTGTTCTCGCTCATTAAACATCTTTGTGGAAGGTGAATTAAGACAGCGGCCCTCGCACAAAGCAGGAGTTCCACATTTATGTTCTTAATTATGGACTCAAAGCACTCTATTGAGCACAGAAAAACCAACTCTTGACTCAAAAGGAGGCTTTCGAGAGAGAAGTCACTTTCAGCTTTATGGTCTTGTCTTGCTCCTGAGAATATGAGCAGACTTCCCATACGTTTTAAGTGTTCAATTTGTCTGCATTTTGGTCACACCTCAAATAATGAATCCCTTGACTTTTTTTTTCACGTGTCTTGCAGGCCTGTCCAGTAGGATCGCGGGATTTCCGGGAAAAGCAGTGTGCGGATTTTGACAGCATGCCATTCCGTGGGAAGTACTACAACTGGAAGCCTTATACTGGAGGTGAGCTCTTGTAGCAGGTTGTGTGGACACAAAGCTAGCACCGCGTTTGTGTACCAGGGACTTCCACATAGTGTAAGCTTTGCAAAGTCTGTACTCTTTCTTTTCTTTTTTCTCTCCTCTCCAATGACAGTATGTATACTAGACTTTTGTGTATACCTTGCGTACACCAGCAGTGTGAAAGTCTCTTTGATGCCCTGAAAATTTTTCAAATTCCACAGCTTAAAGTGTTTGAAGGTCTTCTGCACTGTTGTTCCTGTGCTAGCCTATGCACTCTTGGCGTGTTTGTTTTATGGACTAGCGCTGTGAAAAAGGACTAGCGCTGTGAACAAAATTCTGCAGGGCGGTGGTAGAAGGGGGTGAAGGTGATGGTAGTAGGGGGGGGGGGGGGATTTGCCAGGGCATGAGATCGCTCAGGTTTACTGCCACTTCCAGCATTGCTGTAAGCTCTGATCACTAATGTCTTCCACATGCAGCCTAGCCTTTGCAACGAGCTAAACCATGACTTATGGTCACTCTATTGCTGAAAGGTTTGTCTGCTCAAAAAGGCGATTGTGACGTCAGACACACAGAACGTACAAGGGGCGAAACTTGTGAAGAGCTTTGCTTTAGCTTTAAAGAAATACTACCACATGTTCTGGTGATGCGCGTTAGACACTTCCTGCTGTCTATAGTTTAATTATTGTAGATGTGGCTCAGGAGAGGGATTCAATATTGGTTTAATGCATAAAATAAGGAGTTGAGAAGAAGCTTAAATACTTGCCTTTCTCTCCCTCCATCCCTCCCTCTTTTCACCTCTGTTTCTAATTCTTTCTCTTTCTCCTCTCTCCCTCCCTCTCTCTCTCCCTGATCTGTGTCTGGATGTTACTTGGAGCCGTTGTAATATGCTAAAATACTAAAATGTGACATGCACCACGGACCAGTGCAGAGGCACCCCACACCCCCCACCCCCACCCAAAAACCAGCTGCATACATGGCAACGCATCAGGGCTGGCAGATCTGTTAATAATTTCCACAAGAGGGAAGAGATGGGTGAAAAGAATAAGTTGTACGTGTTGATCAGAGTGCTGTAAGTGGGTTTGAACTGTGAGTCCACCTCCCCTATACTTGCCCCTGCACCCCCTGTACTAAAGCTCCTTTAAAAGCCCTTACAGACACTTTTCATGATGCCAGGTTGAGTCGCTCTACTGAGCGGCTGCAGACAGGCCGCTTCCATCGCTCGAGGGGCTCCAAGATCTTATCACAGGGCTGCTTTTATCCCCCAATTATCTGTACCTTTTCAGTCTTTTACTGTTGTGTACTTAGCTAAAGCAAGACAGCGGTGACATATAGACTACTTCAGATGAAAAAAGGAAAAACAAAGGAAAAACAACCTGTGTAGAAAAAGTCATTTATTTTGCTTCTGAGTTAAGCTGAGGTAGAGCTCGAGGAAAAGCACTAAGATCATTGTGTATGTAGCAGCCAGGCACGTGGGTTAACCTGGCTTGCTTTATGTCCTGGTTTGCTTCGATTGACAGGAAGGAAAAAATTTGAGGTGCAGTAAATGGCTTTTTATGCAATTTACCTTAGATTTTTTGATTTTAAAAATCTTTTCAACTGTTATTTTGCTCTTATGAGCATTCTTATGACAGAGCACATTGTGCAGTCTCTCCAGACCTTGAAACGCGTTCGTCTGACTTGGTCGTCAGTGCATTCTCAGTTCAGCAGATGCCCTAATCAAATGTGGCTCACAAAGGTCTTCAAACAAAACAAATCGGAATAGATATAGTGGAGGGAAATGTCCACTTTAAACCCTTAATTTATCGGAGGTCATGGGTAATGACGTTAGTGGGGTCATTTCCTGCCTCTGATTTAAGGTTGCCATTTCTTTCTTTTTTTTGCATGATGCATTTTCACTCCAGGCGGTGTGAAGCCTTGTGCCCTGAATTGCCTGGCTGAAGGCTACAACTTCTACACCGAGAGATCTCCGGCTGTCATAGATGGCACACGCTGCAAGGGTGACTCACTGGACATCTGCATCAATGGGGAGTGCAAGGTTAGAGCTGCCATTTTGTCGTTTGACGTTATCAAAAGGACTTTACTATCACGGTACTGCTCGTCTTCGAGTGATACCGAGGGATGGCTCTTTAACAAATGATCAAACATGATGGCTAATCCGCATATAAAAGGACTGGTGCCAGGTATGACACAGTCTTTCTTTCCCTGAATGATCCTTCTCAGTAGGAATGGGCACTGTCCACATGTACTGGTATTTAGAGATTTGAAAGAATTCAAAATTCAAATGTCAAATAGTATTAACAATAAGCAGAAGCAGTCATTTAAAATACAGGTTGTTTTAGTGCCAGTGGAATATTGTGTATTACTGACTTAGAGATCCTTGAGTGTGTTTTGTGCATGTTTTTTTTTGCCATTTCAGAAATAATGCTGGACAAATCCCCACACAAAATACTTTGTACATTCTATTTTCTTGGATGTCTGTTTTGAGGCTGGTCAGTGAGCAAATCCCACTTAAATGCTCCTGATGGCTCGATCAATACACTACAGCAAAGTCTTTAACTGCTTTTTAAAATGAACAGCATGGGACTTGTGTGCCACTATATATAAAATGGGAGGAAAAATAAGTAACTGGTAGTTTGGGGGGGGAGGGACCTTGTGTACGAGGAGCCCCCGTTGCTGCAGTACTGCTCCCCAGATGCTCCATGCGGCCGCAGTACGTGTGCTGTTTCACTCTCACTTTTCCCTGACCCAGTTTGCGCTTGTAGCCACAATGCTGGGATTCATTATCGGAGAGAGGAATCTCTCTGCAGATACCAGAATACTGCGGCTATAAGACTACAAACAAGCAGCAAAGTCCTGAAGGGGAAACAATGAGGCCACAGAGAAGAATGAAAGTAGTGCAGTCACCTGATTTGCAAAGCATGATGGGTAGATCTCTCACTGATTCTTATCTGACCTTCACAGTTCCTGCAACAATTGTGTCTGGATTTGTGTCAGGAAACAAGTAGGCCGGAATTGTGGGAAAATTGCATTCAAAGACAATATTGTGTGTACATTGCTATTGAATGGAAAGCGTTTCGTATTGAGCTCAGAAAGATGTACTTGTATTCTGTGTTTTGAAGCTATTGTGTGTGTGTGTGTGTGTGTGTGTGTGTGTGTGAGAGTGTGAGAGAGAAAGAGATGGGGGGGATTTCGTGTCCGCACATTTGCACGCGTGTTTTTGCAGCTTGTATTTATATCTTTACCAACTGATTGTAAAAACAACCTTCCATTCATCTGAACATAATTGACTGACAGAATTAAAGTTTGACATACTGAGATGGCTATTGTTCAGAAACAAAGCATTTTCGCCACTTGGTAGATTTTTACACAAGAACAAGAACCATACATTATATCATCACCTAAATCATTTTGTTTTGTGTGTGGCAAATATATGCAGTACCTCTCCAAGTATATGCATGTAGGGTGTAAATGTATAAATAACAGCTTATTACACGCATGTGTTACACAGCACAGTGCAGAAAGAGCAGAGAGCTCTCCGTGTTCATAGACCAAGGGTTTTGTGCAAAACTCCTTGAAGCTGCTTGCAGATGTAGTGCCAAAACGTACATGAGCAGTAGTGGTTTACTGCCTGATGTAAAAATGGAGGAGCTACTGCATGGAACCTGAACACGACAAACCATGACACTCGTTCATGGACCCTTGGTGGTGTGTGCTGTTGCTCTTACCCAAAACTTCTAATAAAAGGTAGAGTTTGTTTTTCTTTAACCCTCATCAGCATGTCGGCTGCGACAACATCCTGGGATCGGACGCGAAGGAGGACCGCTGCAGGGTGTGTGGAGGAGATGGGAGCACCTGTGAGGCCACCGAGGGACTTTTCAACGACTCTCTTCCACGAGGAGGTACACTGCTCGCATCGGCCATGAACACAGGACAAACGCGCCGGTCAGGATTCTGAGATACACGACCGGCTATGGCCGCAGAACAACCGTTGTGCTGTGCGGTCAGGGCTCTGAGATACATAACTGGCTTTGACTGAGATGCATGTGTTGGCTGTAACCACAGAGCAACGGCCAGGGTCTGAGGTACATTACATTACTGGACATTCGTTTAGAAGACCCTCTTGTCCAGATACGTGACCCAGCTGCGACCACAATGCAGGGCTCTGAACCTGGACATGACCCATGAGACTGCGTGATTTGTTGTACAAGATTCTTGATGAATTGATGATTGGATATAAAATGTCAAGTTGAAGGGACTTGCGGGTTTGAGGGGTAACTGCAAAGCTGGTGAGTGAGGCAAAGAAGGAAACATTCTCACCTGTGGCTCATTCTATCGTTCCCCGCTAGCCTGCCAACTGTGATAAGTTTCTGATCACGTTTTCTGGAAGACACTGTGCATTCTCTTATCTCAAAGCGAGAGAGAGGCGAAAAACTCAGTGACTCATTGACTTTTTGGCAATCGGGACTTTTCGATGTGCCAAAACAGTGCGCTTGCCAGACACTTCATTTTTCACAGGAATGTGTTGCCTTCCCAGGTCGCTGGGTGATAAAGTGTGTGTTTTTAGTGTTGAGACGCACAAAGTCAAAATACAAACCCCCAGACAATATATAAATATTAATGGCACCATTTATTGCATGTAAGTGGTTATGGAGACATCACTTTTCCACGAGTGCCTTCAGAATCGGAAAGGACCATGAAAAGGTAGAAGAGATGAGACACGTTGAGAGCAGTATTTTTATTGAAAGTTATCATTTCCACTTAATTTTTTTCTCATGATTGCAGTGTACCTCTGGAATTAAGAGAATGGTTTTCATAGCCTTGTTTTGTACGTGAAGAAGTGGCATTGCTGAACTTATATGTTCTCATTACTCTTTCTCCTCTAGGCTACATGGAGGTCGTTCAGATTCCAAGGGGTTCAGTCCATATCGAGATCAAAGAAGTGGCCATGTCAAAAAACTACATCGGTAAATCATTTCTCTATGTCGGGATGGATCTGGGAAAAAATGTCACGATAAACACATTTGTTTTATGTGCTCTTGTAATGAAAACCGGTCCGTGGTGGTACTTATTAAAACATAAAAAAGGCAAGGGCGTGTTCTTTCAAGATGTTCTGGCTGGAAGCATGTTTTGAACTGGTCCCATTCTCACTTCGTCATGTATTTCACTTTTCATTAGTTTTGAAATGGCTTCATCCTTAGGCCGCACCAACATATATTACCAGGATTTTATATGAAAGAAAGGCAGGGAAAGAATCGGCTTTGGTTAATGAAGGCGCAGTTGTGTTCATAGTGTAACTCAAGGCAACCAGTGGATAGAGATGTGTGTGAGTAATGAGAGGCTGGATGGATGTGGCTTTTCTGTTTATCTTTTTTGAGGGTTGTTTTAGCCATTAGGTCCATGTTACACATCTCTGGGTTATTTCTTCGGACTACTCTGGCTTAGTGGGAGAGATAGCAAGGCTGTCTAGAGGAGTTTCATCACGCTGAAAAGAAGCCGAGCTGGCAGGTCCTCTGCCATAAATCTGAATTACCGATGACAATCATTGCCTCTCCTATAGCAGCCATTGATTTTAGTGGACTAGATGAAGGAAATCGGGATTACAGAGAGGAAAACGCTTGCCGCCGGGGACATGCCATAATTAAAACAGTCTTAACAAGCTGATTCAATTAGTTTGTTTGCAAAACAATCATAGATTGGGGAGAGACCTGCATTGGCAGTCTTAGTGGTATTAATAGTTTATGTCATCGCTTGAGTATCTTGGTCACAGCGGGCTCCAAACTAAAGCTACTTTTAATATGGGTGACCATATAAGGAATGCCATGCTGTTTATACAGTTTCTAAAAGTTAAATATCAATGTTTGAGATATATTATGGACCATATATTTTCTTGATTTGGGTTGAGTTTATTTAGTTTTTTAAAAACTTTTTTCATTTGTTAAGCTCTCATTGCTGATGGGCTATACTCTTCCTGGGCTATATTCATCATTTTGAATTTTTATATCCTTTTAAAAAAAATTCCTTCTCTCCTCACCACAGACCAAAGTATTGAGAGTCTCATCTTTCTCCAGCAAAAGCTAATATGAGAATGCTGTTCAGTCAGCATGAATCTAAAGTACCTCTCTGTATCGGATTGGAAGTATACGGTAAATACCGTAATACGCTATATGGCTATAACCATAAAGTGATAGATTAAGACCAGGCTTTTGTTCTAAGGGGAATAATGTTCAGGCTCCTGTGTGTATTCTGTGTCCAGGGCTGTTCCTGTGCTCGGAACAGATTTGTAAGGAATTCACAGTCGCTGTTTGAAAGTGATGTTGATTTATGGAGGGCAGAAAGCTCCTCTGGTTTTGTTCACGCGAGACACTCGTGTCCATGCAACGTGAACACGGACCGGCCGCTCACGTGCAGTGGGCTGTCATAAGCTGCAAAGAAAGAAAGGAAGGAAGGAGGGAGGGAAGGAAGGAAGGGAGAGAGAAAGAAAGAAAGAAATGATTGTAGAAAGAAACTTTGAAGAATGGAAGTTGGAATGACTTCGTACAAGGTCGTTTCGACCCATTGAAAAAGTCCTCCTTGTTAAACTCTTTAACGATGGGGCTGGAGGCGTAGTGACACAGCTAAATACGGGAAATTCCCAAAGGGGATGTTCATTCAATCTCGAACACAATTTATTCCGCCTTTCTGAAATGATATACAGTCTTCCCATTTAAAGTAAATATTCTAGTAAGGATTTGTTTGTGAAGATTTATGTGGCAGTGTTGGTGTGAATATAATTTTTCGCATGTGTTTCGAGCCTTTTCTTTTTCGTAGCCTGATCACATAGCGCTCACGCAGATAACAGCCTGTGCCCTGAACAGTGACGAGCAGTCGTTCCTGTTGGATTATAATTATCAAAGTGGCTAATTTCAGTATTGAGATTATTCAAATCTGTCGTATTGGACGGACTGCGGTCGGGCCAGCATTGCGTCAGGGATGCATGGCCAAGCTGAACGCGTCTGTGATGAAAGTAATGCACTTTCATCTGTCCTGAGTATCTTGAGTGACTGAGGCCTCATTTTGCATGGGCGTGACAGTCATCAACGTACCTGATCTTCTGCCAGTGATGGGTCTATTCTGTTTCTATGGTGCCCAAGCAGGCCATATGAGGCCCGCATGTGTGGTGTCAGTGGGAACCAGTAGATTGATAAATAGATGTGTTGTTTGCTACCATTTCTTGCCAATTCATGACAAAAAATTACACTTTGACACAAATAGCCATAATTTAATACACAACACCAGGAATCTATAGGATATCTCTCCCCCTCAAAATTTTACAGGTGGTAACTCCTGTCCTTTCAGAATGGCTGTTATTTCTTTTAATTGCTCAGAAGAATCAAATTCTAAAATTTTGCCCTTGCAAACACAAGCAATATTATCTGGAGACTGTTTTATATTTTTCATTTTTATTAGCGTAACCTGTGCATTTGTAAAGATAAGGCTAGTTGTTTAAGAAGTTAACTACGTATAAACATTGAAATAATAAACAAGCTTGTTTTTTCTGTAAATGGCAGGGAGTATCAATGGAACTGTGAGTCATTTTTCTCCTCTCAAAGGACTGTAGAGATGGAAAAGAAAACAACAGACCCTTATGAATACTAATGGGGGAAAATCTAATCGATGAGTCACGGCTACTGCTCCCCACAGATCCCCATAAGTTATGGGTTTACATCTCCAACTTCTAATGATAACCTTGGAGGAGAATTGAGAACAGAGATCAAATTATTTGTGATTTGCAATTTGGCCCCCTTTCCGTGCTGAGAAAGTGGATATTTGGAGATCTGTTGTGGTTGGAGACGAGACCTTTGTTTTGACGACAACGGGGGAATGTGAATTGCGTTGAGCTTCCACCTGAGGAGATGAGCAGTCATGTCTTTTTTTAGGGGGGCGTGTCACCCAAAAACTGCACCGATTTTGCAGTGGGAGTCAATGTCGTCATTGACATCAGGAAGCTTCAGAGTAATGATGAAAGAAGGGAATGACCTCATCACTGCTCCTCCCACCCACACACACCACACATGCACACACATGCACACACACGCACACACAACCACCCACCCAACATGCATTGCCCATATGCACATGCACAAACACACATGCACATGTGCTTGCCGACACACACACACACACACACACACACACACACACACACACACACACACACACATTGGCAGTGCCTGCCAAACCTTGGTATGTCCTGTTGGATTTTTAACTGGATGCATCCTCTGACCTCCAGCTTTGAAATCAGAAGGAGATGACTACTATATCAACGGAGCGTGGACCATCGACTGGCCCCGGAAGTTTGACATTGCCGGAACAGCGTTCCACTACAAGAGGCCCACGGACGAGCCAGAGTCCCTGGAGGCCCTCGGGGCCACCACTGAAAATCTGTTTGTCATGGTAACGTTACCCGCTCCCCCATTTCAGTTGATTTTCCATAGGTGCGTTTACAATTTTGTTTCCACACAGTGCTTCACTGTGTGAACATTTTAAAAAACAACAAAAAATAGACAAGTTGGGATCACATGTGGGGAAACACTGCAAGGTAATTCTTTTAAATAGGTGATGACGTTGAACTCATGGAGAATGTTTGCATACGCCGCATTTAGACACTGAATACAAGGAGTTTCCCTGTCTGAACCGAGAGTTTTGTGTGCACTCCGCTTTTGTCAAACTGCTAGCCCTGTGGTGTTATGACATCTTGTCACAAATGTAATAATAAGCATAAAGGCATAAACATTATCTTGATTAACGCTCTATCACAGTTGTGAGATTTAGCTTGGAACTGTGGATACATTTTTATCATAAGAGTTCCACGCCCTTCGAAGTTAGTGTCTCACTACTGAGAAGAGCCGTGAGCTCAATAAAAAAAAAACGACATACAAGTATGTTATGCAACAGACAGAACGCATTAAACCAGACTGTTTTTGTCTTAGAATGGCCCAAAAAGTGCTGTATGTTTTCAAAGTGTGGAAGAATCTGTACGTTAAACAAGTAAATCTCATGATGATAACGTCATATTATTTTAACTCACAGCTGAGGAAGCACAGGAATCGGTTTTGAATGCGCACTGTTTGAAAAGTCTGCCTCGTTCCAAATAAACCAAATGCCTGTACGCTAACCTTACATGACCTCCATATAGCAATCTGAAATGTAACATTTATATATATTTATACTGAATAACCCAGGTCTGGATAAGTTTAAGTCCACGCGGGCACGCACACGCATGCAAGCACACAAACTATAACTGTGACTACCTTACAGTCTCTCAGACCACAATGGCCTGTGCTCTTGATCCAATTCCTGAAAATAGCAGACTTCACGGTTACAGCCATTGTGGGCGGGACAGGCCGGTTCACCACCAGCCCACTCTTTTTGTGGTCTCAAGTGCTGCCCTTAATTTTCATGGTCCTCTTCTCCATCAAGTAAACTGCCATAAACGCGGCATGAACATGGCCCACCTGCTATAAATAGAGGGTAGTGCGGAAGCAGTAAAATCACGGTCAGGTGGATGGCTGCATTTGTTCAGCATGTTGCATGGGGTCCGTTGTTTTTTTGCGGTTACCCTTTCTAGAGTTTAGGCTTTTAGCAGACGCTCTTATCCAGAGTGACTTAAACAGCGTACATCCCTGTCCATGCAATCCATTTAAACCGCTGGTTAGAAAGGAATTCAGCTTACCTCAGGTTAATTTCAAGTACCTTGCTCAACGGTACAATGGTGGGGCCTCATCTGGGAAAGGATTCTACAGCCTAGTTCTCTAACCATTATGCTACACGGCTGCCTTTCTTCCCTGCACCCCAACAGGTGCTGCTGCAGGAACAAAACCTGGGCATCCGTTACAAGTTCAACGTGCCCATCATGCGGACGGGGAGCGGAGACAACGAGGTGGGGTTCTCCTGGTACCACCTGCCCTGGTCCGAGTGCTCTGCTACCTGCGCCGGAGGTAAGCCTCGCCCACCTTTTAAAGGCTGGCTTCACTCAAAAATCACAAATGAAATGTTGCAGTTTTACACGTGTGCTCTGTAATGTTGTGTTCAGATGGTAAGAGTATAGGAAAGCTTACCGGGGCTCGTAGCAGAAGCAGAGATGGATGCTCTCTAACAGCCTGGGCAATAATTAATAGAACAGGCTGAATAGAACATCTTCTGATGTTCTTAAAGTTGAAAGCTGTTCTTTACTGTACCGTTTATCAGTAACGTGCTTGTAGAGCAAGGAACTGCTTTCGGCAGGGAGAAATCCCCATTTCCGTCCATGATTTATTTAATGCTTTTACAACAGCACTTGTCATCCCCTCTTTTCAAAAGTAGGGGTGATGAATGATCACTTGATTATGACTCTCTGTACCCCTGCACCCCCATCTTCATGAGACTACAAATCCTGTACAGGTGGCTGTCCTTAAATGTGCACACCATAGCTGAAACCAGTTACACTCCATCTCACCTCATTCCTGCCAACCCCCAATCCGAAAAGTATACTGTGCAAGCTAACAGCAGTCATTGTGTGTGTTAGCACAAGGTTAGCAATGCCACATCAAAATCTGTGTGTGCCATTTATTTTACGCACCATGAAAGATCCGTCTCTATACTTTAAATGTCTCATGAATCAACTACTAGAGAGAAGGTTCAAAACCCCATGTTGCTAAAACATAATTTTCTGTTATTTGCTGGCTGCTGCTCCCAGGAATGTAATTTTTTTGTGGGACACAAAATATATTTAAAACTAAAGCTTATTATTCAGGTATGAGTCCAGTCTATCATCACTCAGTGAGGTCATTATTACAGAATGCCACATGAAACATCACTTGTTTACATATTCAATTGAAAGTTTAGAAATATAATACTGCATTGTGCATATGAACATTTGCACATCTGTTAATGTCATTTTTTAAAGTGTTTGCTCACTTATGGAAAAAATAGGGCATTTTTGTGGTGTTAGTGGTGTGGTATAAACAAAACTTGAAGTCTATTTCAATCTTAATTTGTCATAAACCAGTAATGGAAACCAAAACTGGAGGTGACCTGTATGCAATTATTTGACATAGGTGCCAGGACTGATTACCTTAAAGGCTTTAACTGTATTTAGTCTTACGAAGCAGATTATGTGTTTTCTATATTTTAGCGAGGGACATGATTATTGTTTAATTTGTATGAAGTACTTCTTAAGCATTTCTCTTGGTTTACTGTTTTACAGATGGAAGATATCCCAAAACCTGCCTGCCATATAATTAAACATTCTGACTTCCCAAACCACAGTTAAATGTGGGCAGTGAAAAAAAATGATGAAACCATTTAGTTTGCCCAAAAGCGTAGGCTTCTTATAAAACTATAAAGAATGTTTTTATACATGGACATTTAAAAGCATCTGAAGTATTTCTGATTTTGTTTAAATTGGGGAGCTATGGGGAGTTTTAGTTTCTTAACCACTAAAAAAGTGAAAGTTGCTTCCATAAGAAACTTCATGGATGCATTTCATGGATATTTTATAGAAATCACTTTTTTCACTTGCTCAAGACCAAGCCACCTCAACTGATACTGTGTCATGAACGCCCCCCTGCACAGCAGAAATCTTGGTGTGCATTTGAGACCGCGGTGTGGGTGTTAAATGTACACCCCATGGTGTTAAAGCTACACCAACAGTGTTAGATTTACACCAACTGTTTTGCTGTGTGGTAGTGATACATATTTAATGTTTCATTTTTAAATTATTTGTAACTTTAATAACTGCCATAACATTTCTGCATTTTGTTCACCCATTGTCAGTATAATACGAAGCTATCAACATTATCCAAGATATATGCTTGTATCAACAAGGCTGACAATATGTCAATCCATTTAAGTCCGATGTTTTCGAAGGCAGTGTAGTGTTATGCAACACGCAGAGTAATGGTTAAGCGCTACAGTCATCGCAGCGAGAAATACGGAATACACCTTTAAGGCTTTACATCCCTCCAGATCCCCAGAGCTTATTTCACAAGATGCAAAGGAGTCTAAACATTGGCAGAACACTGCATCCAATGAACACAACAACCCTAGATCCTGCATATGTCTTCAACTTGGCTGTCTCCAGAAATCGCCTGAATTCATCCTTTAAATGAACCAGAGCCTGGAGCCTGCGTCGGCCCTCTCTGTGGGGGCTAGGGTTACGTTGGAAGGGCTCAGTTGTGCTTCTTTGTCTTGACCCTACGCTTTGTTATCCTACCACAAATGCCTGGGCCATCTTGGACTCCAGACATCGGCGTATCGTATTACAGTGGACTGAATAACATGGCACTCTTTCACGCTTTCTCCACGAGTAGCCAAAGTGGCCCACTTGGAACTTGCGTGTAGGGAGGAATGCAAACCCACAATGGCTGGGCCTTGGTCTCGCTAATGCTGCGGCGTTTCAAAATACTCCATCCTCTATAGGATACTTGTGCGACTTTATAAAGGATGTCCAGATGACCGCCCACCAAAAAATGGCACAATGAATTTCACACTTGGTAGAGGGACGAATGAGGGGGAGAACACTGAAGCATTGTGCAAAATCCATTTTTAAGTAAAATTATAGGTAGAAAATATGTATTGTCATATAGGGTGCTCAGACATGATAAAACCTCCTATGTTTCTGTATTATTTTGTGTTTGTTCAGAACGGTGTTAACACTGAACATTCTGTTGTGTGTTCAAGGCCACACATTAGAATGATTGCCTCTCTCTCATCCAAAGGTTCACAGAAGCAGGAGGTTGTGTGTAAAAGGCTGGATGACGGGTCTGTGGTCCAGAATAACTACTGCGACCCAGACAGCAAACAGCCAGAGAACCATCGGGCCTGCAACACGGAGCCCTGCCCCCCAGAGTGAGCCATCTCTCATAATATGCAATATGTGCATGTGCATGTGTGTGTGTGTGTACATGCATATGGGCAATGCATGTGTGTGTCTGTCAGCAAATGCGTGTTCATGTGTGTGTGTGTGTGTACATGCATATGGGCAATACATATGTGTGTGTGTGTGTGTGTTGGCATACGTGTGTGCATGTGTGTGTGAACACACGTGGGCAATGCACATGTGTGTGTGTCAGCAAACGCATGTTCATGTGTGTGTGTGTACATGCATATGGGCAATACATATGTGTGTGTGTGTGTGTGTGTGTTGGCATACATGTGTGCATGTGTGCGTGTGTGTGTACATGCATATGGGAACTGCATGCGTGTGTGTGAGAGAGCATGTGCGCTTTTGTTTACATAACAAATGCTATTCTCCCCTTAAGCATATGATCTTGTTGTTAATATTGTTTTTGAGTCACTTGGCTGTCAATATAAAAATTTGTTATATTGATAAATATATCTTGAGTTGTTTATATATCTATTTATGCTACATTGTGGGAGAGTGTAGATTGAACCCTGTATTGCAGATACTTCAAGTCCACACTCCTTCACATCTTTATTGTAATCCTGTAGGATTTTTTGTTCTTTGGTACTTCACCAATAAAGGTGTAGACTAGAGGATTAAGAGTGTTGGGCCTCCATATATTTTACAGATGCTATATCACAGCTCAGAACTTCCATCAATGCGTGTCTGATCTGTGGCTTTCTCTTTACTAACCACGTTGGGGCAGAGAGAAATCCATGGAATCCCAATAGTTTTGTCTTTTAAACACACGTTACAGTGCTTGCCTCTGACATGTTTGTTCAGCAGTCACGGAAATTGATTAAAATAATTATTGCATAAGAATGGGAAAACAAGTAAATCACTCTTAAACTTGTTACTATGAGTCAAGGAAAACATGGCACAGCTTTGAGATTGAATGACCCCCCGTCTCGACTTGGTTAATGGTCTTAACCAACTTTAGTTTCCTTTAACTGTCACCATAAATTATGCCTTGCAGTGCATACAGATATTGCTGCGGCCTATAAGGAAATATCGTCTTACAATAAAGGCCAGTAAGTGTCAGCTTTGCAGCACTAAAATGTCCACAGTTCTTTAGGAAATTTGGCCCGAGAGTACGGCTGGATTTGAGGTCAACACAATGGCAGCCTGCCTCTGGACCTGTCTGAACCATAGCATCCAGAACAAGAGAAACAAGTTCACCCAACAGAGTCTCTGCATTTATTATATCAAAATTATACTGAATTACCCTTAGTTATTGTTAAAACATTCAGCACTTTGTGACATTTAATAATATTTCTTATTTAAATATGCATAATTTGTAGAGTAATATTTGAAATTGAAATAATATGATATAGAGAATAACACATATACACCAGAGATGTTAAAACATGTTATTTTGTTATTTATGAAAGAAAATAATTAATCTCAATCGTATCATTCTGTTTTCTGGATTTCTTGTCATTCTTTATTTTCTTAATGTTTGTCACCGTAGTTATGAATATAACAAGAGTGAATTAACCATTCGTTTTTCTTAGTTTTTAAAATTCTCTTTTGAAGAAAATATTTTAATAAAACAGCAAGTTTTACATCTTAACTGTTTTAAGTGTTGTCTTACTCCAGAAGAAAGTTAAATGACCACCTGTGTTTAACTGCATTGGCCAGTTTACTTTAGGAACCCAGTAGGGATAATATATGTGTATATGTGTGGTGGATGAAGGGCTGTTGTGGCCAAAAACGCTTAACCCGTCTTTCTCAGCTGTGGAAGCCGTCAGGCAAAGTTCAGCCCTGTCTGAAATAATAAATTGGGAAAAGAGGGATTAAATGTTTTTGGCCAATCTGTTGTGATACTTTGCCAATGTTGGTGTGAGCGAACCTGAACCGTGAGATGGGCATCTGTAATGATCGGATCCACAGTGTGTTTTTGGCTTCACCTGATTCACAAGGCTGCTCTTTCTGGCCTGAGTAACTCCGAGACTGTAGTTTGTGTGTCTTCGTCCATCATTCAGGTTACTTTTTAAAGTGATGCCAGATCTGATGGTATATTTTGTTTTCAGACAAAGTCTAACAAGCAAAAATATTTAGTATGTATGTGGTTGACTCCGCACAAATAGGCGCAGTTACAGTACATTCTTTTGTTTCTCTGTATTTGCCATGAAACATTTGTACTATTTTCTTTCTTTTTTTTTTACAAAGATAAATGGTAGAATGTGCACATCACATTCTTGTCTGTTTCAATAATCGTCCTCAAAGGATGTAAATGCAGTTGTTTTTGAAACACTCAGATGTTTTATTTAGTAAAAACTCAAAGTAACACAAGCCGACACAGAATCATCGATTTTGATTCACTGCGCTGTCTAGACGTTCAGTTGGGCTGTGTGGTCAGTTGCAACATTAACAAAGTTATCAGTTGAATGCTTTGCGTTCTTTTTTCGAAGAGGAACTATAGAAAATGCGGTGAAGTAATTCCCCTTTGATCTTGTCGCAGGTGGTTCATCGGCGACTGGTCAGCCTGCAGCAAGACATGCGACGGAGGGATGCGCACGCGCACTGTCCTGTGCATACGCAAGATTGGACCAGCGGAGGAGGAAACGCTGGAGGACAGTCTCTGTCTGACTCACCGGCCAATAGAGAGAGAGTCTTGTAACAACCAGTCCTGTCCCCCACAGTGGGTCACCCTGGATTGGTCGGAGGTGAGGGGAGGGGGGGGGGGGGGGGCGTGGCGTGGCTTTCCCACTACAGATGGCTCAACTTTCAGGGACTTTTTTGCCCTGACAGTTAATTTTCTGAGAGTTAAAATGCATATTTATATCAGATAGTGCTGTCAGTGTTTACAACTGTGCATGGTCTTCTGGCAGGCATCGCAACAATAGCACTGATTAGATTGTAGCTTTATATATGTCATGCTCTGAAAGTGGTCTTCTAGCCATGCATTGGCTAAAAGTGTGTACTAAAGGCCTAAGTTGTACATTGTGCATAATGGCATAAGTGAGGTGGATGAATGTGGCTAACGCTGTGGCTGGCAGCTCTAAAGGGTCATTTCTCTGCTCCCCAGTGCACTCCAAAGTGTGGCCCCGGGTTCAAGCACCGCATCGTTCTGTGCAAAAGTAGCGACCTGACCAAGACCTTTCCTCCGGCTCTTTGTCCCGGCCACAACAAGCCCCCGGTCCGGATCCGCTGCAGTCTGGGCCGCTGTCCGCCACCCCGCTGGATCCCAGGAGAGTGGGGACAGGTACCATACCCGTGTCTCTGTTTCAGCGCCGCTCAGAACGAACACATATAAAAATGCATAAAATATTACAAAACATAAAATATAAAAATTCAGGCAGCCCTCCATCGCTCCTCACTCAGATTTTAAAGGACTTAACTATTTTCTCCGATTGATGTGAAGACATAAAAACGGAATGATTTAGGGCGACCTGCAAAATACATCCTTGAACTTGCGCATAAAGAAGAAGCGAAATTTCGACATCTGGCGATTTGACTGCTGCGAAATATAAGGCGAAACACATGGGCGAGCGATCCAGTGGCATCATGACTGCCATCGGTCCTCGCGGTTCTGCGGCTCATCAAATGACGCAATCGTCCTTGACGCAGTAGAGAGCGCGCTGACGGAAAGGCCCTGGGTAATTTGCCGTTTCCACAAACGGAGTTTACTGCTCTGGAACGTCTCTTCGTCTAAACAACATTTCCAAACAAACTCGAATGCTCCCCGATGCTGGGATTTCACTAAGGCGCTGCGCATTTGTCCGTTAAATCCTGTGTGTTTTGGTCAACGGTCAGTATAATTTACACTTGAGATGACAAACGAGAGCCCCTGGAGGACCGGTGACGTCCGCGCGTGATTTAACGCGCTGAGAGTGTGCGAGTGGCGGGAATATTGTGCGCATTGTTAGAAGTTTATCTCCACGGGGGACAAAGCCTGCTTTTTCAAGGCCAAAAATATGTTTTGAAAAGGAGACTGAAAGTACTGTCCTGACAGAGGCGGGTCCCTGCAGCTTTTCAGGAAGTTGTGGGGGAATGGCCTAGTTAGGAATAGTGATGCAAAAAAATTGTGCTAACAAATGGACAAAAATGCTGTTGGCCTCTATAGTTATAAAAAAGGTATATTTCTCTAAAACCTCACCCCCCAATAATAATTTAACAAGTTTTTTGAATGGGAGCTTTGAAAAAAAGGTATTTGAAAGTGAATCCCAAGGAAAGTGTGTGATGGGCTGTAACAAGCAAAGATCAAATAGATGGCCTGGAAAGGCATGCCCTTTGCATGTTGGGGTTTCTGGTGTGGAGAACACGGTGTGGTGTAATTAAATTAGTGATAAGCAGACAAGGGAGAGCAGCTGACCCGTCCTCATCCCATCTTCCCCGGGGCTGTTCCGTATTCCCCGGGGCCGTCCGACGTGCAGATGTTCCACCGACCGACCTGCAACAGATCTCATATCATTTTTTTCTGGATCACCTCTGACCCCTGCGCTCTCTGATGTTTGGGGCAGATTTGACTGGAGCTTATCTCAAGCCTCCCGGGCACTACTCCTCCATCTGCTGCCCCCCCCCCCCCCCCTTCACTGTACCCTACCCCCACCCCATCATGGACTCCTGTCATTCGGCACATCTTATTAATGTTTCATTTTAATTAACGCTCATACAAAATACCCTGTTCTTGGGGAAGAAAGTGAGGATGTGAGAGGCAGAGCCTTGACTCAGATCGTTCGATCAGTGATCTCGTTCGTTTTCCTTTAAAGCCGCTCGCCAGTGATCCCGCCCCCTCCCCCTGACCAGAGATGAACGATCTCCGATCGCATCCTGTCTTGCTCGTTGACGTGCCTTTCCCCTCACGGGGTCGAGGCTGATCTGGCGCCCGAACCCCCTGTTCCGGCCAGTTCCGTTTCGGTTCACACGTTTTTTGTTTTTTTTTCCACCTGAGACGCTTCGGGAAAGCCCCGTGTCTCTGTACCGTTGAGTAATTACTGTAAGAGCCTCTGGCTCCAGGGGTACTCTCAGAGTCTTAGAATGGGGAGGATTGTTCCAGAGCTGACTCTGGACCCTGCGAGCCAAAAGGTCACCGGTTCAAATCCCACTTAAGGCCCTACATTGACACATCCCATCTGTCAGGACTGTAACCCAGCACTAATAAAAACGGCCCTTTAATTTGCAAGGGATGAAATGGCCAGACGCTGATCTGAGATTCCTGGAACCTCATTTGAAGTGACTGAGTTGGTGGTCAGAGCTTGTTAATGGGGCGTGGTTGCGTTGATGGCTGCACTGCGTGCGCTCTAATGCAGGTGTGTCCCTGTCTGGCACCAGTGCGGGACATGAGGGGAGGAGGGAGCAGCGTCCGCGCCTGGGAATTTACCTCAACATTCATGGCCTGGTTACAAAAATGTTGCGGAGTGGTATACGTACCGTTTAAATGACCGAAAGAACGCTTTCATTATTATATGAAATGCGAAAAAAAGAAAAACAATTTCCGAGGCACGTTTTATTACTCTTTCTTCAGAAAAACCGCGTATTGTATTTATTGTCCCTGCACTTTCAGAATGTGCATTTTTTCTCAGCTGACTAGATGTCTTTTAATTAACCTCAATTGAGTCAGTGCTGACAGTAGCAAATGTAAAGGTTTAACTAAACAATTGCAGTTACGTTCCAGAAGTCATGAAGCACCCAGATAGAGTGAAGACAAAAGAGCACAGGGCACACCCACAGGCCACTCTCAGTTTTTTCTCCTGGGGACAGTTTGTTATTTCTTTGCTTAGTGGCAGTGAGTGAAGCGATAATTCTACTTCTAAGTTACAGTTGGCAGTAGTTGATTTGTGAAACTCCTGATTTCATGATCTGGTTCTGAAGCCTGAATCATCACAGTTGCTAACAGACTTGTTTAGGTTAAACACGGGTCAGGTTCTGGGAAGGACCGGGTCCACCATCTTTTCTCTTTTCATCCAAACTTAATTGGATCAGTTGTCAGGCTTAATTAGTGTAAAATGGCTGCGCGTTCCAGGTAATCTGGCGTTCCAGGTAATTTGCAGGCTCGTGCTCCACAGGAGCTGGAAACAGGACGCAAATGTGGTCGCCATCCGTGAAAACCAACTCTCTTTTGCCCAAGGGGAATACGGCACTGGGTAAACACACACTGCTTAGGAGTGAGACATACGAACACATCTCATTGATACGAAAGGTTCTCTGACCGACCCATCCAGGTGTAGGTGGGGGCGGGGGGGCTCAAAATGGAGACCCACATTTTCATTGAGTTTTCATGGGTAATGTGTTACTGACTCCAGATCTATTCCAGCTGGAGTCAGAGGTCAACGGCCCCTCATTCCACCCTTCAAAACAGTTGTTGAGACAGTAATTAATGCTTCTGAATCGGGGGATGTTTTGTGCTGTTTAAAGTTATTTGAGGTGATGCTATTTAAAGTTTTTTATGTGGAAGCTAGCTTGAAAAACCCACATAACATGGAAACAAACAGAGAAAATGCGATTGTGCTACTGTTCGTTTACTTTTGTGTTGTATTGTTTTGTATTGCATGAACTACTGACTGGTGTATGTTCGTTCTTCATTGATTACTGCTGCCATATTCAAATGCTATATACCTGTTGTTAAACCAGCAGCTGTGAAATAGCTTGTGATCAGCAGTCTCTGCTACTCATTCCACCACTCTTCTCTGGCCTTGTGCTATCTCTCTGGTGTCTGGTTTCTTAATCAGTGGAATAGTCACTTGAATCATAAACTCCATTTTGGGGCGTATAGTTTGCTTATGATTGAGGATTATTTATTAAATAATTAAAAGTACCTTTCTGCAACATTGCATTGTGGGAGGCATATACCCTGATGCCTCATTACACATACTCATGATCAACACTGGTACCCCTGCTCTGCCCCCTTTTGGTCATGTTGGGTATTCATATTCTATAAACCTCTGTTATTTTTTCTGAAATGTACACAGTTATAGATGAACTTACGTGTGTATGTGTGTGTCTCCCTGTGTGTCCCTGCAGTGTTCAGCGCAGTGTGGTCTGGGGCAGCAGATGCGTACGGTGCAGTGCCTTTCCTACACAGGACAGCTCTCTGGGGAGTGTGCCGATTCTCTGCGCCCCCCCACCATGCAGCAGTGTGAGAGCAAGTGTGACGCCACGCCCATCTCCAATGCAGAGGGTGAGTTAGCCGCTCCTCCGTGCTCTCTTTGTACATCTTTTGTACCCTTCGGGTCTTCATCTATATCACAATACAGTGGAGTACATGTCACGACAGGAGACACACTAAGGCCTGCATTTGACCTACTGTTTGTTGTCCTTTAATTTCACTGACAAATAAATGCCAGTGTTGGCTTTTCCTCCAGAAATAATGGGCCTCATTCATGAAACGTTTATAAATATGCGCATACATTTATGTACGAAAGGCAGATTTGTTCGTATTCCGTGTGTATGTTCCGGTATGTTCATACATTCCGATTCATCGTGAATGACAGGCGCGTGCACATTATTTTGCGATTAGCATAAATAAACGACCATGAATTGCCATATATTTGCTATTTTTAAAAGTGCATACGAAGTCAAAGTGACCCAGAAAAAGCTAAAGAAAGAATTATTCCAACACTGAAATTGAAGTTTTATTAGCAAAGAAAATGTGTATTGTCAGTACCGGTGTCATGAACTGGTAAAGTAAAGGCCTAGCAGGAGATAACATGTACCATCAATGTAGGGTAATCTATGACACAAACTGTGTAATTAATGGATATTAAAATGAAATTGTAGGTGAAGAAACGCATAGCTGCGCATCTACGTCTGCATCAGACGAGTGCATTGCCACCATCTGTCAAGCATCTGGTCTTTCTCGCAGCCTGGTAATAAATAAAACATTCATTTCGGAATTTGGTTGGGGTTCTGTGCGTGTGAGTTGTGGTTTGAAATCAGGTAATCACGTAGGTTACCTTATTTTAGAATCTCTCGGAATTACTGGCATGTTCTACAAACCGGTCCCATTAATGTGCATGTTCCAGTGAGCAAAAGCCAGAATCGAGCTCAAGTTTTACCCGGATATCGCCTGGCTACATTCTAACCTTTCTAAACTTTCACTTTTCAACCAAATTTTGCCAGTTTTTTACCTGAACGCGAGACTTTTAAACACAAAAACGTTCACTGGGGTGTGCAGTCTATGGCACCGATAATATTGGACAGGTTAGCAACTGGATGTACCCTGGCATTAGCTGGATTATGCTGTTGACCATTACATTACATTACATTATAGTCATTTAGCGGACGCTCTTATCTAGAGCGACGTACATAGTGCATTTCCGAACTAGGAACAAGTGCGTTAAAACAACCCTAAAAGATAAATACGAATTCAGTCAGTATGATTGGGGTTTTTTTTTTTCGTTTTTTTTTTGGGGGGGGGCGGGCTACAGACCTGTAAGCATTGGTTAAATGTGTGTTTTAATGAGCATATTTAACATCGTGTAGCATTTAAATTTTTAGCAATTTAGAAAAAATTGTAGGCTACTGTTAGCATTCATTAGCCTACGTTATGGGTCTAATTAAACGGCTTCATAGCCTACAATTGATTAATAGGCATAATCTGTGTATTTCAAAGGCTACATTTAGTCTTGTGAATTTAACATAAAATAAAAATAAATTAATATTCTAATTATCACAGCTACATTTAGCACCATTCAGAATTTGCGAACGCGGTACGCTTGGTCCTCAGCAGGTGTAAAATTTGTTTGTATGTATGAACAAATCTCAGATATGGAAAAATATTAGCAAAATTGCTAATATGAACGATGTACGCATAAATTCGTTCCGCTTCATGGACGAGGCCCATTGTAAACATGTTTGTGAAGAAAAAAACATGCGCCATCATTTCTGCTTCTTTGTGTTTTTTAAAGTATATTATGTGCCTTTGTTCTTGTGCCTGTAGAAGTGACATTGGTGTCTTGTTTCATGTTTGGTGATATTTTGATATCACCTTTTACCATCAACACACAATAAGCTAAGGAAATATACCTCATTACAGATGAAATTTGGTTCTTTATCTCAATCCATGTAAAAGTTAGGTATTCAAACATATGGGGGAACAGTATCAAATTTAATGGAATATTTAAGCACCATTTACCACAGCTTAATGTAAACATAGCTTGAAGCTAATCGCTCTGTTCTCCCAACGGGTGATCAGGGAACGTCTATTTTCATTCGGTTCCCCTGGAGACATTTAAATAGCCTAAAAAGGGAAGACACTCTCATTGTGATAAGGCATTTAATCCCTCATCATTCAGCTTAGCTCAATCATGGCAGCTTGCCTGGGTCATGAATCATGCCAGGAGTTCTCTTTCTCTCTCTCTCTCTCTCTCTTCTGAAATGGTGTAATTATGTTGTGAAGGCTGAAAGTAGCTTATCAGCTGGCCTTGCATTCTTCTACCCAAAGAAAGCACTAAGGGATAAAGAGGGAGAATGAGAGAAAGAGGGAGGAAGAGAGAGAGAGATGGAGAGAGGACAGTGGAGTTTTTTCTTGTTCCTGTAGTCAGATCTGGTGACATCACACTTTTGTCTTTTGAGCAGCCCTGGAACCAAGCTTAGAGCTAAACCTCGTCTGCCTGACGTCACAGCAACAAGAGAGGCCCGGGCACAAACAAAACCTCAAGGAAATTCAAAGGGATCCCGTAACTTAAAGGCATTTGGGCACTCAGGTCTTATCTCACAAGAAGGGACTTTGAGAAGTACCCTGAGGCGCTTGTTTTGAGAGACAGTACCCACGATGACATGTCATTGTTCTCACAGACAGTCAAAGCCAGTGGCTCCTCTTGCTTCTCTTTTAAATCTTATCTTTAGCTGTGATGAAAGGCTCGCGCGCTGCTAGCGGAGAGGAGAAAACCAGCGTGAAAGGCAGAGTATTATTTTCACTCTGAATAGAGAGTAGGGAGACGAATCAGAAAAACCTGGGTCTGTGGCTCTACAGAATATGAGCTTTAATGAGTGGCATCGGAGGGCAGTCTTGTCCGTCACACTGCCGGACCTGTAATTCCCAGGGACACGGATGGGAAACTTTGTGTCCTTGGAGATTATTCTCAGTGCTTTAGATTGGAGATCTAGCAGCAGGAGGTGAGGCCATTTCTCAGCGGAGGGTTGGAAAGATTTTACATCCGCGGACTCAAAGCGCAAAACCAGTGTTAAAAACATTACAGGGATCCGCTGATGGCAGTTTAATCTATTTCTTTATGGCCCTGTTTAAAATTGAAAAGCTGGCACGTCTAGTAGTATTCTTTTCTTTTCCTTTTTTTTTCCAAAACGTATTCTTTGATACGGAAGCGTTTTAACACGACCGGAACCCAAGATTGCTAAACAGATTACCCATGTTACTGTGATTGTACAGTAAGCCTTCATTTCATATACTTGTCGGAGTCTTACAGAAAGTTCAGTTGATGCTGTGGGAATGTTCACAAGGCTTTTAATCTTAAACTAACATCACAAAAGATGCTCGCTTAGTTTGCACACACAGTAGGCTTGAATTTTGTTGAATGGGGAAGCATAATGTTGTGTATATTTGCCTCACTGTCAGTAGGTTTTCACTACACTTACTCTCAATGGTAACAAAAGAGAAATTGTGGTTGAAATTCCAGTCAGATACGTTCGAGAATGGAGGTAAGGAGATAGACCAGTGACTCAGTGCAACAGAAAACATTTGCAGATTCAGTTTGTGAAATACAAGTGAACTGTACTGGTGTTTAAAGAACAATTCTTTAAAAAAAGCTTACAGGCTGAGACAAATTGTTTTTATATCAGCTGTTTTCCGCCCAGGCCTTTGAGCTTTGAGATGGTACAGTACAGACTACAGACACAGGTTTCAGTGATAAAGCACCGTGACACGTCAGGCCCAAACGGCATTACCGCTGGAAACAGAGAAGGGCCTGTTATTCCGTCACCGCTCTAAACCACATGCACTCCGTTCAGGGGCTGGGTTAGTCATTTATTCGTTCATTTGAATCAGCACTGATTTGAAGAATGCGAAACGCCTGATTCCAGGGCAGTTACGTATGGAAGCGTCAAACTGTGGGCAGGAGGTCTGCACGGGGTTGGCGAAGGCGGGCTTACAGCCAAGAGCTCCTGGGTCCTGTAGCATACAGTCTGGTAACGTTAGTTAGCGGGGTGTGCTAGCAGCAGCAGATGCCGGGTTTGGGAGTCGTGGGTGGTGGTATTTTTACTTATTTATATTTATGTATTCTCAGTTTTTTCTTTTGCTGAAGAAAAAAACAGAAACTTCTTGGCGTTGCTCCTTTATCCCGCTTCTAACCCGCTCTCTCTCTCCTCTCTCTCTCTCTCTCTCTCTTCATTCTCAGAATGCAAAGATGTAAACAAGGTGGCATAC
The DNA here is from genome assembly GCA_022702515.1 of Ilyophis sp. 1 JC-2022. Taxonomy (NCBI): domain Eukaryota; kingdom Metazoa; phylum Chordata; class Actinopteri; order Anguilliformes; family Synaphobranchidae; genus Ilyophis; species Ilyophis sp. 1 JC-2022. The sequence goes on from CM040394.1 coordinate 16,976,615, forward strand.
TGCCCGCTGGTGCTGAAGTTCAAGTTCTGCAGTCGTGCATACTTCAGACAGATGTGCTGCAAGACGTGCCAAGGACACTGACCCATGAAGAGAGAGAGAGAGGCCAAGACTGAGCAAGCAACAGAGAGAGAGAGACAGATAGAGGGAGAGAGAGAGAGAGAGAGAGAGAGAGAGGGCCAGAGAGTTTAAATGGTGTCAGTGGACAAGAGGAGTCACAAAAGGAGGGAAGAGACCCTGCCTCTCGCACCTGCATTTCTTTAACCCTGTGGAACCCCAAACCACTGCTCAGCCTCCTGCTGACCCATTCCTGCTTTATTTTCACTTCTGTGAAGTGGGAACTTAGATTTTTTTTATTGCATTGACATTATTTTTATTATAATAATAATTATTGTTATTATTATTATTGTCGGTTTGTTATTTTTAATCCAAAGTGCTGGACACATCATTCTCAGAGATGCGCCCTGTGGGAAATATGTGGGGCGAAGTAGGCGTGTATGCATCGGTAACAGAGGAGGTTGATCTGGTGTCCGGGACTTGCCCTAGGGCTGGATGGATGGACGGATTGAGGGACAGATGGTTGTCGCATCGAAAAGATGTGCATCGGCTCCACTGTGTGATTGCGTTAACAGATCTCCACTTTGCACACAAACATTTCCAGATCACCGAAATGACGTGAATGCCCTATGCGAGCGTAGAATGCCCTATGCGAGCGTAGAATGCCCTATGCGAGCGTAGTATGCCCTATGCGAGCGTAGAATGCCCTATGCGAGCGTAGTATGCCCTATGCGAGCGTAGAATGCCCTATGCGAGCGTAGTATGCCCTATGCGAGCGTAGTATGCCCTATGCGAGCGTAGTATGCCCTATGCGTACAACGCTGATACAAATGATGAGTTATTGCTAAAAGTGTTCCATAACATTTTTTCCCTCCTTGTGTTTGTGAACTCTGACATTTTGTCCAAGACCATACCATGTACAGTCAGGGGGGGTGGGGGGGGCTGCATATGTGTTGATCTTTTTGTGTGCTGGAACAATGAAAGCCATCTTGCTACTTAGATATGGAATTATTCAAAACGGAAGGGGGAAATATTTGATTTCAGTTGGCCTGAAAAACAGGTGGTGGTGAGACATTGTTTATTTTTACGTTCTTTTTTTTTTGCGCTAGAGAAATCAAAACAGAGGGGTGCCTGACTGATACACTCTTACACACTCCCCCTACCCTCCGCACCTCCTGACAGTGTCACTAGATCACTGTCTAAGACCACACAGACTTTCTCAGAAACAGCCTGGCCAGTAGACCACCAAGATGGAGACAGGGCCTCAGAAAATAGAAAAAAAAGAACTTTAAAAAAAAAGAAAGAAAGCTGCTGACTATTGTTGGGGGCTCATCTTTGAGCTCGGGCCCTGTGAGGGGGGACTAAATTAAAGCAAGGGGTTCCAGATGTTTAAACGGCAAAGGCACCTGTTTTAATAAGCAGGCTCTGAGACGGACTATGTCACCACAAGGTCACGTGTCCGCCACCAAAGAATCCCACCATTGTCTGAGAGACTTGAACGAGAGATCCCGAGTTAGTCCTTCATAATTACCCAACCTGTGGCCTCCAAAGTAGCCAAGCTCTTCCAGTATGTTGGGTTTCAGGTTTGACGGTGACTATACATGAATTGAATTTTCCCAAAATAAAAAAAAAAACATTATGAAATGGAAAAGGTACGTTGCCAGTAACTGAAGTATGAAATATACAGCGGGGTTTAAAACGCGGCACCAGGTCAAAACCGTTGAGTGTTTTTGGTAAAAGGCGATGTGTCAGTGTACATTGTAACTTCATTTGCACCTTCAGATTTTCCACAGATTTAATGGTTCTGATAACTTTTAATGCTTTTTTTTGTACGTGAGAGTAAAATGCTTTGGCGCTATATTTATTATATTAGAGCATGTAATCACAGAGAACTTTGTATCGTCTCTTCAATTTCATTATCGTGGATGTTTCATCTGCACTTGAATGGTGAGTCTCCATGTCGACGATTCTCAGTCAAACATGACTTAGTCCATGTGTTGGGCCTGTGTTCACTTTGCGTTCAGCAGACATGGGTGCATATCTCCAGCGCGCCATATCATGGTCGGTCACAGACTACCTCCGGACAATGTTACCCACACCAGCTCTTTGTCTTCCACCCCTCCTCTGGTACAGCCGTGCAGGAGAGAACAACTGTAATAATGCGATATATCACGATCGATGGTGCTTTTTTCTCGGAGTACTGTTTTTTTTTTTTTTCACCAACTCCCCCCACACTCCTCCTCCATGTGGTAGGCTCCGCCCCAACCCTGGTGCTACCAGACCCAAATGGGTTTTTCACTGAGCGAACGGTCCATGTCTGAATGGTTCATTACTTCACTTGAGGGGGTGACTGGGCTGGAGTTGAACGAGTCAGAATATCCAGTTCATCTGGTGTTTGTGCTGTCTGTTGTTTTTGGATTTTTATTTTTTCGTAAACATTTTTTTACCTCACACTGGGTGTTTGCATTGAGGCTGCCTTTTCCAGCCTGGACCTCCTGTTATATTTACAAATGATGTTATATATTCTTTGATGATACCCCATCCAAAATCACATTTATACCAGGACTTGGCCAGAAAAGCATGATGCACATTCTTGGCGTCAGGTTGTTAAAAAAAGGGAATGCAACACCCGAGATACGTAAATGGGACTGAAATATCATAAACTGGATTATGTATCGTGTATGAAAAACAAGGAAAAAAGAAAAAAATGGGATGAAACATATAGGAATCATAATGGACCACAACTAATCCCTAAATTGCGTTTTTATTATGCCACCATTTTCACTCTGATTTGCTGCTGCTACTTCGTAGCCACCCACAGTATATGATGTAATCCGATATCTTTTGTGTTATAAACTGTCATTAACCAACAGGACAGTCCGTAAGCGTCAAACTCGACTGCAGGCCCAACGTGCTGAGCATCGTGAATTATTATCATGTAAATCCTGAAGCTTGAAGTACGAGTTTACAGGCATTGGGTCAGGGAACCTCCCGACAAACAATCTCCCAAGACACACAGTAAAACTGGTACTCATAGCTGTGAACTCTGATCTCTGAATGATCTCTTATCCTTTACCCGCAGAAAAAAAGGAATCCTTTTTGTGATTAGTTGCTTATATTTTATATTCAGTATTATTGTTGGTTCACTGTTACTAATTTTTTTTTTCATATTGTAAATTATATGCTAATTTATTTCCATGTTTCACTTGTCCTACATTTATTTCACTGCATGCAAACAGTGAAACCCCCCCTCCACCCCCCCACTCTCCTCTCCCATAATCTATTACACACTCACAAACAAACACACACGCACACCTACACAGACACACACATACACACTCACACACACATACACGCACACTCACACACATACACACACACCTATACAGATACACACACTCACACTCATACACACACCTACGCACTCGCACACATGCACACACACCTACACACTCACACACCTATACAGACATACACACACACGCACACACTCATACACACACCTACACACTCACACACATGCACACACACCTATACAGACACACACATACGCGCATACACACCAACCTGTTTTTAGATATATTAGGACAATAAAAAGAGCAGCTTCTAAAGAGAGGATGTGTCAGCTGACTTATTTCAGAAGCGCATGCTTGCATGAGAATGGATGCACTTCGGTGTGCTGAGGGTATTCATCTATGGTGAAACACTACACTTGAGGCTTGAAAACATGCAATTTAGCTCAGCTAATTGACACACCTTTCTGCAGCTTTGACGATATGGTGTGTCTATATGTACAATATATATTATATATATATATATATATATATATATTGAGACCATGTTGGTGCAGTTCATGTGAATTCACAGTCCAAAAAAATAACATATTGAATGACATTTTAAAAAATAAAGCTTGAAGGGCGATCAATATTTTGAGCACCCGGTTGTGTATTTTGAATACATATGGTAACACTTTGCATTAAGTTGCACCTATACCTGTGTCGTTAAACTGTAACTAAACTGGTAACAAGAGGTTATTACTGAGTAACTCCAACATAGGTAACATGGAACAACAGTTAGCGGTATTCTTAAATACACGTGAATTTTGAAATATTTTATTTACACTCATAGGCCATCTTCATGATACGCAACAAATAAACCTTGTCTGTTATTTTCACAAGTCTTTATGATATGGAATGATTTTATATCAGCAGGAGAGATGTAACAGGGCTGGCTTTGTTTTACATGTTTAATTAAGAATACTAGTCACTGCTGTTCCATGTTACCTACATTGGGGTTACTCATTAATAACCTTTTGTTACCAGATTAGTTACAATTTGACTACACAGGTATAGGGAATGGGAGGGCTCTGTCGGATAGGGTTTCATGTGCATTTCTATTTAGCGACCCGTGCTGGTCGATCGGGCGTTCTGTAGATTGCAGTCAAAGCCGCAGATGAAAGGTTCTTCTGACTGCGCTCTGTACGAGCTTAGCTGTTGTCTGTGGTGTGCAAAGAAGCAGCTGGTGACGCACTGGGTGCATCCCAATACTCAAAAAATGCGTCCTCCTTTCCTCCACTACCACCTCCTCTCCTCCGTACCCCAGAAACCCTTTTTGTGTCCTAATCTAATGTTGCTGATTAGGCTACATATTAATTACAAATGGTTACAAATCGATTAATGCAAACCTTGATGCAAACCACAATGTCAGGTACATTTTATACTGTACATGCAACTACTTGTACTCAAAACGTTCAGGCGGTTTTGCATACTTCCGGGTAGGAGACGTGGTAGAGGAGGAAGAAAGGAGGAGAGGAGTGAAGAATATTGGGACGCAGCCCATGTATTTCGGAGGAGAACCATGGATGTCCACACTCTCCCGAATTGGCAGTGGGGTTCACGCAATGTACGCGGCTGCAGGTGCAGACAATTGGTCATTCCAAATTGGTCGGACTAGGATATACTCAGCCCCACGTTGGGCACCAAATAAAATTTAAAAAAGTGTATTGGTTTAATTCATTCTTGTAAAAAAAAAAGAAGAACTCCGCCCCCCAGTTGTGCGACACCTCTGCGACCTCTAATTACCCTGAAAGTGTTGGGTCAGAGCAGGTTCCCACTATTCTGAGCAAGTGAACAGCCCATACAAGCGCACACCCTTCCAGGGTTTACACCACTGCACGTGGTAGCCAGCCAATCCTTTTACCTTATTGGAAAGAAACGATAATGCCAGCATATCAACCATCGCCCGGTCTACATGGACGATGCCAACAGCAAACCGCATGTTGAACAGTGAGGAGGCGTGTCATCCTCAATGCCTCAGAGCTTTAGGATGTCTGTATGAAAGATACGTCGGCTTTTCATCGGCCGAAGTCTCTCTTCTCTGGATGTCAACTTTCAAGTAGAAGACTTTTGTGCTTTGATTCATAGTTAAGTTTCATTACCTGTTGCACTGAAATTACTTGTTATCTGCAGGGTAAACGGTTAGCACTGATCAGCCTCATCTGGCCATATCTGATAGTAGTATATATGCTGAAGGCAATATACCTATGTAATAACATTGTAATTACTGTGTAACCAGGCCTACTACAGTCGGACTCCCTCTAGCATGTGAAGTGTATCTGATAAAAATGTATGCTGGGTTTAGATTTATTTACTAAACGTTTGAAAAACACACTGAGATGGGGCCAATCTTGTATCTTGCAAATATTTCAATGACAAACTATTTTCTGAAGGTTAAAAATAATGGTGTGCCACAAAACAAACATCAATGAATGAACTATGAAAAGTAAAACTAGTGACACAGATTCAATGTTTTTTGTGTCACCATATTAACTTAACTTAAATTATTACTTAGTAAATTAGGTTTTAAAGTAACCATTTGCACACACACTCACAGAATAAAGGTATGAAAAAGTATCTAAAAAGGTACAAGCACTTGTCACTGGGGTGGTGCCCTTTATGTACGTAGAATTGTACCTCTAGCCAGCAATACATAAATCATTTGTACCTTTTTTTCTTGTAAAAAATACTTATTAGTACCCAAATAGAACATTATTTTACTTTCAGGGTACATTTGGGAAATGTGTCCTTTAATTAGCACAGGCCCGATTTAGTTTATTTGCATTTCATTGCATTGTATTACAGTAAAATTATTTTAAGATCTGTCATCTGAAAGTGTTAAAACTCAATTCTACAATTCTATCTCTATAAACAACTGTATGATCCTGATGTTATAACGACAACGGTTCCTTATTTTGTAACACGACACAAAACAGGCTCAATCAAAACGTCTCAATGTATGTTCTATGTGTTCAACAGAAATCCACAGAATAACGATAAAATCAGTGTTCTTATCCCGGCAACAAAAAAATTAACAAAAACATTTTAGGCCAGAAAAAAAAACACACTTACAGCTTCTGTTATTTTATTTCAGTAATTCTGACTCTTGGAAATCAAACCCCCAAGGGTTACCTTACAGAAGTGACCAAGATTATGCCTGTAGTCAAAGGGGTTCAAGAACAGCAACCATTATATTTTTGGGTTTGTGTTAAAAAAAAGCTGGTGTAAGAGAAGGGGTTAAAAAAGAAAAATATATCTCCACTGTACATCTCTACTGAGAGTGCACAAAGTAAGAAAAGAAAAATATATCTCCACTGTACATCTCTACTGAGAGTGCACAAAGTAAGAAAATAAAAATATATCTCCACTCTACATCTCTACTGAGAGTGCACTGTATTAGTGCTGCTCGGCACAGCACAGTTACGGCTGAGAACGGAAACGGTTTTACTCGCTGAAGGCTGGATTGAGAGTGGATTGAGCCGATCAGAGAGTGCACTAATTTATAGTGAAATGCTGTTGAGTTCCAGTCCATGAACGCACAACCCTTCATTACTGAGAGTGCACAAAGTAAGAAAAGAAAAATATATCTCCACTGTACATCTCTACTGAGAGTGTACAAAGTAAGAAAAGAAAAATATATCTCCACTGTACATCTCTACTGAGAGTGCACAAAGAAAAGAAAAATATATCTCCACTGTACATCTCTACTGAGAGTGCACAAAGAAAATAAAAATATATCTCCACTGTACATCTCTACTGAGAGTGCACAAAGTAAGAAAAGAAAAATATATCTCTACTGAGAGTGCACAAAGTAAGAAAATAAAAATATATCTCCACTGTACATCTCTACTGAGAGTGCACAAAGTAAGAAAGAAAAAAAATCTCCACTGTACATCTCTACTGAGAGTGCACAAAGTAAGAAAAGAAAAATATATCTCCACTGTACATCTCTACTGAGAGTGCACAAAGTAAGAAAGAAAAAAAATCTCCACTGTACATCTCTACTGAGAGTGCACAAAGTAAGAAAAGAAAAATATATCTCCACTGTACATCTCTACTGAGAGTGCACAAAGTAAGAAAATAAAAATATATCTCCACTGTACATCTCTACTGAGAGTGCACAACGTAAGAAATAAAAAAATATCTCCACTGTACATCTCTACTGAGAGTGCACAAAGTAAGAAAAGAAAAATATATCTCCACTGTACATCTCTACTGAGAGTGCACAAAGTAAGGAGTGCAGGGGCATCAGCAGTAATGAAGGTTGTGCGTTCATGGACTGGAACTCAACAGCATTTCACTATAAATTAGTGCACTCTCTGATCGGCTCAATCCACTCTCAATCCAGCCTTCAGCGAGTAAAACCGTTTCCGTTCTCAGCCGTAACTGTGCTGTGCTGTGCCGAGCAGCACTAATACAGTGCAGGTGGTCCCTGCCCCCCTGCTGAGGAGCGGAGAGGGCCGAGAATCAGATCGCTTGTCTGCCAATTCAGTCCCACAGTGCACGGGGACGACCACAGACTGGCAGACCGCAGTCCCAACCAGCCAAGGCATTCACCTCTGGAATGATGACACATCAGCTTATAACAGGGTCAGAATTCTTGCGGCCTACACTGCCCCCCATGAGTTATCCACTTTCTTTTCTTTTCTTTTTTTAAAGCCTCCAGTGAGCGATTTCCAACAAGACCACATCTTAGCTTTGAATATTTTACATTCTATTTAATGTTTATTTTTTGAACGAATAACAATAACAATTTGACTGTTACGGGCGAATAAAAAAAAAAGGGATTTCTTTAAACTACCCCCTTGTGTAATGGAATGAGAAGCGTCAGGCAAAAACCGAGCAGAGGTTTCTGACGTGCGATGTGGAGCCGGGGTTCTGGCCGCAGGGATCTCCGGCCTGCGTGCACCTCTCAACTGCACTTGGAAACAGAAAAGGTTTCACTCCAGCTCCTGAGTAATGAATTCTAAATAAACATTATCTACCCACTTGGCTTCGGAACACGACCCCTACATGCTAATGCAGGGGTTTGGGTTACAGATACCAGTGGTTCTGTTTTGTCTAATGTAACCAGTTTAGAATACCTGAGCTTCTGTCTAGCTCCGCTGCTGGGGCTTTGATTACATTAGCTCCGCCGCCGGGAGGAAGCGGGGAAGTTCCTTAAAAAGGTGAGGAGGTTAAGCGCCGTGTGCCTCGGCAGCTGTTCTCTGATCCGTCTACCGCCGTTCCCGTCGCTCACGTGCCTAGCTTCTCCAGGCTTCAGTCGCTGCCATTGAGAAAACCCAGGACACTGGGACTTCTGACCACCCATCTCCAAGAACCAATAACAGCCCCTTGTAATTGATATTTGTTGTACGTAAAGGCGGACATGTTGTTATCTGTTATGTATGCAGTGACAGAATAGGATCCCAGGGGCTGCCAGGTGGATCATCCTGCTAGAGCTCCATTTCAGCGTTGTGATGCACTCCACAGTCCGGTATTGAATCCTGACTCTGCCAGTACCGACTGTGGCTGGCAGCGCAGTACGGTGGCACATAATTGGCAGTAGAATCATCCAGAAAAGAAGGGCTTCCAATGACAGGATTGGCCCGGCTCAGTATGAAAATTGTTCATTGGCTCATCTGGACGAACAGGCAACTGCGAATTAAGTGTATTCCTTTGACACAATAACCATGTAGCTCAGCTGCCAGACTGCGAAGTCAAAAGAAATGGCAGCTGGTAGAATGTTCTCTGGAGGAGAGCATGTGCTTACCTGTGCAAATCTTACATTTACGGAGGAGAGCATGTGGGTTACCTGTGCAAATCCTACATTTATGGAGGAGAGCATGTGCTTACCTGTGCAAATCCTACATTTACGGAGGAGAGCATGTGCTTACCTGTGCAAATCCTACATTTACGGAGAAGAGCATGTGGGTTACCTGTGCAAATCCTACATTTACGGAGGAGAGCATGTGGGTTACCTGTGCAAATCCTACATTTACGGAGGAGAGCATGTGCTTACCTGTGCAAATCCTACATTTATGGAGGAGAGCATGTGGTTACCTGTGCAAATCCTACATTTATGGAGGAGAGCATGTGCTTACCTGTGCAAATCCTACATTTATGGAGGAGAGCATGTGCTTACCTGTGCAAATCCTACATTTATGGAGGAGAGCATGTGCTTACCTGTGCAAATCCTACATTTATGGAGGAGAGCATGTGCTTACCTGTGCAAATCCTACATTTATGGAGGAGAGCATGTGCTTACCTGTGCAAATCCTACATTTATGGAGGAGAGTATGTGCTTACCTGTGCAAATCCTACATTTACGGAGAAGAGCATGTGGGTTACCTGTGCAAATCCTACATTTATGGAGGAGAGCATGTGCTTACCTGTGCAAATCCTACATTTATGGAGGAGAGCTTGTGCTTACCTGTGCAAATCCTACATTTACGGAGAAGAGCATGTGGGTTACCTGTGCAAATCCTACATTTATGGAGGAGAGCATGTGCTTACCTGTGCAAATCCTACATTTATGGAGGAGAGCTTGTGCTTACCTGTGCAAATCCTACATTTATGGAGGAGAGCATGTGCTTACCTGTGCAAATCCTACATTTATGGAGGAGAGCATGTGCTTACCTGTGCAAATCCTACATTTATGGAGGAGAGCATGTGCTTACCTGTGCAAATCCTACATTTATGGAGGAGAGCATGTGCTTACCTGTGCAAATCCTACATTTATGGAGGAGAGCATGTGCTTACCTGTGCAAATCCTACATTTATGGAGGAGAGCATGTGCTTACCTGTGCAAATCCTACATTTATGGAGGAGAGCATGTGCTTACCTGTGCAAATCCTACATTTATGGAGGAGAGCATGTGCTTACCTGTGCAAATCCTACATTTATGGAGGAGAGCATGTGCTTACCTGTGCAAATCCTACATTTATGGAGGAGAGTATGTGCTTACCTGTGCAAATCCTACATTTACGGAGAAGAGCATGTGGGTTACCTGTGCAAATCCTACATTTATGGAGGAGAGCATGTGCTTACCTGTGCAAATCCTACATTTATGGAGGAGAGCTTGTGCTTACCTGTGCAAATCCTACATTTACGGAGAAGAGCATGTGGGTTACCTGTGCAAATCCTACATTTATGGAGGAGAGCATGTGCTTACCTGTGCAAATCCTACATTTATGGAGGAGAGCTTGTGCTTACCTGTGCAAATCCTACATTTATGGAGGAGAGCATGTGCTTACCTGTGCAAATCCTACATTTATGGAGGAGAGCTTGTGCTTACCTGTGCAAATCCTACATTTATGGAGGAGAGCATGTGCTTACCTGTGCAAATCCTACATTTATGGAGGAGAGCATGTGGTTACCTGTGCAAGTCCTACATTTACTGAGAAGAGCATGTGGTTACCTGTGCAAATCCTACATTTACGGAGGAGAGCATGTGGTTACCTGTGCAAATCCTACATTTATGGAGGAGAGCTTGTGCTTACCTGTGCAAATCTTACATTTATGGAGGAGAGTATGTGCTTACCTGTGCAAATCCTACATTTACGGAGAAGAGCATGTGGTTACCTGTGCAAATCCTACATTTATGGAGGAGAGCATGTGCTTACCTGTGCAAATCCTACATTTACGGAGAAGAGCATGTGGTTACCTGTGCAAATCCTACATTTATGGAGGAGAGCATGTGCTTACCTGTGCAAATCCTACATTTACGGAGGAGAGCATGTGCTTACCTGTGCAAATCCTACATTTACGGAGGAGAGTATGTGGTTACCTGTGCAAATCCTACATTTATGGAGGAGAGCATGTGGTTACCTGTGCAAATCCTACATTTACGGAGGAGAGTATGTGCTTACCTGTGCAAATCCTACATTTACGGAGGAGAGTATGTGCTTACCTGTGCAAATCCTACATTTATGGAGGAGAGCATGTGCTTACCTGTGCAAATCTTACATTTACTGAGAAGGGCATGTGGTTACCTGTGCAAATCCTACATTTACGGAGGAGAGCATGTGCTTACCTGTGCAAATCCTACATTTACGGAGGAGAGCATGTGCTTACCTGTGCAAATCCTACATTTATGGAGGAGAGCATGTGCTTACCTGTGCAAATCCTACATTTATGGAGAAGAGCATGTGGTTACCTGTGCAAATCCTACATTTATGGAGGAGAGCATGTGCTTACCTGTGCAAATCCTACATTTATGGAGGAGAGCATGTGCTTACCTGTGCAAATCCTACATTTATGGAGGAGAGCATGTGCTTACCTGTGCAAATCCTACATTTATGGAGAAGAGCATGTGGTTACCTGTGCAAATCCTACATTTATGGAGGAGAGCATGTGCTTACCTGTGCAAATCCTACATTTATGGAGGAGAGCATGTGCTTACCTGTGCAAATCCTACATTTATGGAGGAGAGCATGTGCTTACCTGTGCAAATCCTACATTTATGGAGGAGAGCATGTGCTTACCTGTGCAAATCCTACATTTATGGAGGAGAGCATGTGGTTACCTGTGCAAATCCTACATTTATGGAGGGGAGCATGTGCTTACCTGTGCAAATCCTACATTTACGGAGGAGAGCTTGTGCTTACCTGTGCAAATCTTACATTTACGGAGGAGAGCATGTGCTTACCTGTGCAAATCCTACATTTATGGAGGAGAGCTTGTGCTTACCTGTGCAAATCCTACATTTATGGAGGAGAGCATGTGCTTACCTGTGCAAATCCTACATTTATGGAGGAGAGCATGTGGTTACCTGTGCAAATCTTACATTTACGGAGGAGAGCATGTGCTTACCTGTGCAAATCTTACATTTATGGAGAAGAGCATGTGGTTACCTGTGCAAATCCTACATTTATGGAGAAGAGCATGTGGTTACCTGTGCAAATCCTACATTTATGGAGAAGAGCATGTGGTTACCTGTGCAAATCCTACATTTACGGAGGAGAGCATGTGTTTACCTGTGCAAATATTACATTTACGGAGGATGTTGCAGTGATATGGTAGACTTGTGAATACTGGGTGTCCTGACCTATGGGGGAAATGAAAAAATAGCGATGGGAACAAGTCCAAAAAGACTATCACATTGCCAAGTTCAGTCATTCCCCTTTATACTGAGTCAAGATTGCGACAGAACACCTTGATCTCTAAAAACACAACATTTTTTTATGTTTTTAGGAACGGCACTGTGTTATTTTGGCAGAATCAGATTGGAGCACTTTTCAGGAGATTCAGAAATAATCACAGGGATTGCTAAACGTATTGGATTAATTTGTGCTTTTGAATCTTTGTTTGTAATCAGCCGTAGACCAGCCTAAACTGCCACAGCAGAGGGAGCTCAAGCGGGAAGCGGAACCCAAGCACTGAAAAGAATCCCTTTAGCGTTAGCGCCAGAAATGGAGTTTCTCACCTGCCTTTGTGTGAAGTTACACCAGACGGCGGTGATCAAAGTCACACGCCGTGACAGGGTTGGGCCTGACGATTCACATACACATAAACAGATGCTTGTGGTCCACAAGTTTCTGATTACAGAATGGAGTTTGTGGTTCGCTGCCTTGCCTGAGGACACAAGTCTTTCTGAATGTGATCTAATTCAGGAGGGGGTCCAGTTGACATTGTTTATATGTTCATAGTCTTGTGCAAAGAGTGGTTTTGTTTGCCAAATTTCTGTTTTTCCTCACATGAAGTTTGGGGGGTGTATAAAGCGGTCATAAATCAAATGACCTCTTAATCCATATAAAATAGGAACTCGTTAGCCAAATGCAGTTTTTACACCCTTTTATGAGCTTTCCTGCAGCTTTGTTCCCAGCTGTGATGATGTCACATCTGATGTCACTTGATGTTATTTTATTAATCCTTTATTTATTCTATTGAGATAGCCATCTTTTTTCAAGGGGGACATGAAGAATGAAGGTCACTGCCAGAAAATGTGAATTTCTAAAGCTCATTGAACACTGTATTTACACTATTCATGGTCTTCTATGAATTTATGACCCTAAAATAAATGCTTTTTAATGTGTACATTAAAGAAGTAACTAAACTATTGCTTCAACAATTTGTCTTATACATACTGTATATTTCATTACTTTTTTAGGCTGTTTTAAATTATTTCAAGATATTTGCTACATTTTGAAAGATGGTTGAGTGCCAGCTGGATCAATGTGTGTAACATCTGAGGTCTGTGCACCTTCACCTGCCTGTTTGGCAGAATAGGCAAATACAGAGAAAGATTATTTTAGGGATGATGTCACTATGTCTCATTCTGTCAAATGTGTTGGAAACGACGTTCTTAAATGATGAAGGTCACTGGCCCTTGGGAGGCCAGCCAGTGTACTTGGATGGACACATTTTGTGGTTCTGAGAACCTGATAAGACTGACATCCAACAGACTCTAGAACGTGACTGCGGGGGATAACATAAAGTATGTGCGTATGTAACGCATATTTATCTTTAATCTGTACAATTATTACACTAATGGGAGCTATTGCCAACTTGCTAAATTAATTGATTAATGAGTTTACTTAGTTAATGTGCATTTAGAGGGCTTGGGTTTGAGGATATAACACAAGACTTCTGTGATGCAATAACTTGTCACAAGATTACAGGCTTTTCTGATAAGAAGGGTGGAAGGGATGAGAACCAGATCAAGCCTCTCTACCCAAGGTCCTCTACTTTAAATGGACAAATAAACAGGGCCATTAAATTGGCGGATGATGGCGGTTAAACCACGAGAGAGTGAATGCTTAAGACCAGAGAGAGGAATGTGCATGTTTTCCATAACCTGAATCCTGTAGCAAGAAGACATCAATCAGCACCTTGAAAAGAGACATCTATTTGTTCACTCATAAACTCACGTACACACACGGCCTAGAACACACACAGCCTTCAACAGCCCCACCCCCCCCCCCCACACACACACACAGACACACCCTTGCACAAAAACAAATGCATTGAATTCCTGAATTCTTTGGCCTCTTTGAAACGAGCGCAATCAAAACTGCAGGATAGTTGCTGGGGTTTGAGTCGCCATTCCCAGATAAAGACTTCAGGACTGGTTTCAATCCACATCGCGCTTAGCCTTGCAAAGCCCAGAGCACTGTTTTAACACTCTTAAGAGATGCTGTGACAGATAGCAGATAGAAGAGAGGGGGAAAGACATCTGCCTAGCTGTTGAGAAGGAGGAAATTGCTCTCTGCTCTATAAGGGTTCAGGAGATAAGTGGAGAGAGAAGCTGTTGGAGGCTAAGCAGGCCCAGATGCAGCTAACCAGAGCAGCTTTATGCTTTGCCTAACTGCTGGTGTGCAGGGTAACTACAATGACAAACATCTCACATGAGGGAGGTTCTGGGGGGGGGGGCGGGATTCCCACCATAAAACTGTGATACCCCCCTTGTAGCCGATGAGTGTCTGAAGTGCCTCGCCTTTCCTTAATGTGAGCAAAACAAGCTCCAGCGAACAGGCCTCAATGGTGTTGGGTGTTGCTGGACACCCTGCACTGATACAGGAGGTGTAGCTGAAAGACGTTGTGGCCCGGGCTAAGCAGGTTGAGTTGTCACCATTCACTATCTCGTGTGGTCCTTTCAGGATCCTTTTCAGAGTTCAGCTCGATGATGTACCCCTCAACCTCCCTCCACACTCGCACGCACGCACGCACACGGATGGACGCACGCACGCACACCACTACCACCACAAGGTTATGCATTGTGCTACCTCTGAAAAGATTTAAAAAAACTGCTGAGCCAGGTTTAAGCTGACATACTGGGACAAAATCAGCTTTGCCTCATGTTGCTTGTGAGCATATCTTATAAGAACTGAGAACTTAAGAGCTCTTCAAAAGGCACATCTCCAATATTCAATAGCTTCTGCTCTTCTCTTATCTGTGCTGGGACAGCGTAGCATCATACACTACAATTCTCAATGGCCAACATTCAGTGTAATCAAAAACACATTTTAACAACAGTTTTTTTTCCAATATTATAGGAATTTTTCTCCTTCTCCCAGTTTGGAACACCCAGTCACATTCACAAGCTGCGACTCCACTATGAATTCTGAAGAGTGCAGCCAGTGTGTAGAGGGCAGAGAGTGCAGCGAGTGAGGACAGGCATGTTCTCTCCTCCAGAACACGTGATGTCAGGCTTCTGCTTCTTTTCACACCGCAGTCCACAAGTTCATGAGACAGAGAATGGAGGAAGCTTTGAGTGCAGCTTCAGAAAGCACACAGTGAGCTCTGATTCCACACACTGGAAGAGTGCCTCAGCAAGACGAGTCACCCCACAGCCACTCACACACCGATCTTAAAGGGTCCAAAATGGTGCTGCTCCAGAGACTGAAGCCAAAATCAAAACAGGCCTGTAATGTTCAAATGTTTAAAACGAGCCCGACTGATTACTCCCAATAAGTGTCAGTCAGCTTTTTTTGTGATTTGATTTGATTGCTTTTAATTTTTTAAAATTTGGCACCCAAAGTGGGGGCTGAGCATCTCGATTCGGGAGAGTGTAGACATCCACAGTTCTTCTCCGAAACAGGTGGTCTCGTCAGCTGCTTCTTTTAACATCACAAACTACAACTAAGCTCACACAGAGAGTCAGAGAAAGACCTCTCGCTTGCGTATCACCCTATGGAGCTACCGGCCACTGTTGTCACTGGCCACAGTCCGGATTTGATCCGATTTCGTCAGTTTCTCAAATACTATTAAAATTATTTTATTTAAAATCGCTATTCTCTAGAGATTCTCACTGGTTTTCCCATATCACTTTACTGAGAGTAAAATAGCCATTTTCAATGGCTCTAAGTCAACAAGGACCTGACGTATCAAACGAGCCTTAAACCATCACTCTGCTGCCAGATGTGCAGTAGATATGGATGTATAACTCGAAGGGTTTTGTCTCCTGACTTTTTCCATAGAGTTCAATAGGACAATTTGCCAGGAGAAACAACCCTTAAAGTGATCCATCGATATCTACTGCATATCTGGCAGCAGAGTGATGGTTTGAGGCTCGTTTGATATCTCAGACCCTTGATGACTTACAGCCATTTCACCAACCATGTATTCCATACTGTTCCAGCATAATGTACAGCTAAATCTAGTCCCACCCTCAAATTCCCATAGAGATTAATTCAAATGCAGAGACGTTATAGTATCACTTGTAGGAGTACCAGAAAATAAGATATCAAGAGTCTTTTGATATTGTTGGGTCACAGACATCAGGAAGTCATGGCATGCAAAGGATATACGACCAAATATAAAAAATTCTTACTTTATTCTACATTGTGTTAAACTGTCCAATATTTTTTGATGCCCGAAAATGGGGGGGACTATGCAGTGGCTTGTAGTAGGCTTGTTCCTTACAATCAATGTAGCTACTCCTTCAAATTAAAGCTGTATATTTCTCTTTTTACGAACAACTACTAGCCTATTTGAAGAAAAATGAATCACCTATGTATATACAGATACATAACACATTAAAACAGGATTGTTGTGGAACTGAACATGTTAACTGTACCGGTATTAGTTTGTGCACATCAGATAATTAGTAACATTAACTGCAAAATAAAAAACCAAAGTATATCAGTATGCGATTCCTTAACTCTCATATTGACATAGTTTTCAACTAGCCTATATACTACAACAACATAATAGAATTCCTGAAATTCAGTTATGGCTTTTGGTTTTGGTGTGCCACCCCAAGATTTTCAGTGGCCCCATCTGGCCACCCCAATAAAAAATGTCTGGGGGCACCACTGGGAAAATACCCTCAAATTAAAGCTGACAGTCTGCACTTAAACCTCATTGTCATTGTGTCCTTTCAAACTCAAAGTGCTAGAGTACAGAACCAAAATAACAATAAATGTGTCACTGTCCAATGAATTATGCTATATGTATCACATATCAGTAGGAATGATTATTTTTAGGGTTTAAAGGATTTTAACACATTTTTTTTAATTCTTGTCTGGCCCTTGGCAGGTATATATATAAAATTAGTCCAAATTTTTTTTATAAATAATATTTATTTGATACATAAAACACTTAAATGTACCAGGAAAATTTAATTTGTTGTTTTTAGTAATAATTGTACGATTTATTTTGGTAAGATATTTCATGATTTGTCCCAATTCTCAAGAATGGGTGATATATACACATTTGCGTACGTGTTTGTCTATACACACACACACACACACACACACACACACACACACACACACACTTGTGTACATTTTTAAATTTCCGTTCTGTCCCTGAATGCCAGAAGAGACAATGTGACCTTTGGAGAGCGGTTGGTGGGTGGCTTTTAGTGGGTACCATGTCCTCTGGTATTTCATGGTGGACGAGCAGGTAAGTAGATTAAGTACATGTAGAATCAATAGCCAATCACTTAGACTGATGGAATGCAGCCAGCAAGCATGGATGCAGATGGAGACGGGTCTCAGAAGGTTGAGAAGGCTGGTGGTTTTATCTCAAAGCAAACAGCACTGGAGAGAGAGAGTGGATAAGGAAAGTGAAGCTGTCCAGGGAAAAGCAGGCTACCCACATTCGATGACAGGGAGTGGGGGGCAGGGTTTTTGGCAAGCGAATCTTCGTCTCCACAAATGATTAACCATGCATCTATTTTTCCATTTCCGTGTCCCCCCACTTGATGAAAACAGCAGACAATGAAGGCGGAATGAAAAACGGAAGAGGAGAAGAAACACAAAGACATATCATGACAGTCCTCCCGTTTGGTGCTCTGCAGTTGGTCATTAAAGCTTCAGTTTAAACTTGGAGATATAAAGCATATAAAAATATCAGAGTGAAGTTAAAAACATTTTTTTACAAATTCACCCTGAAGTAAGTTGAATATCAGACAAGACAAGACCATTTCAGACTGATCCCCTTTGCTTACGAGGCATTTTTTGAGTTTTGCAGAGTTATTAAACGACATAACGTCCACCAGAAAGCAAGCAGACTCTATTACTGTATGGACTTTCTTCCCATGTGTCCATGTGGTGCTCGCGGCACCCAGCTGTGTCTCCCTGGTCTGCCACACTCTCTCCACGTCCCACAAGGAGGCTTTTCTGGAGATTTCCGAGGAACCACCAGCTCTCATAAAAAAACATGTTGACCACCAACTTGGTTGTTATGAAAACAAACAGCCAATGAGAATATGTGTTCTGATGGAAAAGACCCATTCAGGCTACTTATGTGGTCACAGGTCAAACATGACTGGAATAATAAGAGTATAATTCAACTGTGCTGCTAATATTAAAATAGAGTCAAAAACCTTACATATCACACCTCTGACCTTTCACAAGGTCAGAGGGCACCCATAGTTTGTTATATCAATAAAATAAAAAATAACAAACCTAAAATCATATTTCCTGAGATATTTTTTAAAACAAAGACCCTTTGTAGATGGTTTGTGAGAACTAAAAGCCCTTCAATTAGAAAAAAATTTATGACATTCTTTTCAAAACTGAAAATCAATGCAAATAATAATTTCACACAAGCTTTTTTGACACTTGCTGAATGAAATTGAAACTTTTAAATAACATACCAAATTACTTTTTTGTCAGATAGTTTCATGGGCAACCTGCCCTTCCTGCTTTTTCCACCTTTTCCCCACCTTCCTGAAACTCTCCAACCTGCATGAAATACATCTGCCATTACTTTTCGCAATGCCATTCATATGATTTATTTCAAGTGCATTTGAACATAATCGTGATTAATTTATATTTAGCTTGTCTTTATATTTATCATGACAAGACAACAAAATCTTCAGTGTTAATTAAATTATAACCGTTGACCTGAGTCTACAAAGGTATTCTCTTTCTTGATTTTACACTGAGGAAATTGCTCTGTGCAATGCGCTCCAAAAAAGGACTGCAGAGCCATACAGCCATAAGTGCAAATAGCATTTTCCCCCCAAATATACATATTTTTATTAACTAAAGCCATCACCATGTAGATGTCTTTTGAGGTAAATGGGTTTGTGTCCGTCATTGCTCTCTCCCTCTACAGTTGTATCATGTTACAGCAGAACTATTCCAGGGGTGGATGGCAGAATGGAGGCAATGAGATGTGGGAGGAAGTATGGAAACAACACACACAAGCAAGGAGTCCGATCTTATTGGCAAGTACAGCTTCTGGCAAACTCATCTCTGTTGATATTCTGCTATTTCTATATCATTCATGTATTAGTCATGTATTTTTTCCAAATATTTTATTGGAGGAGACACACATGGACACGCAAACACACACACGCATGCACGCATGCACGCACGAACAGTCTCAGAATATTAAAGAATGTATTAAAATGACATCAAAACTGAAATACGAAAGTATTTTTGGATGGGCAATAAATTTAATGATTTCAGTAAATTCAAAAATGTATTTGAGATAAATAAATATTGTGAAGCTTTTTGCACAGTGCAAGAATATTTTAATTATTTATGGGTAAACTAAATTTGATAATTTTTCCATTGTGTTCAATATTATTATTATTATTTGAATGTATTAATCTTCAATTGTGGTTATCACCCCAACTTGAAATGGCAAAATGCAGAAACATACATGAAACAATTCTGGTATTGACGAAAATGCCCAATAGATATCCTTGAAAGCAGGGGGAACTCAAATGTTCAGAATTTCTTTTGCGAATATGAAGTTGCACTGCCACAGGACACGCATAAGAAAAAAGTCCCAGACAGGACACGGACACAGCGAGACTTTGCCCTGATGTACCTGAGCGAACATGAACAAAAATGTGTGGGGTAAAAGAAGAAAAGGTATATGGTACATACAAATTAAGGTGTGTTTCTGTGACAGCCAATAGTAGATAAGCAGCCACTTGCTTCCTGACCATCAATCTTGTTTTATGCCTTGACCCGAGGCCCTGTCCATTGCATATGAGCTGCGCAGGTTACATACCTCAGATTCTAATCTCCTCTGCGCTGTACTGACAGGGCTGTGAGAACTAATGCTGCAGTCAAAGGTTCACAGAAGAACCAGCCTCCCTTTTAGCATCGCATATACACACGCACACACACACACACACACACACACACACAAGCACAAACACACGCACAAACACACGCACGAACACATGCACGCGCATACGTAAGCATACACACACACACACACACACACACACACAAACACATGCACGCACATACGTAAGCATACACACACACACACACACACACACACACCTGTACACATTTATTACACAGAGCAGTTAAGTGGACTGTTATAGGCAGCTAGCAGAAAAGCCATGGATAGCTGCACCCACTGTCTCCTATTACACCTTTTCAATAGAAGAAGCAAGCTCACAAAACATGTTAACATGTTTGCTTTTGCTTAGCAAACACCATCTCTGTCGTGCAGAACAGGATATTGTAAGATGAAAACAGGATTTCAGTTTTAGGCCTCAGACAATCTTAGAAATTACAAGTATGGCCAATGACATCTCTCACATGCAGAATTAACAAGAAATGATTGTGCTTTGGTTGATCAATTAAATTTCATAAAAAACATGTGAAATGAATGTGTGAATTTAAATACACTCTTCTACACATTCAGTTGTAAACGTGGTTTGGAATTAATCTTGGTGGTTCTGGTGGAAGGAGTTGGAAAGAAATCTAGAAGCACACAAAAGATTTACAAAAATCTCAAAAACATTTTAATTAAAAAAACAGTAAGATGACAATTGCAGCATATTGCTTGTTTTTTCCCCCCACATTTAACTTTAGCATGAGTTCCTAACCCTTTAGCATGAGGTGTACACTACCCGCCTGTCTTCCTGGTAATCTATCTGATGATTTAAGTGGACCTGCTCATCTGTGCCTTTTTTATTTCCTGTCCTTTCACAAAAGCAGACGTCCGCAAAACAGGTTCCGCAACTGCGGACAACTGGAAGGCCTTGCCCCGTGGCCTCCACATCAGGGGCTTCATTTATAAAAAAGTACTTGGATGTCCTCTTTAACTTTCACATAGGTACATTTCTTTAAATGGACATAAGATAAGCATTATTTATTCAATTTGCTGCGTCTGTCGTACGTAGGCTACTTACATCTATAAATCTCAAATTAACTTCAAATTGAACGCACGTGAATGAGCATGTGAATTGCACCCTGGGGCTAACTGGTCACATACATTTAATAGAAAGTAAAATTTTCAACACCATTAAGTGTTCACGTGCGGCTCTCAAGCCTGCTATACTTTGGCATAACCAGCAGGTAATGTGCGTACGTCAAGTGAAGACCTGATGTAGAGCCACGACCGTTTCCACGGTCAAATGGAGTCACGTTGAAATTTTATAAATCACTACTTTGTTGTGATTTTCTACATACGCCACACGTACGATCAAATTTGATCTAAAGTAGTTTTTATAAATGAGGCCCCAGGGGCGCGTCTGTGCGAGATGCCCAGACCACCAGTGGCCAACTCTCTTCCTCTCTCAACATATTATCATACTAGCCTGTACCGCAAGTTACAGTTCACTCACAAAACCCCCCATCCAAACATGTGACGAACCGCTAATGTTAATTGATTTTGAAGAGGCTGTTACAAACATTTCCTAAGAAGTGCCGGTAAGGTGTCAAGGTGTCAAGGTGTCTGTCTGTCTGTGTGTGTGCCTGCCTGCCTGCCTGCCTGCCTGCCTGCCTGCCTGCGTGCGTGCGTGCGTGCGTGCGTGCGTGCGTTTTCCAAGATATCTGAAAAGCAGACAAGTTCAATTGGTTCCACAGCTGTCTCTTAGCATCTCTTGAGATGGGCTAGTAAGCAGTTCATAAAAGGCGTACTGGAGTAATTTTTTTCTCTCTACTTTTTTACATTTTGCTTATCCATAATTTATTGTTCCAGCCACAATTAATGGCACTGCTTAACTGCTGCCATGGATAATGTTATCTTAAACTTATTTTAAAACTCTTAAATGTCTTGAAAAGTGTATTGTATTTTTTGTCGATGCTCCTGTTTGCACAAATGGCAAGTGAATTTATAACAGTACAGTAATAACATTTTATTGTATTATTGTTATTATTATATAATTTATTAGCTCACAAACCCAATGCTTTATCATGTTCTTTTCCAGTTTGTTATACCTTTAAGACAGATTGCTGTTGGCAAGATTAACACCAAGTATGTGGATAAAATCCTATGAAACATGGTATGAAAGGCAAGGTGTACAAGCCAATGGCTCCACAGTGTGCTAGAGATGCAAACGTAACTTTTACAATAGCAACATAGCTTGTATTTGTCTGTAGATCATGACCTGCACATAGACAACATCCTTTACACAACTCATTTTAGATCATTATTATTCTGAATAAGTAAATCTATACCAGGATAAATTACTGTACCAGTGTTGCCCATCCATGACTGGCACCACAG
The DNA here is from genome assembly GCA_022702515.1 of Ilyophis sp. 1 JC-2022. Taxonomy (NCBI): domain Eukaryota; kingdom Metazoa; phylum Chordata; class Actinopteri; order Anguilliformes; family Synaphobranchidae; genus Ilyophis; species Ilyophis sp. 1 JC-2022. The sequence goes on from CM040394.1 coordinate 16,999,363, forward strand.
GGCAACACATGATTGACTGCGGCACATGGGGAGGGCTTTGGTCAGCAGGACTGTCCCCACTTCAGAAAAATGGGGTCACTACTTCTGTTTTCAAAATACAATATAAATTTCACCTCTTAGATATGTCCCATTTTTATTGCCTTTCTAACCATTCAGAATCTCACCCATGCATGTATTAATACTGGAATATTATATGTAAATAAGTTGACAGAATAAGCAATTATTAAATTCTCAACAAACACAGCTTCCATAACATAAACGCAGTGAAAATGAAATAATGCGGATAATGAACGTGACCATGTAAGGCTGTTTTGTAGCCTGATGCATTATTCTCACCTGCTTCTTGCCATTCCCAAGCCATTTGGAAACTGACGTTCAAGCACATTGCTTTACACATTTTTTTAAAGCAAAGCGGGCAATTACATCAATGCACCAAGCACAGACAGGATGAGTACACAACAATTTTTTTTGCTTCCTGGTAAACGTAAATCAATAAGCCCCAGACCCTTTTAATTAGTTAAAACAAGGGCTTACTTCCCACACACTGTATACTCAGACAGGGATTTACAATGATCCAGGTGCCTTAATTAACATACACATTTTATGGACGCTGAAAAGAATGTGCCCTTGTAGCAGTGCATTATTGGCATTTCAGTGACAAGAAAAGATGTAGAAGCTATGTATAGTATGCAGAGAAAATGGGAACAGACTGAGGACAGACCCCTGGGGCACTTCAGTGAGGATTGCAAGAGGACTTCTGATGGAAGCAATCAAGATAAGAGGAAAAAAGACATGAAATACTACTTTCAGATCACTATAAACTGAAATGAAAAAAAGTAAGAAAAAGAGTAATCGGCCACAAAAATATATTTAAAAAATGTCAACAAAAATTATCTGTACTAGTACTAAAGCAAAAAGCACCCCAAAAACCACATTAAATTATATTCAATTGATATTGCTGAAATGTTAGATGTATTTTGCTTGCAGTGCTATAATAATCAATTTAGCTGGCAGGCAGGCTACTAACTGGCAAAAATCTCATACACGATTAGGCACGTACATAAGTGTAAAAGTGCGATTTCTGTCGATTTGTCCTACCTTGTCGAAATATCCTACCAGTAGCGTCACGCAGTTATCTATCAATCTTCGCTACCCTATCAGAAGATACTACCACAAGTAAATTGTGATTCTTTAGTAAAAAAAAAAGGTTGAATTAACATCACAAATGGTATGAAAGTTTGATTAAAATACCGTAACTATGGGAAAAATGCAATATTAAACTTTAAAAAATGTAGGCGGAAGTAGCATGAATTTATGGGCGTGCCGTTAAACACAAGGGGTGCGTCCCAATAATAAAAAAAATGCACCTTTCTGTACTACCACCTCTTCTACCCTGATGCAGTTGCACTCACTCTGGACTTCTCTGGACACTCTGCTGCTGCCCCTTTCTAAATTAACTCTATAAACTTCACCCTATAGTGGTTGAGACGTATCCGTCTCAATTACAGTATTCATGTTGGTCTGAAATTCTAAACTACAGCTTTAAGAAAACCCTGTAACTTTTGATGCAGTAGCTATTGTTTAAAAGGGTAGCCGTTTGCAAAAACCTCAGCTTCTCCAGTTGCACTGCAGTACAATAAATTAGGAGGGTGCTATTAATAGCCCAAAGCACTTACGGCCCTCCTCTCACCACAGCCACAGACTGTAAAATGCATAAAATGTACTGTTTATACACGCTAAGAAAATCATGTTCACGTATAGAAACAATAATTTTTTTTAAACGTTGTATTGTACAAATATACAGTACCCGATGCACTTTCGGTTTAGAAGACACAAAACTTTTTTCTACAAAATCTCTTGTATATATGTTTAAGAAACCAAGTACTTACCAGTAGGCCTATATTCAGCAACAGCTGTTTTCTGATTAACCCTGAACAGTTTATCTTGTTACATTTCACCACAGTCCCGTACAGTCGACATTTCCACAGCGACCACCAGTTGCACTTAGGGCTGAAATATGTTGCTGTTGTCATGTAAAAACATACACGCTTTTGTATGTTTTTTAAAAAACTTATTTAAATACATTAGGCTACTTATGTTATGGTTATTATGTATGTACTGTATGTGACCATTCTGAAATAAATAAATAATGTTGCAAATTTCTGAATGATAGCCTAGCCTTCTTCTTTGATTCAAACTTTAAACCATGGATGTGCACTGTCCACCCATCATTTGATTTGTTTAATTTAGGCTAGGAGGACTACTTCTAACATTACTTCAATTTATTCTAATCCCTTTGCTTCAAATCACACACGCTGCTTGAGTCTAAACCAATAAACGCGTTCTTTATCTAAAATATTTGATTGGGTCAAATTTAATTTAGGAACGAACACTGGAAGCTGTCTACATTTTATTAAGCAATACTAATGTATGCAACACTCGAAAATACTCAGATTCTGAGACATTTCATGTCATTATTTTTACCAGGAAAGACAACAAAAATCCAGGACAGTCCTGGAGAATCTTGGACAGGTGGCAACCCTATTACAGAGTCAAGCCAATGTGCACATAGCTACCTGGTTAGTTAGCTAGGCTAGCTAGCTGCCATTGCTGCAGCTTGGTGTGGAGATCTCCTCAATATCCAGAGGGGGTGGTGGAGGAGCAGGCTTTTGTTCCCCCACCCAGCACACACACACATTCCCAACTACTCAACACTAGAGTCTTTTGCTAGCACCTTGATTAGTTGAATCAGGTGGTGTGTGCTCGGTTCGACAAAAAGCCTGTACCTGTACACGGCGGCCCTGGGGAAAGATTGAAGACCCCTGGTGTGGAGGATCGATCACTTCGGTGTGATTGTTCAAAAGTGCATTATAGAATTCTAATTGATGACCTCATAAACTGTTATAAATGCAAAATGGCAAAGTCTGGTCGTTTTGGTAGCAGTGACTCAACACAGTACACTTACTTTCACTCCATCCTGATCTTATACAGCTAACGTTATCTCACACCACAACAATGTAGCAACTAGTCTTGGTCTACTAACGTCACTGAATTACTCTCAGAGGGTGTAACGTTAGCAGCTAGCGTTAATTTCATGCGTCTGGATCTGGTAGCTAACATTCAAACAATAGAGTACTCAAGTGAGTATGTCAAACGTGGGCGGAGTCTGGTTCCGGAAGTTAATTCCCGGCTTCGGAGACTATTGACTATTTCTTAAAATCTGATTTATAGAATGAGCCGAAACATTCCTGGATTACCCTGTGTGGTACAAGGATATAGAGCATACATTGCATGTTCCAATTTTTCCTTTTTAAAGTAATGGATTAATGATTGTAGTTTGACTTGAAGTCCACGTTAACGGACTACAAATCCAGTACTGCAACGCATGGATGGTTCTCGACCAATAAGATATAATCTTGTCTGTCTAGACATTTTTGGCAGAATGCCTAGTAGTAGGCTAAGTTGAGAGCTTGCTAAATTGAGAAGCCTAACCCTAACCCTAACCCTAACCCAACAAGGTCAGAAACTACGCTACGGTTAACCAATTGTAGCTTTTATTCTTTCAAGCTAGCTAGCTAACGTTAGAAAAAAGTGTTTAAAAATGGAGCTGTGTGTTACTGCTGGCTAACGTTAGTATATGACAACGTGTGGAGACAACGCTCCTTGTCCGGAGGGAATTATGGGACATCGAGTTTTTAAACAGTGCCAGCGTTGGTATATTCACAAAAAAAAAACTAAAATGTAAAATATACTCGAAGCTGGTGCAGAAAAATTACATATTTTGCAAACAGGCGTTATATTGAACAATCCAGGAAATTAATGGTAAGACATAATCACTAAAAATGGTTTAAAAATAAGTTTTAGTTAATGTCTACGCTCTAAATGAATGGGGAATTTACTTCTGAAACCAGTGTGTCATTTGAGTACTCTATAGTGAGTAGAAACATGTGCTTGTAAAAAAAAAAAAAAATAAAAAAAAATAAAAAAATAAAAAATAAAAATAATAAATAAATAAATAAATAAAATCATACATTTTCCTGTCAATGTTTGGAAACCGCGGTCGGTTTTGGAGATGCAGTTCCATTGTGCCGTAAAACAATCCTTCACATTTCCAGCGCAATCACGCCCTGTACCAAAGATTTTAGATATGACTATAGAGGTTTATAGTGAATGGATTTGACCAGCGATTTTTTCATTCTTCCATAACCATTACACAAAAGTTTGTGATATTGTGTAAAAACAAAAAAGTTGCACAAAGTTGCACACGATTTGCCACGGTTCAGATATTTATATCAGATATTTGGTTCATTAATAAATATAAAAAATAATTCTTTGGGATGCCCACCAGTTAGAATTAACAAAAAAAAACACTTAAAAATGTAAACAAAAATAATGGTGGGTTTGTGCTATATTTAGTTTGATCACTTTTGGGTGTAGTTATACTTTAAATTAAGTACGGACCAATAGTAGGCTAACTGGCAGGTGCGCTGTTCTCTTCCATTCTGCATTATGTTTTACAGAGTAACAAACCCAGTCTTGGAAATTGTAGTAAAAGTATTCATATTATTTAGAAAATGTAGTGAAGCAAAAATGTAAGTAAACAGAATTATAACTAATTGAGTAAAGTACAAAAAAACTACTTAAGTACAATAACAAAGTATTTGTACGTCATTACTTTACAACACTGTACTAAAGGTAATACAGAGCTTTTACACAACCAAAATGAATATCTACAGCTCACCCCTGAGAAGATGGACAATGTCTTCACCTACCTTCACCTGTGTCCATGTTAAAATCAGTCAGGTCTTTATACTTTCAAGGAGTGACAAGGAAACAGTGTAATTGTCTTGCTCTTTGCTGTTTGAATTTGGATTCCTTCATTCCTGGGACAGTCTCCAACACTGTACTCTGGATGTCACTTGACTGTTTAATGAGAATTTATTCTTGAGTGTTTTGGCAAGAAAGTCACTGAACAAAAGAGACAATCCTGTCAAAGATGGGGTTTTAAAATGTATACACTGTACTGGCACAGTTTCTTTACTTGGAATCAATATAAAAAATAAAGATCATCCAGGCATCATGCTAACAATGTGTATTCTATGTGTAGGCTATCTATTAATGTAATACTGGGAATGTTAGATTAAATGTGACATATCCAGAAAGATGAATGCAATCAGAAAGCATCTCAATTCATTTTCATTTAAGAAAATTTGATCTGAATATATGTCCATTTCAATGTGTACATGTGGCTGTACATTTCCTTCACAATAGTGCACAAAAATATGAATAAGATGTAACTAATTAATTTCACAATGATGTATTCAAAATATGAACACAAATACAGGTGACAAAGACAAACCTATAAATGTTACATGAGGACTAATTTGAAGTATTCCTTAGAGATTTTGATGGTCCAGCAAGATGCTTACTGAAGTCGGGTTTTTAAGGTTTAAAATAGTACCCATTACTTTTTCAAGTTTTTGTCTCCCAAAATATGGAATAAATTCAGGCATTCCTGAAATGGAAATATTTTTACAGTCTCCAACTGGAAGGTTAGATAACAACCATCCAGAATGTAATTTAATGCAAAATGTTCATTCAGTCCGAGGTAAAATATTTTTGAGGTTTCCTTTTAAGAGTTTAACCTTGGTCTTGGTTGTAGACTTGGGCTTAATTTATTGTTTTGACTGGTTGGTTTTTGTGCTTTAAAATTTTTGGAAAATAGTATTCATTCCTGATTGGTCTCGTCCAATTCCTTCGGTACAAAGGTTTTCATGTGCAGTCTACCTTGGACACCGAATCTGGCAAAGACCAGAGGAATGGATATGTGTTATTGTTATGGGTCCAACGCCTCTACCCCCCCCCCCCCCACACACACACACACACACACACACACAAAACGAGAACATTACACTGGATCACGTTCCCCTGCTCACTTCTCCATGGCTGGCACCTCTTTGGCTTTTGACAGAAGCTCCTCCAGTGGCACATCCTTGATGAGGTGCCTCAAAGACATATCTGCGTCAGCCATCTTTGCTCAGGGTAACTGACACAAAGGCAACAAACCTCAAGTCCCGGTGCCTTTCTCCAGTATTTATTAAAGCCGGTGGCTATTTTTTAAAAATACTTCATCATCCACCGGGTTTTCACAGCGAAGCGTGGCTCTGCTGGCTTCACTGTAATGCAAGAAGCACATTTAGAAAACCCTGTACAGGAGAATGGAGAAGTGGGTGTAAAAAAGAAAACTGCTTTGGCTGCTGAAGAATATATCTCATAAAGTAGCAGTGAAATATGATGCATGACACAAGGACATTTATACAGGTTAACCAGATTAAACATTTCCAATGGGGCCCTCCATCCCCAATTCAGAGGCATTCTAACCAAGGATCTTGATTTAATAGCAGGCCATTTCTTTCTTTTCAGGGTCAAGGTATTAGAATATAAAAGAACAGATTAACCAGACAACAATCTTCAGCGTTCAGTTCTCGTATGTTCCGGTCATGACAATGCCGGTCACAGTGGCCCGCTGAGATCATAAAAATAGAAATTACAATTTGGCTCCACTTTAGCAGGCACTAATTAAATTCCACCGTATTTCAGAGTCTAGACGCACGAGGCTAGGATGTTTCAACAAGGTCACTTTGTTTTATATTATTCTCTACTGGGGAATGAAGGAGGTCTCTATATGTCCATTATGGAAATTAACTTACCAGAGATTCATCCTTGATGAAATGCTGACCACAAAAAAATATTGGACGTGGAAACATATAAATTATACAGACAGTCAGACTGAATATAAAGGGGTCTGTTATTGAAATATAACAGAGCAATGGAAATGTTGCAAAAACTGACAGCAAATGCACTCATCAAGATTAGACCAGTCATTAATGTTATGTACTGAATGGTAACTAATACTCATGTGTGCCCATAAGCATGCATACCCAAGCTGGTTAAGAAATATTTAAGCTTTGTGAAGATTTAATGTAGTTTGATAGAAGGTGCATAAAAACAAGATAATTCTGTTCAACATATATTTAAATAAAACATACATAAAGTCTTGAAAATACATAACATAGAGGTACTTAAACCGGGAGTTATGTAAATAGTTTCAGAAAAACTGAAAAAGTATGAAAACATCACCCCATAGTGTAAGCTTATGGAAGAAAAATGGGGACATAGAAATGCTCGAAGTGACTCTGAACACAATATACACTGCATTAAATATACTTCTACTTACAGCACGCATTGTTTTTTTCCATATTGCACTGTGTTCATCAACCTTAAAATGACTTTACAGTTGTGTTAAATATGGTGTTGCAATTGCTGTTTACATGAGGTTCTTAATTTCTTCTGACTGAAAATTCTTTTGGTTATCCATAAATTTTGCAGTGGGCTCATGAACATAACCCTTATACAACTCAGGGACTTGCTGTAGGATCAAGATATTGCAACACTTCACAATATATGGACAAATCATTCATTTTTTATATCGTTATAAAAATATACTGTATATATATATTTTTAAATGCCAACATATCTACATAATATTGCATTATATTCCATTTCCGTAAGAGATACAGGAGAAAGTAACTTAAAGGCCTTCTACTGAAAGGTCTCTTCCCTGAACCTGCAGGGACCCTTCTCTCGTCTCCCCCACCCCCTCTGCGGCCCTTTGAGGTTATGTTTAGAGGCAGAAGGCTGTGTGTCGGGTCAGGAGAGTCAGATTGTGTGGCAGACGGCGGGTTTATTTCCCCTCACACTTCACGCACGGACAGGGATTTGCACTGATCCAGGTGCCCTAATTAACCCGCACATTCCAGGCTCCTCCACACCATGGGCGGCAGCTTTTTATCTGTCCCCACCACACAAAAATACCCAGCATGCACAAGCTCCAGAAAATGCCCTGAGCAAAGAGAGCAAACATTTCAGCCAAATGCTTTCTCTGATGAAAGCATTTCGCTAAAACGTTTGCTCTCTAGTTTCTTTTTTCTTTTGTATATAGTTATGTCGTCACCTGCACCTTTAATTTGGGCACCAATGCAATAAATTAGAATAGTTTTGAAACTCGTGTGTTTGTCCTAGCCTTTAGATTTGCAATGTGCAGAATTACCGTTTTCCTACTTATAAGTGGATCCTAAATGTTCTAGCACTACACCAACAGCCTACCACCCGAAACGCAATGGTGCACATGCCCCTCAGAAGGTCTGTGGCATTTATAGAAGTCCTAATTGGGAGACGGTGCAATTCCAACACTCAGAATCTCCGCCGTGTTTTCATTAGCCCTCTCCCATTTCATTGTTAATTTGAACTGCTTCCACTGAGTCATTAATACACCTAATATCAACAGAACCTTTCTGAGAAGTCGGGACCCCTGGCTACACAGTTGTGGTTACCCTCTTACCCTGGGGGATCAGTGCATGAGTAAACGCTCATGGCCAAGAGGTCAAAGGTCAGGCATGCAGCCCAATCAGCTTTGTGTCCTACGGCACCTCCCTCTGCGACACCTGGATCCTTCACAGCTGTCGGCCTGGGGGAAAATGGGCTAGACAATATTACCCTAGAAACGGTTAAACAAAACATGTATCCAGGGCACAGACGCACTGCAGAATGTGTGCCACGTGAAAATCAAAGTGGTTCTCACCGCCAGACGTAGATGGTTTGCAGATCTGCTGTGATGGAAATTCTTTGCTCACATCGTTACACGTTCTACCCATAATGCTACTGTCCCCTGTTCACGCTATTGATTGAACACACAGCTTTAAGCCGCAATTCAGATGAACAGACGAGATTGCAAGGTGACGCTGGAAAGGCTGGAAAGGCTGATCCATAAACTAACCAGAGACAGATGCACAGCAAGCGAGAGAAAGACAGAGAGAGAGAGAGAGAGAGTTGTAGATATTGACGGATGTCTTGTGCTCTCTTTCCACAATCTGAGGGACAGTGAGTGACCCTGTAACGCACACATACCTGCACACACATATGAGCATACAACATACACACATACAACTGACATGTGTGCGCACACACACACACAAGACATAACATAATTTATTGTTATTCTTGTTGTAGGCATTTCTATTATTTAATTTTTGTATCCATCATCCATACTGTGTAGTTTTATTATGTAACCCCTGCTTTGGCAACACAAGTGCCTGTATTTGTCATGCCAATAAAGCACTTTGAAATTGAAATTGTGAGAGTGAGAGCGAGAGAGATTTGTAGATATTGACGGATGTCTTGTAACTGTTCGACGACGGTAAGTTAGAGCTACTGTAATTGCTTAGCTGTGATGGAAATTTTAAAACTAAAAATACAAAAAATAAACAAGATATACTACTAAAGACTGAAGTTTTTAATTAGATTTTATGATATGCAGTAAAACCAATGACCAGTTGGACTGTAAAAGGCCTAAAAACTGTTTCTAAAATTTCACAAGATTGTATAATTGCACATACATAAATCCCAGTGAAAGTATAGCTTTGGTGTCACAAATACCACCCAATGCACTGTGAGCATGGGATCACGTGAATAAATCAGCTTTTCCCCCAAACCAAAGCTTGCATGTGAAAACCCCATATGAACGGCCATCACTGCATTGTGTTCCACACCAGAACCAAGCAGCTCACGTGCTTTCAGGCAGGGACTGTGGGCCGGTCCGCAAGGCTACTGAACCGATTCCTACAGTGGCAAAACAGAAATTGGCAAGCGAAAAAACGCAAATTGCATCAAGCTGGGGAGGTCGAAGAAGAGGAAAAACATTTGTGTGTCGACCACGGGGACTGTGTGGAAGAGCGATCTGGAAATAATGGACTTTCGACTGCATTTAAAAAAAAAAAAAGTAATCACAGGAGACTGTGGTGCAGTCCGTCGAACGGCTGACTCAACCCACATACCAATCATCTGCACAGCTCGGGGGTTTGATTCCCTGCCATGGTACTTTCTGTATTGTGATCCCATCTCTATCTGTAACTCTCTCTGCTTTCCCCTGTCTCAGCAAAGTGAAAAATATACGAGGAGGGACGGTCTGATATCCTCAAAAAACAAAAGGTCCATTTAAACTGGGTACCCATGGGTGTGGAAGGTATGTCAATGGGTATGCCTGTTCATCTTCCAGTACAGAATGAAAACACACCTGTTTACACTGAATCTTTGCCCAACTAACACAGAAAACTTGTGCACTTATTATCGGTTTATTGGGGGTCTACACAGTAGATATAATCGCATTCAGGGCCCGGTAGTTCAATACTTTTAATCCCTATTCGATTGGATCAGATTTGGATTTTGGGTAGTTCAAAACCAAAATACAGGATTGGGATCACTTGATATCCGAATCAGAAATCAAATCCAAGCTTTAATCTGGATCAAATCTTCAAAACAAAAACATAGGTTTGGGATCAGTTTGATCCAAAGAATTAGGATTACCTTGATCCAACTGGTGGGGTGGATTTAGAGTGGATTACCAGAGAAAAATGTACTATACAATTAATGGTTGATAAAATTTCATTTATTTAATTTATATATTTGCAGTGGCCTCTTGCCTACCTCTCAGAACAGTGTATTGAACCAAATAATAAGTTTGTGATCATAAAATGATATATAAAATATAATTCATCATTATATCCTTAATAAATGGCTCTAAACTGTCTTCCTTATGTTGTTCTTCATGTGGTGATAGGTAGGATTAAAGCACTGATATTCAGGATCTGGTAATCTTGAAAAGTCTGAATCTGGATCTGGGTGATCCTATCCTGAATTGCTCTGAAATACCGGGACAAAATTTGTCTGAGTTGTCTGATCCTGGATGACTAAATATGGGATTTCTGAATCTAAAGGTGAGTATGCATTGTACCATAAAAATGCACACATAGCGGGGTTATCTGATATAGCCTGATATCCTCTGCATCTGGGGCGTGTCACCATTTTAAATTCAGGCCAATTGCAGGCCCAGGGAGATAGACAGGATTAAACTCTGTGGACAGGTCTGTCCTTCCCTTGACACTCATACAAAACTTCCAATACATTACAATGATAGCGGGAAGGTGATGATGCATCCATTTAGACATTGATTTCACTCTGACATCATCAAAAGACCAAAGTCCAACATTCACTCCAGCGGAGATATTCCTCAAGAGGCAAGCCCATGATCACTTAACACGGATACGATCAGCAGTTGGTTTGTACAAAGTGACCTGTGCAGTGATATCTTCCCAATAGTTCTTCGCCCAAAAGGGTGGCTATATTTCATCCTACACTGTGAGGATGATATCAAACCAAACTCACAGGGAAAACAAACCAGCGTTAACACATTTGGTATTCATTCCCAATGAGTCACTTCTTTCCCCCAAATAATGGCCTTTATCAGATTGTGGTTTGCACACAAACATAAACGGAGTGTAAAGCAAGGTAAGCCAAAGACAGAAAGAAAGAAGAGGAGGCAAAACCACAGGAAAGGGACATTTTAGGCACAGGATTTTTGGTTGTAGAACAAACGAGACAATACTCAATATAACAAGTGGAAAAAGCTGAAGTACAAATGTTCAGGAGCCGAGGGATAAAGGGCAGTAGTATGTTTGCACAAACGGGCCCGTTTCTGTGCAAAAGGCCTGGGAACAGAAGACATGCTGCGATTGATTGAGTAGCGGGAGAAAGTGAAGCTTTATTGCCCCCAAAGTGGATGAAACTACGTACATCAATCAGGGTCTCTCTCTACGGAAACCGAAGTGGATTTATAGTTCCATACAAGTCAGTCACAGTGTTTGACTGCACATGGTGGCACAAAGACATCGTTCATCAAGCCACGCTCCCCCATCTCGAGTTGAGGTGATAGAGCAAAACCTGTTGTGAGGGATAAAAGTCCTTTTGGTGAAAACACAAAATGAGAAATGAGCAAGGGGATATTATGTAGGGCTCCCATGTATAAGCAAAAAAATAATAATAATAAGAAAGAAAGATTTATAAAATGGAGGGTCCATCTTGCTACATAAGAGTGGTTCAATACTATAACTGAGGGCTACTGAACTCCAGGTCTTGCAGGCTGTAGCGTCTGCAGGTATTTGCTCCAAACATACACTACACCACCTTATTTCATGACTGAGCTTACTTCCTGAACCAAAAAGGTCAAATAATTGCAGCAAATATCTGGAGACACTGCGGCCTGCAGGACCTGGAGTTGAGTAGCGCTGCCATAACTGATAAATACATACTAAAAGATTCTAATTCAATGTTTCATATTTTAAAATGACATAATCACATAATAATACTTTACTAAATTCTTACTATATAATAACTTACGTTTGCATTTGTCACCTATTCAGAATAATACAGCAATATCAACTATCGTTGCAGCAATGTTTTCTTTTGAAAAGCAAATCATGGTTGATGGTATTTGATCTTCATTATGCTAGGCCTATTTGTGCTGTGAGACACTTAAATTGATGCAATGTGTACATGTAGCATATGGTCACATACAGAATAAGGTCATATAACAAACAGACACAAACAACACGTCTACTCCAAACTACATGTTTAAGTTAAAATACTGAATCATGAAATTGATACTTGGATACTAAACACTTGGAAACATTAGAAAGTCAGAAAGGAACATTGAGGAGGCAAAACACAAGAGACGTGTTTGTGATCTTGAGCCGGCAAATGACTTCCTTACCAGACTGAGGAGAGAATAACGGCTAAAGGTGAACATTTTTGGAAAACTAATTTAATTAAAGACGTTTAATTTAGTGGCCTCTCCACCCCCCACCCCATTTCACAAGCTGAAAGGCAACAGATTATCTTGCCATTTATTTAGAACCCCTCTACGAGAACAGAGGAACAAGTGGCTGAAGAGTCAAATAATCTCTGGCCCAGCAGTGGGGTGGGAAAGAAACACAAAAAGTTATCTAGTGTCCTTATGATTCAAAGTGATATTTTACTCCAGTTTCAAAGAGAACGATGAAAGCCTTAATTCAATAGAACTGTAACAGGGCTGTATTCAATGAACAGTTACCCTTAGGATACATGCAATTGTTCCTTCACCAACAGCTTGGCAAATTCAGTAATCAAATGAAGATATTAACTTGCAAAAGTGTACTTGTGAAGAACAAAAATCTAACTGTTGCATTTATCTATTATGGTTTCAAAGGACACTTCAACTGAATCCAATATCTTTTTATTCGTTCCATCTTAGACATGTGATTTTGGCAGTCACTGAAATAAATTAATCAAATGCATGGCCCTCAAAATTATGCACAATATTGCAGTTAGCTGAGGAATTAGGTAGGCTACAGTTAGAATAAATCATGGTCTTAAGCCACAATGTTTCTTACACAGACCATGGCCAAGGTTGCAGGCCACTCAACCTCCAACTCTCAAAATACAAAGATTTTTTTCAGCCACTTGGTCTTTTATCAAAACCGCACCAGTTTACATATTCTGGAATTCAAGCAGCAAATGTTCTGCTGGGGTATTTTTGCGGGAGGAAACGGACGTAAACCAAACCTGATGCCTCGGCCGGGCCACGGGAGACATTCTACCTGTTCAAAGCATTTTACTGCTGCAAAATCAGTGAACTTTATGAGCCCCCTGCATCGCGCGCTAAAGCCCTGCGCAGAATCAGTCTCCGTGACTGGGCCACTTTCCAAGCTCAGTGGTGTCCTGCAATGAGCATTCCTGGAGGGGGGAGGGGAGTGTGAAGGTAAGGCCTCATACAGATGCAATACCTTTATCTAACAACTAACACTTCTCTTTGCTCTCTAATATGTTTTAGCAAGTCCGCTGGCTTTCATTGTGAAGTCTCGACTCACTCTCTGTGGCACTCTGGACCCTGTCCCGAGTGTTCATTAGCTAATGGCCTGACTCACAGGGAACTAATGTGACACACAAATATACGTTCTTGTTTCAAGGATTAGCTTTGCTCACCTGTCCTCTTCCACATTTGACTGGTTGTGGACAACAATCGCTAGGCAACAACAGCATCTGATGCTTCCTGTTGCATGGATTTAGCATTGCCCAAAAGAACACGGAACACAAATAAGAAACAAATTGAGTCATTGCTGTACCATGCAACTACAGTAATGGAAAAAGAGCACGGCCCTGAAAAGGTCAAACAGGCTTTCCAGTTCGCGGTCACCGCACTCAAGTAAATAACAATTGATATTTAAAACACCATTATGAAAGCGGGTCATAATTTCTCATATGCGTAGACGGGCATGTTAAAAGGCGGTAATGACATTTGAAAGTAAGTAGGCCCCACGGATCCTTTTCACACCCCAGCGACCAAAGCAAAATGCAAACTGGAGTCGAGGGGCATCTCACCTGTTTTAAATTTGCGGCGACTCGGCCGCGCTGGTCTCGCAGCGTAACACTAACTCTCCTTCCTGTTCCATACGAAAATTTAAGCAGGGTCCCAGAAGGGCCGTAAAAGCAGAGCGCCGGCCAGACCGCGCTCCTGGTCACACATGGTAGAGGTAGATCATCAGCGCAACGGCCGAGTCCGTCTCTGCATCGCCCAGGTTGGCCATTTTCTTCCGGCCTTTTCTACAGAGGGACACTCATTCAGTTTGATGAGGCATAAATTGCCACGTTGCTCTGTGTCAGCGCATTTTTTCTACACATCCATCAAAACCGGTCACTCTCTTAAGCATGCAAGAACCAGTACTTACCAAAATGTTTTATAAATATAAATAAATTAAAAAAGGTAGAGGGCCCATCATCTGCTAAAATCAGCCAGAGTAAAGTGCCATTTTTAACAATGGGCTTTATGAGAGTAATTTGGAATACTTTGGAAATTTTTAAACATACCTCCTCATAGCAAATCTACAGTACAAAGGAGAAAACGTGTAAATAAGCATAAACGTCCTTGTAGTTATCACTGACTCAGCTCAGCCCCAACCATCTGCCCCTTACATCATTCTAAAGAACGTAAAACACATTTTAAATGTCAGCATTTCATATTTTAATGGCCACTCTTGTAGACAGTAGGCTCTGTATACCAAATCATCTTGTGAATAGTGATTTAACAACCTCTCATGACTTTTGCAGGAGAGCCATTTTTTGCTCTTTTTTTTTTGTATTCCTTCCCAGTTTCCATGACGTCTGCAGTTTTGGAGAGGTGTGTGGAGGTGAAGTTTGGGATCAGTGGAACTCCTGAAAGGCCCCCCCCCCGTACCCCCTGCCTGTACCCCCTGCCCGTCTGCAGAGCTCGTTCCTGCTATCCTGTTCTGCCAATGAGGCCAGGGGGGCAGGGCATTTTCACATTCATACCTTTCCCTGACGATTTTCCTAGTGCTCGTCTGTGCTAAAGACAGACCACTTTACTCAATGGCCAATCCAGACATACGCTTTTCAAAGTTACTGCACAATATAACAGATTTGGATTAAATCTATATGAATTAAATTGTCCTAAAAAATCTATAATAACTATGCTATCATAGCCACTGCCCTGATGACCATGTTAAAAGGAAATTCCGAAATATCAGTGGATCAATATTTGATATTGCGTATTTTTACAATTTTATAGTAAGTGCTAGAAATAACCGAAAACTGATAACTGCTCCCAGAGTGTCGAGCAGCACTGCTCCTTAGACTGTTACTGTGCCCTCACCACACGCACTCATGTTCCTTTTCCCACAAATAAAAAGGGCTTGATCGTTTCCCGGACGAGTCTTTCTGCAGTTTTCCGGTGTGATGTCACAGAGTTAAGTGTGTTAAATAGTCAGTAACGATGGGGAAACCAAAGGAGTTCTTTAAAGCCTCAGCCCATCCACAGCACTGGAACTGATAAGATGGTTGCGTAGCTGCAATGATCATATCACAGATCCCCTCCCCAAACCAAGGCTGTCACACTTAGCAAATGCACATCAGAATATGTGAGTATGACAGTCATTTATTTTGAGATGTTTTAGCAATAGTGAGATACCTCTGCTGCTAAAATTAACCAGTAGGTGGAAAAAAGAAAAAGAAAAATGCATTTTAAAGCTTGGTGTTCAGGTCCTTAAGATGAACAATCAACGCTGGTTTTGACATCCAAGACCATTTCAATACTGTGACACACATTGTACAATAAGAGACAAAACAAATGTGGAGTAACTCCAGGACAAGCTATGCAAGCTTGCGGTTTTCTCTTACAGAGCATATTTAAACTACTGTATGGTTAATAGTTTCATGCTGTAAGCAGGTACTACACATTAGGAATTCACACGCGCACGCACAAGCACTACTTAGATGTCACCGTGGAAACGTTCAGAAAACCAATGGGAAAGTTGCATAGGTACAGTATTCCTGTAAAATCTTCACCTCATTTTAACGATTGACCTCATTGGTGGAAAGCAGTAAAGGGAATGCCCCAGTGGCGCATGGGTAAGGCGACAGCGATACAATTAAATGCAACAGTTCTTTAGTTACGAACAGAAGTCAGCAGTATCATTTGGATATGGTCTGATGTTGTTCACAGTACTCCATAAAGGGTCTAAAAGTTCAGTTCACAAAATGGTGGGGGTGAGCGGGGGGCGGGGGGGAGTGAAAACTAAATATTCCACTGTGTTCTGTATTCCGTTATCCATGAGATGAGAGGCCAGGAGGCAGGATTTTTAGTGAACCCTGAACCCGCCTCACCACCGGGCCTTCTTCTCCTTCATTATCTTCTTGCTCTCCTCTCTCCTCCTCTTGTTGACGGGGTTGCGTGGGTCGTGGATCTCGAAGGTGTCCTCGTCCTGCATGGTGGCGTCCTTCACTTTCCTGGTATGCTCATCAAACTGCAGCACGTGGGTCATCCTAAATCGAACAGGGAGAGTTCAGGCACAATAGGATTTCTCTCCCTTATCTCTGCCCCCCCCAGTCTCACTGTTTGTAGATAGATAACCAGATATTAATGTATCTCTTGGAATAATGTATGAACATGGTCAGCCAATTGTATTTTTATTGTTTTTTAATAAAACACAGACCGCTTAATTGTGAAAAGAGAGAGAGAACATGCGCACGCCCCCATACTCTAACCGATCCGCAGACACAGAGTATTCCGCACGGGGCAGAACTCATGCGAGCTTCACCGATTCCGCATGAAAAGCTCGCTGTTCCGTTTCGCCCGGTCAGAGGAAAACACACAGCGAGGCGGCCCTCCATGGTACAAGCACAGCACGACCCATTTCAATTCGTTAGCCTTGAACGCTGAAGTGGCACACTTGACGTGATTCAGAAAAAAGAAGCAACATGCGTGTCTGCTGAAAAACAATGTCAACCATAGCATAAAAACAATAACCGGGTCTGAAAAATTCCTAAATTTCAGTGGAGACTGAAAATAACTGAGAACCAACTGGAGGAAGACTTGGACATACAGATCACTGATTTTAGCATCCATTTGAGCCAAAGAGCAAGCAACTCCTTGAAAATACGACAATAAAAAGGCTGAAAATGTGCAAACCTGCAGAAAGTCAAGGCAGGCAGTTCAATAAGGCAGGACTGTTGCAGTGGGGCAGGTACAGTTGAAGTGGGGCAGGTACTGTTACAATAAGGCAGGACTGTTGCAGTGGGGCAGGTCCTGTTGGTCGGGCAGGTACAGTTGAAGTGGGGCAGGTACAGTTGCAATAAGGCAGGACTGTTGCAGTGGGGCAGGTACTGTTGCAGTGGGGCAGGTACAGTTGAAGTGGGGCAGGTACAGTTGCAATAAGGCAGGACAGTTGCAGTGGGGCAGGTACTGTTGCAGTGGGGCAGGTACTGTTTATGTGGTTTAATGTACACCCACAAGAACCTCAAGCACCGTTACAATGAGTAACGCTGGGCCCGATCGTGTCAATGCATCTGTGGACCCTTTCCAAAGCGGCTCTGAAAGCACACATTTCAACATGAGGCCAAGATCACCAGACACGCAGGTGAAGACGGCAACGGAGACTTCGCTGGAAGTGCTGCTGCGGAACAGCTGCAGAGACTTGTCGAGACGGCTCGCACGAATCGGAATGACTGGCGAAGACGGAACTTCAGATTAATGAACCTGACACAAGCGCGGAAATGGGTAAAAGTAACACGAACACAAACATGTGCCTCAACGCAATGGCGAAGCTTCATAAGAGGGACACTCAGGACCATAAACGGGGTGGTTACTTAGTCCAACTTGCTGGGAACGGGTATTCCCACTGTGGGTCCACAGTGCCACGCGGTTCAACCACATGCCCCTCCCCCCTGCCCAGCTTCACCTTGCCAGCAAGTTAAGCGCAGGGGGGGGGAAACAAGTAACCCAAGAGCTCTCATGGGTAAAAAGGCAATCGATCATCCCCAAAAACTACAGAGGGAATAGCTTTAATGAGGACAGGCAGTGACAGAGAGGGGAGAGTCTTCTAGAAGGGTGAAGCAGGTCACTGTTATGCATCAAGTGGACACAGCTGTCTACCTCTCCGAGATTCGTAACAAAGCAACGGACGCACAACAGATCGACAGCTCACACCTGTTTAAACCCTTCCGCTGATGGATGCTCGCGTTTCACAACAGGGTCAGGGGAAGGGAGTGTCCAGGAAAATCAAAAACAAGAACATCAGTCAATCATCAATATTCATCAGCGCCCAGACACATACTTGACGGAGGAAGCCCAATGAAGTAACAGCTCAGCATTCGGTCCGTCCCGGAAACGGCCGTGCATATATTCAACCGCAACGACGTTAACTGTGTGCGACCATAACGCTTTGCCTTATTTGGCCTTACTCGGCCTGTTCATTTGAGTTACGGCTCGACAGAAACAGCTGTCAATGCTCAATGCTCAATACAGCTCGCGTTCAGACAGAAATCTATTGAAGAGATAGTGAAATATGGTTCAAATGCACCAGAGAAGAACGATGACGTAAGAAGGCTATGTGTTAAATCATATAATTTACCTATTCATGACAAACAATAATGCATAACAGACATATAATATTACACAAAATTCCATCAATCACTGATCTATATGCTAGATTCCTCTACAATTGGTTGTTTAATGATAGATTTTTAGAATGCGTTTATGCACAAGACAAAATGGCCGGCATGAGACGATACACTGAGCCCAGGATTTGATGTGTATTCTGATATAGGGTTCATGATATGATATTCCCATGGTGTGATACTGAAAAAAACAACCCTTAATTCAGGTTTTCCTGTTCATTGAACATAAGAAATAAAATATTAATTCACATCACTGACATTTTTACGTCGATGAATATACCTTGCTACTTATTCATAAAGAATACTCTATCTTTGTTCTCCTGAATGAAAACCTAGGCAGAACAACCATCTGTGTTTACTATGTAGCCTAATAACGGAAACAAGAAATGAAATAGAGGTGCCGTTAGGATACTGCACTATGCATTAAAAGATGGCATTTTGTCAGGCTGTCAGTCTCGGTGAGAAATTGATGTTAAAATGTAACATTTAAATGAGAACATTGATGGATCTGATAGAAGCACATGTGGGTGGCGGTATGGGATACAGGGAAAGATTCCGTATCGCCATCCTTTAGCATCACGAAATGCAATACAACAAGTGTTCTGTGTAAGCTTTACATAACAGCGTAGAAAGCAGTACCCAAATGACAGGGTTTCCCTATAAAAACATGAGGAGGGTGAGCTGTTGGCCAAACAAACGGTAACGAATAATAACAGATTATAGTATTTTTTGCCCACTTCTGAGTGTGATGGAAATTAGTCAAAGGTCACGATGATTGCGCCTCATCACAGAGCGAGCAATAAGGGGGTACTGGCTGACCTGTGGCGGGCGGAACGACGCGTACGTCTCGAAGCGAGACGCGACAGCTCACCTACGACGTGACGGCTGCAGTCCGAAGGGCCAAGAGGACTCCCGCGGAGAGAGCTAAGCGCGCTCTGATAATTTGTCTAGCAGTCTCGGCGATGACAGACCCCCCTCACCGCCCCACCCTCGCTGCAAAGACTTACAGCTGGCAGAGGGGCCCTACTGTTCTACTCACCGCTTATCGAAACGGCTCTCGCTCCTGCGCTGGCGTGACACGAGACTTTGCAAACCTTCCCCCAATTTATTTTTCTTTTGCTTTTGAAGAGTGGCTCAAAGATGGGGCGGGGGAGGGGGGGGGGGGGGCAGGGGGAAAGGCCCCTGCTTTCTTTGAGAGGGGTTTGTAGACGCAGACGGAATAGTTTACACTTCTGGCCCAGACTTGACTCCAGTGTCTGACCTGTTGTAACCCATGTTCCGTTCACGGGGCGCTCTGATCGTGCAGAAAGCACTGCAGATTCCAGCCTCCCCTGCACTTTCTTTCTTTTCTTTTCTTTTGTGTGTGTGTGTTTTTTTTTTTTTTTTTTTTGAGCGACTGTTGTGATTCCCGGCTCTTTCCTCAATATGTCTCTTGGGTTGGCGGTCCCACTCTGTCAGGAGGAGAGACAGGTGAACTAGGGCCTTGTATGTGCTTCATTTCAAATGTCAACCCTGGAACTGTTTCAAGGATGAAGTAACTGATAGGAAGTGAAGGCTTTATTATTGTAGATCTCACACACAGACTGGCTCTCTTTATTGCTCACGGACACACACGGACACACACACACACACACACACACACGTGACACGCGTGCGCATGCACACACGCAGCAACAGAAACAAAAACAGACTCACACAAACACATACACACAGGCGCACACGCACACAGACAGACACAAAGACACACGCACGTGCGCACGCACACACAGATATACAGACACAATCTCATTCAATGTGACACTCGTGCCACGATAACATTTAACTGGTATTTGAAGCAAGTTCCTCAATGTGTTTTGCACAACACAGTCTCAGACTATCTAGTCATGGGCTAGATTAAAATGAATGAGGGTATTCCATTTACAGCGGGGAAAAAAACCTTCAAGGAGTAATTAGATGTGTCGTTTCAACCAATTTACAGGGAACGTTCCAGAACATTGGACAGAGCCCTGTGCATGTCTGGGAAGCACAGAGAAATCTGCACTCTGTCTCGTTCATACCTTTTCACTCCAAAATATTTTTTTTATTAATATTAGATTTTTTTTACTTGGAATGGCAGCAGTCTCGTAATCTCTTGGAAACATGAGGGGTAGAGCACGACAGGGTTGCCACTGCCGCACATTGAAACTACATCAATATATAAAAGCAATGTAAAAGAGGAACAGAAATGACAAAGTTGATCAGTTGGAGAAATATGTTCCATTCACGGCCAAGATGGAGCTCAGATGCGAAGTACCCAAATATGAAAGTACGTCCAGTAAAAAAACTCCAGATAGACTTAGCAGTCAGATGAGGCCCTGCACAGAGCCATAACAGATTGTAAAGCCTCCCTCATCCACAGGATAAACTAAACCCTTCACATTTACTGTCAAACAGCTACAGTATGTCCCTGCAGTACATGGCAAATATGTTTAACTGTGTTTTGAAGTTTATAATAGTATTTAGAATAGAATTGTAGTAGAGCTGATTTACCCAGTTTACTGTGAACTGCATTCAATGTTCATTACTAGGGATAGCTGCTACTTTATGGGAAGGATGTGCTTTGTCTTATCTGTTCTGTCGTTACTTCGATGACGTTTCTGTATGCACTTACTGTATGTCGCTTTGGATAAAAGCGTCTGCTAAATGACTGTAATGTAATGTAATGTAATGTAAGGGGTTTAACATTTCCCCCGGTTTCTTTCTTTCTTTCATCCGGTATTTCTCTTTTCTTCCGATGTGGAAAGCGCAAGCACTGAAGATCTGTCTGGGTCTTAGTGTTCAGATTAGACAGGGTCTCCTGATCCATTCCCAGCCACGTAGTCATATTATGAATATTGAAACTTGTCTTGGTGAACTGACTCAGTTTTGAACAAACGGAGCATGCATGAGAAGCCCTCACCCATTTTTATGTTAAGGATCTTGTGATGTCACAAATCCCCGGAAACCAGCGTATTGGTAAGCCTACACAAAAACTCAGAAAAAAACATTTTGACTAAACATGAAATCTTCGGACTTAAACAGTTATGTACAATGGGGGAAATAAGTATTGGACACGTCAACAATTTTATTATCAAACATATTTCCAATGTAGCTATTCACATGAGATTTTGACCAGACATTGGTATTAACTCAATAAAACTACACAGCTAAAGAAATTGGAACGTTCCAATTCTTTAAAAAAGTTATGTGCAATAAACTTGAAGGGTTTCTTCTCCTGACTTATTTTCCTATAGAACTCAATGGAAAAATAAATCAGGAGAAGAAACCCTTAAAGTGATCCTTCCATATCTACTGTATTTCTGGCAGCAGAGTGATGGTTAAAGGCTTGTTTAATACATCAGACCCTTGATGACTTAGAGCCACTTAGCCAACCATGTGTTCTATACTGTTCCAGTGTAATTTACAGCTAAATCTTGTCTCACCCCCCAATTCCCATAGAGATCCATTCAAATGCAGAGCTGTTATAGTATCGCTTGTAGGAGTACCAGCAAATAAGATATCAAGAGCCTTTTGATGTTGTTGGGTCACAGACATCATAAAGTCATGGCATGCAAAGGATATGCAACCAAATATAAAAAATATGGCTTTTCTACCAAGTATTAAATACATTTAATTTAGCATGTTCAATACTTTTTTCCTGTGTCATTTCACTTTATTGCACATAACTTTTTTAAAGAATTAGAACGTTACAATTTCTTTAGCTGTGTAGTTTTATTGAGTTAATACCAATGTCTGGTCAAAATCTCATGTGAATAGCTACATTGGAAATATGTTTGAGAATAAAATTGTTGACGTGTCCAATACTTATTTCCCCCATTGTATATGATCATAATCTAACCCATAATCTAACCCAAAACATCGGTTTTCAACGGGAAAAGTCGGTTTTTGACTGCAGTATCACTTTAACATACAGCACATTCCCATTAAGGTAATGTGTACAAAAAATATTTTTTAAAAACCCAATTCAGTCTTAATATTTAACCGAGTGTGAAATATGACCCAGTAGACTTAATATTTGCAAGGTAAGTGGTGTCTGTGATACACTGCTGTGAAGTCTGCTGACATGGTAATCATTTCATTTTCTCCTTCATCATCTAATGCAATGCAGTGGTGAGAGACAGGAATGTCCTCCAAAACAGACTGAAGACAGCCCTCACCATGTCACACCGTATATTACAGTAACCATAAAACTGAAGAAAGTAACACACACGCGCACACTATATACACTGCCCTCCACTATTATTGGCACCCCTGGTAAAGATGAGTAAAAAGGGTTAGAAAAAATTCACCTTTTGGTGAATTAGCTTAATCTCACACTGAAAAAATGAGAAAAATCTAACCTTTAATTGAAGTAAATTTATTATCAGAAAAAAAATCCCTCATCAAGAAGGAATTATTTTTAACAAAACCATGTGTGCCACAATTATTGGCACCCCTGCATTTATACACAGAATAAAGTAATAATTTTTAATATTTGGTCACATGTCCTTTGCATGCCATGACTTCCTACACTGTACTGTCCCACACATCTGGCATTAGGAGCGAATCATGAGATGGAGAAACAGCTCTACACGCTGCCAAACTGCCTAAATTATTAATAGACAATGGACTCCCCAATTTTTTGGGCTATTTATGCCTCCTATCGGGAGACTGCAGACTGCGAAGGAGCAGGCGGCCCCCGGGTGCCCCTCTCTTTTGGGGCGCTGCCTGGGTGGTGATACACTCCATCTGCATTCAGATGGACTGGACACCGGCCCGTCTCGCAGGGCCGATTATTTATCCTGCGAGCCGGCTGAGCGAAGGGCCGATTCACAAACGGTCACTGTAGCACTGCGAAAATAAACAGCGAACGCTCTTTAAATGGTGTCAGTGTCTTCCACCGGCTAAACATGTTGTCTCTTACTGAGCTACGGATTCCCGCTTGCGGTGGCCAGGCTCTCTCTGCCTCCTAGGGCTCCCGTCAGACGCCCACTTCCTGACACGCAGGGACAAGCCTGCCCGTGCGTCTTCCTGTTTGCGCCGGGCCAGAGAGAGGCATGAGCGTTGAGAGAAGTCGCCTTCCCCTTCGTTCGCATTCGGTACAAAGACATCGCCTCTCAGAGTTCACTAACGGCACCCTCAAGAAAGAAGGGCTCCGGTGAGATGTGCGATACTATCGCTTGTGCTTTTACCAAATAGGAATGAAGCTTGTTCAAATTCCATTTCTTGTATGGGTCCCTCCTCTTACAGTCTGCACAAATTCCCCTCAGACGAAAGCTACGGGGGGTATTAACACAGTCAACAACTGTTTTCACCCCCTCAACTTTCTGAAGTGACTTTTTTTCTTTAATCTTTCCCTTTTTCATTACAAAATCTGCGAACGCGCTCAAAAAAACGGTTTAAAAAGGAAGTTTTCGAAGGGTCCTGACTGATCAGGTACATACTGAGAGCTAAAGACATCCATGCTGCTTGGAGTTATTCAGCACAACAAATCTGAAGAAATAACGTAATATGTGTCATATTGTGGTACTGTGTACCAGTGCTGAAGAGCACAAGGCCATGATAGGAGCAGATTCTCTGTGCATGCGGATTCCTCTTAGCAGCAGTAATGTGTAGGGTGCGCTCACCAGCCCTTATCGTCATCCTCTCCCAAGTCTTCCACGTCCTCCTCCGGACCTTCTGGGGCCTCTGTAATGGCCGTCGAAAGCTTGGATTTGAAGCTATCCAGAAGGGCCATCGTCTATGAGAAGCGGAAAAATTAATTACCTCTTCAGAGGGACCCAGACCGAGAGGTTATACCTTTGGCTAATTTCAGAGACATGGTAAATAATGTCAATCCTGCCATTTACAGACATTCATCCGTTTCAAAAAGAAAACGTGATCCTAAATAATCATTTGTACAATATATTGTCTGTAAAGTTGTGTGTTGGATACGAGTGTATGCTGTGAACTTCTGGCTTGACTTGCTAAGAGAGATTGCAATCTCAATGGCTTTCGGGCTAAATAAGATAAATATATAAAACAAATGAATGAAATGAAAACTCTCCCAACCAAAGACTTTCTGCGCCTCCAACATTCAACAATGATTGAACGTTAGAGGAGATTGAAATCTGCTGGATGGTGGGAGGCGATTGTTCTGCCTAATAGCGAAGGCAAAGACACGGCCGATCTGTAGTTACTTGTGCTTCCCTGGTGGACCCCTTCTTCAGCTTCTGTTTCCTTAACGTCTCGTACTTCTTCCTCTCCTCCAAATACTCTGACACCGCCTCGTTTGGGGCCGTCTTTTCATCTGCGAAAACAAAAACACTTCCAGTTTCACGACACGGCGACAAAAGCACCTTGGCTATAAAAAAACGTAACAATCGTCAAAAGGCCGCTGCTCTTAAAAAAAGCCGCCGCCCCCCGCCCTTGATGCCGAACCTATCGAACGTCGAGCGGGCCGATGCGGAGAGAGAGGGAGACCAATTGTGTAAAGTCAAGATAACGATGCTGTGGTTCCTGCTCTCGGGCACAAACGGCTCGCTTGAAATATAAGCATGTGGTACAACGGGGCAAAAAAAAGAAACGTACGCAAAATATGTTATTTGGACTCTTTTTTTATTCGGATCTAAAGAGAGGTTGTGTTTCATGTCAAAGAAAAGCAAGAGCACAATACATAGCTTTTACCACAAATTCCAAGCTCTGCTACTGAGAGGAGCTATTTCCATTCCTGCTGTAACAATCAGTCTCGCAGCAGAAAAAACACACAAAAAAAACCCCCCACATTGTGATAGCAAAGTCAACGCTGGCACCACACAGCAGGAAGTAGGAACAGCACGGGGTCTGGGCTCACAGTGAGCCGCGGATTATCTGGGATATCTCTGAATTGGCTTGACACTGAGACGCGAGGACAAGCTTCGGCGCGGTGACAAATTGATAGTGGAATCAACTACAAAGGCCGGGATGCAGATCAGAGGACTATAAACGATAACCCCCCCCACACACACACACACACACACACACATATTTTACAAGGGGATCCCTTTTTTCTCATGCTGTCGTTTGACGGCATCCAAGACACAGCACATTTCCTCCACCAAAAGGAGGGAAAAATGTGCCGAATTCAAAAGCCTATCCTTGAAACCAAATAGGTTTTCTTTTAAAACTACACCTCTGGACAACAGGTTTTCGAATGAAAAAACCAAATCCCCTGCAGGTTGCCCGGACTTGACAAAAAGTATGCGCTGAACATAACATTTATATTATTGCAAGTAATGAGTTGATTATGAAGCAAGATATTTGTTTTTGTTTCTATATTCTGAATGATTAATGCAACTTGAATGAACAAATTATTTATTTGCGCAGTGAATGAAAAGCTTTGCCAGCATCACTGCTGTCAGTACACAGCTCATCTCAAAGTTTATCCAACAGGGTAGGCCCAAGGATTATCTGAAGAACACACAAGTAATAAATGTTTTAGGCATTATGGATAGTTATAACAAACTATGAATTTTAGACATAGAAATGCTAGCATGAATAAAACATTAACTACAAATAAATAAACCTAAATAACGCCCAAAAAAAAAACACAAAATAGCACGTACT
Source organism: Ilyophis sp. 1 JC-2022 (assembly GCA_022702515.1). Classification (NCBI taxonomy): domain Eukaryota; kingdom Metazoa; phylum Chordata; class Actinopteri; order Anguilliformes; family Synaphobranchidae; genus Ilyophis; species Ilyophis sp. 1 JC-2022. Next base: position 17,025,865 of record CM040394.1, read on the forward strand.
TTCATGAGCACTTTACAGAATTGATTTTCAGAGAAGATCAGCTGTACGTTCTGCATTAATATGCACATAATTGAACCACATAATCAACTATGTTACACAAGCAGTCAGGACCTGCATGGTACTGAGATCTCGTAGCAGTGAACGGACAATAACATTTCACTTTCAACTTCTATCACCAGGCGTGGACTTGAGCTCTAACTTTTCTCGAGGAAACAGAAACAGTCTTAAATTGACACCAGACTGGTCTTAAAAGATCAATTTGGAGTGTAACTTGCACTTTCCAAATTTGCAACACTGGAATGTACAGACAGCAGTAATCTTGACGGACTGTCCAATTGACCAATACATACAGGTTGGTGTAAATTACTATAGATAACATCAATAGTTCCTTTTTTGTGTTATGTCAGATATTGGCCAAGGAGTGCAAGGTGGCTGCTATGGCAACAGTTGTCCTGGGGTTGTTTTTGGTCATAACATTAGCTCGTTAGCTTGTTCCTGACGGTGCGTGTTGTCAGACAGAGCAAGCAAGCCAGGTCTCGCTGATGAACATTTGGGAGATGTTGTGTGACAATCATAAATTACACATCTCCAGTTTTTCATGAATCCAGGCCTGTAAATAGCCTAGCGGATTCTGAGGAGTTCATGACAGTAACCATATGGTCATGAGTCTCAAGCAAACCCTCCCTGTAACAGTGACCTTTTTTACTCCCAAAGTGTTGAAAACAAGGGTGAAATAGAGCTGGAAAATATCTCCTCAATGGAAAGGCAATCGATCAAACCTGGAATTCATCCACGCTAAGGGTAACGGGGGATGGCTTCCCCGGAGACAGGCAAAGACAGAGAGGGAAGATTCCTGGAATGGTGCGTGTGGTTCAGGTCAAAGCTCCTTGCTCCGCTAATCTTTTCACCGGTAAACCAACAAACACCAGGCAATCTTAGCAACAGGATTCTGTGTCTGGACGAAGGCCAGTGACACTCTACAAAGATAGAAGGGGAGAGATGGAAAGAGAAGGAAAGAGTGATAGGAAGGAGAGAAAAGATTGAAAGAGATAAGGGACAGATAGAGGGAAATAGGAAAAGCAGAGAGAGAGGTCGAGACCATGTGTGTGTTTGTGAGAGGTTGAATCTACAGACTTGGCACCTCGTAGTCAGAAGCGCTAATGTTCTTGTGTAAATCTCTTGGATCAGACGATCTGGCACTGGCATTATAGCTGTACCAGACGCACGGTGCAGAGCTGGCCTCACAACCAGCTTGGGTTTGTTTTTTTCCACAACACCTCAGACGCAAAGCACACACAGCTGACCTCACCTGGCTGCTCATGTCACGACAAATATGCCCCTCCTTGGCAGCACAAACCACGCCAAGGCCTCCCGGTGCCTGTCAGTGAGGTTCACGGCTTGCCCTGTGACACACACTTGGACACTGCAAGACTTGGCTGCAAATATGGAGGTCAAATTTGGATGCCGAAAGGCTGTACGGTTAGTACGGAGGCATGCGATTGGCTGGTGTTCAAGGTATGGATCACACGTGGGAGCCTTATAGGGTGTGCTTTTGTTTGCCTTTTAAAAAGGGTGGAATATTCCCATACACTCAAGTGGGTAATGACTCCGAAGCTAGACCTCTGACAAAACTGAAAAACTGGAGGGAAAAAAACAAACTACATCAACAGCCTGCTTGATTCTGCTCACTGCAGGCTTTGTTCATGTTTAGAGAAAGAGAACTTTGAGCACTTTCAATACAGATTCAAGGGATCTCCAAAAACTTGCATAAATGCGCACAAACACACGTATGTGTACACATATACGTGTACATACAAACACACACAGCCCTCTACTTTTGGCTCCTCTAGGAAAAAAATTAGACGCTAATGTGGAGTCAGGTCTCACTTGCACTGGAACAGAATTATATATGCGCTAACAGTTCTCAGTGGCTAGCGCTAATGGGCACCATCAAGCAACGTGTAGATTTCAGTTTCACACCTCTGTTGAAAACTGGAATGATCAGTTTAGTATCATTTGCAAGTTACACGCAATACTAAGTCAAATTAACCTTAAGTTAGGTTTAAATGTAGGAGAAACCACTCAGTAAACCGTATACTTTGTTCCTATGAACGTTGTTTAACCAAACGAAGCAGTGAAGGGGAGACATCTTCTCAGATTTCTGGCCACATCTACAGCAGGTGTTAATATCTAACACCAGGCAGCACACAAGCTAGAGGAAAGCATATCCTCATATACCATATAGTATATGTCGAGTATAAGGTCTGAATCACTGAGGCAGAACAGCCAGCCACTGACTTTTTTTTGGGAAGTCTAAATTGCTTCTTGTCTGTAAGGGCTGGGCAGCACTTCAGAAAGGTGTTAAAAGTCTGCTTCGAGTACAACTCAATGAAGTAACTAAAAAGGTTGAGTCCCACAGGATATTTGGCCAGGACGGCTATCATTAAACCCTGGGAAACCTTGCAATTACGACCCCTTAAACTGAGGAATTTTTTCCATTTTTTTCTTGGGCGAAAAAGGGAATCGGGCATTTTTCAGACCACGTGGGCAGACAATCCCTATCCAGTGCTATCGGGGGGTTGGGGGGGACGGTGGAGGAAGCCGCTGCCTGGTGAATCGGTCTTTCTTTTTGATTTACGCGAAGCGCAGATCGTTCAGTGGGTTTCTCGCGCGGCTCGCGGGATGCTGAGTGATGGTGCCTCGGGGGTCGGAGGGAGCACTGCTCTTCTCCTGCTCCAGCTGTTATCACTAAATACTATCTTTGAGTTTGATGGCCATTCTAACAGCATTCCTCCCCTGCCCTGTCACCTGGGCCATGGAAAGCTACAAATCAAGCCCTCTGCTGTTGTGGCAACGGGAAGAAGCAGAAGGGAGGGTGGACAGTGTAGGCCCGTAAGTTTTTAAGGAGCTTCTCTCCCCCCCCCCCACCTCCCCACCAATCAACACATTCTCAAGATAGAAACAAAGGTAGGGATAGCCTCCAGTATTCAGCCCCCCTAACAGTCTCCTCCTCAGATCAGTGCAAATTCCTTTGGACAATTAAGAGTTTTTGACGGAGGTGAGGGGAAGGGAGAGGGCCGACACTCCTCTCCCCTCAATCCATCACATATTGTTTCAAATCGATAGAGGAGACTCGAATTCCAGCTGTGATCTGAGGGGACATAAATCAGTGCTGCACACGTCGCCTTCAACAGTGAGAAGCGGGAGGCGAAGACCAGAGTGAGAGGCTTTAAAGACAAGGAGGTGCCAGGTAACCACGTACACCAACATTCCCCAAACAAAACACCGAAAAAAAAAAAACACCCCCACCATTGCAAGCAAAATCCTTCAATTTATTGCCTGTCAAAACTAGTTCTCAGGCGATCACTCGTTTCATAAAAGAAAACTAAAAACTGAACGGATGATCCTTTCACATGGATTTTTTAAAAAGGAACTATGAGCCTAACAGGACAATAATGAGCAAGATTAATTGTACAACAAAAATAATAGGGTGACGATTCAGTTAAAGCATGGGTACAAAGAGCATAGTGCTGCGGCCTCAAGTACATGATTCAGCACCATGACTGAAACAGAATGTTATTGCAGAAAATTTACTGATTTTTCAATTATAAAAAAAAATAAATAAATAAAAAAAAACAAGATGCAGGAAAATAAACAAAACATGAGGAGGCAAGACAAAGACGTCACATGACACGTCACGACGGTGCATTTGAGCTGAATGCACACATGAATGTGTGATATAAAGCGCCCCGAAATCACAAAGTAATGGCCCCTCCAAAATTGTTCTATTTTTCTTCCCATATCAAGGGCATGACTGCCAGGGCGCCATTGAAATGAAAGACCGCATGCGCACAGGCATACCCTGTATAAATAACTCGGAGTGGTTGAAAAAAAAATGTTGCCACATCATTTAGGGTGGGTATAAAACGGACAGTGTTTTTAGCATGTCTTTCTTATTTTTGGCTCTTGCGGAGGACGGTCATGCCAAGAAAGAGAAAACCAGACGAGAGGAACATGCTATAATTTATGTCCTGAAAATTGAAGAGATGTCTGTCTAAAATAATAACTCAAAAGGTACAAATGTCTCTTTTAGCTCAGTTGCTGAATTCGGCGGAGACAATTGGCTTTTTCCCTCAAATATGATGCCAGATGCCAAAGAAGTGGGCCGCTGTTATTAGTCCACGGCGGAGGAATGTGTTTGCTTTTGTGACCGAGTCCAAAGCAGTGTGTATCCTCTGAAGGCACAGTACACCAGAGACGAGATTGAAGACCTGCTTGAAACCAAACAATGAGATCAGGGTGTGTGTGACCATACGGCTGTCAAAATATCCTACTTTCACTTTAGTTAAAGATGACCTGGAGAGCTCACTGCGTTGCGTTCCACTTAAACCTGTAATTACCCAATCAATTTAACCACTGGGTTACACACTAGATGTAATACTATCAATGTTTTCCTTGCTCATGAGAAGCAGGAGGATTACAGACACCTATAAGGCCTGCTGGACCACACCCATCGAGGTGCAACTGTTCACAATCACAGAGACCTGAAACACACTGATGTTTATATACATTTTAAAATGTTATCTTTATCCCAGTCTTTGAAATTTCCCTCTAGATGGAATTTTACAGTCTATCGGGTTTTGGATTCAGTTCGGAATGATCACAAGCTTGGTTTTTCCCTGGTATTTGGGGAGATTGCAGAGTTCATGATGAACATGCCTCCTCTAAACGGTCCATGACCTCTCTTGGCCGACGTGCTGTGGGGGGATACTGGTCCAAGCTAAACACGTGCGCAAAGGACCAGAATTCCTCCCTCTGTAATTTCATTCTTAAAAAAAAAGACAAATCAAGGTCTTTTGTGTATTTATCAATAGCGTAATAGAGTTTAAGTTTGGCAGGCTGACAGAACGAACTGGAATTCACGCTGACCATAATTCTGCCCTTCTATTTATCAAAAGACCCTTCCAAAAAATGTCTTTGGAAGGTGACAGCTTTGTAAACATACCACACTTCTGCCAACAACCAGAAACATAAAACTTGTTTGGGTCTATTCATCTTCTTCAGATTTCATCTCTATTTAAATGTATAAGTACAATTCTCCATTCTCTCCATGGGAATGTTGGGAATGTCAACAGTATGTTAAAGTGCATAGCTGTATTTGTATTGGAAAGACTGAATATTGTAAGCAATGAAGTAAAGGGGGGATCAAATCTTTGTTTATAAATGAAGGACTAAACTCAATCACCCGCCACTTGATTGTGGTTGGATTTAATTCTGACAAACATACCGTATTAGCCAGAGACATTTCACTGTATTGGTCTGGAAATTATTATTGCTATGCTTTAAAAAAAAAAAATCTCCAATACAGGCTATGTCCCTTGTTTGAAAAGTGTGCATAACTGTCATCAGATTCACTCATACAATTCAAATAAATGAACTGGCTATAACAAGACCCTTCAGGGGGAGCGCACCCTAGGCACTCTCTGCTCCATTCAAAGCCAGGATTAAGGTCTGTTTAAAGCACCGAGTAGCAGAGGAAGTGGTTACGCCTGGCCACTGGTGAGCACTGTGCCCAGCTTCCACTGCAGAACCACGTCCAGAACACGCTTTCTTCCCTCATACTTTAGGTATACCAGAGGGCGTCTGTAAATGGTGTGCCTAACAGCAGTCTGGCCAAACAGGTCGAGGAATAGTTTGCGTATTTCTTTGACTTTCTCTGAGCCAAGCTACAACGAACCCTGGTTGGTGTCCTCTACTTTCATGTCTAGTCACAGGCATTTTAGGTCATTTTTTCCTCCCTGTTTTATTTGCTGTTAAACAACGAGGTAAGGGTTTTGTATACTTACTGTATCAAACTCTTGTTGTTTAGTGTCAATTTTATTTTATAATGCTGGTTGGACAGCCATCAATAAAATAGATGCAAAAATACAAGATAAAAATGTGCTAGAAAATACAATAGTGCCGAGCAAACTAGCTATTTTGCATATGCAATACCAAGTGAAAGATGTGGCAACCGCACGTTGCTCATCAGCAGTATAATCTAGTATATCTCCTTTGTGCTGAACGCACAACTTGCCTTTGCTGGTAGTTTCTTGCTTCATTTACTGATTTATTCAGGAAATCTCGAACTGAGATGCCAGATGCCAAACGTGTCACTGTACTGTATGCTATCAAAGATTCCTTCATCTCTAAACGTTTCCAACAAATTAACACGCATTAAAACTCCCAGAAGGTTAGTTCTGTAGAGCAAGCAACTGTGTTAACATACAAGTGTGATGTTGACGGTTATTATTTCGCTGGAAACTGCAAGTGAACCTCAACCTCAGTTAACATGAAAAAAAGGCAAGACGGTATACATTATTCTTCCGTGGTTCCCCTTAGCGATTCCCAGGCCGCACTGAGTGTCAACTCCGCACTGCGTGCAGGCCTGCATGTTCACATGACGTGTTCTACACGATACTGACAGGCCCTCAGTCACCTCGCGCCGTTATAAAAACACAGCCATGCCAATTGTTCAGCGTGAGGGAAAGTGACATAAATACCCGTTCAGAAATAATGCTATTGTAGCTCTCATCCAGCAAACATAACCAAATCTCTCCCGCCTTTCATTATCATTTACATTGCTATACCATCAGGTTTGTAGTGACAGTGTAAATTTAAGATGTCATTTCACAGATTTGGCATTAACGTAAATTATTTTACTCGTTTTCACACCCCGATTATTCATCATTTGTAAAGCTTGCAGGGGGCTGCGCTGCTCAGGCGGACTGCAGTTGCCCAATGGAGTCACTGTTGCATAACTTGAAGAATACCCAGAAGGCCAGAAACACTCCCTCCCCGAGTGACGCCATGGACAAATGTACATCATCCCTGCGGGACTCCCAGGCGCAGTCAGCACTGCAGCGGTCCGGATTCGATGCCAGACTGTGTGGCGCTTCACCGCCCCGAGGACCAGTCATTTAGTTGGACACAGGTCCCGGGAGGGCCACAACAATGTATTTTATGAGGCAACTGGAGAAATAGTTTGATAAAATTATTAATGGTAATAACTAATTCACGTTCAGATTTGCCTGTAGTTCGTAATGGTGCCTTCTCTGCCTTTTTTCCCCAGCAATTCATCAGACATCTATGGCACATTGAAGAATAGAGGAACTATAGATTTGTTACCATGTTCCGAACTGAAAATGCGCTTTAAACAAAAAAAGAAAAAAAAGAAAAAGTCTAAGCTGTGACCCCTGTGGGCTTTCCCTGCCAAGACGATGATATACAGCAGGTACGGTGAGCAAAGTTCAAAGGTCAAAGGTTTCCCTGTGCAAAGCTCAAGCCAAACCTAATCTACAAAGAAAGTGGAGCACAAACCTGGAGAAACGAGCCGTTTGAATTCACGACCCAAGACACACATATGGATTAACCTTGCTTGTAGCAAACTGATTTAGGTTTTCAACAGAGAGCTGTAACCTGCTCACTAAACATTAAATTAGGGAGCACATTCGGTTTCACTGACCTCACTGCTGTTTCTAATACGCGGCCATTAATGCTGCACATCATCTTTGCTGGGGCCATAAAACAACAAGTTAATTATCTACTGCTTCACCTCTACGTTTATTTTATTTTTACTGAACTGCAGTCAGTAGCAGTGAAATGGTTTGTCTGATTTTCCCAACATAGGTTTTATGGGCTCCTAAGGCTTTGAGCTCACGTACAATGAGCAATTTCTCTGAAAGAAAAAAAGCGCTCATTTTTATTTTTATTTTTTTTACATGTGGAAAATTTTCCATATTTACTGGATTCCTGCAGAAAAATTAAAAGACATTTCAAGATCATTTTTTGAAAATTGAAACGACTGAACGTACTTAGAAGGGAATTTAGTTGACGGTTTAAAAAGACATGTTTCAGCTTGATAATGAATAGATAGATTTATCAAGGAAACTGTTCTTTGGGAATAGTGCCTTTGGAAACGGGTGCCACTGAACACTTAATTTTAGCCAAACAGAACATAGTGTGATATTTAAGTGAAAAACAGAATGCTAAACTAAATGTAACACTGCTAACACTGCTAAAATGAAATAACTATATATACATATTAACTGCATAAGCATGCCATCTAGTCAACACTTGGGCACCAATTATAGCCGTGTCTTCTTGGAAAGGTCTCAGCCAATATTGTGCACCATAGACGTTCCATTTCTACTAGGGGTGTGAAGGTACACGTATTCATAGCTAACCGTTCGATACTTTCGATTCTTTAGCAGACTGAAGTAGGCTAGGCTTCCCTCTAAGATTTGACTGCATCTTGTAGCATCCATTTTCTCCTCAATTGTGACAAGCTTCTGACTCCCTGCTACTTGGAAGCATGGTTATAATAAGACACTGTGATCACTATGCTCGACAGTAGGCATGGTGCTGCCTGTTATACACTGTATTGGTAATGATCCAGGGGAAACGCTTCACACTCTGACCAAAAAATTCTAAATTTGTGGATCTGTGGTCGTCTGACCACAAATCCTTTTGCCATATGTTTGCAGTATCCCTTAAATGTGTGGTTGAAAACTCATATGGGATTTGAGAAGGATTTTCAGTAATGGCCTCATTATTTAAGCTGTCATACATGACAGCTTTAAGCAGTGACCAGTATATTATTGACTCATAGACATGGACATTTTCTCCCAACTCAGCCACTGAACTGTTTAGAGGGACAGTCATCTTGGCAGTCTCTGGCCGATACGGCGCACGTTCGACTTACAAATTTTTAAAAAATACTCCGTATTCACTACTGGAAAAGGTAATTATTAGACTAAAGACTGGAGTACCTTAAGGCACCTCACTTTTTTTCAGTTAAGGTCCTGAACTCTTAAATGCTCTCGTGAACAATCTGATTCCTCTCCCTAACAGGCTTAAATCTGCAGCCTAGTTTTTATGAATTACCCCCCCCCCCCCACCCCATAAGGCCCTGATACAATTGACCTATTACAGCAACTGCAAACTCGGGGGAGTGCTTTGGAGGTATCAAGCAAGAACGAAGTAGAGTGCCTTTACCAGAATACATTTTAAAGTCTATGCCTACACCCCTGGTTTCAAAGACCTCCAGGTGCTCTTCAAGAAGCCACAAACGGCCACTCGCTATGAATAACAACACTACTACCATGACCAACTAACAAAATTAATCTCAGTCTAACAACTTTATAAAACTGTGCAAAGACCAGGAGAAATCTGATAAAAACCTGCTGCTCCAGAAAACTACTTTTAATGGACAACTTCCAACTGGTACAAAAAAAAAAATCAGATTAAGATTTTCTTTGCCCTCACAGTATTAAAACAGGCCTTTTTTTACCGCTGAAAACACAGCGGGTTCTCTCGTGGCGGCCAGTGGCACATTCGGGTATGCGATCGCGGTATAGTTTCCACGTCCTACACGCTCGTGTAATCAGAGGAACCTTCAAAGCTACACTTGCCCTGAGCTGAACCGCCGGAGCGCCACATTAAGATTCACTGAATAACCTCAGCAAGACAGGGGCCCAACTGCAATGCACACAACTACAGAAAGAAAAAAAAACAGAATGTGAATGAAATCAGTTGTGAATCATGCTGTAAAGCAGTAATATCACTGTAGCAGAGCTCAATGTTCTCTCCGCAGAACATAATAACTACTCACACATGTCACTGGGTATAGGACTCTAGTGTAATCTGACGGATAGGCGTGCAATGCTGCACATAGATCATACAGCCACACGTAACTGAAGGAAATGTTAGTTAAAATCTGTTGTAAATTATTTTGAAAATGTGCCACATGGACTAAAACGAATATTCCACGCCCCTGGATCTGATTGTGTCCTGAAGCTGGCACTGGCATCCACATTGGCACAAGGCACCAAGAGGGACGGGACGCTGCTTTTATTGTGGAGCCATGTTTACAGGGTCTGGAGCCTTATTTAGAGGCTTTCCCCTGCCCAGTGGTTTCCAGACTTATCTAAATACACAAGTTTGGTCACCAGTGGGTGCTCCTCGTGAAATGCACCGGAGATGGAGCGATGTGACGATTCACATCGCTCCAGAACATTCTGTCAGGCCACTTTGGAATGGCCGTCAACTGGATGCGAAGCATCGGTCTTCGAGAAATGTGTGGGCTGTTTTGTTTTTCTTTCTTTAAAGATTATGCCGATTTTGTGGTGAAAAATGAAGAAATGTTGGGTACACAGAAGGGGGATTACATAAAATAATCACACCTGTGTGTAAATCCTGGATGGGATAAAGTAAGAAAAAATCAAATCTCCAATGCAAGAGAAGGGAAGGGAAAATAGCATGCTTGTAATCTGACTTCCGAGGGAAGTTACATCTTCAAGTAATATTAAAAACTATTAACATGTTATTTTCTCTTAAGAAAAATACATTTTCTAATTATTTGCAGAATTTGTAAATGGATATTGGTAACCTGGCTAGCACAGGAGGAAGTTCACGTAAGCTCATGGCACACACTAAAGTCTCATTGACCATAGTTGCTTCACACATTGCGGGCCTGTAAAATGTCCCTTGGTAAAGATGTAAAGTTTGTATTGTTGAAATACAAATAGGTGATGTCAGAATGGGGCCCCAGTGAGTTTGACACAAAGGAGAAAGAAAGGAAAGGAAACCTGGACTGTGACAAGGGTGCAAGCTTATTTTCACACTTGTCCACACATTTTGAAAGGAGACCACTGGCCATCATCAAAATCAACATGAAACCTTGTGTTCGGGGGGCAGTACCTTTTAATGTAGCTGTTTGTTGTCCCACATCTCCCCTGCACCCACTCCCATTCCCACACCCACTCCCACACCTACACCCGCACCCACTCCCACACCCACACCGTCACTAAGAGCTTGCCAGGTCTGACCATGTTTACAGGACAGGAGGTCCAGCTTTGATCTGACCTGAAAAGCCACATCATTTCTGATGACAATCAACCCGGTTTCACACTCTGCAGATGTAGCCACCCACCAACTAGTCCAACTGTCAGGGGAACGCTGAGGGGAAAGAAATGTTTAAAAAAAACGCATTTCACGTAGAAAAAAAAAAGCAAAAAATACTGTGGGGGGGGGGAAAAAACAAAAAAACTTACAAACAGCATTTTAGCGGTTGTTGATATTTAGGGGTGGGGGAGGGGTTAGCCGACTTTATGCTTTACAGATGGTGTCCTATGGACCAGTAATAAACCGAACAATATCCAGAGCAACTACTGAGCAGCCAGGGAACATAAGGACACAGAGCTAAATGATGAGACCCATTCAGGACAGTCATTGTGCCAGAGTGCCTCCAGCATCAGACATGAGACAAAAAAATAACTGTTGCCCGTCCAACGTAAAATGTCCTCACCTTCTTTGCTCACTTCCTCACCTTCTTTGCTCACTTCCTCCTCCTCTGGTCTGGCACTGTCCTCTCTCCTTTGCTTAATGGCCAAGAGATCCTTCTTCAGCTGCCTAGCCTCCTTACGCAGTTCATCGCTGTGGACAGGGCAAAAACCAACACATTCCAATTCATTTTTTCCAGTGTGGTAAAACTACTGGGAGCAAAAAATATATCGGAGATCTGGGAGCTGAACACGACCCGCCATTAAATACATTAAATCTTGAAATACTTGAAATAATCGTTTCACAGATTATTGTTGGGCAAGAAAAAACACAGGTGATGCAACTTAAGTATACACGTAAAATAATTATATCCATCATGTAACTATTCTTTATTTACAATATAGTTACATAGTGACGGCTAAATAGGTGAAATATGCGTGTGAACTGAGAGACTCCGAATGAAAAACGAATGAGCCACATTGGCCTATCAGTGCATACAAGGATCATACAAAAAATCTGCTCTGCAAGTAAACAGTGAAACCCTCCAGGTTAGTTGAAGCGGGAGGATTCTATATAGCCATCGTATACATCTTATCATCAATCAGGATAAGATGTCGTACTGGGGGGGAGAGGGTGCCACCATGCTTCAGGCTTTCCTGATGCTTTCAACATTGATGGGATCTACGGAGGAATTTACATGGACTTTCCAAAATATTTTGAATTTTTTTGTTTATTTTCATTTCCTCCCCACACCACACACACAAAAATATTTCACTGAATTTATGATTCCTGCAATTACATCTTGCCCACCAGTTTGTAATCAGCGCATTTCATCAGTTTAACTAATGCTCTTGTCTGAGCATCTTGCTGGATGTGCTCACAAAGGAATTAAAAAAAAAAAAAAAAATTCTTTAAAGAATCTTTTTTCTTCTTTTTTTCCCCTGGGGCACAGCATGCGGTACAGTCCATTTACAAAATAAAAGCTTTTTCTTTCCAAATACAATCCTGGTGAATTACAAAATGCATTAATACACGGCTGAATAAAGGCGCTATTAAATCTTGGCATTCGTTAGAGTCCATTACGTATGTTCAGTATTATTCCCGTATTGTCTGTACTAATCATTTTATGTATTGTTCCTGCGGTCTTGCTTTTGTGTCTAATTTACAGTTGAGCCGTTGCCAGTGCTCTCCACGCCGGTGGAATGACAGGACGTTACAAACAAACAGGTAGAAAATAAATGGATGTTCACATAACTTTTCTTCATACTCATTTATTCTTACAAATGGATATATTTAGTCCTGGCTATGCTGAATTTAGACCACTAATGATATATTTAGTCCTGGCTATGCTGAATTTAGACCACTAATGGACATACAGCTTTTCTACCGAGCACTATCTAGTCATTTCATAACATTTTCCTGTTATGATGTCAATCCATACATTTCAATTAATAGTCAGTTATGTTCTTAATTATAGTTCTGTCACACATTCAGGCTGTCTGTTGAACAATGATGGAACAGTAACTTGTTTAAGTCTGCTACTGAAGACGACGACATTATTTTCATGGAACTTAAAAACTTCACATATCCCAAAAGTAAAATCCGTTTAACACTTTCAGTTTATTATTTTAAAATATCTAATGAATAAAATGATTCCAGAAATTGATACACACAAATAACGGTTCACAAGGTGCACAAGTACAATTGCTTGAGCAAAGAGGCAACGCCCTGGGATCGTCTTCCCCTGAGTCCGAGTGGGCTGAGACCAAGACAGAGCACACTGTCTTACGGCCGTCTTCAATGAGAAATCCATGAATGGATTTCAGTGATATTAGATTGCAGGTTATGGGGGAAGATCAGGATGTCATATGAGAAATGTGGCTGTGTGGGTTTGTGCCTCAAAGCACCGTTAACTTCCTTTAAAAAGCTATTATGATTCACCGACCAGCCCAAGAATCCATCTCACCAATGTTTCCGACATGCCATCAATATTAAGCATCCAACACAACACTGACCAGCAGAAATTCATTTTATATTTATATGTATCAGTATCACTATTGCTATGTAAACTAGGACCTGCAGTTTTAACTAATATATAATATTGTAATAGTAGCCCATAGAGCTTCTGCAAAAAGTATGTATAACTTTACTGCCATAATAAGTCACTGTTGTTCTTTCACACGGTTAATACAGTAAGTGTCCATGTCCAATACAGTTTAAGTATTTTAAATGTGCGCGGGGCAATTTTAAAAACAGTGTTGAGCACCTCATCCAAAGGCAACATAAAAACATGAAGCATTCAGACTCATTAACGAAAGAGCATTGAGCCAGTTGTTCCAAAACAACCTGCTCCGAGCCGCTCGCTTCATTAGAGCGTGAGCACGAGACGGGGCTTTGCGTGATCATTAAAGCAAGCAATAAAGGTGGCGACCCGACTTCAACACGAGCATCCAAAAACCAAAGAGGAACATTAACGGCGAGAGCTTTCCTCTCTAATAAATCGAGTGGCGCCTTATGGGAATGAGTGTTCGCCACGGCTTCCAGGCCGTCCGGGCTTCTGGCACCACAACAAGGGAGATGCTGCAGCTCGGCCCCGTTAAACCCCAGCCCAAAACGCTTCATATCATTCCGGGTAAAAAGGCACCTATCCTTACCCTGGCGGCGTAGCACTGCTGCAAATAAAAATAAGACCAAACGAGGAGCGAAAATTGGCCAGGGCCTGTCCACCATATTACGAGACTCTGGTGCTGTGGTCAATTGCTATGGACCCCCCATCCCTTTTCCCCAACGCAATGCTGAGGCAGTGAATTGAACGACTTTAACGTTGAAGTTGGACGAGGTGCTCAAGACCGTTTTTAAAATGAACAACCGCCGCCAATCTGAGAGAACATCCAGACCGTGTCCCGTTACCATACGACGCCTGCTCTCTTTCGGTTAATAATTTTAAACTTACAAATAATGTAAAACACAACGGCTATCATCTATACCAAAAGGTCAACACAGAGATACCGCAATAGGTTTTGCTCCAAATTCAGCAGCCAATAGCCATCCCACTGATGATAAAAATATGAATGATGGAACATTTCAGATATGCAATGTTTTATTGGCGGCACACTCTGAAGGATGCAATAATATGCTCTCAATTTTAGATGGAAAAAACTGGTATAGACAGACAAAATTGAATCAGGCCAGAATTCAGATGCAGGCCACATGACACCACGAAACTAATTCATTTTATAGGAAGATTTCGCTTTTCTTTTTCCTGAGACTACAACATTTTCAAAGGTCACTTTAGGTGTTAGTGTACAAGAGACCATAATTCTATAAGCTACTTTTATTCTGTGCTGTTCGGTGTCCACGTACGCCACTCGGTGATCCTTCCAGCAATCACAAAGGTACCAATTGCCCCTTTATCATGGAATCTAACCAAGAAGCTGAAAAGGATTCCATTACCCTCTCACAATGTGCTGCTCCCCTGTTGACTCTACCAGTGTCAGTCATTCCTCCCCCAAGACATACAACTCCTCTTCTTACTCCTCTTCTTGTGACTACGATAAACAAGTGTACGACTCCTTGCCAACAGCAGTAGGCCCGCAGTGCCGTTTGCACATTCATCTCACAGAGTGGGAGCAATTCCCTCCGAGCGTCAAATTGCACAAAACGGTTTAGCCCAGACCTTGGACCACCTCTACCAAGTGCTCGGAAACCGTTTTTGGTTTCGTGAGCGCAAGACGACGCCAATTAAGCCATCAATCCCCTCTCTAGTGCAAATGAATGTGTGATATGTGGAAGCACCCCAACATAATTTAAGCCCATGGGTGCCATTTGTGTCCAAACACAATTTTCCATCCAGAGAAATATAGCACCTTTCAGTCTCTCTCTGGTGACTAGTTTGTTAGCCAGCACCCGAACCAGGTACAAAGAAGACTGAACACAGTGAAACTTTCCGTATTCCTGCTCCACGGAACCCCTTGAGTGCCTACTTGAGAGCTGAATTATTTGTACAAGAGTATTCTTAAACTGGGGTGGAAAGGAGGGGATAGAGAAGGGTCTTCTAAACAAGTGTGAGAGAAAGTTGTGAAGGTCATCTGTCAATTCCCACCTCCAAGTGGGCTGACATATTTCTAAAGTTTAAGCCATTAAACTATTTGCTGCATACGCCCAAAAGCCCCAAAATGTTTTCAGACATTACGACCTTTGCATGCCCCACTACTCCCGCATACCACACATTTGTTATTGTTATAATGATGCCACTAGTGACACCCAGCTTTCAGACTAAAGCTTTAACCTGCTGATAAAGGCAGGCCACACTGCCAATACAGGCCTCCTGGGAAGCAGCGGGCCAGGCTGGCACACGGCCAAGGCTTGGCTCGTAAAACGCGAAGAGGGGGGCGGGAGGCTTGCATGGAGAACGACAGCGATTCCCCCGCGTTATTGTTCGCTTTAACTCTGCCGAGAGCGCTCGCCAGTTACAGAGCAGGTTATCTTGTATTGGGAAAACAATAATATTTTTATATAGACTGACATCTCCGTATTCATCCCGCCTCACGTCGGAGCCACAAAGCACAGGTAAGCTGCACTGCCTGGGACATAAGCCCAGAAACACGTGAAGCATCTCCTGCCGAAACAATGGCTGCCTTTGTTCCTCACATCTGCTTCTCCTCTCTCTCCTCTCTCTCCCCTCTCTCTCCCCTCTCTCTCCCCTCTCTCTCCCCTCTCTCTCCCCTCTCTCTCCCCTCTCTCTCCCCTCTCTCCTCTCTCCTCTCTCTCACCTCTCTCTCCTCTCTCTCTCCTCTCTCTCTCCTCTCTCTCTTCTCTCTCTCTTCTCTCTTTCTCTCTCTCTCTCTCTCTCCTCACTCTCATCCTCAACTCGGGCAAAATAAATAATTGGGAGCATCAGATTGATCCAACTATCAGGATGCAAGATTGCTCTGTATTTTCAAATAATATATCTATTATTATTACTATTATTATTATTATTTAACAAGCATGGTTTGTTATCCCCTTTAAAACCACTTCTACTGCCCTTCCAGTGCTCATAAGGTGGGAGGTATAACTTCAGCTGACACCGGGAGGTGAAGTACTCTACAGTCACCACTCTTCCATAGATGAAATCCAAACAACCAGTCAGCTACAGCTCCAGGGGCCCATTTCTGAGAAGCAAAGCTCGCTCCGCTGTCTGTCACTGCTGGAACCCTCTGAAGGTCGAAGTCTATATGCTTACTGCCTCGTCCCAGCCCGGGATGCCAATCTCATTTCCTGTATCGTCCAGTTTGTTCTGGGAAGAACGGCTGGGTCGAATGAGGCGGCAGGATATGGGACAGGTCACCTGAGTTGGGGTCACAGAAGTTTGAAAAGCCGACTTCGCTTCTCGAATTTAGCTCCGGTTAGAACATTGTGCTAATCCGACACTGCTCACTTATCCCTCTTACTTCACACAATGCTGCATTGCACCCTGGGTAAACGGATTGAGGGGAATGTCCCATTACATTACATCACATTTTCAGTTTCCATTTAGTCTTAATTTCTTGTTTTTCTATACAAGTAAATGATAGGGACAACATTGTGGGTGGCCTCTGCAAGAGCAAGGTAGATTAAAAGCATTCAATTAGGTTTTGGGGATTAGAGCTATGTAGAAGACGTTGTTTGGACTCGCTCTTTCACCAGACCTATGTCATGGCAATGTTTTCCGGCACAACATTCATTTCATACCTGTATCATACACACATGGTACCTGCAGAGGTGGAAAGTCCAAGTTCAGAAAGTAAAAGTCCTCCCCAGTATTTTGTTCCAATTACCTGCATTTGCTAATTAGCACAATTCTTCAGTCTGGAGGTAAACCCACCTCTAGGTACTTGTACCATACACACCACTCATCAATTATTTTTTTACTTTTACCTTCCGCTGACTTTCTTTTGCTCGTCGCCATCAAAACAGACATGCCCCAGGCTTGGAATTGCCTTGGCATGAGAACCAATCCGGTTTTTTTTGCAATATGAAACCCAAAAAGGCACACGTAGGCCTCGTTGAGGATAAAGAGATTTAGGGTCAAATTTTAACAGTCCAACAAGTGCCAGGTACATGTAGGAGGTCAGGAGAGGTTACCTTCAAAACTGCAGCCAAAGCTGAAAGCGCACACAATTCATTACGATGAAGGCCCTGAACCATTCAGGAAGAAATGTATCGTTTTCATAGAGCACATTTAATTTGACAGAGAGTTCTGTTTAGATAATGACAGTACGTTTACAAATGAAAAACATAGGTTTGGTTAATTTGGTTAGTCCTATGCAAATAATCATTAATATTAAGCATTCTTTTGAGACTATAAACATTGTTGAGAGGAATGTCACACGCATTATGCATCTCATTAAACCCATGTGTAAAGATTTAATAATAATACTCATTATCATCTTCATTATAATTGTAAGCTGCTTGAAAATAAACAATGTCATTTTACATTCTTATTATTTCTAAATATCATCACCAAAAAAATCCACTGGTCCAAAGTAACAGTAAAAGCAAAGGTGATTAACTAGTCACTGCCAATTACTGAGCTAATGGTAAATGCCGTTTAAATGTTCTCAGAACATTCCTTTCTTAGAAAGTGAACGGGTAAAAGATAAAATGATTAAGCCGTGACTGCCAATGGATTATATAATAGTTAATGCAGTCTAAATGTTCTCAGAATGTTCTTACATTCTAAGAAAGTAAACAACGAGGGATGAAATAAATCACCAATTAATCAAGACAAAGCGCCTTTGCTCTGAAACACATTCATGACTATAAGCATTCAACAGGGAAGAACATCCAACAAACTGGTCATTTTGCTTGCCTTGACCTGCTGTTGTTTACAAACCATATAAGACGTATCCTAGGCAACAACCAAACAAGCACGTCCGCGGCCCCGCTGCCAGTAAAATAGAGGCCAGATAAAAATGGGAAAAAGACCCATGAACACCTGTTAATTCACTCCTCAGGGCCAAACAATTACCTCAGAAAGCTTGAAACATCACTACCTGAAAAATCCTTCTGTTCCACAGGTAATATCTTACTCCACTGTCTGAATGAGGGGGGGGGGGGGGAATGTTCACCTTAAAAACTGCATTCCAGCTGTAGACCAGATCAGTCCGATTTTTCATAAATGTTTTTTTCAAAAAATTTAAATAAGATTTAAACAAATGTTAAATTAAACATGTTAAATTAAACAAAATAAAGACCCTGGTATGTGTTAAACAAAATGGAACTGTGAAATGTTTATTAACCAAAAACAGGCAGTACACAGCTGTTGCACTGTGACATGAAAGCTACTGAGCACTTGTAACACAGTCATTGCTGGAATTGTTAGTTTATCACCGTCTTGAAGGTAACTGTGAATTTCCCATCATTCCCTTATAAATTCTACTATGAAACAGTTACATTTTGACTGCCACATTTCTCTGCATCTTTTCAAATCTTCAGAAATTCAACTGTATGTTATACGGTATTAGCAATTTAACAATTGAACTTATCTTGGCGATGTGCAGACTCAGCAAAACATCCTGACAGACGTTTATTCGTCTCTCTACACCATTCAAAGGTGAATGAAAATAACAGACCTCAAATACCTCCATATCTGTTATTAGCTTCCTTTGGGCAGCAGAAACCACATTACTCACAAAAGCATCACCTCCGTTTCCTTAAGGCCCATGTGCTTTGTCTAAGGCCAAGCAAACCACAAACCACAATGTGTCCCATAACGTTCACAGAGAAGCCAGTATTTTTTTATCCATTTGGATTTGTTTTTGACAGGTTTTTTTTCAGTAAAGAATTTATTTTTATTTATTTATTTGTGTTTGGAATTTGAAATACTCCAGTTTGGAAGAACATGCACTTGCACCTGTGTCCTCAGGAACGTTGTGTGCTTTTTGTCACTCTGCAATCCCCCAGCTGAGCTGCACATTTACTATGCCTGAGCAACTGACAGAGACAGACTGCAGCTGATCGACCATAGGAGTCATTAATGAGCAGAGAGACGGTGAAAACATTGCTGACTTTGTTCTCCGTTCACTGACCCCCCCTCCTTATAGCAACGGTATCGTTAATGAAGTATCTTGTGGGGACTTGTGGCCGCAGTGAGAGTTGCACAAACCTCAGGTTCTGAATTACACACATTATTATTCAAGCAATAAAGATTGCAGTGGTCATAAAATATGGGGCTCCTGAATGGCTCATTTGGTGAAAGGCACTCACCACAAGCAGTCTGAGCCCTGCGCAACAGTTTGAGTCTGGGCTAGCTTTACTGTATCATTGGCCCACCAAGTGGCAGAACGCAATGGGCTTTGTGCCACCAGGATAGTGGTGTATAAGCCCAGGTTGGACATGCACCACAGGTTACCATTGCATAAGCATTTTCACCTTTTTCTCACAGTTAATGTGGTATTCATGTTATGAATGGATTGGCTATATCCTTATCACTTAGACAAAGGACCTGCCTGGAAATTCAGTGAAAGGTCATCCTGCGAGATACCTGGAGTGTTAGCACCGGAGGCTAAACATTAATGTCTTATCTGTTTGCAACTGTTCCCTGTTAGTAACTGCGATGAACTCATTTCTTGGGCTGCATGCCTTTTTTTTCTTTTTTCTTTTTGGGGGTGGGGGGACATTCAATGTGAAAAGTATGATATTCACTTATAAAATATCTTATGCCGTTTTGCTACCTCTTAGTTTACTTGCCAGTCTCTTTCTCGCTGCTGTGAATGATCTAACATTGCTGGTCACAGTTGTTGGTCATTGGTAAACTATTTTAAAATTGTCTGGCAGTGGGTCTGAGTGTCTCCACACTGGTGCATACACACTGGTCCACATTTATTTTTCCCTGAAAAGGGTAAACGGAAGTTAACCAAGCCATTCCTGAAAGGGCAAAAAGCTTTAAAATGCCAACATCAGTGAGCACAGAATTAAGTGTGAAATCACAGAGCGGTTTAGCTTCAATGCTAAGAAACCTGAGACCTGCCATTACACCTGACATTTTCCAACCAAAACCAGCCATTATATGGGCTGTAACAACCGTGAAATGAACCTGCCCTTAGAAAACTGTAGAAACAGCAGTTTAGATTGGGAATTTGGGCTTAGCGTAATGTTTGCCTCCACCAATAAGCTTTCAAACCAAAAGCTTTTGTTTTAAAGGGCAGAGAGAATGCTAAGTCCTGAGTACTTATCATTCAGGGAACAATGCAGTGGGTGCACTGCTGTGAAGGTGACATTAAACAGTGTGGCATCCTCCGTCCATCACAAATAGCACTTAAAAAAAAAAAAAAATATATATATAATTTTTTTTTAAATTAAACCTACACTTGCCATTACCATTGTAAATCAAAATTTTCGAACATAATCCATACACACATTATTTTGCTAGGTGCAATTATATTTATTCTATGGCCTTTTGTGCAGATGCCAAATTTGGTCAATCCTCGCCAATGTATACACCGTTCTATTTAAGGCTTTATAACTCCAAGAGTGAGCATCTCAGAAACTAGGAAAATGGCTTAAACGAAGCAAAGTCATACCATTTACAACGCTAATGATTAGTTTATTGTCATAATTTTGGTAAAAAATAAAGTACCACGAATTTTTTTTAGTTTGCAATGCAATACTGAGGTACATACTAAACAATACATTTCCTGGATCATACGCTCCTTGTCCACAAGTGTGCAAAATCATACGGTGATAATTATGCCAGAACTACTAAATCTATGATGCAAAATGTAAGCAGTGTACCCTGTTGTCCCTTAGTGCCTCCAAATCTACCCAAAATGGCTAAATTACTGCTGTAAATCATAAAATAATAATATATTTAACCACAAATAAACCACTTTTTTATTTTCAAGTGGGAATTACTATCATTTCCTCAGTGTAGGGAGATAGATATGAGTCCAGAATCCTATCCAAAACCATAATCGTTTTGAATTTGCATAATGAAACACTGGTATACACACCTAATTATGTAGCCTAATCATTCACTCTTATAAATACCTCATACTCAATAAAACATCAATTTTTTCTGTACTCTACAGTATTTAATCTTTTGCTGCATGCCCTGGCATGACATTTCTCTGTGGTGCGTTTCACAAATATTGCTTTTTATAAACACGCCAAAGAATATTTTACATTCATATAGCACATATCAGCACACAGTAAATTTTAATGAGAATTGCAAGGGTGTGTTCCAATTACTAATGTAATTTTACCCTAAAAAAGTGGAAATAATCATGATCATGATTTGCAAATTGTTCAAGTTGAACATTCTGAATAAAGGACAATGACCTGAGGACTTTGAAGAAACAGTTGGCATGTCAACGTAGCCTTCATCGTAAAGGAAGTGATCGAGTGATCGCAGCTACTGACTAAATTTATTTTCAACCTTTTCAAATGTCTCATATTTTACTACCCTGGTGCAGTTTTCCATAAATCCTGGTTATTTAAGACAGCATCAAGCCGTAGCGCTGCAGGTTCAGAGACTGAAAAAATACATGAGTGAAAATACACACTGCTTCTAGAAAAAGAAATGATGTGTCGTCTAGATTCAAAATCCATAAATGTGAAGAATTGCTTCTAAAATACTCTAATAAAAGATGAATATTGTGCTGCTCTTAACATGTATTTATTTTTTGACATGTTGACAAAAGGACGTGAAGCTTTTACCTGTGTCTCAAAGTATTTTTTTGTTCCCATGTCTACAAATACAATATTGCTGCTTGCTTCACCTTGGGTGGTTATAAAAAATGAAACCCAGACAGAGCTTGGATGGACATGCTGAGAATTTATTAATAGACACTGGAAAGACCATTAGCTTTAAGTCTGCTTGCTACGCACCCCCAAAAAAATAACTTTCCTGAGTTTTCCACTTTTCTTGGAATTTGAAACAAAGTAACAGAAGCAGTATATATTTTTAACCCTTTGAGGCCCATGGCCATCTCACAATTTATCTGTGGTGCACACTGTACTTGAATAAATGCGTAAATCCGACCATTGACAGTGCTTGCAAAAAAAAGTTGCGTGGACGTGAGGGAATGGTTAAATATAAGTTTTTGAAAAAAAGAGGTGAAACTCGACATCCCAAAAAAAACAAAAAAAACATGGGAGCCGTTTATTACCCAGAAGCAAGAAAGAAAAACTGCCCCTGTGAATAAAACGTCTTGTTTAACGGGGGGAATCTTAGCCCCTTTCAGAATTTATTAATGAGAGCCCCGCTTTGAAGAGGAGCCAGAGCGTGCCCCACTGTCTGTCACCCTCGCTCCCTCTGATCCATCAGCCAGAGAAGGGGGACTGACACGGCCACAAACACAATAACAGCCATTCAACACGTCCCTTCCACCTGCAAGCGCTTCAGCAGTCGCAGTCCAATAAACCCGCCGGGATGTGGCCAACCAGCTCTGGAAGCCCCATATACATTCAAAGCCCTCCGAGTGAGAGAGGGGAGAAGAGAGCGAAGGGGGGGTGGAGAGAGGGAGAGAGAGAGAGAGAGAGAGATATGGAGAGAGAAAGAGGAGAGGGAGAAATAGAGAGGAAAGAAAAAAGCTATTTCTGGGGCTGTCAGCGATTGTCGCTCACTCAGAGAATTCAAATAAGCGAAACCCAGGGAGCTCTGGGTGATTTACTTTTCATAAAGAAAGCACAAAAAAAATAAAATAATAAAGTGTCCTGGCCACAGATCATTCCGTCTCGTCAAATCAGCGCTAAACATTAAGACTCTCCCACCCAGAGGAGTCCAGGCAGGAGCAGCCGGAGGAACTGACCCTTCGTATCTGGCCTTAGAGGACATTGTTTTGTTTTTTTTGGAGGGCGGTATCATTGTCTGGTGCCTTGACAATGTATGAATGACAATATTTACAATTGCCTGCCAATTTTTTAGACTGAACACGGCTGCCAGACAGTCTCATTTGAGGAATTAACAAGGAGCCTTATTCAAACCCTTGCGTTTTGGAATGCCCATGATAACCAAATAATTAGACGGTATAATAGCTATATTAGCTACAATGAGTGGAAATTAGAATAGGATTTTTGTCCAGAATATAACTTGACAAAAATGGATGAGTTATTTCTCTTCACTTCACTTCACTTATCTGTAAAAGGGTATTTCAATTCAGCTTTTGTCTTAGTTTTTTCATGCGCTGTTTGTCTGTAATGGGACGGGGAAGCGGGCTAGAGATTTTTCAGGGCACTCCTGCTGCTCTTTTGATAATATTGACGAACTGTCTAGTCGATATAATTTTGTTTGTGGTCGTCACCATGGAGACGCATTCGCAACATATGCTCGGGAATGTCCGTTGGATCTGCAGACTGCATCAACAAAAGTTACAATCGCTCTTCACCGGAGTTGAGGATTTCGGAACTGATCCGGGAGTGCAGGCAATCTTCAAAAGGTAGCCAGGGAAGGAGAACATAATGCGGGGAAGGAGTGAGGAGACGACTGGGAGGATTGACGCAGTTCGGTGCTCCGTTTCGGCAGTGGGCAGAGACCGCGTCGCTGCGTGTATGGAGGAGAGTCGTGGAGGCAGAGTTTGTGTGTTGGCTGCTTGGTGACACTGGACATCTCGGGACAGCGGGGCTATTTTTTTTTTTTTATCATGGCTGTATTGCAATTTAATTCACTTGATTGATGGAATGATTCTGTTGGATGTCTTTGTTTGATATGTTTTTTGTTTGTGTGTTGTGTGTCTACCCCACTGTATGTCTTTTTTTTGTTGTTGCTGGGGCTACAACTGAAATTCCCTTGCGGGAAAATAAGTTATTCTATTCTATACACCAAAATAACACATTTCTTTTCTTCTACATTGTATGAAACAACAGGTTGACAACAGTAAACATGATACTTGATTTAACTAACTAAAAATACAAAGTCTTGTTTGGGTGTTTTTGGTTGAACTGGGTCTCGGAGAATGTACAATTACCATGAATATGAATAAGGTTGACAGAGATCATAATTGACAGGGATCATAATTATAAAACGGTGGCCTTCCCGCCACTCCATTTTAATTCTCAACACAGTGCTCAGTGATGCAATGTCAGGTCACTGATGGAAACAAAACCAAGCTGGATTAATTAATGAGCATGTCCTGCTCAGTCTTTTCATGAGAGCAGCCATTTCATGCAACAGGGTAGAGGGGTGGGATACACAGCAGGACAGATATAGGCCACGACCAAAAGAACAAGATGGCACTCGACTCGGTCCTACCATTAACTTAAAACACTTCAGCTCATCATGCACGCAGACACACACACACACACACGCACGCAAGCACACAGACAGACATAGACACACACAGACACACATAATGTCTCAACAAAGGTTGCCACTGAAGGGAGATGGGAAGTTTGAAAATGAAAGAGGAAGTCTCTTAATTAAAAAGATGACCACACGTTTAATTGAGGCGGCCGACTTGGCTCTGGCCTGCCGATCAAAAACGCCCCGGAAACCACTTCCTGAATGAGCTCCCACGCTGGGCAGACACGCCACAGAGAGTTGGAGAATCCGCATACCCCGGCGGATCTGAGGCACACGGGACAACTGCCAGGAGCCAGATTATCCCCGACGGTTCCCCACACAGAAAATGTCCCGGATGGGCTCCTGATCTCCTTGACCTTCCACTGTGAGGTTGGAAGAGAACTGGATTATGGCAGATGACATGTGACAGGTGCAGCCAATTACCAACTGGGATCCCGCATCCCAGGGAAGGAGAGCAGGGGCTCAAAGTCACACTCCTCTGCTACCTAGTGTCACCAAAAACATGGATAAATGTAGACTTTTTCATAAAAATAATGACGTGCAAGATGACTGGTGGACATCAAAGGCAGTGCCCACAGAAGCAGCTCTCATTAAGGTGAAGTCTGACGACGGTGGCCGTGTACACGTTCACCGACTGTGGTAGTTTGCCAGACAAAGGAAAAGAAATCCAGGCATTAAGCGACTGCATTGAGTGCAGCTGTGTATTCATCTGCAGAGGACGCTTGGCCAAAGAGAAGCCCTTCACAGCTGTAGCTCCTTGGTCAAGTCCAATAGAGTGGAGATCACATTTTTTGTGTGAAGTCTACCGATTTGCAATGCGAAATTAGCCTGCAGAAATAAGCCGTTAGTTAAAATGAATGAATCTCCTTTTTTTTCACCCGCCCCCTTCACATAAGAAATAACTTCGTTATAACACTCGAGTGTGGTCAGAGAATCTAGATCGAAGAAACACTGACGAACCAACTCTGGACGTCGTACTCCTCCAAACAACACAAGTGACACGAGAGAAACCAGGGAAAATTGCAAATGAACAATTCTCTGCCTCATTTGCATAGTTGTCTTTGCGTTTAATCAACTACAACTCCATCCTAAAACTACGTTTTCCGTCCTAAATTATCTAGCTATGAATAAGGGAATAAATGTAAGCAACATCAGGTCTTTGAGATGCTCCTCCTATAATAAAACAACGTGCCACTGACTGCAATGAGAGGAAGGTTCAGCTATCAATCATGTTTAAAACACCCAATTAAAATAAAGGCAATGAGAGAAACGACTGGGAAAGATGTGTTAGGCTCCGCCTTCACAGAACCCCTCTCCCAAAATAAACTTCTCTAAACCTGTAACCAAGCAACAGTACCTGCACTGTGTGTCACTACCAGCCAGAGATCACATTGGTTATAATGTCACTTTCAGGCTTTCCTATGACAGCAACACTGTAACTGGAAGCCAAAGACCGAAATCACTGTAAGCCACTCCAGCGCTCATTAATATTTACAACAAATCAAAGACTGCAATTTAACTTTAAATCTTTTTGTATGCACTTTTGCCTCGTAAAAGAAACCGCGAGGCAGAAGTGCATACAAAAACATCTGTACGGAATTTTGCAATAAGCCATGTCGATCTGGAGCTTAATTCCAGCCTGGACATATTTAAATTAGAGAATACAACGTATTTTTCACCCACACAGAAAATACAGTCACCCCAGGTCAAGTCCTGGCCAATGTAACTTCTCACACAGTGTCATGAGACCTTCACTTCCGAGATAACAACCAGGGGCCTAAATTGCCATATTGAATATAACAGACCGCAATAATTAGCCCACCCTAGGGAAAAGCCCACTGAAATAGTGGAAAAGTTGAGCGGCGTGCATTACTGCAGAAAGCGGGGGCTGCATCTGCGCGTGTCAGGTGGGTGGGGGGTTAACGGGGTGCTCGGGCCGAATGGTGAGCCGGGTGAGGGCTTTCACACGCCCACACACGAAGAGCACCACCTGGCCCCACTCACTGGGGCTCTGCTGAGCCGAGCCAGATACCGTTTTTATTTGGTACAAACATATTTTTTAAATCCAGGTCCATAACTGATCTAGGGCTGCAGTTCCGGGAGGGGGGGGCTAAAACCTCAGCCAGTGTAACAGGCTACAGCACAGAGTCCCTGTGTATCGCTGTAAAACCTCAGCCAGTGTAACAGGCTATAGCACAGTCTCTGTGTATCACTGTAAAACCTCAGCCAGTGTAACAGGCTACAGCACAGAGTCCCTGTGTATCGCTGTAAAACCTCAGCCAGTGTAACAGGCTATAGCACAGTCTCTGTGTATCACTGTAAAACCTCAGCCAGTGTAACAGGCTATAGCACAGTCTCTGTGTATCACTGTAAAACCTCAGCCAGTGTAACAGGCTACAGCACAGTCTCTGTGTATCACTGTAAAACCTCAGCCAGTGTAACAGGCTATAGCACAGAGTCTCTGTGTATCACTGTAAAACCTCAGCCAGTGTAACAGGCTATAGCACAGAGTCCATGTGTATCACTGTAAAACCTCAGCCAGTGTAACAGGCTACAGCACAGTCTCTGTGTATCACTGTAAAACCTCAGCCAGTGTAACAGGCTACAGCACAGAGTCTCTGTGTATCACTGTAAAACCTCAGCCAGGACAACAGGCTATAGCAGAAGTAATTTCAGGCTCTCTTCAGATCCACTCCACAATATAAAATATCAGCCGAAATAAAAACGTCCAATCACCTGCCGAAAGGCTTAAATAAAAAGGCAATTAACGGAACTAACAGCCACGGCACATAAATACAACGGCCGCAAGGCGCCCGAGGCTCAAGGTGCCTCCCACAAAATCTGTGTGACAAATGCGAAGGCAGGCCCTGGCCAGGGACCGTGGCTTTACATGAGGAGATCCCAAATTTATTTGTTGGCCCTTTCCTCTGGTTTGACTTGCGGGCCCACACGGTGCCGTGTGCGAATGCATTAGCAATAACATAATTGAAGATAATTTGTTTTCTCTAATCATAACAGCATTAAATTACAGATGTTAAGTAAGGAGAATATGGAGAGAGCCAAAAGGCCTGCTGGCAGGAGCAGTAAACGCCATATCCCAAAGCCATATGGAAGCGTTTTGTTTCCCCAGTCATGGCCTACCGGTTTAACAGAAGTGGAGGCTACCACACAACGTTGCTTTGAGAGACCTTCTTTAGCACAAGGCAGGCAAAAGTCTCTCCAGTATATAAATGCCCTTTACGATTTGCCCTGCACAAAGAGGCACACTTGACAGTGGCAATAACAACAGCAATAAAATCCTGTTCTGATATCGCCCAGTAAGATCACAATAAAGTACCGTTTATAAGACCACCGATTAAATTACAAAACACAAAAGCACTTACACTGTGTAAAAAGACATTGGGGGAGGGACAACAAACCTTTCTTATTCCTTTAGAAAAACAGTATTACAAAATGACTACACCTACCGCTCTTTACTTCAAAGTGAAATATCGCCGTTTTATTTCTCTCTGCCTTTCTTTCAAACGTTATGGTTTTATTTTGTTTTATTCTGTTATTGTAAAGCACATTCAACCTGTTGCCTGAAACACTTAAAATAAAGTTAATCATCATAATGTTTATTACTTACCTTATATTTAGTGCGATAACCTGTGTGGAGGGTTGACAGATGGCTCCCCCTGCCAAGTCTGTTCAGTATAGTAACGTCCCCCATAGTCTGGTATCAAAACCAGACTGTGCCAGTGCTGACAAAGGCTAACAGCTCTGCACAGATTGGGAGGGTATAAATTGGCTGGATTGTCCGTATCGCATACGCAATTGCACTCTGCCTGTACAAATGCACAAAAGCGTACTCCTTCAAAGAATACCTCTGGGTATTCCATATTGGGAGAAAATCTATGATTGTCAAGTGCCACAGTGAACTAAAGCAAAGCCGAAGGTGAAACTGCACCAGTAATGAGAGATTCAGTAGATTCTGGCCAGTCAATCATGCTTGGAGATGGAAAGCTCTGGGTTGAGAGAGCTTGGAGACGGAAAGCTCTGGGTTGAGAGAGCTTGGAGACGGAAAGCTCTGGGTTGAGAGAGCTTGGAGACGGAAAGCTCTGGGTTGAGAGAGCTTGGAGACGGAAAGCTCTGGGTTGAGAGAGCTTGGAGACGGAAAGCTCTGGGTTGAGAGAGCTTGGAGACGGAAAGCTCTGGGTTGAGAGAGCTTGGAGACGGAAAGCTCTGGGTTGAGAGAGCTTGGAGATGGAAAGCTCTGGGTTGAGAGAGCTTGGAGATGGAAAGCTCTGGGTTGAGAGAGCTTGGAGACGGAAAGCTCTGGGTTGAGAGAGCTTGGAGACGGAAAGCTCTGGGTTGAGAGAGCTTGGAGACGGAAAGCTCTGGGTTGAGAGAGCTTGGAGACGGAAAGCTCTGGGTTGAGAGAGCTTGGAGACGGAAAGCTCTGGGTTGAGAGAGCTTGGAGACGGAAAGCTCTGGGTTGAGAGAGCTTGGAGACGGAAAGCTCTGGGTTGAGAAAGCTTGGAGACGGAAAGCTCTGGGTTGAGAGAGCTTGGAGACGGAAAGCTCTGGGTTGAGAGAGCTTGGAGACGGAAAGCTCTGGGTTGAGAAAGCTTGGAGATGGAAAGCTCTGGGTTGAGAGAGCTTGGAGACGGAAAGCTCTGGGTTGAGAGAGCTTGGAGACGGAAAGCTCTGGGTTGAGAGAGCTTGGAGATGGAAAGCTCTGGGTTGAGAGAGCTTGGAGATGGAAAGCTCTGGGTTGAGAGAGCTTGGAGATGGAAAGCTCTGGGTTGAGAGAGCTTGGAGATGGAAAGCTCTGGGTTGAGAGAGCTTGGAGATGGAAAGCTCTGGGTTGAGAGAGCTTGGAGACGGAAAGCTCTGGGTTGAGAGAGCTTGGAGACGGAAAGCTCTGGGTTGAGAGAGCTTGGAGATGGAAAGCTCTGGGTTGAGAGAGCTTGGAGATGGAAAGCTCTGGGTTGAGAGAGCTTGGAGATGGAAAGCTCTGGGTTGAGAGAGCTTGGAGATGGAAAGCTCTGGGTTGAGAGAGCTTGGAGATGGAAAGCTCTGGGCTGAGAGAGCTTGGAGATGGAAAGCTCTGGGTTGAGAGAGCTTGGAGATGGAAAGCTCTGGGCTGAGAGAGCTTGGAGATGGAAAGCTCTGGGTTGAGAGAGCTTGGAGATGGAAAGCTCTGGGTTGAGAGAGCTTGGAGATGGAAAGCTCTGGGTTGAGAGAGCTTGGAGATGGAAAGCTCTGGGTTGAGAGAGCTTGGAGATTGAAAGCTCTGGGTTGAGAGAGCTTGGAGATGGAAAGCTCTGGGTTGAGAGAGCTTGGAGATGGAAAGCTCTGGGTTGAGAGAGCTTGGAGATGGAAAGCTCTGGGTTGAGAGAGCTACCTCTCAGGCTGGGTCATCTGGAAGACAGGTTTGTGATTCCGCCAGTCTGGCCACTTCCTGAAGGCCGTTTCCACCGCTAGCAGGTGACGAATGGCGAAGAGCGAGGTCTCCCAGGGTAACGCAAGTAGAGCAGGTACTGAGACAGAACTGCACTTTGGTAGGGCCTGGTGGCACATGCAGTGAGACCAGCAAGACTACAGACACAGTAAATCAGCTGAAGACAAAAAGGGCAAAGACTTGGAGCTGGGTCAAAGAGCATAGGGAGAGACATGGACAGAGCCTTTGCGTTTTATAGAAGAAGAAACCTCTGGAGTACGACGGTTATATTATCTGTGAAGGGCAGCTTGCTGTAGAGCGTCGCACCAAGGTTTCCCTGCAGTCTGACGTGCAAATACATTATAAATGGTGACAGAAAGGCCATACACGAGTGAGAACTTGGTTGGGAGATCGAGCACCTCGTTTCCAGCAAGCCTTCGCCAAAACCTTTTTGGCAGTTGAGTTTCTGGCAAGTTTTGGTTTAGCATTAATGGGGTAAAAAACACTCCATCAGCTTGTACGCACTGCAGCCAAACTATTAATAAACCCCAAATCGCTGAACACCATAAATTATGTGCCCTGCTAGTGTCCACAAATTTTTACATCTTTGCAAATGTCAGATAGGTAATCATCTCAACCGTCCATTTTGTCCATCTCAGCTACTCATATTAACTATCAAGACAAAACACCCGTCTTCTCAATGGCTCACTACTGCATAGCTGAGGAATAAATGCGATATCTACATACAAAGAGCAGGCTAAAATGAATCCAGGACCAGGTCACAGAAACATTCTGCTAAGAAGCTATCGAGCGGGAAAAGGCTGTGCGCTGCGGACAAGCTTCTGCAGAGACAGCCGGAGCTCCAGCAGACTTCCACGAAGAGAAACTGACAGAGATAACCTCATTTATTAGAGCAGTCTGGAGCAAAGCTAACAGCAAAGGTTTTTACAAGAACTGATTTGTTTCATATGGATCCAATTGAAGGACGCGAGGGATAGAGTCAAGGGAACTTGGCTTGTTTTTGATATCACAACTTAGATAGGAGGAAGTAGCAGAAACTTGCTTCTTTTTTTATTTTTTTATTTTTTTTAAAAAACCACTGAGGTCATTTTTGTCTGGAGTCTCTAAAAATAAATTATAATTTAGTCTACAGTCAAAAAAATCACGCATTTCTAAGCTAACCCATTACCATCTAAGGATGAAAAACAAAAAGAACAGTCATGTGATCCATAAGGGATTATACGCAATTTAGTACAGAAGAAATTCAATAAATGGCACGCTGTTATAACAATACGGTGAATTACAAAAGACAAAGGTTTTCATGGACTTTAATCATACGTTACGCTAAGACTGGTGGGATGTTTAATGTTCATGGTAGTGTCAGCATTCGCTTTGACACGTAGACAGCAGTGGGAATCTTCTGTTCTGTTCTCGTCTTTGTTAAAAAAAAACAGCTTGTCCCTTCCAGCTAATTACCTGTAGTTTGGTACCAAGCAATCATGCCTTGACACAGCCAATCAAATGCCTGGCCTCGAACGACATTGCCGGGTGTTCAATGCCACTGCCAGAAACGTAGCTTTCGCCTCTTTTCACACAGCCCCCGAGACACTCCCAGAGGCCTTTTCTTCATTTCCGGGTGACCTTACACGTGCGCGCAATCCCTCACCTAAGATCTCGCAAAGGCCCCCGCCAAAATGCGAGTGGGAAGGAGCGCTCACTCCACTGCAACAATGCCCTCTTTGTCCCAAGCCAACACTATACCTACTGGCCTTCTCTTTGATACTGGGCCAAAACAAACCACTGCGTTGGGTTACAGCTCTTGTAGCCAAACAATCTGCGCTTGTGTTTAATATACTACAGTCTGTCTGCATTTTGCTCACTGTCAATCATCCACCAGGGGCTGGCGGGGGCCAGGTTTTTATTCCATTAATTTTAATAAGAAAAGGGTGTTTATTACGAGCAGAAAATAATGCGCAACGCACTTTAGCAACCCAGAGTTTTGGCTTTGAGATAACCCTAAAGGGGGTAACTGACAGCTACCCTTAACTGTCGGGTTACATTGACTGAGGTCATAATTACATCATGACAGGTAGCACGATTCCATTCAAACGTGCACTTGTGTCACAAAGCAGTTCAGTGCCTTAAGCTAAACACATGAACCTACTGAACAATCTCATTCGTTTTCACAATCAAAAATGGAACATTCAAATTTCAATTGTCTGCACCTCACAAAGCACTAAGCTAATTTCTGCAGGAAACAATGAGCTCAGAAACAATGCATTGGAACCAGTGATCAAGTCACTTTTACTATACTCAAGACAACACCATAGTTTATTATAAAAACCCAGAAAAAAGAAAACACTCCTTCTGTATCCCTCCCCTCATCCAATTCACACAACGGTTATCACCGTTTTACAAAAAAAAAAAACCAGTGTTTTGGACCAAAAACACAGCCGAAAGACTGCAGGAGGACTGTGGCCAGAGCAATATATTTAGGATTTTAAAAAGCGGTTTCAGTCCGAACACGCTTTACTGTCGAAGGTGAGGTTATCCTCGCATCGGGCTAGCGAAAACGTCAGCGCCAGATTGGCCATCGCACCGAACCAACCCGCATCTTATTGAAGCAGGTGGGTCAGAGACGAGACAACACTGCCAAGAACATAACGCAATAACGAGAGGAGACTTTTCCATTCACTGTCCATACAGGACCAAATGCGCTCTCCACTGACTCAAAACGTACAGTAAATGCCTGTAGATGCAAATCATCCACAAACGTAAAGGAATGCAAATAAGAGCGCAGTAAGAGCGAGGGAAGGCCAGTTCTCTGCATCCCCCCCGTACAAAACTACACCCCGAGCTGATTGGGACTGACTGTATTTTGGCAGAAGAGGAAAGAAGGGCCTCTTGCACTTGAGCAGAGGCTAAGAAAGTCCAGCTCTTTACACGCCCATCATTACCCCCACCGCCGCCACATGGAGGGCCGTCCACGACATCCTTTTTGATATTTTTACATTTAGAGCTCACAAAATGCAGTGCTTTGTGCTTTGGGAAGAGAGACAGGTGCCGCTGTGCTCTTATGGGAGACCCAACAACAGCATCCCAAAGAGATCCAATCTGGAAAGCAACGCTTTAATAAAAAAAACACACGTATAGGCATTATTTTAAAATAACTTAATAAGAACAACCACAAAACAAACTGTGACCTCGAACACACTGAAGTAGGGATCGACAGAGCTGCACAGTGTTGCTCCCAAGCGACTTCCTCAGAAAAGGTGTTTACCATGAATGCTGGTTGAGCCCTATAGCCCAGACGTCTCTAATCTAGGCTATGTCATCAGCCAATTATGGCTATGGGAGTCTTCAGTGGCAGGGCACAATTTATGCTTCTGGCTTTGTCACAATGGTGTAGGATGGGCTCAGATTAGCCGGGGTTCTTCAAGTTATCGCTGCATAAGCAGCCCCCTTTCTGCCTACCAGATACATAATACAGGTTACCTGTTGTCAGCAAGATATACAACTTTCGTCCCGTAGGCACTAATTCACTGTAGTGTGCTGTGTTGCTTGTAGTGTGGAAGATGGCTACTTGCTTGTGGGCAAGTGAACCCGAGAAGTATACACACTTCAGCTGTAAGGCTACCTGTACAGGTGTGGGTCGCATAGTGCTGTCCCACGACCAGAGTACAACTGCTAACTTCAAATGGGAGAGAAAGGGGGGAAAGATCCACACTATTAGCCTGTAGGAAGTGACATATGGATTGATAACCAGTAGGACTTCAATGAAAGACAAATCCTTATAGTGAACAAACCACTTGTACAGAGATTCATTAATTCACTAGCTTCCTTAATTCACACAATTCAGTATTGGTCCAGACGAAGATGTTTGTGTTGTTAAATGCAATTAGGCAGAAGAAATAATACTTCAGAAATTGGGTTAAACAAAACTGCTGATGCTTGAAGCTACACTTTCATAATGACACCAGTTTATCACACATTTCTCAAATCACTCATGAAGCATCCATTTCTACAAGCTTTAATGATTAAAAACAGAGAAAGGTCCCCTAACTTGAGAAATTCAGGAGAAGTTACTTTTCTCCTTTTTCTTCCGTCTGCAGTTTACTGCCAAGGATATGACCCAACAGGAGTGCAAACCTCTCCGCATAGTGAATACGCAGTCCTTGTCTCTGAAGGGTATGCAATTAAGCACGTCCCAGAGTCTATTAGTCTGAGTGTCTCCTTGGCATCCCCCGAACCCCCCGAACCCTCCAATGAGACCCACAGACATGCCTGCCGGTCACCTCCGTTACCCACGCCCGCCACACAGCTTCTCATTTTCAACACAAGTAAAAATCGTTTCCTTATCGGTTTAAATAATTTTTTTAAGGCTTGAAATTAGTCCATTTGGAGAAGCAATTATATTTAACAAGACGTTCTATTTTTTTCCCCCTCAATCTGATAAAGTGAACCCAGCATTTAAAAGCTCCTTGGGCTTACAATAAAGGGAAGCTTATATTCATAAATTCTTAACACGGTCTCCCGAGGCTGGTTTAAAATGTTGAAGTAATTACAGAAAAGGGGTCAGTGAACTCCACACACCGGGGTTACAGGTTTAATTTTCTTTGTGCGGGCTGGAGGGGGGGGGTGGGGGGGGGTATGGCGGGTTGATTCATGTGGCCGTTTACTGAAGCATCCTTCTAGCTGGAGCAAAGTAAAACTTTCCTCATTGCAAGAGCTTGTATGCCCCCCCCCCCTCCCCCCCTATTTAGCCCCCTCTCACTCCATCCAGGTCTTTACTGGTGCAGCTCTGGTGATTGCCCCCCAGTAATTCCACTTGTGCCAGTGTTTCACCTAGAGCGGGCCAGGCTGGGCCGGGCTGGGCCGGGCTCATTTGATGTGGGTCCAGCGGGCCCGATGTGCGCGTTAGGGGCGGAGGCATGGCAGTAATATCTGAGCCGTGGTGTCGCGCGGCTTCAGCCCACACCTCGGCATCGCCACCGTCGACCCTTAGGGCAGGGGTCAATAAAGCGCCGCTATCAAAATGTCACTTCCTGTCATGAGAGAGTAGTGGAGCACGTACCTCTTACTCACAAACACATCTGCATTGGATTGACCTGCTCTTCACCTCTTAGGCTGTGCTGCCGTTTAATGTTTTTATTTATTTATGTATTTTTACATCAATGATTGGTGACCAAGGGTAAAGGGTTTTGATTGAAATTAAGATTTATCGTTACACAATAGGGTCGCTGTGGTGAGAGACCTTTTGTTGCCCGTCTGCCTTTAACCAATACATGAGTCCAGTGCATGCACAGTATGTGTCACGGGAGCCATTACTCATTAATGAGTGCATGTTAATGGAATCACTCTTAGGTATTGAGGTTTTACATTTAATTATGGACTGGCTGGATTTACAAAACAGCAGTATAGGCCATGGGCCACTGTTTTTCCATTTGAAGGCAAGTACAATTTTACTGCTGTATAAACAATGACCACTTTTAACAGCGTTGGTTCACATTTCTGTTACCCTGGACTTCTACTTAACATTCATAAAAGTAGCTTTCAAAGAATCGCATAAGGGTAGAAAGAATCGCATCAGGGCAGAAAGATTCACACACACAGACGGGGGTCTGTGAAACTATTCAATCGATATTTTAAATTTCTGTTGCCATCATATCGCAGCCTCCCCCCCAATCACACTGAACTTCGCCTGTGAACAAGAATGTAATCCTACTGCCCCAGTAGTTACTACAGCAAGGCCATCATCAACCATACCAGATTTTAAAAAGCGCAACAGCGCCTTCCTCTGGCTGCTCTGTGATGGTGCATCCTGTGGCGTGCAGCCGCACGCGCATAGTAGATGGGTCATCATTCCCCACTGTGATAACGGGCAGGTGAATTAGCCCGTTTGAAACGCAGATCCATATCAGTGTATATTAGCACCTCTGAATCATAAGCCATGACGATAAAATATGATCTCCAAGAGATTTCAGTAATCCCCACGGCTTTCGCTTCAGTGTTCTTTACCATTACTTGACTGAATAATTTGTTATCAGTACTGAACCGCAGAACAACTATGATCACCACCAGAAGTGCGAATGTTTCATGGAAACACAGATGTATCGTGATCTTAGCAGGCCATCGAACACAAGGAAAGCAGCTGTCACTCAAAGGCAAGGTGAACTCGGAAAGACACTTATGTCTGAGAACTTAATATTAACCCTTTAAGGTGTAATATCGTGTCATTAGAATGTTCTTAACTGGACATTCTGAAACTGATGTTATAAAAGCAAGAGAGTTCTAGAACACCGACTTAGAATTTTGAAAAAACATTTTAAAAAACCAACTCTTTTAAAAGTGCTCTTCTAGGTGCTTCACTGTTTCAGTGTAGTTTATCTTGCTGTACGATGCAATTACCTGACCACGGACTATAATTGTCAAAATCAGAAGTTTTAAAATTAAAAACTACTTAATGTCCACTGAATCAAAAATCTAGGCAACTGATCTCAATCAGCAAAATAGTGCACCGGTATGTAACCCTACTGCTGCCCAAAAGTAAACTTAAAAGTATGTGACAGTAAAATGATATAATTGTACATCAATTTACCTCGACAAATAATCAACTTTACTGCAATAGATCCTAGCCCTTTAGAACAGTGCTGTTGGTGAGCATAATTAGTGAGCTGCATTTCTGTGGTATTGAATGAAGAAATATTTATGTTGGTTTAAATGTAGCGAAATGGAAACCACAAGCTCCTCCTTTCAGTAATTACTTATGGATACTTTGTCATTTAAGGAAAGCGCCGTGAACAATAAGCATTTAAAAAGTCATTAAAATGTGGATTTTATATTAATCCAGAAAATGCCAAACCCTCAAAGAGCATGAAATGTATTCACTACCCTTTTACCCATTTCACATCTTTTCTGTGGGACACTTTCTATCAGCACAATATTGCCCCCTGTTGGACTTATTCAGAAATCCAACACTGGTATGAAAAACAAGCTGCAATTGGATTTTAATTGATAATCTTTCTTTCAAATTGCTTTGTATTGTCCTGTAAACATGATACAAGATAAGTAAAAGCATAAATATAAATAACATAATTATGAACACTGCACTTGTTGAGAACACCCTTGCAAGAGTATGCCCTGGACTGACTGGGGCTCAGGCCCAAGTTTACCTGCGACTCGTCTTCTGTCCTCTTTCCTCCTCCATCGGCTCCGCCTTCTTCTCATCCGCTTTCTCTTTTTTCAGCTTGTTTGAGATGCGCTCCCTCCTCTCCTCCCTGCCTTCAGCATCATCTTCGTCAGCTTCAAAGTCTCCTTCTTCATCTTCATCCAGTCCCTTCACCACATGGAACAAGGAGAAACGGCCAAAAAAAAATGCGATATAAAAACAATAATAATAATAACAGCAAAGATTCTGTTCCAAATATTGCTGTTCATGAAAAGCGTTAAAACAATTTCTAAGTTATTTCTAGGCTAAATAGGGTAATAGGCTAAACAAAGTAACAAGTTAAAGAAAATAAATAACTTATTTAATGTTAATTGTACTCTGAAATACAATGTCTGTATGGAGATACAGACAAAAGTTAAATCATAAAAAATTATCATGTTAACAAAAATTATAAAACTAACAGTGAAAATGCTTCTTTTTATATTTTTTATTTTTTTAAGTCGGCAGGCTGTTTTAAAACCTTGAACTTCCAACCTACCCCTGATGAATCCCCCGCGTCTCGTTTGGACTTTTTCCTTTCGAACAGAAGAAAATATTTACATTACATGATTGAACATAACATGCATAACATGATTGAACATAACATGTATCTCGTGGCTGACCTCGTGATACAACAGAACTCCTAACTTAAGCTGTGGGGTGAGTGTGAGGTCAGCGAGGTGAGAGCTCAGTGAGGTCACTCCGGTCTCAGAGCACTGCACCCTCCAATGGGAACCAGAGAAAGCTATGAAAACCCCAGCACACCCCACGCAGCCACTCCACTGAGAGGACACATGGCTCAGAGGCTACCTCTCCCCACTGCTGCTGCGTTTGATTTATGCAACATTTCGCAAGAAAAAGAGCCTTTTCTTCCAACGAACTCTTCGATCAAGAAAACAAGCATTTTGAGACAAGGCAGTTCCTCTCCGGTATAGACGTATAGCGGCAGCATCTTATCATACCCGTCTATGGCAGGGACGGAACTTAACCTGGGGTCGTCCTTCAGTAAATCGTGGCTGCTTTTGCTTTTGCCTTTCATGGTCTGCAAGAATAAACACAAGAGGAAACACTCAAATGGAAGCTTTGGAGGTTACTGAAGTCCCTTAGCTTCTAACTCTAGATTTTAGATTCACAGCCAATCAGGTGCCAATATAGCAAGGTATTGATCTGCGCTTCAGGCAGGTCCAACATTTACTAACGAGAGGTAGGTAATGCTAAAGGAAAAAGGGCTACAGCATCAAAGTTTTTCACACTTGTGTAAGTGCTTTATCATCGCATGACTTAATAATAAGCCAATTCAACAGCATTAAATACCCTTACTCAAAATTGTTCATTTTTAATGCAACTCCACTTTAACACATAATATATACTCTTTGATAAGCATTTATTAAATAGCAGTACATTGTTCTTGGCTATGACCGTTTCATTTTAGAATAATTTATTTCCTTCTAACTAGCAATGAAACAAAAACTGCAGTTTGAACCATAAATCATTTATCAGAGGGTGGCACAATCCCTCCCAGCAGCCTACAGCCAGCATTAAAATTTACAATAATAAAGTCTGATGTGTGAATTCTAATGGAGCCTTAAAATAGATACAGCCTTCAATGACAACAAAATGATAACGGCCGAAAACACTTACAACCAGCCTCTAAAACATTAAATAAATAAAACTGTCAGTAAAGGTGAAACTATGGTAATACAGGGTGATCTGTAGTCCAGCACATTGGATTTTAAATGAAACAGTGACTATGAGGTTAAAGCGCAGACTTTCAGCTTCAATTTGAGGGTTTTTATATCCATATCGGGTGAACCGTGTAGAATTTTGCAATTGTCGCATAGCACACCCCCCATTTTAGGGCACCAAAAGTAATTGGACAAATTAACATAAACGTAGTCATCATATTTAATATTTGGTTGCATATCCTTTGCGTGCCATGACTTCCTGATGTCTGTGATCCAACAACATCAAAAGACTCTTGATATCTTATTTTCAGGTACTCTTACAAGCGATAGTATAACCTCTGCATTTGAATGGATCTCTGTGGGAATTGGGGGGTGGGACTAGATTAAGCTGTAAATTACACAGGAATAGTATGGAACAGATGGTTGGCTAAATGGTTGTAAGTCATCAAGGGTCTGAGGTATCAAACGAGCCTCAAACCATCGCTCTGCTGCCAGATAGGCAGTACATGCGGATGGATCACTTTAAGGGTTGTTTCTCCTGACTTATTCAATAGAAAAAGTGATGGTTTGAGCCTCATAATTCAGCGCACTGCCCACATGATTACCTGACTGACTTTATTCACCATCTCCTCCTCCTCTTCCGCCTCCTCTCCAAAAGACAGCAAGCTGAAGTTCCTGGTGGGAGACAAATGTGCTATTCTTTTTAGAAAAACAAAACGAACAGTGGGATGCCCTGGAAAAATTATGCTTAGGCAAATGTGAATATGCAACAGTGTTGGAGGTCCGGTCTTGGCCTCGAGGCCGTTTTTAAAGGCCTCTGCCTCAGAAAGCAAGGACTCAGACTCGGACTCGACCCTTCCGGACTCGATGGTGACAGTTGAAATTGTTCTGATAATACAGAAACCAACGCAAACGTTACGGTGCAGCTTTATGAAACACGCCTAGGAGCGTAACTAACTCATAAGTAAAGTTTGCGTTCTTCGTTAGAGAATGAAACTGCTAAATATCCCAATCACAGAGCAGCGGTTAAACTACAATATTTTAGCCATCTGTTTTGACATAACGTTAAACTGATAATTTATCCTCTTCCCGCGTCCTGGCTTTTTCATTATTTTCCAGTGTCTCTTATTTTCTTTGATGTCTGAAAATAATATTTGTAAGCACTCGTATTTATCAAGCCAAATTACATTTACAATGCCATCTCAATTTACAGAATTATACAATTCTGAATGTTTTATTGGATGCTCTGCCACGTGTGCAGGCATAAATATAGCAGATGAATATTTTCCATGATATGACAAAAAAATATGAATGAAAAATGAATGCTTTATACTTTATAAATTTGTCATTGAATCCATTTTAGATGACCACCCGATACTAATAGTACCCTAATTTTAATAATTAAAATGTTTTAATATAAAAAATCGGATCGATAAGCAGAATCGATAATGGCATCGATATCAATAAAATCTAACGATTCCCATCCCAAGTATGGCATCGATAATGGCATCGATATCAATAAAATCTAACGATTCCCATCCCAAGTAGGAACAAATCGCGAGCGTGTATCACTGCATGCATATCGGTATGATCGCGCTGCGATATGTGTTTACGCCATCGGCCGATATAAATTATGTAAATGCAGCAACGTTGGACAGTGCGTGCATACACACTACACAGACTCAGACTGTACTAGACACATGCATACACATTACATTACATTATAGGCATTATAGGCTTATCCAGAGCGACTTACATACTTATTACTACATTTATCCATTCATACAGCTGGATATATACTGAAGCAATGCAGGTTAAGTACCTTGCTCAAGGGTACAACGGCAGTGTCCTACGTGGGAATCGAACCTGCAACCTTTCAGTTACAAGTCCAGTTCCTTAACCATTATACTACACTGCCGCCCCAGCATACACATCACAGCAGCAGCAGCAGCAGCAGCAGCGCTCTTCATGCATTCCATGTATACACAGCCACCCCAAAGAAGCGGCGCACTTTGATTTCTTTTGATTAAAAGAAATCTGAGCTATCGCTATAACAGCCCTTTCACACATGTGAAACTAGAAGTGTTACTGATACATAGTCATAAATGCACATGAATTCCAGCAAGAAGACAATGCGCAAAAAGGGCCAGAACATCACCTTTCAAAAAACATGTGGTACCGTGGTAAAGGAAAAACATTTTAATACGTAAACTAATTAAGAGCGTACGCGCGGGCTTACGAAAACGTGTCGTAAGTGTTTTTTTGGGGGGAAATCCTTTATTTCAATTCAATTTGATTATTACACTGAGCCTCTTTTAACATTATGCAATTAGAATTTTCTCCTATACCCTTCATGGGTGACTTGAAATAAAATATCATTGTCAATTTGTCATTGCCATGAACTTGCAGAAAACACGGCATCGCAAAACACGTCCAGTTCTCAAAAATATACCCATTCTGTACAAGTCAATATAATAGACATACTAAATATCCTTTAATTTTTGATACACGGCATTCACTGAACTGTACAGCAAGCTAGCTGCTGTCGTTGTTTTAGTTTTATTGTCGTTCAGTCAGAGTAACTATTTTCGCCAGTCAGTGTGGATAAAAGACTAAACGTTGTCTGGTTGTCCAGTCGAGTTAGGTCTCGAATAAGGGATTTCCATGTCGCTGAAACGCAGCAGGGATTTCCGTGCATGTCGCTAGTCGTAGCAAGCTAGAACGCTACATACTATTATATACACCCGCGCCACCGTATCGTAACACGGAAACAAAAACGTGCGCACGGGTACTTGTGTATGTCCTGTCAAAGATCTTTGGTACCATGTACCATATCATTGAGCTTTCCTTGCCACGCCATATGAAACATCAACCAAGTTTTAAAATGTCTTAAGTTCTCGAATAATATGTTTTGGTTACTATGAGCACGAGGAGTATGAAGAGAACAATCCAGTGGATTATAGTGCATACATACTAGGCATTATTTGCATTTTAAAATATGTCAATCTCGCATTGTGGAGTACAGACATACGCAGGTTTTTGAGTGACGTGACTTCCGAGATATTTAACGTTGACTGTATGATGTTGGTATACTGGCAGTGCTACATTATATGTGTTCACTTGTTCATATACAAACAGTATACATACATGTATGTATAAATTGCACTCAACTCAGCTTACATTTTGGCACAAATACAAATTTTCCCTGTCTGGAACTTATATACATACATGTATCTAGGACTTTTAAAAAAGCATTAAATACAATTTAAGTTGGGAAATATACATGGTAGAATTTTTAGCACTGGACTCGGACTCGGACGGTGTGGACTCGGACTCGGATGGTGTGGACTCGGACTCGGACTCGGACTCGGACGGTGTGGGCTCGGACGGGTGGACTCGGAAGTTGTGGGTGGACTAGACTACAACACTGACATGCCATGTTCTGATCTGCAGGTTAATCATTTCGTCTGGCAAAGAGTCTGACTATGATCAAAAAAAGAAGAGATCTACAATTACTTACAAGGAAGAGTCATACACTGGTCACCAGCTCAGAGGTATTAACAT
The DNA here is from genome assembly GCA_022702515.1 of Ilyophis sp. 1 JC-2022. Lineage (NCBI taxonomy): Eukaryota > Metazoa > Chordata > Actinopteri > Anguilliformes > Synaphobranchidae > Ilyophis > Ilyophis sp. 1 JC-2022. Next base: position 17,068,332 of record CM040394.1, read on the forward strand.
TGCTGTCCCTATGTAATCAAAAATAAATTGTCAACAAAAGACAAAGAACTCTTTGAGCCAAGTATTCGTTCCCAAGGGGAACTGTCTGCCATTTGTTTAGCTTTATTCACTGTCTGTAGGGATGGGATAACCTCTGCTTTACCTCCTCCTTCCTACACTTCTCTACAGAGGAACTAATGGAGGCTAGAGAAAGATCCAACAGCACACTGGCTGCAGGAACATAACAATCCTCTGTGTAGTAACTTTTCCAACTCTCAAATTATTTCATATCATGTTGCAATAAGTCCAGAGAGCCAGCCGCTCTGTACCTACCTATACATAATCCTACTGTATGCTTTTAGCTTTGTGAGCTCTGGACAACAGTGTGTGCTATATTAAACCAAATATCATAAATGTGTAGGGTCTGCTATATTTACCTCATCAGAAGAAAACAATTATATTGATCGAAAATATTTTTTTGTCTTTTTGTAATATTGAACGAAGCACTTACTTTGTTGCTTTGGACTGTGACTTTTTCCCCTCTTCCTTATCTTTGTCTTTTTTGGCTTTTTTTATTTCCCTCGGAACGACGTCATCAAACGGAGAATGCAGAACCTGTGAACGTGTTATAAATACTGACACTGTAAATTGTTGCCAAGACAACTGCAGTTGAGACGTAAGGAATTCTGAAGACAAATTTCAGCGACGACCAACGTATTATTATTAAAAATATATAAAAAATAACAATGAATGCTCCGTTATGGTACAGACCTCGGCGGATCGGATCTTGTGTGGATTCAGTGGTCTTTCATCGCCGTCACATTCGACTTCCGCCAACCTGAGCATGTTGTACACGGTATCGCCCGTGACCTGTATCGTAAGACAGACACCAGCCCTTCCTCAAAATGAACACGCTTCTGCCGGGAAGAACACAGCGGTAATACGGCAGTATATTCTCCGGACATTGAAGACAACGGCAAGAGCCAGGTTAATGTCAAATGTAAGCACGGTATTTATGACATTGTGGTGGACATCTTATTTTTAGCATGAAAAAAAACTGTGGATAATTAATTTCAATCATGTAAGCTCTATTGGCCTGATTTACTAGGACCTTTAGCGGGCACAAAACCATTTAGCACACGCAAAACCAATAACATGACCAATGATTGGTCATGGAATTTGTTTTGCATGAATCATTGGACGTGTTATTGGTTTTTGGGTGTGCTAAATGGTTTTGCGCCCGCTAAAGGTCTTAGTAAATCAAGCCCTATGTGTTTTGAATCTGACCACCCACAGCAAGTAGCTGAAACACATAGGCTTCAGTGTGATACACTGCTTAAATCCTAATAACTTGACAAGGTGCATTAGCCTGAAAGAATATTATGTGCCAATAGTGCTCAAACTCCCCAAAAACATAAATAACATCACTAGCTTTGATGGAGGCTTCAGCATCTCTGTATGCATGTTGACTTGGGCACAAAATAAAAGCGGTGCAGTTGAGGTTTGTCTTTTCTGGATAAAATCAAGCACAGCTTTGCTTTGCTGACCCTGTTGTAATCCTGTTGCAATGCCACAATTGCCTTCACTACACTGTACCTCATTAATTCCGGGAAGTGCCTTTACAATTAATACTTACTAACTGCAAACTATCAACATAGATTTTAAAAGCAGATGTTCCACAATATTGTTAATTTTATGATTATATTTAATAAATTTTTTCATGGGTTTTCCATGTTCAAATTACATGCAAAAATGCAGTGTCAATGAAATAATTCCATACGTGAGTTCACGTTCCTTGTATTTAAATATGTACACCTACAGCGTACCCATAATTATAGTAAAGGAGTATCTTCTCTAAAATTGCAGTTGCTGATCAATGAACAGTTGATGAACCTACAACCTTTCAAACATTATTTATGAAAGCTTTCCGTGTCTGAAAACAAAGGCAATGTACAAAAATGTATTCTACCGATAAACAATGAGAAATAAATATTTCCGATACAAAATGATACTCTCAGGAGGGTACCAAGGTAGAGAACATACCAAGATATTCCATCCAAGGATTGTGGAAATATACATGGTCAGCATACCCAATAAAACATTCTTGGGTTTTGTAGGATGGGTATTCATTCAGCTATTAAACCTTTGATGGGTTTAATATCTGAAATGTTTTTGCCATTCATTGTATGTTGTAATGACTTCCCAGCACCAATTAAATATATGCTCAAAGTTTACTGTCAGTGCTCCTACAACAACAGCCCAACCCAACAACCATTCCAACAACCCGTTTTCCCTGTGCTTTTACCTTTCCAAAAATAGTGTGCTTATTATTGAGCTCATCTGCGCGGCCAAGAGTGAAGAAAAATTGGCTGCCATTATCGTGAGGCCCTGCGTTTGCCATGGCAACCAAACCTCTCCTGTTGAAGCGCAGTCTGGAGTGGAACTCATCCTGCAGGAAGAGAACCAAAAAAATATCAAGTATCTTTCGGTTGTATTCTATTTTTTTAAATTGGTAATACTCATAATTATCCCTACTCAGAGCTTCTGCAACATTGTTACAAAAAGCTTTGTGATTGGCATTCTGAAGAACCTAAAAACAAAATAAGATGAGCATCACTGCTCATTGCAAAACACACACATACGTTCTCATTAATGTTCATGTTGATTTTAACAATGAAATTAACCTAAGAGAGTATTTACATGGATATGCCAAGCACAGACCAAGTAAATTAACTACACTAAAGAACTACAATTGATCTATGATTACACAATAATTAATCCTAAGTAAAGGTCATCCTGATATTAGCAAATAACTTACTGACTTCATATGAAGTAATTTATCAGATTCTGGGTGACTTACAATACACATTGAATACTGAATTCTCATTACATTCTTTCATTATGGCATTTAGCAGAAACTCCATCTAGAACCACTTGCATAAGTGTGTGCAGGTGCATGTGCATAGACAATTTCAGAATGCATCTAAATATAGAATGCATTCTATTTCCGGGACGACTTACTTTATAACAAGAAGGCGTATTTGTCCAGAAAGACAGCTCTTTCATCATTCTACAAAACGGTTAGCAGCTATGCCTTCTAGGTGTCGAATCGTACTGAAAAGGTGCGCAAATAAACATTCTCACCTTGAATGGACGTCCATACACAGACTCTCCACCTGTCCCCGTGCCTGTGGGATCACCCCCTTGAACGATAAACTCTCGTACCACACGATGAAATAGTGTTCCATCATAGTAACCTATAGCATAAAGCAAAGTATAAGCAGATGTGGACAAATGTCCCACTTTTAGGTAAGCTTAGGTAAAATTGCAATTTCGTTATTAAATTGAATGTTGATAGCATGCAATGTATAATGGTCGAATATTCAGTCATGTTCCTTTCACCAAATTGCCTGGAATTAAGATCAGGAGCCCTACCTACCTTCCATACAGAGCTGAACGTAGTTTCGACATGCCTTTGGTGCCTCTTTGGACCACAGCTCGATGTCAATGTCACCAGCTGATGTCTTTAGCAATACCTGAAGAAGTAGAACACTTAGCAAGCTAGTAACACAATGTACAATTTACACTGCGTAATTGACGCTAACAAAAAAAGAAACAAGAACCATTAGCCAGTTAGCTACAGCATGCACATATTATTTCAACAACTGTAGTGCAATAAATATGCATTGGCATATTTCTTGTAACGGTAGCCAATTATTGTAGGAATTAGTGCTAATGTTATAGTGTGTATGATGGTATCATATTGAGGGATTGTCATATCATTGGACAATTCATTAGTTAGTTATATTCGCTAATTGGGAATTTGAATTTAAAGATCAGTGTTTGCAAGCTCGCTGCTTGCTAACCACCTACCCACCTTGCCGTTTGTCGGTGGCTCCTGGATGTATATGTTACTCATTTCTTCGTTTGTATATGCTGCCGACTACAACATCGATAATAAAAATATATATATATTAACTCGATAGTATTTTAAATCAGTCTGAATACAACAACGACGATACTCCTTGCAAATGCCTCCACGGTCCACGCTCCACAACACAACTTGCCCGAATGAGAATCTAACTTCCGGTGGCGCTTCCCAACAGTTTCAAAATAAAAGCACAGTAAACTAAGCCAAACGAAGAAACCTTGATGTACTTGGACGATTCATTCAAACATCTGGACAATTTTGCATGATTTATGCAACAGAGCTTTCTTTTTCAAAAAAAGGTAAAACCATTTTTTTGTGAGGCATTTTTTAAATCAATTGAACAATTTATGTTGACGTTGTAAGGAAAGCGTATAGCAATCTTTCTGGGAGGTGAATGCAGTCATAAACGTTCTACAGCTTTCAGTTTCATTTAATTACATTTACTAATTGCCTTCCAATACCAAGTAAATCAGTTTTATTCGGCTTTAAAATAAACCGGTAAATGTTTTCACTTTTCACCAGCGCGCCCCTTGTGTTACATTATAATAAATCCCTGAGGAACAAAAATAAAGACCATAGACACACGAGCTATCAATCTAAGGTTGATTTCGGGGAGTTCGTACTGTAGAAATCCAACGGTTGCTTCTGAAACTAATGAGATAAGTTTTGTCAACATGTATTTTATTGTATTTTGTTACACGCAGACGCAATGTATCCAAGTGGGCCGAGCTTTACAGATCGCTGGTACGGCACATAAGTTTGATGTTTCCTGTCGGACATACATTTTAGATGTGCTCTCGGGAAGTTTTGAAAGTGGTCTGAACAGGAGTCCAAAGAGAACTGTATGGCTGTCCCAGGTAGTTATTTTACTGTTTTACTAAGTCCAAAAGCATATAAACGTGATTCGTAGATATACCCACGAACTTCGCGAGATAGTATTAATGAATTTGCTACGATACAGACTATCGCGCTTTTCTTTCGTAAGAATGCCAGCCATCTGCCGTTCTAGAATGTGTCTGTGATGGCGAGCTCGCGGGAGTTTGAATCTGAACTGTTACTGCGACGCTGAGTAGACGGCGTGCAAAATTAGCCAATTCACACCTTAATCTTTCATGTTTGTTTGCTGTGTAACTTAGTGTATACCGTGGAAGGACATTTCAGTCCATCAAGTCCGTCTGTCGCTACTGTGTTTCTAGCTAACGACGTTCTAACTTCACTTGTTATGTTATGTTTTCTATTCTGGTTTGGTAACCTTAGTACATTCGTATTGCGAATTATGGAAGTTTACAACTTATTTTTCTTGATTTTGTGGGCGTAAGAAGTTGAATTAATCATTTTTGCCACGTGCAATGTAGTGTGTTGGCAGCCATGTTGCGCTCTAATGTAACGTTAGCCTCACTGATGTGAGCCGAAATGTTGCCGCTAAATTGATTTGCCAAAAACCTTAGCTAATCTAGAATGTTACAGTCTCACAGAGGTAGATAATATTCGATAATTATATATAATCAGAATATAATAAAAGCTATGCTCTCACAGGCCAAATAAGCGTAATCTAATGTTTGTAAAGATATTATTATATGATCAAATGTAACGTACACGATGTTAGATAATTGTTCTCGAGACATGTCCTTCGCTGACAGCAAAAGTAAAGTAAAAAAGTAAAACCTGTATTTAAATTTTTTCCCCAAATGTTTATCTCCTCATTGCAGGTCCAAACAAAGATAACATCAGAGCAGGATGCAAGAAGTGTGGTTACCGTAAGAAATCCTATACATTATTTTTCAATCGTGTTAAGTCAGAACATTATGTATAATCAGCGCCTATCGAAACCCGAATACTATATTCGGAAATGTACAGATAACGCGTTGCGTAGAGTATTTTTTCTTCCCGATACTGACCAATGGGAAAGATGACAATAGTGGGGGAAGGTGAGTATTAAACGCCGGAAGGATAAGTGTACCTATTAAGCCCACCCAAATTTAAGTTTATGTATCTTATGTTGTCCAATTTTCTTGCAGAAAACTACTAAAAACATTAATCTTTCAATTGTAAAGCACTGTAAATCAACTGATCATTTCTAATGGAAATACTTAAAATCATTGAAGATGTTATTACATGCCATTGTTACTTTTAGAACATGTTTTCTTTTAATCATTTTGAACAATGACAAACGGCTCCATAGTGCACAGGCTACGCCTGGATACATGACCATCCAAAATTCAATAACGATAAATCTGATAGACTTAAAATACATTTCTTCTGTTTTGGAAGTTAAATAAAATGTACTTTTAAATGTATTATCTTTAGTGAACTACATTATTCACATTACAGATTAAGATTAAGCATATTTATCAAAACCATATATGCAGCCTCTTCAATAATGATACATTCATTAATTCATTTTATGAGGAAAATGGAACAAGACTGAGAGAATACCAGCACACTGCTCTTATGATGCAAAATTATTTATTACATTTATTTTAGCCGGTGTGCTTATATTTCCTAAATTATGGATGTGTTTTGCGGTGGGAATCACTAGGGATCTCACAATATTATCCCAATACGTGGGCCACAATACGATACTATTGTGATTCTTTGCGTTTTTGTGGTACTCTTAAGTGTTGCAATTTGGTTCTGGGATATGTTGCTATTTTTTATTCATTTGTTTCTCATTTGCCTGCAGTAAAAAGTTGAAGTCATACACCTAAAGAGGAAAATATGCTAAAACCCATTACACCCCATAGTAAAAAGTCTTACATCACCTAATTTCACTTAAAACTTTTACTTGTGCAAATGAAAACAATGCGCACATAGCAGGCTGTGAGGGAACAAAACATGCAAGAACATAGCATCCCTTCAGCAGCTTTAATTCATTTCAATAAAAACTTGATAGTGCAATTGAATTTCGGGGGGAAAAACTGAAACAAACAATGAAAATGGTGAGACTCACCCAATTGCAGCACCACAATGTCAGCAGTTCGTGACAAGCGGCAGTTTCAAATGGTGCATGCATAACATGTAACAACACTTGTTTTACATCAAATATCTTAGTTACATCATCACTGAACGAGCTAAACAGTTTGGTGTAAATATGTACCATATTTATAAAATTTAGAATGTGTCATCACATAGACGCTCGATTGAATGAAGATGGTTTCACGATAGTTTTGCTACGACAGGATAGCTGCAGCTTTGAAGCAAATGGAGTAGATGGCTCGCTTGCTATCCATGATAGAAAACATACTGTGAGACCATTTTGACCCAAGATCAAATTGAATATTAATGCTAAAGTTATATTAAAGTTATGCGAGTGACAGCAAACCCACTGGCTTGCTACTTCACTAGAATAAGTGCGACTAGAATAAGTGTCTGGTTGCAAGGTAGTCTTGGGCAATTTGCTGGAATCGTGAAGTAGTTTCCATTGTATTGTAATTGTAATGTTTCTTCCCAGATGTGTGTTTTTTTACGGGACGTGCGGTTATATAATTTTAATGCACTCTGGAGGGTGGTTCTCCGCATCCATGTAGTGCATTACAATTATAACATGAAAATAACATGCATTATAAAACATGTATGTATTGCTGAAGAAAGTATCACAATACTATACTGTATCGATTTCCCCTCCACTCCTCAATGTGCTTGAGCTTTTGTGAAACTGAGGATATTAGAACCCACAAAAAAAAGCTCAGTTGGTCTAACCCATATTTTGCAGGGCAGTGAATTTTGACGTTACTGAGTTAACCACTGAAATTTACATCTTTTATGATCTAGCAGTGGTCACAGATACATTCGCTCCGAATGACATGGAACCTGCACACTGTTTCCGCCCGTGCAGTGCATCTCTAATTTCATGGAATTGTTCCGATGGCACCCAGTTAGGCTCTTGCCACACGTGATGGTTCGGTTTGTCTCCGTCTCTCAGCGGGCCACCTGACGTTTGAGTGTCGAAACTTTGTGCGAGTGGACCCGAGGAAGGACATTGTCCTGGACGTAAGCAGCACCAGCAGTGAGGAGAGCGAAGAGGAGGACGTTCCACAGGAAGTTTCACAGGAAAAGCTGCCAGCCAAGGGTGAGAGTCCCAATGACCTGCTTAGAGCCTAACCCCCATTACATCCCATCTGACACATCCTCACCAGAGTGAGTCTGCATGTACTTTAAGAAGTACAAACATTCGCTCATCTCCCAGTGCAATTAAAGCTAAGTCGTGTATTCTAGCTGATTGTAATACAGGTATCCCATGTCATAGATGTGAACTTGCATGTATACACATTTATACATTTTCACAGTTCTTTAATGAGTGCTCAGTACTTGTAATTGTTGCTTTTTTTCAGATTTTTCAACTGGATGTTCAGGTTCTAATAGTTTATAGTGTTTAATCAATAAGCATATTTCTTGGTGTATTCAGTCAGTGCTATCTTTATTTTTAATTTATCCAATATTCTTTTCTTGGAAGTGGAATGTAAGTGCTGTTGTTTTGCTGCAGGTTCCCAAGAGGATTCTGGGAAAGTGGAGCACAAAAAGAAAAGTAAAGACAAATCTCACAAAAAGTTAAGAAAGAGGTAACTTTGTTTTAATTATTTATATGACCACCGTGCTGTGTCATTGGCTGTCTTTATCTGGGAGTCTACAGTGCTGGGAGGCCATCTGTGTCCCACATAAGTAGTGTAGGCTTAATTTATTCTGGGTTTCCATGGTTACCATTGCATCTGTGCCTTGCTAGTTTACATTACATTACATTACAGTCATTTAGCAGACGCTTTTATCCAAAGCGACGTACAGTAAGTTTTTATAGTGTTTAATAATAATAACTTTATTTGTAGAGCACCTTTCAAGCATTCAGCACAAAGTGCTTTACAGCAGTAAAAATAATACAATAAAAAAAACTTATAGTACAAATAGAATCAAATAAATTGAAATGCATTTAAAATAAATGATGGAAGAGGGGATTCAAAAACAAAATAGAGATGTATTGTATTAATCTATAATCTTAATAAGAACCTGGTGTTCTGCTTATTTGTATCAATAAAGGTGGGGAAATATTTATCTTTTGCATCTTTAATTCGCATGCCTTATTGTAGGACATTAGCAATTCCTTCATGTGAGCATAGTGGACCTCTGGTCTAGACGTCTTCCAGTTACGTTCAGCTTTCCTGCTAGATCACTTTAATATCCTTATGTTCTCATCAATCCAAGGTTGAGTCTTACCATTTACTTTTGACCTAACTTTTTAAAGGGAGAAATTTCATCTAGAATACTCTGACATACACTGTTGAAATGATTGAACATTTCATCAGTATTGGTGTTGCTCCTAAACTTACTATAAATGGATGAAAACTTTAAGACCCTCTCTACCATTGGCCCTAGGCTTGCTGATGGATTTATAGTCAGTTCAGCACAAGTCTCAGTTATCAGAAAAAAGAAGTCCAGGTTATAAGATTTAATAAAATAAAACTCTTATTAGAGAGTGATCTGACATTAAGAAGTGCCATTTTAACCATCAGATCCTGTGAGATATTACGTGAGGTAGGTTTGATACAAGGTTCTGTAAATTGGCACCAGAGCATTTGGGCACGTATGGCAACCTGGTAAGAGATACCACAGTTTATTTGAGGAGATAATTTCTGACCCAACATTACCATAAATATCATGGGACTGGTCAGGATGTGGACTGAGTTTAAGAGAGCAAAGCTGCTAGAGTCAGTAGCAGGCAAGCATCTCTCAAAAAACTTGCTTCCGCATTTAAAAACATCATGCATGGATGTTCAACACACTGGATAAGTTTAGCCTCATCGCCCATTGCGTGTCTCTAAAACGATGCCTGTATTTAGGCTAAACAATGCACACTCCTGTTTACTGCAAGTTGCCAGCTGTTTTGTAAGAGTTCTGCCTCTCCTCTGATTGGCACTGTTCCTGCTGTTCTCTGTATTGGTGTTGGCTTGTGGTGTGGAATGTAGTCTCTGGCTCAGAGGCATCAGATGAGTGCACCCCACCCACATTAACTGTATTTTCTCTTATGAGGTTGTGAGGTGTGTTATGATAGCATAGTGATTCCAAACAGGGTGTATGGGTGTAAGGGTGGGGTACGGGGTACGGGTTTCGCTATTAAAATTATTTCGTTTTTTTTAACCCATTCTCTAGCCTTTTTCAACACAAACCCGAAAATAATATGGCTACTGTTCTTGAGCCCCTTTGACTACAAAGGTATAATCCTGGTCTCTTCTGTAAGGTAACCCTTGGGAGTTTGTTTTCCAGGAGTCAGAATTACTGAAACAAAGTAAAAGAAGCTCAAACACAGGAAAAGTGTAGGAAGTGTAAGATTTTCTTTTTGCCGGGCTGAGGATACCGACTTTACCATTGTTCATGTTGTCTGGATTTTGTGGAACACACAATGTACAGAGTCATCGTTTTGATTGAGCCTGTTTTGTGTCATGTTGCAAAATAAGGAACCGTTATAGTACAGTTATACCTAATAGTTGGTTGTAGATATAAAATTGTGAGTTTTAACACTTTCAAGTGGTATATTGTGTGACCAGATTATTTAAAATTTCACCGTTAAAAAAATGCAATGAATACAAATAATCTAAACCACTTCCGGGCCCAAATACGGGTTGGTGTTAATATGTAGATGAAACCCACTTTTAGGATATTTCACAGATTAACGAGTGCTATGGCTCTTTGATCAGTTTTTTGTGAAGGCTATCAATCAGTGTGGACAACTTCCAACTGCGTTTCATTCTGAGAAGGTCTGTAGTTTTTATTATTGTAGCTTTCAAAACAGATGAGTGTGGATGCCTTAGTCAGGTGGAGACAAGCTTGTGTTCCTCTGAATTGTGTGTGTGATCTTGTCATGGTTTCTCTGCCTTTTCTCCGTTCTGTCACCGAGCGCTCTTTCAGCGCTCACTCTTATTTATTTATTTTCGTCCGTTCCGTGTTTTCGCTCCTTTCCTACACTCAGTGTTTGTACCTGCGCCGCCTTTCCGCCGGTTATTTAAACCTTCCGTCTTCTTGTCTCTGCACTTCCATATTGCCATTGCCACTTCACATAGAAGCCGGTAAGGTATAGGTATTTACAAGCGACCACTTCACTTTTAAGCTTGCATTTTCCTTAGTTGGATTTCTGTATTTCTGGCAGCAGAGTGATGGTTTAAGGCTTGTTTGATACGCCAGACCCTTAATGACTTACAGCCATTTAGCCAACCATGTGTTCCATACTGTTCCAGTGTCATTTACAGCTTTTGATATTGTTGGGTCACAGACATCAGGAAGTCATGGCATGCAAAGGATATGCGACCAAATATTAAAAGTGATTACTTTATTCTACATTATGTTAAACTGTCTGTTATTTTTTGATGCCTGAAAATGGGGGGGGGGGGGAGGCTATGTACAAAAGGTTCTATAATTCCTAAACGTTTCATCCGATATGGATGGAAAATACTTTATTCTACATTGGCTGCAGTTAAGTGTAAGGGGGCAATTACTTTTTCACACAATGAAAATGGGTGTTGGGATTTTTTGTTCATTAAATACATGAAATAAGTAAAAAAACGTGTCATTTGTTCACTCAGGTTCCCTAAAATCAGTATTATATTTTGTGTAATGATCTGAAAACATCCAGTGCGAGAAATATGCAACAATAGAGGAAATCAGGAAGAGGGCAAAAAGGTTTTCACTGCACTGTAGTTCAGTCCATGTGTTGTTACCTATGTTTCTTGTTGTAAAACGTAACCTATTATAATGCTGTTATGCTCGGCAACGCTAATCGGAAGGCACTAAAAGGAAAAGCCTTTTAGTCCATTTTATCAGAGCCCCGCTACTCTGAACATATGGCAGATGGCATTGAAATCCCAAATAGACATCACATGGACTCTTCTTCACTGAGTTGCTAAGAGCTTCTGAAGTATTATTTTCAGTTGTTGTCCCCCCCACACTGTTAGTAAGAACAGAACAAGTGGACTAAAGCTTTTCATTTTCAGTTTTGGTGGGGCCTCCCAGTTGATGCCACCACTAAAGCAGGAGTCTTTTTCAAGTAGTGATGAACCCAATTCTCCCTCAGTCAAAATCCTGATAATTTCCGTGCCAACTGTGGCTAAACGTTCTGCATAATTGCACGTTGTATTGCATGCGGATTTCAGTTGACAGGATATTCCCTTGACTTATTGCACGTTATCATCTCCACTGGTTGATCAAAATTCAGTCCTCCAGTGCAATAATTATACAGCTCATCTGGTGGACTGCAGAGTGAAAAGAAATGGTGGTTGGCTCTAATTGGTTCACTTGTCTGCGCTCTCCAAAATTAACAGAGGACATTGCAGTAATGGGACAGGACAAGTACCACAGGGAATTCCAATTTTCTAGCAAAGTCAAGTAAGGGGATCACGACAATTATACGTGGGATAACATTTGCAAGCGTAGAAGAATGGAAAGTATAGAAAATGCACAACCTTTAGATTTGGCACTATCATAAACACCGTCATAATAAACCCAATAGTTATGTTATTTTTGTAATGATATTCAAGAGGCTACTACTTATTGCATCGTAGAAGAACCCCCGACATGATGTTCTTGGGCCCTTGGCTGGAGAACTCATCGACGCTGTCGCATGATGCCGGAAATTATTTGGGTGTCATGTGACAGGTAGCCTGTCAAGGCTTTTTAAACCGGGGCAGTGCAGTCGTCCTCAGACTACTGCCAAAGGGTAATGTAACTCAATGGGAGGGTGGTTTTCAGTCTTGTGTGATTGGACACTGTCCTTCTCCACAGGACGGCCTCATCAAGCGAAGATGAGGAACAGAGGAGAAAGAAACACAAGGGACACAAGAAGAAAGGGAAAAAAGAGAAGAAGGAGAGGAAACGACACAAGAAAGAGCACAAAAAGAAGGATGGGCATTCCTCCTCATCCGACAGCTCCCGAGACACTGACTGATGGGAAATCGGTCCAATCACAGCTTTCTGGCCTCAAGTTACATTAAAGTCTGTTTGATTTATTTTTTTCAGAACTTAAATACAATGTTTGTGTAAAATATTCACGTCACTGTAATTGTTTAATTATAGCATTCTTTCAGGGGACACATTACCATGTTTTTCCATTATGGAAGAGGGTTGGTCGTCTTCTTTCCTTCTGTTCCTATTCAGCGCCAGTGTCTTGTAATCAAAGAGAAAATTTAAAAAGTCCAGAGTGGTTCCATCTCTCAAGTGCCACTTTTATTATCCTCATTCAGACAGACTCAAAGAAACCAGGGCCTCAAACAGTGTCAAAAACCTGTTTGTGTGTAACGGGCATTTATCAACATTAACCCCCTTGCAAGTATATTTAAACTTTTTCCCCCTATTTTTTTTAATTTTATTTCAGACCATTCATTGAAGAAATGTATAAGTCGAGCAAGATGGTTGACAAATTGTAAAGCTGTAAATATTGAAACTATCCCAATTTTAAAACTTGTTGATGTGTAACGCATTTATCAGCATTACCCCTTTGCAAGTATTTTCTCACAAAAAAAATTCCCTTTTTTTTTTTATTATTTCAGAACATTCATTGAAGAATCATTGCAAGTTACATGTATTGAATATTCCCGATGTACTCTCGTTACTTCTCTTCTATGTAGAGTTATGTGTTTCTGTACTTCCTTTGTAAACAGTTATACTTGTGTAATGAACACCTGTATTACAAACTCTTAATAAGGCTGTATTGTCTATTTTTGTTACTTGATTTGCCACATAATGCAGATTTAAATGAATCTCATCATTCTTAGTTCTTGAGCTCTGGGCTGTTGGAAGGCTTCTCTGAATTGCAACAGAAAATATGGAACTTTGCTAAGAAGGGGAGAGAAAAACAGAAAACCTATCGAACATACTTGAGACCACAGCAAGCAAGATGTTGCTAATTTCACATCAGAATGCAGAGGCAACAAATGATCAACAAAGCACGGCAGCGCAGAAAGTAATTATCACTTGCATGCTTTTTACAGCAAAAGTCTTCAACACATTTTTATGCTGTCTTTTTGGTGACTATTAGGTCTTGACACCCTCTGAGGTGTGGAAATTACATCAAGAGTATATTTCATCCAGATGTTTCATATACAGTTGGCATTCTGTCAAGTAGATTTTATTTTTTTAAATTCCTTTGTTATAAAAACATTTGGCACCCAATGTGGGGCTGTAGATATCCAATTCCCACCCTAATTTGGAATGTCCAGTTATCTGCAACCATTTGAACAGACTCTTGACATCTTATTTTCTGGTACTCCTACAAGCGATACGATAACCTCTGCATTTGAATGGATCTCTATGCGTCAAACAAGCCTTAAACCATCACTCTGCTGCCAGATATGCAGTAGATATGGATGGATCTCTTTAAGGGTGGTTTCTCCTGACACATTTTCCTATTGAACTCTGGAAAATTAAGTCAGGAGAAGAAACCCTGAATGTTATCCATCCATATCTACTGCATATCTGGCAGCAGAGTGATGGTTTAAGGCTTGTTTGATATGTCAGACCCTTGATGACTTGAAGGCATTTAGCCAACCATGTGTTCCATACTGTTCCAGTGTAATTTACAGCTAAATCTAATCCCACCCCCCAATTCCCATAGAGATCCATTCATAGTAACGCTTGTAGTAGTACCAGAAAATAAGATATCAAAAGTCTTTTGATGTTGTTGGGTCACAGACATCAGGAAGTCATGGCATGCAAAGGATATGCGACCAAATATTAAAAGTGATTACTTTATTCCTTAATTCCTAAACGTTTCATCCGATATGGATGTAAAATACCCTCAAATTAAAGCTGACAGTCTGCACTTCTCCTGCATTGTCATTGTATCCTTTCTAGAATACAGAACCAAAATAACAAAAAATGTGTCACTGTCCAATGAATTATGGTGCTCACTGTATGTTCACTCATTGTTTTCAGGTTTCTCTGGATAAGAGCCTCTGATACATGAATGTAATGTAATGGGTGGAGCTAATGTTTGATGTTAATCAGTGACTTCTATGAATAATCAAAGACTTTGCTCACCATAAAAAACTGGTCAAAATCAATGGGTCTTAAATCAATGATATTTCAACAATAGTAGAGTTCATTAAGCCTCACTCGAAAGTTAATTAAAATTGCATTAAGTTATTGCATGTTATAAACAATGGTGTTTTAAGGAATGCCCATCTACAACAACAACCTTTCACTAACAACATGCAGCCAATATAATAAAATGATATAAACATCGAACAAAAAGTTTGGAAATTTGTGTTTGGTAGATTATTTCTCTGTTGTAACAATGCTTCTTGGCAATACATTTTATACCGTTGGAAAGCCTGTTTATTTCCCTTTTAAATGATGCCCCATTTGTAAGGAACATGCATTTGTGGGATGAGCAGCACAGCTGAGTATGTGGGTTGCGCCCATGAAAAATTTGCCAAATCTTCTCTGCCAATGCCAAACAGCTTATTCTGCTGTTGCTATTGACTCTTGTTTTGAGCTTCCGGTACCCCCAGGTGCTGACAATCAGGTGCCTTTCAGTACTTAGGAGCCATAGGCTGTCTTCTACAGATTTGCAGTCAAGGTTTGCAGGACGATATGGCACACGGCTCTCGGCCCAGACAATCCGGAACAGACTGCACGCAGCCAATCTCCAGGCTCATAGGGCTGCCAGGAGGCCTGCCATGACTGCCCTTCACCGTCAGGCCTGTTTGCGCTGGTGTCGGCAACACCTGCACTGGAACCTGAACATGTGGAGGAACGTTATGTTCAGCGATGAGTCCAGATTCTGCCTACGGAAGTTGGATCGTAGGGTCAAAGTGTGGAGAAGACGGGGAGAGCGCTATGCTGATTGCTGCACCGATAGAGTAACACCTTTTGGTGGAGGCAGTGTGATGGTGTGGGGCGGCATCTCCATCACTGGAAAAACGAGGCTTGTCATCATTGGAGGCAATCTCAATGCAGAGAGATATCAAGATGAGATTCTGCAACCAGTGGCAATCCCATATCTCCACAGTCTGGGACCGAACTCCATCCTCCAAGATGACAACGCTCGCCCCCACAGAGCAGGGTTTATCAGAGACTACCTCCAGAATTTGGGAGTAGAGAGAATGGAATGGCCTGCCAACAGTCCTGACCTCAACCCAATTGAACACTTGTGGGATCAGCTTGGGCGTACTGTTCGTGCTAGAGTGACCAACACAACCACGTTGGCTGACTTGCGACAAATCCTGGTTGAGGAGTGGAATGCCATCCCACAGCAGTGTGTGACCACGCTGGTGACCAGCATGAGGAGGAGGTGCCAGGCTGTTGTGGCTGTGTATGGTTCTTCCACATGCTACTGAGGCTCCTGACTGTTTGTTAAATGAATAAATTGTAAAATTGCCAATATGTCTTGTTTCTTCCTTGTTACTGATAGACTTCAATCATCCAATCCACCAAACAACACCAAACAAGAGTCACTAGCAACAGCAGAATTAGATGTTTGGCATTGGCAGAGAAGATTTGGCAAATTTTACATAGGCGCAACCCACATACTCAGCTGTGCTGTTCATCCCACAAATGCATGTTCCTTACAAATGGGGCACCATTTAAAAGGGAAATAAACAGGCTTTCCAACGGTATAAAATGTATTGCCAAGAAGCATTGTGACAACAGAGAAATAATCTACCAAACACAAATTTCCGAACTTTTTGTTCGATGTTTATAAGAGTTTACACAACAGCTCATACTTTCTGGAACTTCAGAAAGTGTCAAATGAAATGCCCCCTCCCATAGTATTGTGACCTGCAGGGATTTTGTATTTTTTACTCATTTCTGTGATAATGGAGAAAAAAATTACTTGTTTTTAGATTTGAAACCCCACTGGTATGACAACAGCTGTTTCACTCTCTTTAATTATTTCCCCCACTCTGGTTGAAGGGTCTTCCCCATCTGGGAGTTCTGACTTGTGGTGCTATTCTGCATCATATTTCCTTTCAAAGCTGCAAACACACAAATAAAAAAATATATTAGCATTTTTTAAAAATGGCTCGGCACCTCAGAATTCAATGAAACACATCCTAGTGCAGCAATGTTCCAGTGTAATTTACAGCTAAATCTAGTCCCACAGAGATCCATTCATAGTAACACTTGTAGGAGTACCAGAAAATAAGATTTCAAGAGTCTCTTGATATTTTTGGGTCACAGACATCAGGAAGTCATGGCATGCATAGGATATGTGACCAAATATTTAAAATGAGTATTCAATATATAAATGCAGGGGTGCCAATAATTGTGGCACACATGGTTTTGTTAAAAATAATTATTTCTTGAGGGATTTTTTTTTCTCATAATAAATTTACTTGAATCAAAGGTTGGATTTTTCTCATGTTTTCAGTGTGAGATTAAGCTAATTCACCAAACGTTAAATTTTTTATAACCCTTTTTACTCATCTTTACCAAGGGTGCCAATAATAGTGGAGGGCACTGTATATTGCTGTATAAAACACAGCGAGTGAAAGGGTAAGGCACATTTGGCTGTGTGCATGCATGGTTTTGTTTACGTTTAAGACTTAGCACACCTTTCTTTGTGGAGCCATCTCGGCTTGCTATTTGCAACTTGAGTCCTGAATCGAGCCGCTGCTGCGGTTTCTTGCAGAAAAACAGGACACAGAGAATGCAGACACTGATGACGAAGGCCAAGAGAATGAGGGCCGCGATCGCCAGTCCGACCAGCGCTCCGATACTGGAAACACAAAGCATCACATGGTTCCTGCGTCAACGCTCTCATTATTTCTGCTTGTTTATCTTCCATTTGTGTGTACTTCATTCTCCGGGCTGACAGAGCGATTACCCCCCCCCAGTGGTTTAACCTAAGTTCCTGTCTTGGGCAGGCAGAATAATTAATGTATCAGAACAATTCCGAGCTACTGTTACAGAAGCCAGCTAAAGTTCACAATAGACTATACCAGTAAAAAAGAGAGGTGAGAAAGCACGTTCTTTACAAAATAGAACAGAGTGCATTGTACTGTCACAGCAACATTGTCTCACTTTCACCCCCATTTTATTGCAAATGCCATCTCACATCCTCATGTCTCTCTCTGTTCAGACACAGCTGCAGATTATCACTCACCTCAGGGTCCACAGGTACGCGTGCTTGTAGGGGAAGTAATTTCCCGGCTCGCTGCAGCAGTACTTCACATCCTCGAAGC
Source organism: Ilyophis sp. 1 JC-2022 (assembly GCA_022702515.1). Classification (NCBI taxonomy): domain Eukaryota; kingdom Metazoa; phylum Chordata; class Actinopteri; order Anguilliformes; family Synaphobranchidae; genus Ilyophis; species Ilyophis sp. 1 JC-2022. Next base: position 17,086,404 of record CM040394.1, read on the forward strand.
CGCAGCAGAAAATGTGCACGGGGCTGTTTGGGTCCAGGGGACAGGTGAAGCTCTCCACGAAGCGGGTGTCTGTGCTGTAGTACCCCTCACACACATGTGTCTCAGCCATCCTGAATGGGAGTATGACGGGGCTTGAGTATGGCCAGAGTGATGAGGTTATGAGCGTGGTGTTCTCCGTCCCACCTTGCGCGCAGGGCTTGTCGACAGTTGGCTTTGTCTGTGCTCGGGCACTGAATGGGGAAGAGGGCTGGACTGTTGTCATCACAGTGGTGATATGTTAAGTGTTTTTCTTCCCACTGGGGATTTTTTTTTTTGCTGCCCCCCCCCCCCTTAATTTTTTCTATTTCCTGTTTTTCTGTAATCTTTGTTACAGTGTCTCTATGCATAGTTCCATTCAATACTATTTCTAATTCATTCATTCATTAATTAATCTTGCTTTGCTTTGAAAGATAGATTTTAGTAGATCAAAGCAGAGTGCCCTTGGGTTTCTTATTAGAGGACAAAAGGTGAAGGGTACATTTTTTATCTTTTTGGATTCACATAAGAAGTTCGCTGCATAGCATACTGATAAGAAAGGGAAAGGATGTTGATGACGTCTTGTTTTTTCCACCTGAACAGCTGAAAAAAATTGTGGTGTGAGGGTGATGTGGTCCGAAATTCAATAAATGTCTGAAGACGAGCGTTTGGCAATCCAGTTCAAATAGGGCAGGTTATTCAGTCTGAGGTAATAAAAATGACAGGCAATTAAAGAAGAACAATATGAATGTATTATTAACAAGTACCCGAAATATGCTTTTACACGATCTATTCTTTGTGCACAATTTAATCATAATTTGTATTGAGAAAACAGATTAGGAGAAAGAAAGAAAGGATTTGCAAGGGCTTGATTTACAAATAATAACACAACCAATGATTGGTGCAAAACAAATACCATAACCAATCATTGTTCATCTTATTGGTTTTGCGTGTGCTAAATGGTTTTGCACACCCTAAAGTTTTTAATAGATCAAGCCCTTGCTGTACAGGAAAAAGCAATTTGATGTACGTGAAGTCACTGAAATCTAGTTTGTGACTGTTTGTCACAAACGTGTCAATATGCATGAGCATCTTTATGTTGCACATAATTATCAAATCATTCAATTTAATTTCAATAATGACATTGTGAATCGGTGGTTTTAGGCACTGGACTGTAAACTTCTGCTTTGATATTTCTCTATTTAGTATGTTTAGAACAATAAACGAAATTAACATGATAAAGAAAATGTCATGTAGGACACTTACAAATTGTAGAGCATTAATTTATTTGGCTTTTTAAATTGAATAAAGGTTTTTTTTAAACTGTTGCCAAAGCAGCAATAATATGGAACACCGAGAGTGCCACAATGATAAATAAATAAATAAATAAATGTGGAAATACAAAAATTAATAAATTGTTTCTCCTGACTCATTTCCCCATTGAACTCTATGGAAAAATAAGACAGGGAAAAACAACCCTTCAAGTGATCCATCCATATCTACTGCATATCTGGCATGAGTGATGGTTTGATATAGGCTAGGGGTTGTCGGGGTAGGTTGTGACAATCATTTCTTTAATGATTACTAAAAGACCGCTTGCATAACAAAGATAATATTTTGTAGGTAATATCTTCTATCTTTCTATTAACTATTGGTGCTGTTTATTAAGCTCGATCGTAAATGTGAAAGGTACAATTGACTTAAACAAAACACTCAATGTTAACGCCAAACGTTTTTAAAAACTAAAAAAAAGTATTGGAAAACGAATAATTACGTTTTAAAACAAATTGTATGTATTTGTGTTAATGTTTCCTTGAATTGTACTGGTAAAAATACCTAATCCAACATGTTATTTTAATCCAAATTAGGGCCTAGCGAACGTTACCTGAGTTGATTTAATATTTCTGGCCAGCTCCTCAGATGTTTGTCATCCCCTCGTCTGATCTTCGCATCTCCATCTCTAATTTTAATGACTTATTCTTCAATTCTCCCAGGTAAGTACACTTTTTATTTCAGTATGCTATTTATTCTTTAGTCGTTTTGGGTTGGTGTCACTTAATTTATGTTCTGTAACCTAGCTATAAAGCATAGGCCTACGTTTGTGGTTAAGAAATACAACAGCCAAGACTAACGAGAATAATGTTTAAAAAATGAAACACTGACAAGATATTAAATATCACGTTTATTTAAACCGATTCAAATGTTATGTAGACCTACATTGAAACATGCCTTATATTAACCTTCAAAAACTAAACGAATAACACTTTTAAAAAATATTTTTTTTATGTAACAAATGTAAGCCTATAGTCGTGGCCTAAAGAAAAACAAGATGAGAAAGTTAAGATGAGAGTGCAACAATGCCTGTAATGTACAAACTCCAATTCCAAAAGTTGAGACAGTATGTAAAATGCACATAAAAGCAGTGATTTGAAAATTATTTTACATATATTTAATTAAAAACAGCAAAAAGAGAAGATATTTAATTTCATTTAGAACTAAAATGACTTGCGCCACAAACACCTTTCTACAAATCATTGAACCCAGTGATACTTGCGGAATGCAGATAGGCTAATGAGAGTTTTCATTGCGACAGACTGGCACTTTCTTAGCTACAGCCTACGTTTAACCTTTTTTCTTCTTCTAATGTGTAGCCTCGCCTATCATACTTGTCAGACCACTTTTTTGTACTTGTCCCGGATAATCGGACAGTTAATGTCGAGCCCTGTTAGTTGATTTCAGCGATATTTGAAAGATCTATAAAGTGCAACAACCTACCCCCACTGTGTGTAACAATCTACTCTGAATACCCTAACATGCTTTCCCGGCTCATGCTACCTTGAGACGACAAGTTTGTAATAATATTTACTAACAGTCCACAGATTGTACTTTAAAGTGATAAACATTATGATTCGTTCCTAGCTAAACACGTGACAGTATCTAAAAATAACTGTGACCGTAAAAAAAAAACTATCTTCTTAAATTTGCGGTTCGGTGAACGAAACACAAAAATTACACGAAGCCAGCCCAATGAAATCCAAAGTGAAAGAGGGTGTGAAAGAGGAAAAATGTATTGACTGAGTATTTTGACCACATTGCTGCCATTGACTTACATGGTGAAAGACCTATACTGGAGCCAATCGCAAAGTGGCGCTAGTGAGCAACGGCACAGTTGCCGTTCCCAGCCCAACCAGGAAGTGAGCTTCAAAACTAAAGCCTGGGCCCTGTCCGAATCAGCACTCTTCCACACTGTTGAGTAGCCTTTGTGAGTAGATAGGGCGAGAAAATCGTATATACGCAAAAATTATTACATTTCAGTGTACTTGAAACACCCGGATGACACGCTTACTTCCGTTGTTTCGTTGAGTACATTCAGGAGCACACTTTTCAAGAAGTACACAAACATTTTGGTCACATAAAGATGACGTGAAGCTTCGTTTGAAAAATATGAAGCTCAGCTTCGATGACGTTTACCTTCAAATACAACAAAAACAACACGTGACATGGCAGCGCAAGGGTGGGGCACAGGGTTGCCAAATCTTGCAAGACTTTCCAGCCAAATGGCGACTCAAAACTAGCCTAAAATATATTTTTAACCGAAACCAATGTATTTGAAATAGAAATAATCATATTTTTACTTTTTAAAATAAGTGCGTGTTTTGCGACATCATTTTTACCCGTGTCTGTACTTTGAAAGTATCTCAATTTAGCTGTAAAACCGCGGACATGGCAACACTGTTGGGATGTCTTATGGTCATAGACTGTATAAAAATATGGACACTTTTATTCTGGTCGCAGGCAGCTTGGCCAGCTCAGTTCAAAATAAATCCCGCCTCGGCCGCCTGTATTTGATGTGCGAGAGGACCAATAAACGTTGCATACGTAACCATGCACGTAAGAGCGCTTCCAGAGACATCTCCCCATAGGTCAAAGTTGAAAACTTGAAATCATGGAGTCTGCACCGAGTAGTGCAGAATTGAAGAGAAAATTAGACGTTGATGAAGAAAACGATGGCGATGCTGGAGACGAAGAATGGGTTGGTCCAATGCCCATCGAGGCGACACAGCAAAAGAAAAGAAAAGGTTAAAACAAGTAACATTACTTATATCCAGCGAGTCCATTCTAATTTTGGTATAACGTTATAGGCTAACCAGCGAACACACACCAAAGCCCACGCTATACCCCACTGCAGTGGCAACGGTACCAACTACCAACAAGCATGTGTCGTTTTGTAAATTCTAGTTAATCTGAGGTGTAGAATAGTGCAATCTGTGCCATATTTGGGGTTGTACTCAAGTAGTAACTGACTCTTGGCTAACTTTGACACAATGTAACGTTAGCCAATTTCACGTTATATTAGCTAACGTAAATGTGTTTGCTGGATTGGAGAGCTAGCTGGTTAGGAGCAGATTAGTTGGCTACTAAGGTTGGGTAAACTCGTTAAAGTTATTTTTTATCTATTTGTTGTAGGTAGCTTGCTGTTGAGAGATTAAAACTGAATATAACTTTTACAGAAATAGCTTTTCATTTGTGCGCTATTGTTAGTTAACTAACCTTCTCGTTGGCTGGTTCATTTCGAATGCCCTGTTCTGTTTTGTATTTCTGACAGTGCTGGAGTATGAGCGCGTGTACCTGAACAATCTTCCCTCTGCGGTCATGTATGAACGGAGCTACATGCACAGAGACGTTATCACTTATATTGTCTGTTCAAAGTAAGCCCTGTCTATATTAGTCCAAGTGGTACAATGGCATTTGCCTCCGGAGTGCATACATTTTCATTTTACCATTTGTTTGTTTGACGGTTGATGTATGTCTTTTATTATTGATTTTGCCAACAGTTGCGGACTGTAGTTTTTATGAAAGTTGAATAATTGTCTTAGTCCTGGCTGTGGGCAATACTAACTCCACTGGTTTGGTTAATTGGGATATAATTAAATAGCCTAACTCGTGGACAAGTGTTCACATTGACATGGACGTTCAACGGAACGGTGATATTGACGTCACATCCATTGTCAAGGAAGAAGTGACCCTTTTCCTTACAAGCATTTTCAGTTTTCTTTACAAGCATTTTCAGTTCTCTTTCAGATGAGAACTATAATACTGTTCTTTATTACTCTTCATCTGTACTGACAGGACTGACTTCGTCATCACAGCCAGTCAAGACGGCCATGTCAAATTCTGGAAGAAAAAGGAGGACGAGGGAATTGAGTTTGTTAAACACTTTCGCAGCCATTTAGGTGTGTCTTTAGTGTTTTTTTGTGTGGAAAAAAATATGTTTTCACTTACAAGCAGAAGGAAATTTGCTGAGATGGTTATGGATGTTGTGTCTGTGTGCTCTGTCCCTCAGGGGTGATCGAGTGCATTTCGGTCAGTGCGGAGGGTGCTCTGTTCTGCTCTGTTGGGGATGACCAGGCCATGAAAGTGTTCGATGTGGTCAACTTTGACATGATCAACATGCTCAAGTTGGGGTAAAACAATGTCTCTTGCTCTGTAGAGAATAGCAGTCAGAAAAGTGGCTTTGGAGAATGGCAGTTCTCATCCTGGCAACAACATCTGTATTTAAGGGGGCTTTGTGTATGTATATATACAGTAAGCACCATAATTCAATGGACAGTGACAACACATTTTTTTGTTATTTTGGTTCTGTGCTCTAGCACTGAGTTTGAAACCATACAATGACAGTGAGGGTGAAGTGCAGACTGTCAGCTTTAATTTGAGGGTATTTTCATCCAACCGTTTAGAAATTCTAGAACCTTTTGTACATAGTCCCCCCCCACCCCCCATTTTCAGGCATCAAAAGATATTGGACAGTTTAACATTATGTAGAGTAATTTTTAATATTTGGTAGCATATCCTTTGCATGCCATGATGTCCTGATGTCTGTGACCCAACAACATCAAAGGACTCTTGATATCTTATTTTCTGGTACTCCTACAAGCAATACTATAACATCTCTGCATTTGAATGGATCTCTATGGGAATTGGGTGGTGGGGCTCGATTTAGCTGTAAATTATGCTGGAACAGTATGGAACACATAGTTGACGAAATGGCTGTAGGTCATCAAACAAGCCTTAAACCATCACTCTGCTGCCAGATATGCAGTAGATATGGATGGATCACTTGAAGGGTTGTTTCTCCGGACTTATTTTTCCATAGAGTTCAAAAGGAAAATTTGTCAGGAGAAATCCGTTAAAGTGATCCATCCATATCTACTGCATATCTGGCAGCAGAGTGATGGTTTGAGGCTCGTTTGATACCTCAGACCCTTGATGACTTACAGCCATTTTACCAACCATGTATTCCATACTGTTCCAGCATAATTTACAGCTAAATCTAGTCCCACCCCCCAATTCCCATAGAGATCCATTCAAATGCAGAGACGTTATAGTATCGCTTGTAAGAGTACCAGAAAATAAGATATCAAGAGTCTTTTGATGTTGTTGGGTCACAGACATCAGGAAGTCATGGCATGCAAAGGATATGCGACCAAATATTACAAATGATGACTTTATTCTATATATAAATGCCAATAACATTTTTTGTTCAAAATAATTATTTCTTGGTGGGATATTTTTTTCTCATCATAAATTTACTTCAATTAAAGGGTGGATTTTTATATTTTTGTCAGTGTGACATTAAGCTAATTCACCAAACTTAATTTTTTATTACCTTTTTTACTCATCTTTACCATGGGTGCCAATAATAGTGGAGGGCACTGTATACGTATATATATATATATATATATATATATATATATATAAAATTTATGTCATATTATTTTATATAAGTTTTTAATAAATACATTTTTTATTAATGTTATTTTTTCTTGTGACACAGGTTCCATCCAGGTCAGTGTGAATGGATCTACAATCCAGGTGATGCCATCTCCACAGTGGCCTGCTCAGAAAAATCAACCGGAAAGATCTTTGTGTTTGACGGCAGGGGAGACAACACGCCATTCCACACATTTGACAAGATGCACTCCTCCCCCCTCTCCCAAATCCGACTGAACGCACGTTACCGGGTCATCGTCTCCGCGGACAAAGCGGGCATGCTGGAGTATTGGACTGGCCTTCCCAACGATTTCAAGTTCCCCAGACAAGTGGACTGGGAATTTAAGACTGACACGGACTTGTATGAATTTGCCAAATGCAAAACCTATCCCACCAGCCTGGCCTTCTCGTTTGACGGCAAGAAAATGGCCACCATCGCCTTGGACCGGAAAGTTAGGATTTTCCGATTCCTGACAGGGAAACTTATGAGAGTGTTTGATGAGTCGTTGACTGTAAGTTTTTATTCCAGATAGCTCTATGCACACACTAAAGAACTATACCCCTGCAGTGGGAGGAAATGCATTGCATGTAAAAATTTGATTGCATGTAAACATTTTGGAGAGCTCATAAAATATGGAATGCCTTACTTGAGGTCATGAGAAATGCACAGACATAGATTTTCAGTCTCTTTTTAAAGACACATTACTTCACACCTTTTAACTGGTTTTTAATTTTAGATATGCGTTTCTGGTTTACTTTTGTTTGTAGCTCTTCTAATCTCTATTACCATTGTATAACTTACCGTTAATTCTACATTTTATATCATGACTTTATAAATTCCAACATAGCATTTGTAAATTCTTTCATTTTCGAACACCTTTTCATTGTGTCTGCTGTTTATTTTTTGTTCTTTTTCAAATATTTTGTGTTTTTTTGGTTGTCAGTTAGGTGGGCGCACACCGTCCATCGAACACTAAAGCTTTCCTATTCAATCCATAAAGATAATGCTGCAAAGCTGGGTGTGCTTTGACTTGGGCAACCCGGGCCTGCACTGATTCTGAGCTCGTTCATCCTCTCAGATGTTCACTGAGCTGCAGCAGATGCGACAGCAGCTGCCCGACATGGAGTTTGGTCGCAGGATGGCCGTGGAGAGAGAGCTGGAGAAGGTGGACATCATTCGGCTGACAAACATCATTTTTGACGAGACGGGACACTTCGTCCTCTATGGGACCCTGCTGGGCATCAAGGTCATCAACGTGGAAACCAACAGGTACCCTGAGATGGAGACCATGGCGTGATTGTGGCCATGCCTTTATCCATTAAATGCGGGCAGATTCCAATGGAATCTAAAAATTAGAATATTTTATCAGCTGGTTTTGAGCTAGAATACATTTAATGTAGCTACATTAAGCAGAGTTCTTACAATATTTTCCCTCAATGTTTGTCAGTGAAAGTAGTCATCTTTGCAACAATGTTTTCCCAGGTTTAAAAAAAATATATATATATTAAAAAAATGAAATCAGCATATCGCACACACACTCCTCCCTATTAAAAAAGGCACAGCATCTTACTACATGTTTAAAAGGGATCAGTTGTCTGATTGGGATGGCTTGCTCCACATCTTTCCTTGAAGCCAGTCAGTCGGTTCTGAGTCTCTGCAGGTCCCCACAAGTGGGAGGATTGTGAGTGTGTTGTCCCTCGTGCCTCCTCTCGCAGGTGCGTTCGGATCCTGGGAAAGCAGGAGAACATCCGCGTGGTGCAGCTGAGCTTGTTCCAGGGCATCGCCAAGGCCAACCATACTGCCCCCACCATTGAGATGAAGGCCTCGGACAACCCAGCCCTGCAGAGCACAGAACCCGACCCCGTCATCTTCTGCACGGCCTTCAAGAAGAACCGCTTCTACATGGTGAGACGCCTCTGCTGGCTGGAGCCGTTTCACTTTCAGACCCTCTGGAATAGAGGGTCTTAACAGAGCAGCTTTTCCCCCCATTCGTTTGTTGGAACGGACAGCACAGGCCGAGCTACACAAGACAACACACAAGGTTCAATGGGTTCCCCCTCCCCACTAACCAGAATGCCATGAACTGTAGCAGACTTGTATTATTATAATATATAAAAATATAATTAATTGTTTTGGCCCAATTTTTTTCCCATTTCTTTTGCTTGTTCATAATGCCTAATTACATTTTTGTCCATGAAACATCCTTCAATTTTGCATTGCATTTACTGCAGGAAGCCTGTCTCATTTTAATAGATTTTCCTAATTTTCGCTCCTCCTCTGACTGTGACTTGCAGTTCACCAAGAGGGAACCTGAAGATACAAAGAGTGCCGACTCAGATAGGGACATCTTCAATGAGAAGCCCTCCAAGGAGGAAGTCATGGCGGCCACACAGGCAGAGGGCCCAAAGAGGGTTTCGGACAGCGCCATCATCCACACCACCATGGGAGACATCCACATCAAACTCTTCCCCGTCGAGTACGTAGCCTGCAGCCATACCCATAGACACTATAGGCTCAAAGGTTGTTCTCAAAAAACGAGAAGCAATATATGTAGCGTTTTATTTTGAGTGAGTTTCCAGTTTTTTTTGTTATTTTTAAATGTGATAATCCCTCCCCCCCCAGCATGTTTTAATTGTAGAGGTCTTAAACATCGTTTATCTTCCTTCAGATGTCCAAAAACGGTGGAGAACTTCTGCGTTCACAGTAGAAACGGCTATTTCAACAGTCACATTTTCCACCGTGTCATCAAGGTAAGGTGTTCAGTGTTCAGAGAGACGCTGTCTCTGCTATCGGTTGTGGCGCTTTTAATGCTGTTTTGGGAGACCCCCGTAGGTTAGACTAAAAGATACCTGCGTCCCCCCCCCCACACAGGGCTTTATGATCCAGACGGGGGACCCCACCGGAACAGGGATGGGCGGGGAGAGCATCTGGGGCGGAGAGTTTGAGGATGAGTTCCACGCAACGCTAAGGCATGACCGCCCCTACACGCTCAGCATGGCCAACGGTGGCCCTGGCACCAACGGCTCCCAGTTCTTCGTCACTGTTGTCCCTACGGTAAGACCAACCTTTTTACCCTGTGAGTGTGCGCGGTCACTGTTGTCCCTATGGTAAGACCAACCTTTTTACCCTGTGAGTGTGCGCGGTCACTGTTGTCCCTACGGTAAGACCAACCTTTTTACCCTGTGAGTGTGCGCGGTCACTGTTGTCCCTACGGTAAGACCAACCTTTTTACCCTGTGAGTGTGCGCGTCCGCCAAAAAAAAAAGTGTTTTTTTCTGAGCAAGAAACGGGTTAAAGTAATCTTTTTGAGCTCAGTGACAATTGTACAATTAAATGAAGGGTGCTTCATTATCAGTCTGAGAAATAAATGAAATGGTTCTGGCGAACCTGCAAGATGAACCAGAACTGGAGCTTCATAGACCAGGGTTGGAGAGAACTGCATTTAACTGGAACAGTTTAATTGCTGCACATGACATTTCATTAAGAGTTTAACCTGTTTATTTGTAGCCCTGGCTGGACAACAAGCACACCGTGTTTGGGAGGAGCACAAAAGGAATGGAAGTGGTCCAGAGGATCTCCAATTTGAAAGTTAATCCAAAAACCGACAAACCCTACGAAGACATCAGTATCATAAATATCACCATCAAGTGAACAGAACAGGCCATTTGGCGAGTTGAATTGAAATGTCCAGTACGCAAATAATGTGTGTTGAGACAGAAATGCCCGTCTGTTACCTTGACTTTTTAACTGAAGTAAAGAGAATTTCCTAATGTCTGTCTGCTTCCATTGTGCGAGAAACAATTAACAAGCAAGCAATTTGTGTAATGAAACAATTTTCATGTTCATCAGTTATTTAATAGCATAACGTTAATTATGAATGGTATAGAAAAGCAATGAAATCCACAATTACAAATGCTTTGGATGTGCACTGTGCTTTGAGGGGTTTACAGAACCATTTATGGAATATTATTCACAAATTGACATGGACTATTATCCAGCTTGAGAAAGGGAACTAAATTCATGCTTTTTAATAGATACAAGTGCGGTAGTAAACATTACATAGCAATGATGTTGAATGAGGATAGTATTAACTCAAACCAACACTTTGAATTTTTTCGAAAAGGCAAAATGATGGTTCTAAGTACAATACACTCAAAGACCTACCGGTATATCCTTGTATATCCTTGTTGCAAACACAAATTCAACAAATTTCTATGAAAAACACAAAATAATTAAAGGTAGGGCTGGGACTAATGGATCAATCCATTGGGTTTTATAATTTGTTCATGAACAAAATATCAGTTTTCTTTAATGGACCCTGGATTTTTAGGCAATTTTTTCAAGAAAGGCAGACATGTCACCTTTCCATTTTGCATGAGGATTTCTATTGTTTCATAACTGGAGGTAATCTCCAGTATCCCCATCCCCACCTGAACATATTTTTGTAGAAATGTAAACCAAACAATTTATTAGCAACAGCCAGCAGCTAATATAGAATATTGGTCCGCAGATCTGCATCATGAATATTAACACATTGGCGCAGGGACAGCTCTGGTAAACGCAACTACATAAGTATGTTAACTTTATAAAACCATTACATTTTCTAAGAGAGCTGATCGGTCTGCAGCCGTCTCAACTCTTCCCAATTCACAGAAATTCCCACATCTGCATTTATGTTGAGTTCTAATTTCAAATATAAATGTAATATTAGCTCGTATCTTAACGTCAATCTAGTCAAAAGTGTATTGCACATCAAAATGGATGCCAAGACAGCATAGGTTAAATAAAACATGCAATAGGACTGTTGTATCGGAAAGGAGTCAAACTAATAGATGCGCTGTGTTTTCAGATGGCCACAGTCCCAGCCCTAAGGAAAATAGTACGTAACAAAAGTAGCTGCACACAATCTAGTCGGGCATGAAGTGCTGAAAACCGCCGTTTATACAGGAGTTCGTCCGTCGCATGGCTGTCACTTGCCCATTCAAGCTTCAAATAAATTCTAAGGAGAGACGCCACCGAATAGCAGACCAGCGCATCCAACGCACTCAGAACACACTCCTCGAAACGGCTATAAACATTAATAATCTGCTTTACCATCACAGCTACAAATTTCCTCCATCAACTTTTGTCAAGTGTTATTTTTTTAACGTTGCTATATACAAAAGTACTAAAACACAAATAATCTCAGGAAACTACATTTTTGTACCATCCTTGAGCAACACCCATCTGATGGCTGGATCACCTCTTCCTTAGTGGACCGTTTTAAGACTTAAAATTGGGGCAGAATTGGAAAGGTTGACCTTGTCTGCTAAATTACAAACACACCTCCATTACACCACCCACCCCCCCCTCCTTCTGAGACTATTTCAAGATGGATAACACTCATCATCCAACTGGATAGCCCCAGATTTCATTTGGGGGGGACGCAGCAAAATGCTTCAATTTTCAATTGTTACACTGACAATGCTTCAATCAGCAAACCCGCACAATTGACAGGGCAGTCACGGCCTACAGGCACTTTTTACAATTTGACACGCGAAGGGGGATTTTTACAGCATAGCTACAAGGCCTGGGACATGCTGAAAATATTGAATACTGGTGCAGCTCAAGAGTGAGCCGCTGCCGACTAGGGTTCAATTACCAGCACGTACCAGGTGCTGCCGGGGGGGTTGAAATCATTGGTAGCAAGGGGTGTCAAATAGCCAAGGCCCATAATCGCATTGAAAAGCACAGGAGAGTTGGATGCAGGATTATGTTGCGAAAAGAGAATATGCTCCGTTTGCATCCGTTAAAACTGCACTTGTGGAAAAGCATTATGCTGTGATAATCCGGGGGGGTAAAAACTGAATCAGGCACTGAGTTAAGTGAGATCTCCGAAGGAGGTTTTCCAATAAGTGTGACATTAATATTAGCAAACGGCTATTTATTATTATTATTTTTTAACTAGACATGTAACAAAGAAAAACATGCTGAACACCTGCTGTCCTCAGTTATATTGTACACACAAAACACTAAGGTTATAAACACAGAAACAACCTTAAATGTTAAGTTATGCTCTAAAGTTAACCGCCCCACACTGTAGCAAGGTAGGATGGAAATAGACTCATAAGTGTGTTAGTAAGTTAGTTCTCAACTATCATTGAGCGGTTTGTTTTAATGGAGGGCGCATCCAAACACCAGCCTTGTTTATTTGCAAATGCTGCGACTCGAGAAACATGAAGCATCAACCTACGATGATGTATAGCTGCTGCTGTGTGCTCGGGAATGTTAATCACATCACGGAGAGGAGAGGGGTCAAGGGTCATGGGGGCAGGGCAAGATTCAGTGCAGATAAGTCAGCGGCGGGGCCTCAGGCCACGTCCAGTACGCCTGCGGCCACCAGCTGCCGGGACAGCCAGTCCAGGCCCTCGTGGAGGCCCATCCCGCTACGGGCGTCGCAGCCCTGGATGTGCCAGCTCCGCCCACAGCACAGCTTATGAAGGCTCAGCAACTCGGTCATCTCGTCCACCGACAGCGCCCCGGCGACATCCTGCGCGGACACACAAACGGGAACCAAACCGGCCTTTAAGGTAACATTTTCAATTTACTGACAATAATAAAAATACAGTGCTGAAACCACTTAGATTTCCCATACTTAATACATGACTATTTCATACATTCTGTGTATGTTCATTATATACACACGTCAACACAACTTTTTAGTAATTACTTCAAAAAGAATTTTAGATGTATAAAAATGTTCTTTACAAATTATAATTTTCTGCTAAAGATTCTTTCACAAATATGAGACCTCATTTAATTCGAGTGAAACTTATCTTTACCTGTTTGTTGGCAAAAATGAGTAACAGTGCATCTCTAAGCTCCTTTTCTGTCAGCAGTTTAGCCAGTTCATTGTGAGACTCCATCAGTCTGTCTCTGTGACAGCTGTCAACCACAAACACCACCGCTATGGAAAGACAAGAGAAATAATGGCACCACAAGCAAAATATTCACTCTCAAGATTCCGTGTGCATGCATACATTAACGGTAAATGCAGGCTTCTGCTTTGAGGTAAACTTAAAGGTTGAAAATGTTCTGATTCTCATATTACAAAGGTACGGTAAGTCAAATGTCAAAGCTGGAACAATCACAATGAAATTTGTGATTTCCTATTCTGTTTGAGAAAACCATATTAAACCATATATGGTACCACACTAAAAAGCACCGTCCAAGTGGATCGAGCTTGACGAGAACCAAATTTCCTTTGACCTTGTCCACTTTCAGTATCGCCATCTCTAACAATAACGTAAAACATACATTTTGCACACACACAAACAGCCACATACGAAGCAGGAAATTGATAAAAAGGGTGGATACCTTGCGTGTTTAGATAGTAGTGTTTCCACAGTGGGCGGAGCTTGTGTTTTCCACCCACGTCCCAGATGGTGAACTTAAGATTTTTGTACTCCACCGTCTCCACATTGAAACCTGGACACAGGTAAAACAGTAAACAGATTTAGCGGATCTGAACTCCAACATGTTCCCGTCAGGGAGTCATCCACTCCGTATAAATTCAATAGGCCGGGCTCCACTTTCCATATTAATACATATGGTTCCACTTGCAGAACTGTATATGTAACAGTTGGCCATGTATGTAACACTATGAGACATTATAATACCTGTATTTTCTATATGTTCTTCCAGTGATACGGCTTTAGCATCTTGACATGTTAGCCCTTTGTTCTGTATGAGGGTACGTGCGGCAGGAATGAGATACAAGATGCGTCGTCTTGCATCCAGGGACACAGCAGCAGGAGGTGAGCTTACCTATTGTGGGGATGGGCTGCATGAACTCATCCTGTTTCAGCTTAAACAGAATGGTGGTTTTCCCGGCGCCGTCCAGGCCCAGAGTCACCACGCGAATCTCCATCTTTGGACCGATGTGGACTCTGTTATCCTGAAACACGAACACAGAAAGTTCATTGAAAGGGACTCTATTTAAGGGCAGGTTAGATAATGGTACTCCGTGAAAAGCTCAGTGGTACTAAATACGAAATCTGAGTACTGCCTTCCCCCATTCCCATTAATCCAGAATATATGCCATTAACCGGTTTGTTCACTTCAGTGTTTTAACTAAGGGGGATGTGTTTCTGCCATATAGTAACATTTTGTTTTTAAAGGACTGATTATTTGTTAATCACAGTTTATCTGGAGAGTCATCCATAGCACTCTAGCTTTAAGTTTAACTGGCGCTCTGGGCCGTGTTCAGTGTGGAGGATATGCGCTGTACCCTTTCCCTCCAGGAGAGGCGCTGTAAGCGTACCTTTGTGAAGGTGACAGGGATGCCGGCGTCCAGCAGAATGTGGTCAGCCAGCTCCGTGAACTGCTGCTGCTGTTTCTGCAGGGTTTCCAGCAGCCTGGTGATCTCCTGCTTGGCCACCACAACCCTGCAGTCATCCTGCGGGGGGGGGCCAGACGCCATCACCAAACACATTTACCTCCACATTAAGGCTGGAGTTTGCAAGGACGCACTCATCAGAATCCCCATTCACAAGGATTTCTGCATCCCATCCAAATTAACAAGCTTAGTTAATGTGGACAATTTGCCCCATTTGATTTTACATGGCAGTCGCTGTAGTGTACCCATTGTGGGATCTCCCAACTAAAAGCAGTTTAAGAAAACACTGCTTTTCAAATAGGTTTTATTGTATTTTACATTCATAAGTTATTGTGACACTTCCACCAGGGGGGACTATGAAAAATAAGTCCCATAAGCCAACCTTTGTCTATATCTGCAGTGATGGTTCTGCACTGCGATTGACCATGTATGGGCAATTCCACTCCATCAGATCCCCAGTTCAGCAGTTTATTTTATTTAACCTTTTGATTAATAATTAAATTACTTGCGCCTGGAAAACCTTGCTACCCCAATAAAGACTTAACAGCTGAGCCATGAGGTTGTGAATGGCTGACATTCTTATAGTCCTGGGTAAAAACCACTGAAACTGGGGCCATTCTGGAGGGGTGAATCGCCGTCGCCGATACAGACGTGCGCCTGCCATTTTGGCTCTACCTGCTGCAGTGTCTTCTCGCAGTGCAGGCAGGCAGTGGAGACCTGGGACAGCAGGATGGTCATGTCCTCCTGCTGCTGCCTGAGCCAGATCAGCCTCTCCCTGACGTGGGCGTCGACCACGCTCAGGGCCATCTCCTCCTGGCGGCATAGTGTCTCGTGGAGGTCGGCGAAGTAGGCCCTCACGCAGGAACGAGCACTCTCTGCTGTGCCAGGGACCTGAGGGGACGCACCAATAACACGGCTGCAAGTAACCAAGGCGCCAATTTAAACTAAACATCCACCAAACACCCTCTGTACCAATCGCAGATCTGCAGAGCTGACAGCATAAATCAACGCAATCCACTTGAGATGAAGGAATTCGTGATTTCGTTTTAAGTCAAAGCTATTTTCTTCAATAAAACAAATTTTCCGATTGAACTCTATGGAAAAATATGTCAGGAGAATAAACCCTTTAAGTTATCCATCCATATCTACTGAATATCTGGCAGAAGAGATTAAAGGCTTGTTTGATACGTCAGACCCTTGATGACTTAGAGCCATTTAGCCAACCATGTGTTCCATACTGTTCCAGTGTAATTTACAGCTAAATCTAGTCCCACCCCCCAATTCCCATAGAGACCATTCAAATGCAGAGAGGTTATAGTATCACTTGTAGGAGTACCAGAAAATAAGATATCAAGAGTCTTCTGATATTGTTGGGTCCCAGACATCAGGAAGTCATGGCATGCAAAGGATATGTGACCAAGTATTAAAAATGATTACTTTATTCTAAGTAATGTTAAACTGTCCAATATTTTTGGATTCCTGAAAATGGGGGGATACTATGCACAAAAGGTTTTTTAAAAGGTTCGTCCGATATGGATGAAAATACCCTCAAATTAAAGCTGACAGTCTGCACTTCAACCTCACTGTCATTGTATCCTTTCAAACTCAAAGTGCTAGAGTACAGAACCAACATAATAAAAAAAATTGTGTATGATGCAAAATAGGCAGTGCACCGTCCATTAGTGTCTCCAAATCTATCCAAATGGCTAAATTGCGCACTGCTCTAAATCATAAAATGATGACATATTTAACTACAAATCAACTGTTTTGGATCATAAAACTCTATCTTTTCATCAGTATAGAGGGGTAGATATCTATGGGTCCAAAACCCTATCTAATACATGTCATAAAATGAATAAAATTAGTATTGTTCATTATAAATTTGCCACTTCTGATGGTTTAATATGAAAACATTGATATCACACTGTTACACACACCTAAATATGTAGCCTAATCATTCACTCTTGTACCTCAATAAAACATCACTGTTTCCTGTACTCTACAGTATGTAAATCTTTGCCCTGGGATTGTATTTTTCTTAATTGTTTTTTATTTCGATTTTTTAAAATGTTCCCATTCATACCGACTCCAAGGAAAATTTTAACATTCATCTAGCACATATCAGCGCACACTAAATTGGAATGAGAATTTTCCATGCCTTAAGAGACAAGTATAGCCCAGGAAGATACAAAGTCTAAAGCCTATATCAATATCATGTACGATAACATTACAATAAAATAATATTCCACCAACAGGAAAATGCTGCCAAATGTTCTAGCTTCAATGAAAGACGGTACATCAAACATAAAACACGATTTTGCAATATATGCTTACACTAGTGTGAAATGCACTCAAAATGTGAAAATAACCTATAATCTAACATAGCCTACTGGACAAGACAGTGATCGAGCAGAAAACGTGCATTTGTAGCCAGCGAGAAGAACTTTTTTCATATCGAGGACGAAAACTCGTTCTCTGACGGGAGTTTTTCTGTAGCTGTTTGCGTAATAATACATTGACTAGATTAAAAATGCTGTTACGCTGGGCTGTAAATTATCATTCAAAGCATCAAAGAAAAAATTGTGAACACCGTTGAGAAGGATATCATGTCATCTGGATAAAACCATTGTGAATAAAACCGGAATGACGTGAAATACTTCAGAGCTGCAGAGATGGCATTTGGGTTGCTGCCAACAGACGTTCCATATTGTGTAATAACGTGCTTAACTGGTGTGTATTTCTCAAACACATTGTCCAAGACAATAAATGATGACTGACTTTTGAAAGGAACATCTCTGTGTAAAACCAATGGTAAGATTGTATATTTATTTCATATTTAGTAGCAGATATTGATAGTAGAATGACTTGGTATATGACAATAATTTCATTTATTTTGTTTAGTTTATTTAGTTTATTTAGCATTTGAGTGAGAAGGGCGTTTCACTGCTTTTTTGGCGTACGATCAGGCTATTGTTGGGTTTATCTTGTTGATAATTGTAATTTTATATGATGAATAAATATATTTATGAACTCACACATAGATGCTATTTTCCACTATGTCACGCATGGGTGGGTATAGTTGCAGGCAAGACTGGGTGGGGGGTTGCTTATTAAATGGACTTGCTACGGGAAACTCCGTATTGACACTTAGAAACTCCGTATTCAGCAGAGTTGTCATGAATCATCTACCAATAAAGTTAAAGTTTGTGATTTTCACTTATAGTTTGGCTGCAGGAGCAATGAATGTCTCAGTTGAGCAAAATCTTGGCGCAGGCAGCATGGTCACGAGGCATCTACGCAAAGGGGTTAATGGAGAGCATGCTCGTACGTGTTCGGTGTGGGCCATGCCGATGGTGTCCTCCACAATCTGCTCTCCGCCCTCGATCTGCTGCACGATGCCCACGAGCTTCCTGGAGTAGTCGGACACTTCCTCTGTGAACGCGCGGATGCAGTGCGCCATGTCCAGGATGGAAGCCCGGATTTGGTTGGCCTCCGCCTCGAGCACTGCATGCTGGGAAATCGATCAGAACAGGCTCAGAATCACAGCACGGCAAAATAAAAGGAAAAGCCACTATGAACAAGAGGTTCTCACCCTGTTTGGTCACCATGTTTCCATGTGACATGACTGAGCCAATCAAAACACAAGTGTGCACTGTGGGCAATCATACACATCTTATCTGGTCACACACATTGAATACAACCCACTGAACAACAACAACAAAATAAGTGAGTGGGGATAGATTACTCTCCTGAGGTTGGTGACTGGGTGGCGGTACCTTGTGTCCCTGGTGCTTGCCGTACTCCTTGCACACACAGCACATGAGTGGGCCAGGCTGGCAGGTGTCCTCCAGACAGACAAACTCGATGGCGTGCACCTGGTGCTGGAGGCACAGGGTCTTCTCGTGGGGTTTGTCGGCGAGTGGAACGCGGCGGTGCTTGGCCAGGGTGCGGGTGGAGTGGGTGAGCTGGGAGCACTCTGAGCACAAGTGGGTGGCACACACAGTGCAGTACATGGAGGCCGTGTGGCTCTCGTCCTCGTCGCAGCGGATGATGCACTACAAAGACAAATGGCGGTTAGGCGCCGCCCATGGCTAAGAGGCGGTTTGCGGTTCCAAAAACTCATAAAGGTCTGTTGACAATTGGGTTTTAAGGGTTCGTACAGATGCTTGAAAGTGTTGAAAATGCTTGATTCTGAAAGCTCAAGGTGAGAAATATGAATTTTGAATAAACTACTTGAAAATGCTTAAGTTTTCCATAACTCATCGTAAAAGTAATTGCTGGGAAAGAAACAAAAAAACTGTTCATATTTGTTCATTAAAACATAATCACTTGTTGCGAGTGAGGTTTTCTGTGACGCCTTCTCTTCGATTGCGTGCATTGTATTACCACAGAACAGTTACAGTTGAAGGGGCTACAGTGTCCACGACACGCGCCTGCCATCATGCCTGGCTGCCGGTTCAATGAAAATTGGTTTCAAAATTAATGTTACAGGCTGTGGCTATACAGCGAAGGCTGGCCTCACGCAAGGCTTACTGCAAGTTTTGCAGGAAAGACATTGACATATACACAATGGGGGAATAAGCCGTGCTAAAGGTAATCGGAGCAAACGTGCTTTTCGTCAAAACTGTCCAATGTGACCGTTTCAGCGGCAGTAAAGAAAAAAACAAGAGATTATAATTTTAAAGACAAACAAAAATAATAGCTGGGAATGGATACATGCGTTGCTAATGATACAGTGATGCATTGGCGATTTATAACTTGCAAATGTATTGATTTAAAGCATGGAAATTACAGTGGGGCACACCTTCATTTTAGCCATATGCTGGCACTCTTAGCCTGAGCATTTTTCATCCAATGGCAAAGTGCTAAAACTCGCGTGTTTATGTTTATGCTGTGTATGTTTGACATGGATATAGTTTGGTTATTTAAGTTTTGTTTTTTTGTGCTACACTTTGTCAGCGTCCACATAGTTGTTTGACAAGGAGAGAGAGAACAAGCCAGCTAATAAAAAATGCATTTATGTACTGTTCCAGTGTAATTTACAGCTTAATATAGTCCCACCCCCCAATTCCCATAGAGATCCATTCAACTGCAGAGAGGTTACTTATAGTATCGCTTGTAGTACCAGAAAATAAGATATCAAGAGTCTTTTGATATTGTTGGGTCACAGACATCAGGAAGTCATGGCATGCAAAGGATATGCGACCAAATATTAAAAATTATTACTTGGCCGCCGCGGTGGTACAGCGGTAAAGAGCGCTGACTTTCAGTCAGCGCAGTTGTACTCCGAGGATCGGGGTTCGCGCCCCGGTCCTGCCATAGCCGAGCGTGGCCGGTGCCCTGTGGAAGCGACAATTGGCGGTCGCTTCCGGGTGGGGGGAGGGGCTCGGAGAGAACCGCTGCGCACAGTAGAACCCAGGGCGTGTCACGGTCAGGAGCTGCGCCCTGTAGAGGACGTAGCGCCCTCCCTAAATATACCGATTGACGGGGTTGTGCAGCGGTGGTTCTCTAGCGGTTGCTACACGGGGGGGAATTGAATTAGAATAGGGGTTCAATTGGCTACTAAATTGGGAGAAAAAGGGAAAAATCAGAAACAAATTTTTTTTAAATGATTACTTATTCTACATTATGTTACACTGTCCAATATATTTTGATGCCCGAAAATGGGGGGTGGGGGGGAGACTATGTACAAACGTTTCTATAATTTCTAAATGGTTCACCTGATATGGATGAAAATACCCGTTACGTTTTACAAGCTGATCTGCGTGTAGACCAAATTCAAAACATGGCACAATTACGGTTGACCTCCAGGCAGATCCAAGTGATATTTGCGGCACAGGTCTTTTTACCTCTCCCGCCCCTCCGAGGGCGTCCTCCATCATGCCCGACTGATTAGACGCCCCGTGCTGCAGCCTCTCCAGCAGCTCCAGCAAAGCAAAGTTCTTCTTCAGCCCCCACACCCCAGAATCCCCTGAGAGGGGGAGAGAGAGACAGAGGACACTGAAATGAGTGGTTACTCTTTGTACTGAATGAATTGTTGGAGAAACGTGGGCTGCTAATGACTATGGCTGTTTTGAAAGAATGAGCCAAATTTAATTGTTCAAAAATCCTTCCTGTAATTAGCATAAAGTGGGACACTGAAGGATGCTTGAGGCTGCTCTCTGAATACCCTGTCGGTTGTTAACCTTGCCCTTATTACTTAACAAGTATGTAGAATTGGAGCTTTAAATCAATTTAACTTTCAAGAGGCTTTACATTTGTCTGAGAGAAAACCCAAGGAAGCATTCAGTTCTATGCACCAAGGCAACATCTATTCAATGTTGCCGTTTAATCTTTCAAAATCCAAAGTAACTTTTAAAAACAGCTTTTAGTCAGCCATACATATTCAGAATGCTTTGCTACCTATTTTTATTCACATTACTAATGGTTTTGTACTGCACTTGTAAATTTACGATTACTTCGAATTGCTTTGTAATTGCTTTAAAATAATTACTATCCAACTGCTGGACCGGAAACAATAGCCTGTATTCAACCGACAATTATCCTTGACTTTGATTTACAAGGAAACGCAAGAGTTAGGCTACACCTTTTCTTTCCAAACTCAAATTGACTCGTTCATTTTTTGTGATTGCTAAACTTGCCAAACTGTATTTGTGAATAAAAATAACTTGCTTTTAATTGTTAGTCAAAGGTAAATATTGACTATTGCATTACAATTGCCTTACTGACAACAACTAGGCTAATTTTACTAAAATAAAATAATGATGAGATGCACAGAAGAAAGTGTCCACTGCAAGAAGCCTAAATGGGCCAATGCATTAGTGTTAAGCAATACCACCTCAACCCAACTCAGCACCCTGTGGGTGGCCCAAGAAGTCACAGGCCCACTTAAGTCACTTCCGCTATGTGACTCTCTTTGCATTTGTTGCCAAAACAGAACTACAGCCTATAAATACACAACATGATAACAAGGCTGCCTTTGGAAACAGAGGGTGCCCTTGTATTGAGCACAGGTAGACTTACGCATAATGCCATAAATGTGATATTGGCTTTGAAGTCACGATAACTCTTGGGTCTGCGCATTGATTCTCTGCCACAGCATGCAAACAATAGCTCTGTTTCAATGCAATGACTTGACCCATAACTATTGTGTATTTACATAATGCTCTCTCGCTCTCCCTCTCTCTCTTCTCTAAAAGAACAGCAGATGACCACAACACCAAAGCGGAAATGCCTCAAACAGGCAGTGCTACTGACCCAGTTCAGTGACCTGTCTGTCAAAGGGGCAGCGGACAGCTCTGCCGTGCAGGGGCAAGCGAGTGAGACAATCATGGCACACAGTGTGACCGCAGAGCAGCAGGCGAGGAACCTTATCCCCTTGCAGGGAAAAGACATCTTCACACACTCCACACTCCAACACCTGAAAAAGACCAGTTCAGAAGAGCATTAAGCTTAGAACATTGTGTAACCATGAATGCAATCTGTGGCTAACTGCACTGTAGAAATTATACTTTAAGATACACTACATGGCCAAAAGTATATGGACATCTGCTCATCCAACATCTCATTCCAAAATCATGGGCATTAATATGGAGTTGGTCCCCATTTGCTGCTATAACAGCCTCCACTCTCCTGGGAAGGCTTTCCACTAGATGCTGGAACATTGCTGCATGGATTTGTTTCCATTCAGTCAGAAGAGCATTAGTGAGGTCGGGCACTGATGTGGGGCCATTAGGCCTGGCTCATAGTCAGCTTTCCAATTGATCCCAATGGTGTTTGATGGGGTTGAGGTCAGGGCTCTGTGTAGGCCAGTCAAGTTCTTCCATACCGATCTCGACAAACCATTTCTGTATGGACCCCTATTTGTGCACGGGGCATTATCATTCTGAAACAGAAAAGGGCCTTCCCCAAACTGTTGTCACAAATTTGGAAATCCAGAATAGTCTTGAATGTCATTGTATGCTGTTGTGTTAAGATTGGCCTTCACTGGAACTAAAGAGCCTAGCCTGAACCATGAAAAACAGCCCCAGACTAAGGGGTGTCCACATACTTTTGGCTATATAGTGCATTTGCTTACTGACCCAGCGCAGACTGCGTATTCCTTCAGTCCCGACTATAGAACTGGTAGGGAGGGAGAATTACAAGTTGGCAGGGCTTAGACAGTCGCAGCGTGCAAGAACACCGAGTTGGAAAAAATGGCAACCCTAGATGGCTGCCAACCAGTTGGACTATGCGGTTAATCTGATCCCTCGGTAATTAGCGGTGGTTGCTTGGGCATTGTACCTGGTTTACAATAAGTTTTTTCTGATTTACCATTCCAAATATTAGCTTTTCTCAAATTCATTGATATTGGTAACTAAGTGGTTCGTTTTAAATTATGAATTTCTATTAAAAAGTTAACATTTGGTATCCTTTAATTATTTTTTTTGACGTTTCCGTTTAAACTGTTCAAAATGCCTCACATCAGTTAATGCTTCCCTCTGTATCACCGATGTTTTATTTATCAGTAACCTTCTGAAATAAAAACATCTGCCTCCAAAACGCAACAAAATTGTTTCTATATTCATGTCGTCTGATTTTCGTATTGCATTGCGGCTGGCAAGTCTATTTACATGGTAATTTAATTTGATCCCATATGTGCAAGCTAACTACTACGAGAACAGTTGCAATGATCTCGGGAGATATTTGTCCAAATTATTTAAACAAAAAAATTGGTTATGATTTTGTTTGAACCCAAAAGCACTTGGTGTTCCACAAATGTAACTGTATACGAGTTTCATGTTCACTTAACCTATATCTTGCTAGGCTAGCGCTGCAGCAACATTTATTTTTGTAGCACAATGTCCATTTATGTAGCAAATTACAATAGCGCAACAGCTAAACGAGTCACGACGGAACATTTTCGCTATCCGGCTCGTAACTCGCTGTATTACTCTGATCATTCGCGGAAAACTCATTTGCCAGCTACCAAGGAAATGATGTGTACTGGCCTTTAAGTCAGTGCGTGATCAACTGACATTTAGCTTCGCTAGCTAACGCTAGGCCAGCTTATAACAGCACCTGGGATAACGTCTTACTTTTACAGACAATTTATCACGAAGTATAATGCTGTAATATTTTATTTATATTTGTTGTCACCATCTACGTTATCTTTGTTTTTGACTTAGCTGCGTTACAAACCGATTTGTGTGCATTACGCGGCATGGAAATTTCCAGGCTGCACAGAAACCGGTCTCTCATCTGCACCACAGGCATCACAGGCAGGCAGGCAGTCACGGGATCTAGCAGCGTAACTAATTTGATATATTTCGCTATCTATTTAACACATTAAATCACGAATTTAAATAATCCGTGGACAAAGAATTCGTTGTAGATATGCGTGCGGTGCAAAATACAGTGAACCGTGGCAAAGGCCAAGGGCTGTCAGGACCGCATCGAAACGACGCCCCGCCAGCAACTGCATCCGAGCCACGAAGACATCTCGCAATCTGCGCACAAACTGCCCTCACTCGCAGTTCAACAACAATTATTGCTTTGAGCATCGCAGTCACCCAAATTGTTCTCCTCCGGTCCTTCACTCTTTTTCACCCACCTTCACCGTGTTCCCAGCAGTAGCTCTACCGTGGCGAACACAAGCCTCCATCGCAGAAGCGGTCCCCTGCTTGTTTACACCCGCAGCAGCGGCCATCCTCGGGCACTACCACTGAAACCTCTGCCGGGTTCATATAATTTGATGAAATCTGTCATTGCACAGATATATCTGCATATTTAAGAATATATTGACATGTACGTAATCTAATTTTGCTGCGTGCGATTTTATACACAAGTAAAAATGTATAAAAAATAACTGCATGAGTCTAAGAATGGCAGAACTTAAATGGAGGTATCGCCCCGGTACAAATTCAATGGAAGATTCTGTCAGCTGTTCCCTTCAGCTTCGACGACGGTGACTGCCAAAATGCGACTGCGCAGAAGCAGTTTAGCAGGAAATTAGGGGGGTTACAACTGAAGACAGCTAGAGAAAAACAATGGACAATAAAAAAGTGTTTTTCATACCTCCAAAACCAGTTTTTGTTAAAAAACAAACAAAAAAGCAGAGAATTATAAATAATGATTTGATCTGAGCATTAGGTATGAGACACATTATAAATCACCGTAAAAGTGCTTTCATAGTGCCGTGTCAAGTGCGGTGAAGTTTTAACTAGCCTAGAATAACAAGAATCTGAGTAAAGTATAACTGAGTAAAGTCTCTTGCTGAAGGTGACACCCAACACTGGATGATTATTATCTTTTTTGTTGTTGTTTGTTTTGAAATGGGAGACAAAAAGATAGAATGCCACATTCCTCTTTTTTATTTGTTTTGAAATGGGCTACAAAAAAATAGAATGCCACATTCCTCTTTTTTATTTTATTTTTTAGAATTCCCATGAGCTAGAACCTCTCATTTTCTCATAATATGCACCAGCAATGAGTTTAGTATACTTGCAAATAAATAAATAACTAAAATAATAAATACATAAGCCTAAATTAACAAAAATAATAATGCAGTTACTCTAGAGTTTTTTAAAAAATCGAGACTGAATGAGAGCCCAAGTCTTTCCTTTCTGTCACTTATTATTTTTGCATGATGTAGAAATTATTGTATTGTTCCATTCATAAACGTATTAGTAGCCTATATGTTGTCAAACATATGCGAAGAGATGTAATTGAGAATGCTGCAGAAAGTGATTTCACCTCTCTAATTAATTAACTCAATTATGGACCATTGTGGTTCTTCTCCGATCTATGCATTTTACGAGCAACTTAACGTCCTGCAGCTGGCGGTACTGCACCATAGTCAGAGACCAAAAGGAGCACTCTTTGCCAGAGTACTACGCCTTCGATTGCTTCTTCTTCTCCTTCTTCTTCTTCTTCTTTTCCGTTTTATGGTGGTTGGCAGCTGACTTTAAGGTGTATTACCGCCACCTAGGCTACTACGATGGAGTGTAGTAGACCAAATTCAAGTAACAAAACAAATAAGCACTAAGGGCCGGATTCAGAGATGGCCAACTTAAGTCATACGCTTAAGTGCATCTCCTGCGCGGAATTAACGCGGGATGAGACAAGCCGTATTCTAACCTGCACTACGCGGGTGCGTTTCTCAAAATGTGGGTGGCACAGAGCAGGATATTCTAATGAGTCGTTTCTTGTACCTGCCCACTGGGTTGCCAGCTTTCTACTAAAAAAAAGTGTGTGGAGGTATACATTTTCAACGTGTCAGTGACATTGCCTTTAATAACCGCATTTGCCTTGGTAAAATCCTACCTTTGTGCATCGTAGTTTCTCATGCGTGATGGGTACGTATTTGAATTGATATAAATAAAAATTGAAAATGATTCATGATCATATTGATTGACTTTGATGATATACCAACCACACAAATAAAATAAATAATAGACAACAGTTGCACACACACATATTTATTAAAAAAAAAAAAAAATAGTTTTTTTTAATGATATTTTATTATTTTTTAAAAATCTTTTTTTTTTTTAACGATTTACCGAATACAACCATGTAGCCTACGGTGGTTGAACACAATAGCCTATATGCGACGTCTTCAACTTAATCATTTTGGAGAAGCTGTGCTGACACAAGTAGGCTACAAAGTCATCTCTGTCAAAGCAAATATGATCCAGACACTGTCTATCAATTAATCCATCTAATATTGGTCTGGTATAATATACCAGACGGTAAATCATAGCTTACATATTTTTATGACAGCTCTTTGATAATTGCAAGTTTGCTATGCAAAGGAAAATATGACCAATATTATGTTCAAATAGCATGTACTCATGATAATATCCATATATGCGAAAGATGCTGCATTTTTCATAATAATCTATTGGCGGCGCTGGACATAAACCACCTTTATTATCAAGTGAAAACGTGATAACCACCTTTATTGCAGACACGCCTCCTTTTCATCAAATCTCCACCTGGCGCGTAATGCTGTGTTTATACTGGAGAGACGCTTAAAACAGCTGATAAGTCAAATGTGTGAATCACAAATAGCTTAAGCTATCCGGAATTTCGGGAATAAGTCCCATTTGCGCTTGTTTATCTCAACTCTGAATCTGGCCCTAAGTCCTGTTTCCCTCAAATAATTTAATACATTTCCAAAAGCATTGCTTCTTGATGAAACATTAAACACTGTTTTCAGACTTAGTTATTTCAGCCCAAGCATTTTAAGTCTTAATTTAAGGGTCTCTCTCTCTATTGAATATTTATAATACTGAAAAATAGCATGCTCTACTGACTCGTCCTCTAGACAGTATTCACATCTCCCGTTTGGATGTTTGCCTATTAGGTGCGATGTTTTGTTGAATTTTGTATGACCGAACCTCATTCTAGTGATGATTGAATTAAATTATTTCAATTATTATATCTGGCCTACCTCGAGATATATGAAATATCTGAAGTTTTATTTAGATTACAGAAAATGAGCATAGCAATTAAATGTATGTGGATCCCAGCTCATAGATGGATTGAAGGGAATGAGTTGGTAGATGTTCTGGCAAAGGAAGCACTAAAACAGGAAAGGATAATGGAAATTCTAAATCAGAGGTGAAAGAGATCATATGGGGAAAAAACACGTGGCAAGAAAGATAAGGAACAGACAGGATGACATCTAAGGGGCGCAGGGAGCCGGGGTAGGAACAGGGCAGCCGGGGTAGAAACAGGGGAGCCGTGGTAAGAACTGGGGAGCCGGGGTAGGAACGGGGAGCCGTGGTAAGAACGGGTTATTTTCTTTTCACTCGGTTCTCGAGTACGCCCTGTTATTTGGGGCTTGTTTTGTTTTGGCTTAGGGCCTGGAGTGTTTTCTATTCTCCATTCCTTGGTTATTCATATAGAAATATACCCCTCTCATAATAAGGACTCGTCCGTCTTTTTGGTGCACACTACGGAGTGTGCTTTTAGAACCCTTAGCTGTCGCGTTTGATTCTCAGAATCTTACACTCCACCTGATAACGGTTTGATAACCACAACTTTAGTGCTGAGATCAGGGAGACCCAAAAGAGGGTCACTGCTACGACTCAGATTGAGTTTGATGCTGAGAGTGTTAGGAACATTTTTAAAATGAACTAAAGTTAGGAAAAGTCCTGGACCTGATTGCATTAGTGGGCAGGTCTTGCATTCTTGTGCTGAACAACTCTGTGGTATTTTTCACTACATTTTTAAACTGTCTTTGAACCTGCAGAGAGTGCCCAAACTGTGGAAACAGGCTATTATTGTGATGTATAACATCACCCAAGGTCCTCAATGACTTCAGGCCAGTGGCGCTGACCTCTTTAGTAATGAAGTCATTTGAGAAGTCGGTGAAAAAGCATACTCTTGACCAGGTAGAGCACTTACTGGATCCCATGCAATTTGCCTCTAGGGCCAAAAAAGGAGTCGATGATGCTACACTCACACTTCTTAACCTTTTATACACACACTTGGAAGGCCCCAAGACACACGCTAGGCTTTTATTTGTTGACGTCTCCTCCGCTTTTAACACCATTCAACCACATCTTTTAGCAGAAAGGCTTTTAACACATTTTAAACTGGATTTTAACATTGTTGGTTGGATTTTGTCATTCTTGTTATGTTTATTTATTTAACCTAATAATGCGGTGTATAATGCTATGTATTGACAAATATCGATAATTGGTTATGACCAGATTATGCACTTTGTAGTCAAGTGTTTCCTGCTAGTTTTTTAATCTCATGTCTGTTAAGTGTCTGTACTTTTATGACTGTCGTGCATTATGTTGTCTGTGTTGTTTTAACCTTCGTATACCTGCCTGCAAAGCAAATTTCCCTCCGGGGACAATAAAAGTATGGATTGATTGATTGATCTAATTCCAAACTCTTACAGGGGTTGTTGTAATAATTAATGACTACACATTCTCCCCCCCGTGTCCATATCTCTACTATATATTCCGGTTAATTCCCCTTCCCTAAAATTCTGTATGACATATTTTCCCTTATAAAGGTAGCACAACCACCTCCTGCTCCCTCTGGTCTATCACACCGAATCGCAACATAACTATATGCCCTAAAATCTAAATTGGCCTAAGCCACATTTCTTGAACACATATAACATCAGGACTACTTGGCAACTCATCAATGCATTTTTTAATTCCTGTCCATTGGTCAGTAAACTTCTAGCATTCCATTGTAACAGTAAAACCATAATAATAACGGTTAACCATCCCATGGATGTTCTTGGCTCGACTGACTGTTGAGATCATCTCTCACATCCTCCCATGATAGCCCACTACTGCCTAGATGATGGGCTGCTGCTTTTACTATTATTTGGATCCACTCTGTTTCGCTGTGGCATTTATTATTTCCTAATATCAACTCAGACTCTCCAACTTCCTGCTTGATCTATTTTCTTATCAGTAGATAATTCTGCTCTATTTCCTGTATTCCTTTCTGCTTGACCATTCTTAACAGCTTCTGCATAATGAAAGTTTCTTCTGAACTCTAATTTGCTGGATTTCCACCTCCTTTTTCATCACTGCACATAGGACACACTATGACCACCACCACAGTTACAACACTATGTTTTTCGTTTTACGATGAAATATAATCATTATTTTCAATCGTCGCTCTCTCGCTCCAAATTCTCAAACAGTCGTCTTTCCCGAAAGACCTCTTTGATTGCTCCGTAAACTCTACCGACATAACTCATAAAATGAGAATCGGGCGTTTTGTCCCTTTCCACGCACCGTACTCAGCTGATAATGCGGGTGAAAGTTCAAATTAATTTATGAAAAAATGGATGTCAATCAGGCGAAACAAGAGCAGCTACTTGCTTTAAAAGGTAATTTGTTTGCATTATAGTGTTTTTGAAAAACGCCACTGAATAAATTAACTTAAATGGTAGCTAAGTCGATTGGTATGTCGAAGGATATGGCTGCTTAGCTAACTTAGCTAGTAGCAGATAAGCAAGCGCATCATTGACTTTGTGACTGTGATGGGTAATTTAGCTACGTTAACAGTGATGATGTAAACAACATCACTAACATTACGATGCTGGGAAATCAGTAAAGTCGCGTTATTAAATGTGTGATTAGAATATGCTGCTTGTTAACTCATTTTTCAGAATGTCATATTGGAGAGATGTAGCTCAGTGCTGGTGACAGTACAACACCATGTCGTGAGATACGGTAGCTGGTTAGCAAGGCTATCTGCACTGGCAAGCCTATAGTCATTTGAGTGTGCAACAACTTACTGTCACGACATGGTTGTCTGCACTGTTGCTAACCCTCAGCTTACTTCAGCTAATGGCCATGGGGATCTAAATTTGAATCCGAAGACCACGGGCAGTAATTCGTTGTCTAGCGTTTCCAACCTGCCTCATGAATTAATAGTTGACACAAACATGTCTGTGTTTGCCTTATAACGGCGAGCTGGCTAGTGTAGCATGCATTTTCCATAACTACATTTGACAATGTTACTGTATCAGCATGCGCTTGTTTGACAAGCGATATCTACATAGAGGATATAGCCACATCCGCAAGTGCATTTCTATTGGGTTTCACTCGACTATGTAACTTACCGTACAAGTGCAATCATTGTTTCCCCCCTTAAAAGTCGATTTTGAGTGGATTATTTGTGTCAAGTTATTATTTGTGTCTGCTTAGCTTGTTAAAAGGTAAAAATTCGCGGGCGGCACAACGAGTAAATATAATGAAGTAGAGGTGAGCGTCATACACTTCCAAAAGGAGCCACACGATGGAGCAAATTTGGATTTAACATGATCATCATCCAAATATGACCAGTGAGATCTATGCCATCTGATTTGATCACTTCCAAATTGGCTTGGTACTTCATCGTGGTGTTAATGTGGGAAAGAATATTCAGAAGGCTCACAGTGTCTCGTGATTTTGGAACTACAGCAGTTACCAAGAATCACAGGAATGACAAAAATGTTTGTGTTGCAGAAAACTTTGGATGTTCCTTGAAAAAAACGATTTTAAAAAATATAAGTTAATGAAAAGTAAGAGTTTAGTCGATGAAGCTCATCCAATTATGTGTTTAAAAGATGTGTTTAGTTTCTGTGGAAGTCGAACTTCAATAATAGATTCTAAATTTGACTATTTCAAACCTCTCCTGTCCAAGGGGCTGAAAAGCCACGGCATTTGATGGAGCAGCCTATATGACTGACTGTATAACACTTGTTTGGCTTATTAAAAAGTAGCAAATGCCAACAAGGTGTAATAGCCCTGAAAAAAGTTGTATGCCAAAAGAGTAAAATCCCAATTGCATGCTGCCGTACTGTGTATGTTAGAAAGTGTACTATATGGCCTCGATGTCTGCAGACTGTCATTTCATCAAAAGGTCATGGTAGACATGGTTTTCACAGCATTTTAAAATTTTATATGCTTGGCCATCTCCTGTTTAACGGTTTTTCAGTAAAGACAAATGGCTACTTTTGCTAAGAAACTAAACTGTGGCCTGCCAATCCCTGGAACCCCTGGTCCAAATAATGAGAATTCAGACTATTATTTTAATTCTGTGATGCATATGTTGCAGTATGATATTTGTAAATATAATAACATTTGTTTACCGTTTTGTAAAACATGGTAAATTAATATATGAATATAAGAGTTGTCCAGGTCATAGTAATGTAGCAGGCTTACATTCCTGTATATTGTCAAAAGAGGTCATACCATTTTGTTTGAGTTTTTTCAAATAAAGGTGTTCATTTATTGTTGAAAACATGAGCTCAAAGAAATGACAATTTTCCCATCTACTGAAAACTCATTTATACGAGGCTGTGAATGTGGAATTGGTGCTGTATATCCCCAAGAAAAAGAGAGGGAGCAGCCTCCGAATAACAAGTGAAACTGTCGTTGGGAGGCTCAAATGCTGATGATCCTTTGCTAAGCGCTCCCACAGGCTAATCGGACCTGATGGATCGATGCTTGCTGGAGAATGCCTGAGTACAGATTATAAATCAAATGTTTTTTGTGTTTGAGCACTTTAAAAACAATCATCAGCATTCTCAGCTCAAAAATCTCTTCCACAAACCCCATTCCATTAGCTTAATTTTGAACTGGACTTCTGGGCCTGGCTGGAATTAAAGTTTGGCCTCTGTGTTAAGTAACTACAAGGAAGACTGAGGTGATTTTTCAGAGAACAGTCTATATAGCATTTTTATAGTCAGAGCTCATTGAAAGTTAAATGGTCAGCTACTTTCTAAACCCGTCTGACCGGTCACGGAAACTGTGTCTTGAGTTTTGACCGCTACGTTGACCCCAGCTTGTGCGCTAACCTTGTGCCCATAAATCCTCTGTCTAATTTGCCTCTTGCAGTGATGCGGCTGACTAAACCAACGCTCTTCACAAATATGCCAGTGACATGTGAGGACAGAGACCTTCCAGGTAATCACCGTAATTTATGGCGGCCGATTGCATTTCACCAGAGTCACCCCCCACCCCCAGCCAAGTGCAGGAGGAAACATCAATACATCAGCTTCATTTGATTCCGTTTTTAGAATTAGTAATTAAGTGGCGAGGTTGAATGCAAACTTGCAGGCACTGTTCAGAGTTCACTTCTCAGGTCCACCATGTGTCCTCAAGTGCTCGCAGATCATGTTAAGATTTACACTGCAGCTTGGCCGAAGCACATCAAAGAGTGTCAAGTTGACTTGGCAACCCTACTAGAAATAAGAATAAACGCATGGTAGCAATAGCGTAAGTATAGGGCCTTAGTATTCAATGAACATGTCAAGTTTGCATATGGTGTACACAAATGTAAAATGTAAATGTGGGTTAAGTGACTCTGCACTTCCCAATCAGTCTGCCACTATAAACACAACACAACACATAAACCTATTTGCCAATGACTTTTATGATAAAGGTGTATCAGTTTCAGCCTCTTTAAGTAGAAAGTGATTTACTGGGCAGCTCTGGAAGGACCCGGGGCCCAAATTTAGCATCTGAGTTCTGACATAGATTTATAGTGTTTGTTTTCCCTTGTACTGAAATCCAGCTTGCTGTAATGTGATCATAGTACTGGTAACTGGAATCCACAGAGATCGTACATCATGACGTGACATTTCTGGGTAGGGTCGCTATCCGCTCTCTATTTATATTATTGGGGAGGAATGGGATGTGAAAGTGAGACGCTGTTCTAAGAATATGATAGTCGGGAGAGAAAACGCATCGCGTGTATTTTGTGCCGCTCTGAAAACATATTTCCTGTTTGGTGTTTTGTGAAAGGCATAATAAAATTCAGACATAGGTGACATACTCGACATACTCGTCTGTGGGTGCCTGTTAACGTCAAGTCTTTTGAGGTGAAAAACAAACCAAGCCAAACTTGACATACAAACCAATCTACCAGATATGAAACCATTTTACACATATTCAAGTTCATAGAATAAGCATTGTATAGCAGAACGGATACAGATACTCATAGATACTGCCATCAGAAAATAAATAGATTTCGGCCTGAAGTTTTGCTCCACAGACTGAACTTTGCTCTTGATCCCAGGCGATTATCGTAATCCCAGGTTTTGAACGGTGTCTAAAAAATGTCCATCAAGATTTACCAGTTACAGAATCAGTAAATGTGTCATCTTGGGTCAGCTGTGCCAGCATATTTACACGTGTCATCTTGGGTCGGCTTTGCTCGTTTCAGTACACGTGGTTTGGCTATGTAGAATATGCGGAAACACTGGAATCGCAACCAGACGGCCAAAGGATCAAGTTCCAGAAACAATGGCAATGCTTGTATTGTATGGCCGTATTGTCAACACCCTGTATATAATTACTTAATGCTCATATAAGCAGATAGGTCATTTATGACACATCATGTTTTGTACTTCTTGTAGTCATGTGTGTACTCCCTTTAACTCTCTTTAACGTCTAAAGCGACGCGTCTATGATTCTGTTCCGTTTTATTAATACAGGACAGCTTGCGCCTGACTGTCTCTTTCCACACAGGTGACCTGTTTGGTCGGCTCATGAAGGAAGACCCCTCCACCATTAAAGGAGCAGAGACCTTGACGCTTGGAGAGATGCTCACACTTCCTCAGAATTTCGGGTGCAGAAGGATCGTCTGTCTGTCTGGCTGTTCTTAGGGGGTGTCGATTTCAGTAACAGCTCGAGAAAAAACCATCAGGCGTGCTGTGAGATCTCATCTCTAAACGCAGAAGAGCTCTGCCTTCTTTAGCTAAACCATCAGGCGTGCTGTGAGATCTCATCTCTAAACGCAGAAGAGCTCTGCCTTCTTTAGCTAAACCATCAGGCGTGCTGTGAGATCTCATCTCTAAACGCA
Source organism: Ilyophis sp. 1 JC-2022 (assembly GCA_022702515.1). Taxonomy (NCBI): domain Eukaryota; kingdom Metazoa; phylum Chordata; class Actinopteri; order Anguilliformes; family Synaphobranchidae; genus Ilyophis; species Ilyophis sp. 1 JC-2022. Next base: position 17,120,884 of record CM040394.1, read on the forward strand.
GAAGAGCTCTGCCTTCTTTAGCTAAACCATCAGGCGTGCTGTGAGATCTCATCTCTAAACGCAGAAGAGCTCTGTCTTGTTTAGCTAAACCATCAGGCGTGCTGTGAGATCTCATCTCTAAACGCAGAGGAGCTCTGTCTTGTTTAGCTGCACCCGGTCCTGGCTTTGGAGAAATCATACTTATTAGATAGATGATAATTATTATAATTATTAGTATTATTAATAGTAGTAGTCGGACAGGAGGAATACGGATGCATTAGTGCCCCCACCCCCCCTACTTCTCCTCCCTAATTCCCATTCCCGTCTTCCACATCCTTTCTTATCTTATCTATTCTTTATTTCCATACCCGACTAAAAAAATAAATAAAAAAGAAGAATAATGATAATTTAAAAAAAAAACATCTATACCTTCCCTTCCACATTTCAATTCTAGTGACAAAGGATTACCTATCACGGGTGTGTTACGGCCTGACCATTACACTCTCATTAATTGCAACTTGGAATGTTGGTGATTTATGAATTTAGGCCTTTTTTTATGCACTCATTGTAAGCCGCTCTTGGAAAAGAGCGTCAGCTAAATGCCTCAAATTTAAATGTAAATGTTGTAGTAGCCTTTCATTCATTGGGCAATGCTGCATTGGGTGTGTTTGTGACTTTGTCCATGTGTTTCCTCTTCTGTGCACAGTAACATATTCCTGGGTGAGACCTTTTCCAGTTACATCAGTGTACACAATGACAGCACCCAGGTGGCCAAGGACATATTGGTTAAGGTAAAGAGGGGGCTGTAAACCTTTGAGTTTTCTGTTCTCTGTACCTATGGCTTTAAGCATACGTTTATTTTCTTTCTTAAAGAGAATCTATGGCCAGATTCCAGCATTTGTAATCCATTTGTCTCGTCTGCTGATGATATGGCTGGAACTAAGGTCGCTCTGAGCTGTAGCCGTTAGTGAGTGGGATCAAGGATCAAAGAAATTACGTTTCAGTCCATTACAGTTAATTTCATCTTCAGTCAGTCAGCCAGTCAATCAATCACTCTTTGTGATGTACAGCACCATTTACAATGGGAATTATTGCCTGACCCTTTAATATGTGGTCAATGGCATATTTAGACGCAAAACACAAACGGATATGAAAAACTGAGTGCCCTGCTTGGTTTGTTTTCTGGCGCGCCGAATGGAAAATCCTTCCCTGCCACCCTGAACCACAACCACACTGCGTTTAGCTCAGAGCTTTAGTCCAGTGTCCTCAGCAGTGACGGGGTTGGTCTAACTGCGTTTATAAGCAGCCTTCCCTGTCACCAAGGCAACACTGCGTACGTATTACGTATGCTTATCAAATGCCTCATTTTGTCCTTTGAAGGTACAGATGAATAAAAATGGCTTCATTGTGTTGTCTCGCAGGCAGACCTACAGACCAGCTCTCAACGTTTAAACCTGTCTGCATCTAATTCAGCTGTCGCGGAGCTAAAACCAGAGTGCTGCATCGATGATGTTATTCACCATGAAGTCAAAGAGATTGGAACCCACATGTACGTTTGCTAAGAGCGCACCTTTATTCACCTGCTTAGTGTTGGCGTTTATGAAATACAGATGGGTGACAAATTTAAGGAAAAAACCCCTACAGTGTGGGGGTCCACTCTGGTGGCTCTGTTATGCTGTGGGGGGCATTTTCCTGACATGGTTTGGGTCCACCTGTCTCCTTAGAGGGAAGGTTCACTGCAAATCAATAAAACGTTATTCTGAGTGATCACCTTTATCCTATGATGAAACATTTCTATCCTGATGGAAGTGATCTCTTCCAGGATGACAATGCCCCCATCCACAGGGCACGAGGGGTCACTGAATGGTTTGATGAGTATGAAAATGATGTAAATCATATGCTATGGCCTTCGCGGTCACCAGATCTCAACCCAATTGAACACCTCTGGGAGATTTTGGACCGACGTGTTAGACAGTGCTCTCCACCACCATTCTAAAAACACCAAATGAGAGAATATCTTTTGGAAGAATGGTGTTCCATCCCTCCAATCGAGTTCCAGAGACTAGAATCTATAGACTAGAGGTAGAATTTATGCCAAGGTGCATTCTGGCAGCTCGTGGTGGCCCAACACCTTTATGTTGGTTTTTTCTTTAATTTGTCACCTGTCTGTATTTGTCCTATATATTCCATTTCTGCCCCAGAGTAGATTAATGTCAGGTTTGTGCTTGGCCTTCAAACTCAGACTCCTTGTACATGTTTCAGTAATATGAGACTGGACAGATCGTTGTGGATAATAACCTGTGACAGAGCATGGCGTATTGATTTGGAGAGAGTCGTAATGGCTGACCCTTGTGCTTCTGTCTGTTGTCTAGCTTGGTCTGTGCAGTCAGTTACACCACTCAGACAGGGGAGAAGCTGTACTTCAGAAAGTTCTTCAAATTTCAGGTGAGCCTGAAATTACTGTCCGTAACTCCTCTGTGCAGATGCATAGTGAAGGTCTCACCGGCAGGACCTTTTTGCTCAACTGAGACATTCGTTGCTCCTGCAGTCAGACTATTACTGGAAATCACAAACTCTGTGTTTTAACTTTATTGGTAGACGATTTGTTATGATTTCTGCCCAATGTGTAGTTTCTAAGTGTCACTATTTTTCCGTAGCAAGTCCATTTAACAAGCACCCCCCCACCCAGTCTATACCTACCCATGCGTGACATACTGGACAATAGCGTCTATGTTTCAGTTCATAAATATATTTATTCATCATATAAAATTAGAATTCCGTCATAGAAACAAGATAAACTCAACAATCGCCTGATCGTATGCCTGAAAAGCCCTGCTCACTCAAATGCAAAATAAACACGTGAAAGTACTCTCTCATTCTACCATGTATTCTACTAGCAATATATGCTACTAAATATGAAATTAATAATTGGTTAATTAATTGAGATGTTCCTTTCAAAATTCAGTGGTCACTTTATACCGCTATTACACTGTCTGAAATGTCGACTCATAATACCCCCCATGCCCTGCAATCCCGTTTCATTCATTACAGTTCATTTCGGTTTAATTGTCGGCTCTTTTATCCAATAGAGTACATTATAACCTTAGCAACGGTATATGCAACGTCTTATTTTGTGCTTTGAAAAATGAATTGCAGCCCAGCGTAACGGCGGTTTTCGTTTTCACGGTCTCATATTATGCAAGCTCTATAGAAAACGCATTAGGGAGGGGAGTATTCCCTTTCGCGATATCTTGGTCTCGCTGGCTACATATGTACATTCGTTTTTCCACTCGAGTCTTTCCAACATGATTGATTGATAGGCCTATTGTTATTTTTGCACTTTGAGTGCATTTCATATACTGTAGTGCAATCGTAAATTAAATTTTTGATGTAGGCTACCGATTTTCAAAATGGTTTTCATTTTGCAGATGGTGGAATACTATTTTATTTTCATGTTATCGTACATAATACAGGCTGTGGCGTATATGCTTGGCAAATGCTCATTCAAATTTTCTGTGCGCTGATAGGTGGTAGATTAAGGTAAAGATTTTTCTTGGCATCATTATGAATGGAACATAAGGAACATAAAAAAACTATAGAAAAATATGCAATCCCGGGGCAAAAGTATACATTCTGTAGAGTACAGGGAAAAGTGATGCTTTATTGCGGTACAAGAGTAAATGATTAGGCTACATATTTAGGTGTATTTAACACTGATATCAATATTTTTATCTTAATCCATCAGAAAAAGCAAATGTATATACTTTATAATGGACAAAACAAATTTTATTCATTTTATGACATGTTTTGCATAGGGGTTTTGGACCCATAGATATCTACCCCCCTATACTGATGAAAATATAGTCATTCCCACTTGAAAATTATACAAAAGTTAGTTTTATGAGCCAAAACTGTTGATTTGTAGTGAAATATATCTTGCTTTTTAAAATTTAGAGCAGTACACAATTTAGCCATTTGGATGGATTTGGAGATACGAATGGACAACAGGGTACACTGCCTATATTTAGCATCATAGACCTTTAGTAGTTCTGCATATCATCCACTTGTTGACATGGAGTTTATGATCCAGGAAATGTATATATTTACCAAGTTTCGCTTGCAATTGTGGCACTTTATTTTGACTTAAATTATGAAAGTAAACAAATCTAAGTTCATACTGTAAATGGTATACCTGTGTTGTTTCATTTAAGCCATTTCCCAAGTTTATGTAATGCTCACACCTAGAGTTATAAAGCCTTAAACAGAGCACCCCCTAAATAGATGAGAATTGACCAAATTTGCCATCTGCGCGAAGGGGTTAACGTATACCAAATTATGTGGCAATGGAATTGTGTCTGAATAAGAGAATGTGGCATTCCCAGGAATCCTCAATAAGGCCTAATCCCTGTCGGTAAAAGCAGGCAGGAGCGTTCTGGTGAGGCGTATTGATTGTGTAAACAAACGTTTATTCAGCACTGTAGGCTTTTAGTTTTTAGTTAGTTATTATACGTGAGTCTCTTTTTATCCCTCCATGTGTTAGACTGCAGAGGGTGTGGACTTCACCTCCAAACAATTTAGCAAGTCCTTGGCAGAGAGGAAAGCAATTTGCACCCAAGCTTTGAGTTTGAACTGGAGAAGTGATGGGAGTGGCTATGCTCAGCCAAAGAAACGCAGTCCCCTTTTCCCCTTGGTTTCATCTATTGAAAGACCTTCCAAATGCTCCGAACCAAGATATAGTTGTCCTGTATTCAGTAATAAATCGGGTGCTATTTCAAAGTGTTTGTCTCTAGCTCGGTTAATAAAGGGAGCACGTTCACATGGAGCTTAGTGGCAGCACTGAGGAGCAGTCTGAGAGATCAGCCTTCAGCTTTCAATCCCTCTTAAACCAGGTACTCAAGCCTCTGGATGTGAAGACCAAGTTCTACAATGCAGAGGTGAGTCGGCCACTTTACTGCCTGTGTGGTTTTTCCTCTTGTATCTCTCCCTGCTGTTCCTTACTTTGTCATTTGTGGCGTTTGAGAATGGCTAACAGATTCTGTGCTATGGGACACAGATACTAAATTTTTTTAACTTTGGTTTTTCCTGTTCATTATTATTATTATTATATATTTTTTCACATCAACTCCAACACTTGTTTTTAGCAAGGAAGGTATAGAATTTCATACGTATCAATTTACAGTAAACAGAAGTTATGGGAGATGTCAATTTATAAATAAATGAAGTTAAATGAAAATAATAAATTCCTTAATAGAATACAAACACGGAAAATAAGCCAGCATGGTTCAAGTGATATTTTGGTGATATTTCCAGAGCACGCATTCACACACAGAAGAAACGCAAATTAAATTCCTGTCCGATTTGAAATAGATTTGTTTTCCTTTTCAGAAAAATCCTGCCAGCTTCAAAGAGAAATTACAATTTAAATGTTAAGACAAACAAAAGTCAATACTTAACAATTTAAAATAAAAAAATAATAATATATATATATTTTTTCTGTGTATCTGAGTTTTTTCTTGATATTTCTTTTGTGTTAACAAAGTGACACCCAGTTTTGCGTGGATTTCAAAAATTTGCCTGTGCATCCTGGCCGTTTAGTTAAAGCTATATGCCTTATAGTTTTTCATTTCACATGCAGAAGTTATTTGTCATATTTTTTATAATATTGTAGTCTAGTCATTCATTGTTTGGTTTACTATATTATATAACCTAATGCTTTTTGTTTAGCCAGAAGGTAAAGATGCATTGTCATTTTCCGTAGCACATAACCCTCATTTTTCTAATGTTTCTTTTCTTTCATTTTCTCCATTAGAGTGACCTCAGTTCCGTGGTAATTTGTTTCCCTTTTCATTGCTTTATCTGTTCTCTGCTTTTAAAAAAAAACTTTTGTTGCAGCATAACTGTGGAGCCTTTCAGCCTCAACAAGGTGAAATAATGAAAAAGCATCTTTGGGGTGCGAGAGCACCCATTCGTCATGTGTTTAAATGACGCACCAGGCCCCTTGAGTTCCTCAATTTGGGTCACAGTAAATTGGTCTCACTTGTGATAAAGTGACGCGATGCTTTTTCACTGTTTCTCCCCTTCGCTCTCGTTTTTCTCCTCAACGCTTGCTTCCTCCTGCCGACTCCAGTCTTAGCCTTGAAACACACAAGTTTTTTGGATGTGGGACGCACGGGTGATGGAAGGAACCAATGGGGGAATAAATTTGCTAGGGAGGGGTGAATGTCGGGGTGGCTGGGTGCAAATCAAGTCAATCAATCAACCCTGCTGAAATTTTTTGATTGTGGGGCAATCTTGCAAGTCGGGTCAGATTCTGTTAGCAAAATAAAGCGCTTGCAACTGCCACATGCCATGGGATAAAGATGCAAAAGTCAAAAGCCAATCATCAGTTACAAGTGGTGTGAATTGTTGATAGATCTTTATTGTTGCTCAGGATATGTTAAGTTTCACATGTGGGTAAATGTAATTGAAACAAATACATTTAAAAATATATATTTTTTAAGAATCAACAACAGGAGTTTTTAAGCTGACAAACTTAAATATTGCTGTAAATGCAGTTCACTGAAGCTAGAATAGATTTATTTTTTGGACTGAGTGAGAGGGGGGATGTCTTGTTTTACACGAGTCTTAGAGCAGGTTGTGTAATATTGAATACTACAGAATCCTGTCACTGTCCGGCTGTGGGTCTTTATTACCTGTCTTTAACACCGGGAGTGCTCAGTGTATTGGCGTACTTTTTGAGGGGTAGTTAAACCTTATCCTCTGGCGAATTGACAAACGCTGCATGTGAAAGGTTGAAGTGTACTCTGGATTGTACAGTAATAATAACTGGTTGTTCTCCCAAATTGTACCGTTGTTCCTTTGTTAATTACTAGACTTTGAATTGCAGGCATGAACTAATCTCAACTCTCCTCCTGTCACGTTTTAATAAAATACTAATCCACACTTTGAAGGTGAACTGAGCAGTAACATCTTTGTTAGATCCCTCAACCTTTTAAACCATAAACCCAGTTCAGTTACTGCCTAGGGGCATACATTTAGGGAGTCGTTTCCAGAGGTTTGCTTTTTGAAGCCTGATTGGAAGAGTATGATGGAAACCCATAACATAACTTTTTGAGTTTTCTAAGACATGTTTTTAGGCGCCTGTCGTTCATTAGTGGTGTTCTTACTGAGTCCTCTCACAAAATGTACAGCTTGAGCATTCAGAAAGGAGGAAGGTCAAATGATGAACGTCTAGACAGGGAAGCAAGATGGTGAAGCAAGGTGGTACTGCCCAGTCTACCTTTAGGACCGGGGGGATTGGCTCTCGCTCCAGGCACTGTAACCGATGCTCTGACCTAACCCCACAGACAGATGAGGTCTTCCTGGAGGCCCAGATCCAGAACATCACCACCTCTTCTATGTTCATGGAGAAGGTGTCCCTGGAGCCGTCCATGATGTATAACGTCTCTGAGCTCAACACAGTGGCCACGGGGGATGATGGGTAAAGGAGCAGAGATGGTCTCATCCCTTACATGTTTCAGTCAGGAGCTTTATCTCGGCAAAATAAACAAACTGCTCCTCATATGTGCTGTTGATTCTGCACAGTCCATTTGCAGTTTTGTTAGTGTCACATAGGCGTTTAGGAGAATGATCAATATATTTTATGAAATTTTTAAAAACAAAGATTCTTTTGGGATGATGTATTTTGATGGAAGTTCTGACCATTTTTTTGAATTAACATTTTTAAGTACCGTATATCACGTTATGACAGTCATATGACATTGCATGAATCGCTAACAGTGGTAACATTGACCATGCTAACGGTGATCTTTCTTGACTAGACTGACATTTCTGACCACCCAGTATCTAATCTCTGATTTTGAGGCATTTACTTCTCCCCCATTGGCTACTGATGATGATATGTAGGTTGTCCACATTTGGGAAGATGTCCTACCTGCAGCCTATGGACACACGGCAGTACCTGTACTGCCTGAAGCCCAAGCCAGAGTTTGCAGAGAAGGCTGGGGTGATCAAGGGTGTGACAGTTATCGGAAAACTGGACATTGTCTGGAAAACCAACCTTGGTGAGAGAGGCCGGCTGCAGACTAGCCAGCTTCAAAGAATGGTAAATGGTCGTGCTACTTTGCATCATGGGTACTGTCTCAGGAACTCTGGTATGGAACGGTGATCTCGTTCAGAGCAAGAGAGCTGACTCATGAGTAAACTATGGGAACATCAAGTTCAGTGAGATGCATCCATAGGGCAGTCTCAGGTTGATGATGCTGTATGTTCAGTGAGATGCATCCATAGGGCAGTCTCAGGTTGATGATGCTGTATGTTCAGTGAGATGCATCCATAGGGCAGTCTCAGGTTGATGATGCTGTATGTTCAGTGAGATGCATCCATAGGGCAGTCTCAGGTTGATGATGCTGTAAGTTCAGTGAGATGCATCCATAGGGCAGTCTCAGGTTGATGATGCTGTATGTTCAGTGAGATGCATCCATAGGGCAGTCTCAGGTTGATGATGCTGTAAGTTCAGTGAGATGCATCCATAGGGCAGTCTCAGGTTGATGATGCTGTATGTTCAGTGAGATGCATCCATAGGGCAGTCTCAGGTTGATGATGCTGTAAGTTCAGTGAGATGCATCCATAGGGTAGTCTCAGGTTGATGATGCTGTATGTTCAGTGAGATGCATCCATAGGGCAGTCTCAGGTTGATAATGCTGTATGTTCAGTGAGATGCATCCATAGGGCAGTCTCAGGTTGATGATGCTGTATGTTCAGTGAGATGCATCCATAGGGCAGTCTCAGGTTGATGATGCTGTATGTTCAGTGAGATGCATCCATAGGGCAGTCTCAGGTTGATGATGCTGTATGTTCAGTGAGATGCATCCATAGGGCAGTCTCAGGTTGATGATGCTGTATGTTCAGTGAGATGCATCCATAGGGCAGTCTCAGGTTGATGATGCTGTATGTTCAGTGAGATGCATCCATAGGGCAGTCTCAGGTTGATGATGCTGTATGTTCAGTGAGATGCATCCATAGGGCAGTCTCAGGTTGATGATGCTGTATGTTCAGTGAGATGCATCCATAGGGCAGTCTCAGGTTGATGATGCTGTATGTTCAGTGTATTTGCTGGGCCTGTGTGCAAGTGTCTGCAGATCACTTGGTTTGAAATGGACTTTGTCTGCTCTGTGCCCCAAGGCTCCTGGTTACGGAGATGTGAGACTTTCCCTTGAGATCATCCCAGACACAGTCAACTTAGAAGAGCCATTCGACATCACCTGTAAAATCACTAACTGCAGGTAAAGAGGCGTTATACCGTACACACCACATCTATCGTCCCATTTCTAACCACTGAGAGCCTCCGTATGAGAGTTCAGTAGAGTCCCGCTTGCGAGAGGATTCTGAGTCCCGCTTGCGAGAGGATTCTGAGTCCCGCTTGCGAGAGGATTCTGAGTCCCGCTTGCGAGAGGATTCTGAGTCCCGCTTGCGAGAGGATTCTGAGTCCCGCTTGCGAGAGGATTCTGAGTCCCGCTTGCGAGAGGATTCTGAGTCCCGCTTGCGAGAGGATTCTGAGCCCTGCTTTTGGACTGCGCTGTATTTTCCTGACAGCGAGCGGACCATGGATCTGGTGCTGGAGATGTGCAACACCTGCTCCATCCACTGGTGCGGCGTATCGGGTCGGCAGCTGGGCAAACTCAGCCCCAGCTCCTCTCTCTCCCTTCCCCTCAGGGTCCTGTCCTCAGTCCAGGGACTGCAGGTGAGTGCAAAAGACTGGCCACCATTTTAAAAAGCCCTGCCAGTCATTAGAAAATTTCAACGAACAATCATTGGGACAGTGACAACATAGAAAATTCAAAATGTAGTTTACAGTTATTTCAGAAATGTGATTTCTTATAAGTATGCAATATGTGCTCTGGAATTGGTGGGAATTCACTTAAGAGCTACGTAGAGAACGTAACTTTAGTCTGAAAGCGCTAAAGAACCTTGTGCAGCAACGAGAGTAAAAAAGGTGCAAGTTTTACCTTCTTCTGACTCAAATTTATGATATGAAAGCAAGGTTTGACTGTACACCCATCCATCCATTCAATAAATGAACCCCAAGCACTGTGCTACCAAATCCTCCCTGTGTACTCATTTTTGTTAGCCACCATTAGAAGGAAAATTTGTCAGTGCAGACAACCCATATAGCACACTGCTTTATAAATGAAAGCTGCTCAAATTCTCTCTGTATTTCCTTAATTTGTTTGCATTTATCCTTCTTAATTATATTCTTTTTTTTTTTTTTTTACAGAGTATATCTGGACTGAGGCTCACAGACACGTTTTTGAAAAGAACATATGAATATGATGACATTGCACAAGTCTGTGTAGTGTGTCCGTACGTGAACCCGGAGAGATAGACCCTAACCCCACCAGCCACCCCAAAAACAATAACCAAACCCTGGCACTTTGCATCTTGAAGGACCAACTGTGGAAACCTGCGCACATCCTCTCTCCATCCCCTTTTACTAACTATCTCGAAGGCAATGAGGTTTTAAAATATGGAATGTTTTAATTGTGCTGAAGTGTACACTGATTTTAAATGTACAAACAGGTGATAATAAAAGTCTTATTAACCCAAGTTCCAGTTTAAAAAATGTTTTCAAAACATCACATTTTCAAAAAGTTGCATTTGTTATGGTCTGAGTTCTTGAGGTCTTGAATGAAATGAGTCTAAAATGTTGGTACAAAATGCTTTTGGTGGGATTTTCCTATTTACTGTTTTCAACTTGAACTTGAACCCTTTGGTTGCTTTTATCTCTTTAACTTTGATATGTAATTCATTGTTTCATTGGTGAATATTGGTACTCAAGAATAATAAGAATGGTACTCAGTGGCTGCAGTTCATTTCAAGACAACTTTATTGACATACTTTTAAGATTTAGATTCTGACCATACATATGTTTTACTGATCCTACAGTCCTCTGTTTCACAAGCATAGCCTTTCAGCCTTGAACTGTCAAGAGTACAAATATCAGATCTTTCTGAGGAGCATGCAAAATAAATATGGCTGAGGCAATGAACATTTTTCATATTTTCTATACTTTAAATTATTGATATGAGGTAAAGTGAAAAATGGCAAGAAAATGTGCCAGCCAATTTACAGTGCGACATAAGTAGACACAGTAATGTGAATGCAGCACATGTAGACGTCTATAGGTGTTTTTACACCCTGGAATTAATTCAGCTGTTAGACACCACCCTTAATGAATATTCTGGAATTTCTATTTGTTATACAAGTGAAATCAGCCTGTGCCGTGTTGACAATAAGAGATCAAACGACCTGCTCTTCAAGGGTACTCAGGGTATCAAAGCTAAATATTTTATATATGACATATATGACATAACTTAATGTGTGATGGTTTTATGAATAATATACTCACTTCATATTACTCCAGTCTTAAAAAAAAAAAAAAGTACTGATCGACATTCATGACTCTTGTGTACAATTCTTTTTTTTCTTTTTAAACATTAACATTTTGCTTCCCTAAAATAATATAGGAAATAATATACAAAACTCATTCTAAAGTGGCATTTCCCGACATGGGAAACTTCAGTGAGAGGAAATGTAACCCTGCTATTGTATGCTACTTACAGCTAGTCCCAGGAAGAGCAGCAGACACACGGGCACTCGTTGCTACAACATATAAAAAACACATATAAAACTGTTTTGAATGTTACCAGTGAAATATGACGGGGACCAGTTGTCTCTGTGGCCTGGTTGGGTTTCTATAATGTGTTGGATAACAGTGTGCAATGCTTCTCCTTCTTTTTTCTCCCTCTCTTTCCCCAAAGCTGTTTATCACAGTAAAGTGCTCCCCTCCTACAGCTCGCCTCTTCACTCCAGCACTGCCGGTGAACTGCCGTTAAAGAATGGGGATTGCAGTCACGTACGTCCTCCCCTTCTGCCTGCAGGGAAATACAGCAGAAAGCCACCCAGATCTGTCACGCACTGCAACTCATGCATTTATGAATTCAATGCATGATTGACAGTTGGGTTTTATATCCTGCTCAGAATTTACAACAGCAAAAAGTCAGTGGAAGTGAATGGGAATAAACATTTTTTAAATCCATTAAATGCAAATTAATTTGTTTATATGAGTCCAATAGAGGTATGCAACAACCTGCCCCAACAACATGCAATACGGGTATTCATATTCAATGAAGCAATGATTGTCACAGGTGTTTGTGTGTGGGAAGGGAGGGGCATAGACTGTGACATCACAGACCTGTCTGGATCAGGAGTGTTCTTCCGCGCTGCCGCTGAAGGAGCGGCTCCGTATGTGGTTCCGCAGCTGCTCGATCAGCTCCGGATTCTGCTGCTGGATCTGCTGAGCAAACTGCTGACCACTGCAGGGGACAAATTAGCGTCTGCTATAGTTACAACAAGCAACAGCACTGACCACTGCAGGGGACAAGTTAGTGTCTGTTATAGTTACAGGAAGCAACAGCATTGACCACTGCAGGGGATAATTTAGCATCCGTTAGTTACAGCAGCAACAGCACTGACCACTGCAGGGGACAAGTTAGTGTCTTATAGTTACAGGAAACAACAGCACTGACCACTGCTGGGGATAATTTAGCATCCGTTAGTTACAGCAGCAACAGCACTGGCCATTACAGGGGATAATTTAGCATCTAAGTTAGCGTCTGTTATAAATACAACAAGCTACAGCACTGACCACTGCAGGGGACAAGTTAGTGTCTGTTATAGTTACAACAAGCTACAGCACTGACCACTGCAGGGGACAAGTTAGAGTCTGTTACAGTTACAACAAGCAACAGCACTGACCACTGCAGGGGACAAGTTAGTGTCTGTTTGTTACAGGAGCAACAGCACTGACCAATGCTGGGGACAAGTTAGCGTCTGTTATAGTTACAGCAGCTACAGCACTGACCAACGCTGGGGACTAGTTAGCATCTATTATAGTTACAGCAGCTACAGCACTGACCAACGCTGGAGCCAATTTAGCATCTGTTATAGTTACAGCAGCTACAGCACTGACCAACGCTGGGGACAATTTTGCATCTGTTATAGTTACAACAAGCTACAGCACTGACCACTGCAGGGGACAATTTTGCATCTGTTATAGTCACAACAAGCTACAGCACTGACCGCTGCAGGGGACAGATAGAACCAGCAACACGAGTACTTATGGTAGCAGGGACTGACAAAGACGAACAAGATTCAGGGGTTTCAGGTGAAGACGTTCTTTTAAATGTTTTAATTTCCACTGGAAATAAAAGGTTTAGTTAGAAGATTTGAATGATTGGTGAATGATTGCTGGGGTATGACTTTGGTGTAACTCAAATAATCATTTAAATAAATATTAATATACAGTACTGACTGACTTTTCTATGTGTTTTACTGAGAGTGCAAAAACACTTCTTTATATTGCAAATAACTGAAGTTATTACATTTAGTTTTCCAAAAACGAATGAAGAAACAAGAATGGATTTAATGGATGTGATTTAAGTGTCAAGTGCTTGAAAAACAAAAGGGCGTTGTGCAAATTGAGTCAGGGAGATAACGGTAGCTTCTCACGCTTCGATAAGGCTGGAAATGTCAGATAACCCGCCCACTCCAGCCGCTGGTCCGCCAACTGCATTAGACATCATCCCTGACATGCTGCCAACATAGAGGAGAGAACAGTCACTGCAAAGCACCTCTTTTACCCGCACATAATGTGAATGTAACCATACTACACACCATACTACAATATGGCATCAGAGAAATCTTCCATTTTTGAGACTGACAAAATGTATTTTCCTGCAAATGTTTCTAGTCCTCTGTCTGTTGGCCTAAATGGCATTCCTGGCAGTGACCACGTCATGTGAGTGTTGGCATAAGCGCAGGAGTAATTTTAATCCATATTTCAGGACAAGCTCTTTTTGCAAAGTAATAATAAAAACAGCCACAACCAAGGGCTGTCTATCTGCATGACATAAGTCATATGAATATTCCCAGCAGGGGGCCACAATTGTCCACATGTGACATAAAATGTGTTGTTCACTGTAAAAAAGCTTACAAAGCTGGGACAAAAACAAATAAATATACATATTAAATTGCAGTGGGTCCAGTACAGCGGAACCTGCATACTCACAGTTGCTGGACCTGTTGGTTCTGCATCACACTGGCAGCCTGAAAACATATGAAAGAATGTTTGGAATATTTATTACATTTTAATTTTCCTAACTGCGTCTGACAGTTCTTTGGTGGAAGTGCCATGCCAATGGCCCTGACCAGGCTGGTTGCTAAATGCTTTGTGTATTGACTACAATTAAAAACCTTACCCAGGGCTTAAACTATGATCTTAAAAGGTACATACAAACACTTAAAACAGCATAGCTGCATTGCCACACCAATGGTATTCATGCAAGTCTGCACTGTGCAATCTAACAGGGAGCTGCATGTTATCGTAAACTCCAGGGTTGTTCCCTCAGATCTTCCGGCGAACCAAACCCGCAGCCCCATTGTACTCTCAAGAGACATTCTGGCCCCTGAAATATGCCATACACTGGATTCCAGACCAGCTCTGCCTGTCAAAAGTTAAGGCAATAAAACAACTGAGGCCGCGAGCGAATGGCTGGTACAAATCGGTAGGGATTGTATGGGTTCTTACCATGCTGATGAAAGCGGGGTTATTGATGAGGCTGGCCATGTCAAAGCCCAGTCCCGTGGCTGTCTGTAGAAAGACACATCCCAGGCAAAACAGTTTTCATGTCTACCGGCACCTTCCATTCATTTTCAACCAGTAAAATAATAGCAGGGCTGGTTGCACAGTTAAAGCCAGTTATAAGTGATATGCCAGATGTCTGTATGCCCAGGTGTACGTCCAGCTGGGGCAACTTAATACGACTGAATACCTGCCCGAATACTCACGTTCTTTTTAATCTCAAGGCCCTTGAATTTGACCTCCCCATGGTTCAGAACCCCAACTCAGAGATACGGTAAACATTTGACACCTTAACCCAGGGGTCCTCAATCTTATCCAGAAAGGGCCGGTGTGGGTGCAGGTTTTTGTTCCAACCAAGCAGTTACACATCTGATTCTACTAATCAACCACAAGAGACTTTGCTAAAGACCTTGATGAGTAGAATCAGGTGTGTTACTGCTTGGTTGGAACAAAAGCCTGCAGCCACACCAGCCCTAACTGGATAAGATTGAGGACTCCTGCATTCACATAATACCACAAGACAAAGCAATGTAGTGACAACACCAGTGAACACATTAGTTCATAGAATCATGTCTAAATTGTGATGATATTATTGAATTGATTTATAGAGGACATACAGCAATGAAATACAATGTAAATATGTCTAAAATATGTCATCTATAGAAACACAAAAACAGAAATATTCTTAAAAGGGGAAACTCCTACCATGTGGGCCTACCAATATGACGGCAATATTTATCACAAATGATTATGTGAGGCTGTTTGAGGATACATTTCTTTAAGAGGCAGTGTGGAGAAACACTGGATGCAGAATTAGCATGGATTCAGCGAGACGGGCAACCTGAGCCCCGAAGGAGACTTGTGTTACTTTCACGTCATATAATACAAACCACAGAGAATGCATAAACCCTTGGCGGCCTAAGACCACTTTCCGAAAGAGATTAAGGGACCAGTATATGTGTTGCAGCTTCACACTGATGGAATTCTGGCATCCAAGAAGCCCCCAGTCCCGTCCCGTCCTGTCCCAGGAGACTTATGTTAACTTCTTGTACAACAAAACTGCTACAGCTACTGCTCTGCATGACTATATTTTATATTAATAATCAAGATATATTTTCTGATCCATTCATTTGCCTGATATTTGCTTGGGCTGGGACACAGCCATATTATCAACCATACGCGAAGAGCCCAATGGCAGTGTCCCCCCGGGACTGTTGCTTCAATCTCCTGAACTGACGCCCTACTTACAGGGCTAGACACCTCTTTCTGCTTCTGCTCAGCTATCTTCAGGTTTGACTTGTAGGTGTCGTTCTCTGGGTCCAGCACCAGCGCCTTCTTGAAGTAGGTGATTGCCTCTGGGTACTTATTCATGGCAGTCAAGGCCAGCCTGGAACACAAAGGGCATGATGGGAAGAGTAGTTCTCTGGCTCAACACAATATGTATCTCGGTGATGGCATGTTGCTCAGCCTGTTGTTCAGCCGGATACAAATACAAATGTACGGGTCTGTTAATTTTAGATCACATCGCTGTCGTGCTACAGAAAAACTGGTGGACTATTTGTCATTGTGACAAATCTGTTGGTGGCTGGGAGGAAGCCCTGATGACAGAGCCACTGGTGGCTCAACATAACAACATAGACAAATGGCTGTGCATCTGAAATGCCGCAAGCGTTGAATGTCCAGGGACTGTGCAGAATTTCACTGCTGCTTTCTCGTGAGGAACACATAAAAAACAATCCTTAATCTAACAAAAACTAAACATTTTGGATTTATGGCGTGACATTTTGCTTTCAATCCAGGCTCTTTCTACCTCCTCTCCATACGAGAGCCAATTTCAGGGTCCCATGTGACTCAGAAAATCTCCATCAGTCAACGCTCTTGGCTGGTCCTGCTCATTAAACTCGCAAAGAAAGCAAATATAAAAAACTGTGATAATCCTGGATTCTGGTTGGTTGCCAAAATCAAAGTACAGACTGGGAAGAATTATTTCCCTTCACACAAGGTTTATTTTAGCTGGTGCAAATCCCACTTCATAAAACAAGAGAGAGTATGCGGGCTCCATTTGTTGTAACAATTTTGATGGGTTTGTCCATGTTCACAGGGATTAAACTTGCCCACTACAGACATGACCTACTTTCAGCAATCAACTCAGAGTTCTGGGAAAACATTTTTTTATTTTGTGAGTTCTGTGAGCGTAAATGTTGCGCGTGCTAATGCTCATGACACTACAAAGGCAGCCGATTGGTGTCCCTCTCTCGCTGTTAAAAGCGTTTCTCTGAGCACTGCTGGACTGAGGCTGTGAACATGTTCCGCTCCTACAGATCCTGGATCTGCTCCTGAGGCCGCCTTTGTAACATGTGTAACTGATAGATCATAGACCACCTGGCTACCTGATATTTTCACGGCCCCACAAACATCCAACAAACAATACAAGCGCTGTGTTTGCATGGGGAGGAATGGTGCTGTCCACGTGACGAGAAGGGTGGCCTCTCTCCAGAAACTCAAACAAACGTTCTTACCGTTTCATAAAACCATGTGCAGCTAGATTACCCGTCAACGAGGAAACAGAATTCAGTTTCGAATCACCCATGTCTGAATGAAAGCACCGGTCAGAAAAATGCACCACGTTTATACAATGCAGTCAAAAAATCTGTTTTAAGTGGGAAAAAGCACATGTCAGCATTGTCTCCACAAGTTGTGTTGGGATGATTTGTGACCGTGCCTTACACAGCCACATTTTGAAAATGGTCACAAACCCCAGCTGATGACTAAATTCAAATTTAGAAGCAGTAATCCACACAGCTCAGTAGGCATGAAACCCCAACCCCCCAGCAGGATTAACTCACCCCATTCTCCCATAGGCCTTGCTGTAGGTGGAGTCGATCCCAATGGCATGCTCACAGTCGCCAGTCGCTTCAGTGTAGTTCCCTAGTTTGCTGTGAGCTGCAGCCCTTTTGAGGTGGGGGTGGGGGTGGGGGGGTGCGCAGCAGGTCAGGGGCAGAGCAAACACATGTTCATTCCTAAACCATAACTAAATCCAGAATTAAGCTTTCAAGCATTAAGTCTCTGTCTAGGAAATACAGTGGCACGCCATCGCAGCCATTTTATATAAAAAGGTGATCTAAACCGGCATCCACTTTGGTTCATTTTTCAAGTTTTCCATTTTGGAGAAATTTGATAATGATCTTAAAGCCATCTGTGCTTCAGCCTGTCCTGTGAAACTAAGCACACTGAACAAGCTGGCGGTTCACGACGAACCGTTTCACTGGATGTCTCGTAAAAGTTTTTATTTGCTTTGTTATTCACTGTTTATTATAATACACGTTGTATTGCTTGTTTGATTACTCTTGTATTCTGTAACACGATTTGCTTCATGATTAAAATGTATATTTATTCTTACTGTTCATGATGTATGTATCCACAAATTCTGTTTTTGTGTATTTTCAGCGGTAGTTAGAATGGGCCAGAAGTAGCTAGAATTAATGTTATGCAATCATTCAGAACGTTTGGTTATGTTCCAAACTCACTTGTGTGTCCATACTCATCCATATTCTTTTTGCATGACCACCTCACACTATTTCGCGAAATAACATATTAATTCAGGCTAACCCGCAAAAATCCATGCATCTTTCCATTTTAACACAATGCAGTCCCCTTTGCACCTCGTTAGTTGATCACCTCTGAACATTTTTTGCGGGTGGTGACAGTTTTACATATGATTTTGTACACACAAACCTTTAGTAAATCGACCCAACAGTGTATATTGCCTCTTCTTCCATGTTCTCATACCTGTTACAGTAGTAGACTGCATTTCTCCGGTCCAGGTCAATGGCTTTTGTGTAGCAGTCCACTGCAGAGCTGTAGTTCTCCTCTTTCATGTGGTTGTTCCCTAGAAACACAGTTCAGGCTCATTCGTGAAAATGACGTTGCATACTGACGTAACTCATTTATGTACAACGCTAACGGCACCTTCACTGGAATGGCATGCATGCATGCGTGCAAAAAGGGCAGAAGGCACCTTCGTTTTTCAGTTGCTCTGCTCTCTCCGTGTCCTCGGCGGATGGAGATATCTCTGGTATCGACAAGTTGTCATTCTGGGGAAAAGTGACGGAGCGGAGTAAAATGTCAGTCATGAAGGATTCACTGACAATATCCTATTCATATCTGCTAATAATATATGGTAAAGCAACTATTTAAAAACAAAGATGCATCCTAAAGAATAAAATGCAGAGATTTGCATTTTGGTACTTGAGGAGGACAAGGGGACAACGTTCAATAATAATCTGTTATTGGAAAAACTTGAGCCAGTTCAGAATGAATTAACACAGCACTGATAACAACTGTGTATTACCATATTGAATCACATGAATATTATCATGTCATTACTACTTATATTATGTAAATGCGCATATGTTCATGAATGTCAATAGTACGGCTGCACATGGTTGGTAGCGATATCCCCACCGTAAAGATGGAGTTGAGGAAGATCTCGGTCAGGGGCTGTGGCACGGCCAAGTGGCTATCGCTGGAGTTGATCTTGAATGTCGTCTCCAGGCACTGTATCGCAACTAAGCAACATAAGACATGTTTGAGGCCCCCTTTTTCAAAAAGCCATTCACAACCACCAAAGGTCCATAACTAAGTTGATATGTAACATGGTCTGGAAATGTAATTCTGTCCGTACCAGTGCTGACTGTGCCCAGCAACCCTGCATGACAATGCAAAATTGGCCCCCCGATGGAGGGTTTCATTTGGCAGGGTTTCCTCTGACTCATTACAAACCATCAACGCCTGTTGACTGGGCGCATACAGTCTGCCTGGGTCAGCTGTGCAAGAAGAGCACAGTACTTTGCCACAGCGGCTGTGCAGCTCTGCTACAATGACGGCACAGTGAAATCACTGCATAAAGAAAATAAGTGGTGGCTCGCTGCATAAACTTCACAGGAGAGTGAATGGTATTCTGCACTCTCCTACATTGCAGAAGATTGCAAAGTCACATGCGTAGTTGCGTACAATCACAATTGGGGATTCCAAAATAACAAACTGGTATAAAAGATGTTCAAACAAATGCTTAACAACTCATTGTGATTTGTGCAGATAATTCAAAATCAGGGGTGTAAATACTGTAGCACCCCAAATGCCCAGCAGCTTGAGCTATTTTAGATGTATGGGAATATCAGCAGGTATGTAACTATCGGCCGGGTGTGAGGGTTAGAATAGGGTTCGGAGAACCAAACGTGACTGATAAGGATTCTAAAAGTATATCTCGAAAGATACAAAAGCGGAAGAAACCGCACCAGGAAGGGGTAAAACAAAAGAACGGGAGCAAAAAACACAAGGCAAATCAAAACAACCTCAAAAAAGGCGTATCTCGATAAACAGCAAGAATCAATAACAAAATAACCTCACACACTAAATAATTAGGCATAACAAAAGGTTGAAAAAAAAAACAACACTTTTTGAAAGTGCAATTTTGGCTACTACGTAGGCCTACTAGCTAATGTATTTTCTTACATTAGTCTTAGTCTTCATAGTGCACTGTTATTTTAACAAAACTATCTTCCATGTATGTTTCATATCTCCCATGATGGAATGATTAGTAAGTAAACTTTCAGTCTTGTTCAGCCATACTTTGTCCTCCTAGTACATTTTTGCCTTGGGAATAAACAAGTAATCTTGTTCAATTAAACATTGTCTTCATCTGAACTTAATTTTTAATATCGTGAACATATTGTATCGTGAAACAAATATCGTGTATCATTTCGTATCGTGAGTTGAGTGTATCGTCCCACCCCTAATTGGCAGTGCAAATTCAATCCTTACTGATTGATCATTCACATTTCAGCTTATTCCAAAGCCATATAAAGATACATCCGAAACCTCACTGTGACCACTCAGCAGTAACCTGCGCCAAATACACATTCTACCTCATTACATCTTTGCTTGACAGTGGGCCAAAATTTAGTCAAGAAACATGCCCCTTTTTCTTAGAGGAAGCAAAAGTCTGATGCTTGCCTACCTTCAAGGCTTTCCTGCTCATCTGAATTCAGGGCGCCGCAGTGCGTTTGATCTCGTAGGAACTGCACAATGGAAAACGCCAGACGCTTCTCCACAGCCATGTTCTCTGCCTTCACCCAGACGCCTTGAAGGACATGAAAATTCATGAAACCGGACTTTCTTTTGTGTCACGTAGGCAGATGCAGTCAGTAACTCAAACAGCCACAAACATCAATGCAGGATGACCCAGACTTTTCCCTGGTAATGGCGAGCTTAGATGGGTTTAATAGCCTGCTCTTGTCATAATGTATTCTTATGTTCTTTTGTTTTCATCCATTCAAACTACAGGTACATTACTTTGGTACACCTGTTAAAGCATTGACTGCTAAAATAGGGTCCAGAATTTGAGAGACCATGTATCAGACTAGAGTAGACAAGTAATGGCTGTAAATAGATGTTTCATATTTCTGATATTCATATTACTGAGAAGTCTAGCTCTGGAAATGTTTGTTGGGGTTGGGGGTGGGGGGGTTGGGGGTATACAGATAACAAACGGGGGGGGAAGGCAACTCAATGCAGCACTGACTCAGCACAGACTGAAACGGCATTTAGTTGTCATGGATACATGGTAAAACTCAAGCTAATTCCTGTTAGCATTTGTATTCTGATTGGGTTACAGCCTGGGTTTTCAACAGGGGGATCCTTGAAAGTACTATAGGGGATCCCTGGCCAGACCTGATATGCAATGACTATAAATTTTGGACTCTCAAATATTATATTTTTAAGTTATGATGGGATCCCCTGGATGTCTTTGAGCCAGGGTGGGGCTACAACATTCTAATAACAATGCAACCTGTTTTGGTGGAGGGTGGAGGGAGGGGCAGAGAGTTTGGGGAGACTGGGACCCCTCCGGTAGCTAGGACTGATTCTTGGTGTACATTTCATAAATGGAATACCAGTAAAAGTGTTAAATAAATTGTATTCCAACAGTTTCAAAGGCACAGGCCTACTCTTTCATAACTTAGACATTGAAAGGTAGAAATTCACTTACCTGGAATTTGACGCTACAGCTAGCTGAGAACAAAAAAAGAATTATTGTTGCCGTTATTAAAATACAGTACAGGTTAAATTAGGTTAAATCCAACCATGAAAAACTAATCTTAGAGCTAGGATTCAGGGGCAAACGCTTTATGAAAACAACTTCTTGAAACTCAATAAAAGAAAGATTCACAAATTGATGTGTGAAATTGTCCATTAAAGCCTTACTGAAGGTCAGTGGAGAGTTTTTTGTTCTTCTAAACCTGACAAACATTTTTAAAAACCCCACTCTGAGTGGTTTTACACTATGAGAAGCAACCATTTTTAAAAACCCCACTCTGAGTGGTTTTACACTATGAGAAGCAACCATTTTTTAAATCAGATTTGGCAAAAAACATCCCACAAAAAACATTATTATAGTCTGAAGAGAACCACATGGCTTTGACTATGCAGTCAACATTTCAAAGCCACCTTTGATGGTAGCATGGGACAGATCGGGTACAATTTCACAACTCAGCGGGTGGTCTCCTCCAATAGTTAAAGAGAAGACTCGTTTGGAATCTGGCTTCTAGTCACGCAACAAATAACAGAGGTCATAAGGTTAGAGGTCTGGTGGGGTGGGAACAACTGCCACTGGGAACATGTTGATATTTACATCTGGCACAATAACTTGAATAAGAATTTCAGTGAAACTGGCTAATGCTAATAGCGTTCAGATTTCGACCTCAAAAGAGACAAAGACGTTACTCACATTGTGGGTAGATTAGCAAATCTGGGTGAAAATGTAAGCAAATTTCTGAAATAAAGCCTTTTGGCTCGAAGGAGCCCTGTAGTGGTTGAAGTTGAAGTTGAGATGTGATACAAGATCCAATGTTTGGGCAACTTGTATCACATCTGAAAAACTCAGAGAAGACCGAAATGCTGGTTTTAGGTCCAAAAAAACTAAAGGAGAAATTGTGTACATCTACTTTAAATTTTGATGGTTGTTTAGTTGTTCCAAATTCAGCTGTGCAAGACCTAGGTGTTACTATAGACCCAGATTTAACCTTTAGCGCGCACATAAAAAACATATCTAGAGCAGTTTTCTTTCAGTTACGGAACATAGCTAAAATGAGGCATTTCCTATCAGAAGGGGACGCAGAGAAATAGATCCATGCTTTTGTTATGTCTAGGCTCGATTACTGCAATGCTCTGCTATCTGGCTGCCCTAAATCCTTGATAAATAATCTCCAGCTTGTGCAGAATGCAGCCGCTCGCATTTTAACTAGAACTAAGAAATATGAGCATATTACCCCAGTACTAGCATCACTTCATTGGCTACCAATTAAGTATATGGTAGACTTTAAGGTTTTGCTTCTGACCTTTAAAGCTTTAAATGGACTTGTGCCAGTGTATATATGTAATCTGCTTTTTACCATATAAACTGAAAAGATCCCTTCGTTCCCAAGATGCAGACTTCTTAGTAGTCCCTAGAATATATAAAAGCTTGACGGGTGGTAGAGCTTTCTCCTACAGAGCGTCACTACTGAGGAACACCCTGCCAAAATTTATAAGGGAATCAGACACAGTCTCAATATTTAAGTTTAGATTAAAAATGCATCTTTATGATCAGGCTTATAACGAGTTGTAGTCCGGAGACAGGGCCAGAGAAGCCTTTAGCCGTAGAGTAATGTGGAGTGGCATCCTTTCCTTACTGTCACCTGTCAACAGCTGTGACCCCATCTTCCTGGGCTGGCTCTTGATAGGTGGGTAGGATTGTTTACCCTCTCATGACTGGATGGGTTCTCAAACTCTGTCTTCATAGCTATGCAGCCATAAATGACTCCTGGCGGGGGTACTTGTCCAACCCCCCCCACCCCACCCCCAGTTGGTGTTCCACTTCCTGCTGCTCTATTACACTTTCCCTAACTGTTCTCTCTCTCTTTTTCTACATTCTGCTGGCGGGGCTTATGCCCCGCATCTCGAGAGTTGCTGTCCGGCTTCCTGTCCATCGCCGCTTGCCCCTCCCTCCTCACCACCGCTGCCAGTTGCTCTCGCCGCCATCGGCACCCGGCTCCCCACCATCATTGCCGCCACATCTGGACTGTCATCTAGCTGCTGCAAATTCTATTATCATGGACATTGGCAGTTTTGACCATGCTGGTCATTAAGATCTAGACCCTGAGCTGACCAGGGGAGGATGGGTTCCCCCCTTGAGTCTGGTTCCGCCCAAGGTTTCTTCCAAGTTACACCAGGGAGTTTTTCCTTGCCACTGTTGCCTCTGGCTTACTCTTGTGGGGCTTTAGGCCGGGTTTTTCTGTGAAGCGCATTGTGACAACTAGTTGTGAAATGCGTTATATAAATAAATATTGATTTGATTTGATCTGCCATGTTGCACCGTGCTAGCTAGCCAGCTCTTCCTGTCACCGTGTGTTATTGTTGCTGTTACTCAGGTCAGACCATGGCAAGCAAGAAAATACACTTCACGTAACTACAAAGCAGCTTGTACACTAAAGCTAAAATAATATTTTAAAAACTAGAAGGTGAACTTCAAGCAAAAATTTTAACATTTAAATTAAGTAATTTATATTAATGCATGGGATGAGTCTTATGTCTTGCCTATCAGAAAAAGCAACCTTTCTGTCAGGGTTCTGTCAATCTGTGGCTTCTAATGCTCAAAGTAACTTCCATTTTTATATTTCGAAACCAGAAATGTCTTGAAACACACACACTATGGGCACATGCATGTGCACACACGCACGATAGGCTACTTTTATCTATCTATCTATCTGCCCCCATTTCCTGGCACATGGAATCGGGAAAAATATATTCAATTACATTTTTTTGATTTCGTAACTGTTCCAATTTCAGACCAGATGCTTGTTCCAAGTCTAGGATTTTCCTGGTTACCTAAACACAGCAGGGTTAGGCAAGTCCAAAAGCGTCTCGATGTCACATGGAACATTTATGTGGGTAAGTTCAATTACAGCAGACAGATGCAATTGTGTCCGTACCTTAACGCATCACAGATAAGCAATCTCTTTGTAGGCTACGGAAGGTTACGAATCGATTCCAAATACCATCAAAACACGATCCAAGCTAGATCCGACTAAGGTAGGTGAAACGTTTTCCTCGCGTCATGGACAATTTTGGCAGCTGCATGAAGGTGGGGTTGAAATAGGATCAATCTGTTTCACTCGAATCCCAATTTCAGATTTGCTTCTATAAATGCACTAATAAAATCCTGACCGTTCACACGGGATACGCGCGCCTACAAGTGCAGGCTATGTGATGTAATGCCAACAATAGGCTACACCAAGGGTTGCATTTTACCGTCTAAATATTGATTTATTTTGTCTGACAGATTACCAAAGTATTATGTTACCTGTGTCATATTTACAATGCGTCGCAATCCTTGATACTGCGTATTTACCTAAAATAGGCTTAAATAGCCTACGCATTTCACTGCTGCTGCCTCAGCTAGTTTTGCACAGCCTCCATAATAGCTAGTCAGCTAGCGAATTATTATGGCTGATGGTCAACATCGCTCGTTATCTAAGATATATGCATAAAAGCCCCAACCCATCACACTCTCATTCTCTAAACCACATTACAAATCGCCTGCAACCTGTATGTGCCAAGGGATGCTTACGGCCCCCGCCCACCTAGCCCACCTACCTGAGCAAATCTCCAGCGGTACCCACAACACCGTCATGAAACTTCTGTCAGATTCATCGACTCCGACGCGCCTGCGCAGTTGTGGCGGAAGCGAACCAATTCAATAATACAACCGAGTTTGAGTTGGACTGCTGATCGAAGTTGAACAAGTACCTACCAGCATCGTTGCGTTATTAATGTTTATTGTACAATGTTTTCTTTGAGCATTTCAGCGTTTCGAAGGATTAGCAGGTATTCATAATTTCCTGGTTGTCGCCCGTTAGCAGTGTCACATATTCATAGTCTCACGTTAGCTAGCTGACAGTGTGACTGACTGTTCGTCATATCTAAGTGGGGCACTAAAATTAACTGATGGCATGAATCATGACCTGTGGCGTATATAACCATACCATACAACCCCGTGAAACCCGAGAGCTTTCCAAATAAAATACGCGTTGATGTGGGAGTGAATAAAATATATTTCGTTTGCAAGATACTCACAACTAGCTACATGTACCCTCGGCAGCCTAGCTACTTTGACTGATTGGAAAGGTTAGTGATATAAGTTTGCTAACTATTTAAGAAATTGGAAGTAGACAGCACTGTTGAGTTACTGTGCGCGTTCGGTGGCAGTCGACAGAATGTAACCACAGTTCGCGAAGGAAACACGTGCAACACATGCACCGTCTCTGGATCGAGTTTCTCGGCTTTGCGCTGTAAACTTAAATGTATTGTGTTGTTACGAGAAGAATGCGATGTTGTACAAGCGAGCTGTTTAAGGACATGATACCCCTTAGCTGCAACCTGTTGCTCAGTAGGCCTATAGAGAATACGTTTGCTATTTGTGTTAAATTTGTGCATGTATGATTTTGTCTGGTTAAAATGACTAATTCTGGAAGTTAGTAACATTTGCAACAAACGCCCAGCGTATGCTCACGAGAATAAAAACAAATCTAGCACTGCTTTCTTGTAAAGGCTATTGCTGGAAGTAGGCTATACTTGGCTTGTTTGCAAATGTTAAGTTTGAAGTGGCCACCTGTGACTTCTGCATCATGGAGCAAGCGCAGTTATAGCGATCTGCAGTGTGCATAGCCTAGTTGGCTATTTGTCACCCACTTTTGGAATGGGGACTTTAAAGTGAAGTTGCGCGTTTTACATCTACTTGCCACCTGGAAAAGGTAACTGCTTCAAAGGACGAACATCTCTCACGTTCGCACCGATATTGCATGGCAATATTATGTCTTTCATTGTGTGTTCTGTACTTTATTGCTTATTGTCACACGCTACGACTAGCCTACTAAAGTGCTATATAAATGCAAGGCGCTATATAAATGCAAGGCATTATTATTAAAGCATATATTGATGTGTCGTCGTTCAGAGAAAGAAATGTAACGCTATTTTTAAAGGAGACTTCTTTTAACTACACATTTTGTAGGCTACACCTCTGTCGTATTTTGAAACTCATTCCACATTAAATTGACAAAAAGCAATTTCAGGTAGAAATGTCTTATTTGAGTTGGATAGTGTGGATCTTTTTACATATCTTCAAGCATACATATCTGTAGCCTATGCTAATTGAAGCCTAATAGATTTAATCCCAGATTGAACGCCTGTCTAACATCTCGGGTTTGCATTAGAAAGTACATTTTATGGCAGTGGCTGAATTGATAATGCAAATAGGACTTGGAACAAACTGGGTAGGTTTTCTGAATAGCTAGCCTACATCACCGACGAAAAGCTACCTTGTCCACGAATGTAATTTATTGACTTGTCTTCCAGGTACACGGGGGAACTGCTGTAACCCTTTGAAGATTAGGTTTTCTAGAACTCCATTGCTCAGATAGTCAAACTATAACAGATACTTCACATATCAACAGAGCTTCATCAATATCGGGCTATGTATCGTATATTTGAAAAAGGACTAACATATTACATATAGTAGCTAGCCTATATTAGAGCATATCTACATACAATAAATAATGCATCAGCATTGTTCTGGATGTATCAGGAAATACATATAGGCTATATGTTTATTCACTGCATTAAGAAAAGGTCCAGAAAAAGGTGGTGTCAGCCATTTGTTTAATATTTATGCAGTGTTTGGAATGGGATATGGTTTAGTCATTTTACCTCTGTGCATTTTGTATGTTATCCATACGAGTACTATAGGTGTAGTGTAATGGTAATGCTTTTGTTGAGTCTTGTGGTGCAGATTAAAATGACAACGAACTTGTAGCACCTTGTTTGTGATGGTGAGAGTACCATAGTTTGATTAGTTCAATTGATGTTTATTTCCTATTTTGGTATAACGCGCAAGCCGACAACTTAATGAAATTGTCTTTCTTTAATTGTATGCTGTTAATTTAGGAAATTAAAACACTCAACTTCAGTCATTTAGCTCTAACTAACTGCTCAATTTTAGAGTTTCCTCATTACAAACGAAGCAGACTGTCAGACTTCAGCTAGCTAATGGTGATACTGTTTTGCCCATTCTTTGACATGTTTAATTTGATTGTAGCTCGGATTATGTGCCTTTTCGCTAGTTCAATAGAGTACTTTCACTTCATGTGGAAAATAATTGCTCCCGTTAGGAATGCAATGTTTGTTACCCACACCACACGTGAAGGTTCTGCCATTTTTATGCCATGTTGTTAAGTTTGTGGAACTAAAGGCTAGTGTGTCTGTGGCGTCATTTTCATCAAATAAATGAGAACAAGCTGGGGTATAAAACCCAGAAGGTTGTGCAGTGTTAAAAGGATTCTAAATACTTTCTTTAGAGGTTGTTGTCACAGAATTCAAAAGCTGCTACTGTTCAACCCTGAAATGTAAAGGATGTTGCTGAAGGACTAAATGTTTGTAGTTCTTTCGCTATTATCTAATAATTAACGGATTAATTTATTAATTGACATAAAAATGGAACTGCTGATGAGTTAAGGCTTTAAATGATGCACCGCCTGCATTGTGTGTCTCGTATATGAAACCATTTTCATAAACTCTCTCGTAACCTTTGTTATTCGGACACTGGCCTTCTGTGTGATCACAGTTCTGGGGGTGTGCTCAGAGTGTCAGCTCCCGCTTCACGAGTGGAGAAGCTTGGGCATTCCTGGGTTAAATACGTGCTCCTCCTCAGTGTATTATTTTAAAATGTCAGATGTCAAAGACCTGCTGATATAGACTACTCCGATGAGTTATTTCATGTGAAACCAGACGCTTTTCTGCAGGAGGCTTTCAGACTTTCTTCAGAGACTGTAGCCTACACCTCCTGTTAAAGTAACAACACGTGCAAACGTGTCACATTTGTATCTTAATATGTGCAAAAATATGATTAGTTGTTCATTTAAGAATATCTAATCATATAAATATTGTTAAATATGTGGTGATTCTCTCTCCAACAGCCATTTATCAGTCACTCTAGAGCAGGGGTAGGCAACCCTGGTCCTGGAGAGCCGCAGGGTCTGCTGGTTTTTGTTTTCACCCTAAATACAGCAACTACTTAGACTAAAGAAACCAGGTGAGGTGAGTTAACTGTGTAATCAACTGCTTTAATTGATCAATTAAGTGGCGAGTAACAACAAAAACCAGCAGACCCTGCGGCTCTCCAGGACCAGGGTTGCCTACCCCTGCTCTAGAGCAAGTAAAAAAGAAAGAAGATTCGGTGGTTTTGTCATTTTGTTAACCTACACATGGTGCTGATGTTGTATTAATGTTCCATTGCATCATGCCAAAACGTATACGAAAGGTTGCAAGAATTGTAATACCAGTACAGTCACATTTTATCCTAGCACCTTTCATTTTATCCTTGAACTGAGTTGACTGCAAGAGATCCCACACTGAACGTTGCTGTGGCCATACAAGTAGGTTTAATACAACATGTTGGGTCACAGTATTTTGTGTTGAGCAAAAGTACAAACTGTATTGCGATGAGTTGAGAAATACAACCCCAATTCTAAAAAAGTTTAGACGGTATGTAAAATGCACATAAAAGCAGAAAGCAGTGATTTGTAAATTCTCTTTTACATATATTTAATTGAAAACAGTACAAAGAAAATATATTTAATGTTTTACCTTATCAACTTTATTGATTTTTGTAAATAGATGCGATTTCCAAATTCAAATGCAGAGAGGTTATAGTATCGCTTCTATGAGTACCTGAAAATAAGATATCAAGAGTCTTTTGATATTTTTTTATACCCAGTCATGATAGCATCACATGTTTACCTGTGGAATGTTCCAAACAGGTATTTGTTAGAGCTTCCAATTTTTTTTGCCCCTGTCCCAACTTTATTGGAACATGTTGCAGGCATCAAATTCAGAATTAGCATATATTTACAAAAATCAATAAAGTTGATACGGTAAAATATTAAATATAATTTAAAAATCACTGCTTTCCGCTTTTATGTGCATTTTTCACACTGTCCCAACTTTTTTGGAATTGGGGTTGTATATGTGCAGTACTCTGGGATGTTGTTTTCGTTGTACAGCGCTTGATAAGTACATCAACGGTACAGATAGGCAAATGAACACGATATCTTGGGTTTTCTCAGCCTATTTATACTGTAGTATTTGTACTGGGGTAATTTAGGTACATCGCTTTCCTCAAGGGTGGCACAGCCATATCCAACATGGGATCTTTACCTTCAAGTATTTTGTCCTTTTGTCACCCTGTGTACGTAAGGGATATTAAAGTTGAATGTATTGGAGTCAGTGACGAGAATAATCCATTGCATGGATGCAATTAAAAACCATGCAGGTAAGGATTAAGTGTGACTCTTGTCAACCTTCACTGAGCTGTTACTTACATTTGTTCATGTATATAATCTGAATTTCAGAGCCTCTTCTTCCAGACAAAGGCTGAAAATGATCCTTCAAAATGGAATTGAGCTTTCCGTTAAGAACGGCTCCCAGTCAGCTGGCAACAAGAACTGTTTGAGGTGGGATCTCACTCCTGATCAGATCAAGTCCCAGGCAGAGAAGCTGATCCAGAGAGTGAAGCAGACCTTTGACCGCATTGGGGCACTGGAATTGGAAAAGGTCTCTTATGAAAACACATTGAAAGCCCTGGCAGATGCAAAGCTAGAATACACTGGTATG
This sequence comes from Ilyophis sp. 1 JC-2022, assembly GCA_022702515.1. Classification (NCBI taxonomy): domain Eukaryota; kingdom Metazoa; phylum Chordata; class Actinopteri; order Anguilliformes; family Synaphobranchidae; genus Ilyophis; species Ilyophis sp. 1 JC-2022. The sequence goes on from CM040394.1 coordinate 17,151,326, forward strand.
TCATCAATTTGTGTTCAGCATCCCGTTTTCTACTGCTTAGCCAGGGACTCCACGGTCATGGTTATGGAAAGATGAATGGTGATTAGGTTCCTCCAATAAAGGAGTGAAGTACTCAAGGGTAATAACCACCATCACCTATTATGGGCTGCAGGAGTAGTACCCCCTCCTCTAAGGGTCCATGGATATATGTTCATTGTCAAAGTCAGAACACGACACCCCTAACTTTTATCTTGACTGCTGCAAACATTGTAACCTGTGGTAACACTTTCTTTTTTACCAAATTTATCTACTCGCATGTGATGGACAGATGCAGGAACAGACAGAGATTAATTCTCACCCAATTTGAAAAACATTATTCTATATATACGGTTGTGGTCAAAAGTTTACATACACTTAGGTTGAAGTCATTAAAACAAATTTTTAGCCACTCCACAGATTTCATGTTAGCAAATTATAGTGTTGGCAAGTCAGTTAGATCATCTACTTTGTGCATGACACAAGTCATTTTTTCAACAATTGTTTCCAGACATTATTTCACTTTTAATTCACTATATCACAATTCCAGTGGGTCAGAAGTTAACATACACTGAGTTGACTGTGCCTTAAAATTTTAAATATTTGGTCGCATATCCTTTTTCATGCCATGACTCTTGCGTTCTTTTTTAAAAGTATTTATTTCATATTTTTTCCCAATTTGGTAGCCAATTGAACCCCTATTCTAATTCAATTCCCCCCGTGTAGCAACCGCTAGAGAATCACTGCTGAACAACCCCGTCAGCCGGTAGTAGAGCGGAGGTCGCCACGTCCTTTTTCAGGGCGCAACTCCTCCAAGCCTGACCGTGATTCCAACTCGCCCGGGGCCGCTATATGGGCAGCGATTCTCTCCGAGGCCCTCCCCCCACCCGGGAGCAGCCACCAATTGCCGCTCCCACAGGGCCCCAGCCATGCTCGGATCTGGCAGGACAGTGGCGCGAACCCCGATCCTCTGAGTACAACTGCACCGACTGAAAGTCGGCGCTCTTATCGTTGTACCACCACGAGGCCCCTATCCTCTTGTGTTCTGCAGACTTTTGCATGTCAGGTGTACTGGACCTTCTCTGATGATGTTACCAGCACCCCATTAGTCTTTCACGGATTGAGCTGATGCAGCCATGCCAATAAGAGCTAAGCCACCTTGGCCAAGGATGCAGCTGTTTCAGATATCTGCCAGCTAATGCTCGCTGATGAAAGGTACAGTTGCTTGGGCCATGGATCCAGAGTTTGCTGTCCTTGCATACCTGTTTGCTGCCCAATGATCCTCTCTATTTTTGTCTTGGTGGAATCTGGCGGAATGTGTCTGGGCAGCATCCCTAGTCCGACCGGGCTGATGGCGAAGTCATCATCGAAGAGGTGATTCATTGCATAGTGGGCCGCAGATGGATTTCAGATTAATACTTTGCCCAACATCAACTGGACTTTGCTCTGGGGAAGCGTTGCAGTTCAGGTCGAGCAGTCCCCAGTTAGTCCAAGCTGCTGTCGTTTCCCGACACCAATGCGGTTAGTGGGAGTGGCTCATTCGCCAACTAGACAGGATAGTCCCTTCGGAAACCGCCAATGAGGATGGCCTTGACCCACTACTATTAGGGCCACATCATGAGAAGCTGGGTTTGTCAGGCTGACACCCTGATGAATCTGAACTGGCTCAAGCCAACACTGAGCATTCATGGCCAGGATACTGATGGGTCTTTTGTTAGCCTGACTGGTCAGAAAACCCAGCCTCTCCCGATATGGGTGGGACTTGCTGTTAAGCTGACAGTGGAGCCCCAGTCTGGACTCAGATTCCAATGTACACTGACACTTGATAGCTGTGAAGATGAAGGCTATGGTGGGCTGGTTTGAGCACAAGTCAAAGAGCACTCGTTGCGCATTGCCTTCTAGGGTGGTTGCCAGGTTGACCACCCTTTGTTAATGTGGCCAGTTGCCAGAACTGGCTACCACCCAGAACTTGAAACAGACTGCCTCGAGATGCTGATGCTATGGAACAGCCGCTGTCGGAAAGAAGCTGCTCATCTGTTTTCATTTAGCCGTCCTGGCTGGACTGTCACTGTAGGGGCTACTCTAGCTTTTGGACATGGTACTACTTTACCTGCCAAAGGCTACCACTGGAGGGTATGGGCCCAACTTCAGCTCGTTCCAGCCCCACTGTGATTGGCAAAGTTTGGCTGCTGATGGGGTCGATGTTCTTGTTCACCTATCTCATCTGTCACTCAAGAGGCTGCCCTTAGCCTCCAGTTGGTCACAGTAGGATGGACAACCCTACTACTGCACCTCTGTTGCATGTTCTATTCTCCACTCTCCCCATCACCTGGATCAGCTTGAACTCCTGCACAGGTGGCCCTTTGGATCTCCTTGCATATGCTCTGCTAACATTTTTCCAGGAACTAGTGTAGTCTGTTCCAGCGCTGAAACCAGTGTAACGTGGCAATGGAATGGACTGGCAAATATATGACTTACCATGTACAGTGCCTTTTTGTTGACTTGCGACTTGTTGCCTCATTTTCCTCCTGTTAAACTTAATGTACTGGTGGGAAACCCCAGCCAGGGCTCCAATAAGGAGAACTGTGTCATACAGACTGACGGCATGTGAAAGCGTATTTCCCATCTTACAAGCCTCCTCCTTTCACGGAAAACATGCGGGTGTTTGTGGTTGGAGTTGTACTTGCTGCACCAGGGGCCGGGGTTTAGTCCTGATTTGGTAACACAAGGGTTAGATAAGGCTAAACCGATAACCACAGAGGTTGTTTAAAATAGGATATAGGGGGGAACCAGACCTTTTAATAGGAATACATTCATGTTAATTCATTACTAACTTAATTATTTGTAATTAATTACATTGTCTTCTGTGATATTATAAATGTCTGAAAGTGCCAACATTTGGATTTCTTATTTGATTCTTTTTTTTATTTATTTTTTATTTTTTATTTTAAAAATTTGTTTCTGATTTTTTCCCTTTTTCTCCCAATTTGGTAGCCAATTGAACCCCTATTCTAATTCAATTCCCCCCCGTGTAGCAACCGCTAGAGAACCACTGCTACACAACCCCGTCAATCGGTATATTTAGTAGTTGGAAGGCGGGCGCCACGTCCTCTACAGGGCGCAGCTCCTCGAGCTCCTGACCGTGACACGCCCTGGGTCCCGTGCGCAGCGATTCTCTCCGAGCCCCTCCCCCCACCCGGAAGCGGCTGCCAATTGCCGCTTCCACAGGGCACCGGCCACGCTCGGATATGGCAGGACCGGGGCGCGAACCCCGATCCTCGGAGTACAACTGCGCTGACTGAAAGTCAGCGCTCTTACCGTTGCACTACCGCGGCGGCTTATTTGATTCTTTTTTTGTTTTTGCAAATACTAATAAATGAGTGTTTACCAACTGTTGGTATGTTATCTCAAATTTTCAGTGTTTTCTTTTGCTCCAGATTTTGTTACAGCAGTACACAATATCATCAAACTTTATACCACAAATACTCTCATAAAACAAACAGTTAAATGTGAACTGGAATACCTTACGGTTCTATGAATCTATCTAAAGACAATAGCATAGGTAATAAGCTATCTAAAGACAATAGCGTAGGTAATAATCTATCTAAAGACAATAGCATAGGTAATAAGCTATCTAAAGACAATAGCATAGGTAATAAGCTATCTAAAGACAATAGCATAGGTAATAAGCTATCTAAAGACAATAGCATAGGTAATAAGCTATCTAAAGACAATAGCATAGGTAATAAGCTATCTAAAGACAATAGCATAGGTAATAAGCTATCTAAAGACAATAGCATAGGTAATAAGCTATCTAAAGACAATAGCATAGGTAATAATCTATCTAAAGACAATAGCATAGGTAATAAGCTATCTAAAGACAATAGCATAGGTAATAAGCTATCTAAAGACAATAGCGTAGGTAATAATCTATCTAAAGACAATAGCATAGGTAATAAGCTATCTAAAGACAATAGCATAGGTAATAAGCTATCTAAAGACAATAGCATAGGTAATAAGCTATCTAAAGACAATAGCATAGGTAATAATCTATCTAAAGACAATAGCATAGGTAATAAGCTATCTAAAGACAATAGCATAGGTAATAAGCTATCTAAAGACAATAGCATAGGTAATAAGCTATCTAAAGACAATAGCGTAGGTAATAATCTATCTAAAGACAATAGCATAGGTAATAAGCTATCTAAAGACAATAGCATAGGTAATAAGCTATCTAAAGACAATAGCATAGGTAATAAGCTATCTAAAGACAATAGCATAGGTAATAATCTATCTAAAGACAATAGCATAGGTAATAAGCTATCTAAAGACAATAGCATAGGTAATAAGCTATCTAAAGACAATAGCATAGGTAATAAGCTATCTAAAGACAATAGCATAGGTAATAAGCTAGCATAATGCTGCGCAGAATACAGTGCATGTTGCAGTGTTTTGTTCACATGTATCCTGTTTTAAAAATGTCTTTGTTTTTTCCAGTGTTCAGGCACATGTTGGACTTCCCTCAGTACGTCTCTCCCTGCAAAGAGGTGCGCTCTGCGAGCACTGACGCTGACAAAAAGCTGTCCGATTTCGACGTGGAGATGAGCATGAGGGCCGACGTCTTTCACCGGGTCATCGCACTGCAGGTACAGCGGGGACCAGAGCTGAGTGTGGAAAACAAAATCCCTTTCGTCTCCGTTTCAAGTTCAATGTAATCCAAAGGCTTGCATTTGCAGATGTACTTCTGCCAGCTGTAATTTGCTAATACTGTAAATTGCAATTGGTGCTTATATAAATGTGTTAATGTGTCCCTTGAATGTACTTGCCAGCGTGCCCTTTGAAATGGATATTTTAATAGCAGCATTTTACAGTGGTAGCACATTCAGGGCCGGCAAAGTAATTTGCACTCGTTTCCAGCATGAAGTGCAGCTGAAGTACAATTCTTGATAATGCTCCGTCAATGACCACTTTGCTCCCAGGGAAATGGCCACCAGCTGTTATTTTCACGGACAAGTTGCATCGTGGGAATTGGTGTTGTGTTGGAACATGGCCAAGGACCAAAATCAGGGTCAGATATGCATGTGGTTCCGACAGTAGGCACAATGTTTGGAATTATGAGATCTTTTTTTTGTTTGTTTTTTAGGTATACCTCTTTACATTGGCAGGCCTCCATGTACACAGTAGTGTAGGGAAAAAACTGCAACCAGAAATAGTTTGAGAGGATGACAGATAAATTTCTGCTGCTGATATGGAAGTGAGAGCCCTGAGGGTTCACGCTAAGCAAGGTCATCTAGTGCTTACGCTATGTGCGCTAGTCAACACTAGCATTTCTGACGTTTTTGTGTATCACTTGAGCCATATTTACTGTATTTTCTGTCAGAGCAGTTTAGTAAAGAAACACTGAGTGTGATAAATTGTATTCCAAGGCATCCAGACCACTTGACATTTATGAGGCTTTACAGAATCGTGCAAGGCCACCGGAGGCTGCCGGCTAATTCTAGACACGTCAGCCCGTCTTGGCAGCTAAAGTGCTAAAGTGAATGCACACCGTGTGCAAAACATAGCACAATTATCTGACTGCATAAATGAAATGGTGCAACAAAAAATCGCTGTATTTGATCTCAGGCTGGCTGTATGCGTGCGATGATACGACCGCATTGGAATTGTGTTCCGAGGAAACGTGTGAGTTTGTTTTGGGCATTGGCAACAGTTCGAACATACTGTCACGTATATGGTGCAATTATACGGCAGATGACATGGCACTGGCCTGAATCTTGCTTTGTACTTCAAGTCCCTGATGTTTATTGAAACCACAGATAGATAATACAGAGGTCAGACTGTGGTATTTGGGGGTGTTTACTGCTCTTGTAAATGATTTATCACCAGGAGCATGATGGAGTTATTTCATAAAACTGTCACAGTGGGCCTGGAAGCTGTGAGCACTTTCAATCCAGACAAGCCTGTGACTACAGCAGCAGCAGCTGGGCAAAGTTGTGACCACTGGACCCCCCTAATATCCCCTTCTCACATAGGGCTAAGGAATGGACTCATACACACATACTAAACACATACTAAACACACACACACACCCACACACACGCATACTAAACACACACACACACACATACACACACATATCACACACTAAAAACACACACAGATCAAATCCACACACACGCACACAATAACGCTTGCCTGCTTGCCCTGGGCAAGTAAAACAAGTTGTCTTTGTCAGACAATTAATAGTGCTCGGCCACAGGCCTGATTTGGGGCTAATGGCCAAAGTTTGTTCAGATTTCTGCTTCGTACCACTAAGCAAGCGCAAAAGCTGGTGTGTGTGAATAGAATAAAAGGTTGCAAAGCAGACGTCATGCTTACTGAGGCCACACTTTTCTTTGATAAAAAAAACTGGAAATATACCTCTCCCTATATCTCTCTCTGCACAGGTCCTTTAGGACCTCCATCGCCAAGCAGCAAAAAGCTGCCAATGTGAAGCATTGATCTGGCCGCCAACTTTCATTTCCTGTTTCTGCACATTTTTCCGGCTTCTTTATTAGGCGAAGCAGCTGAAGGACCTGAAGCCCGAGGCCGTGCGCTTTGTGGAGAGATACGTCAAGCTAGGGAAGAGAAATGGACTGCACTTGTCCAAAGACATACAGGAGGTACTGTACACAGACCCCTATGATATTACCGCGTAGGGTGGTACAATATGGAACTGGAACATGTACATTTGATCATGTGATTTAGTTTTGTATTTTGTTTGGTTGATATTGTCTGTTGTATGTTTATGAAATTGGTCAAAAAAAAAAGAGTGGATTACAGGCCCAGCCTTTTTTTCTTTTTTGTGGTAAATGTTTTTCCTCGTACTCTTTTTAGATTGAAGGACTGAAGGACATACTTTGACTGCTATACTTAATATATACTTTAATATAAATTTACTGTGGGCTGTTCATTTGTGTTCATTAGGAGATCAAATCAACTCGCAAGCTGATAAGTGAACTTTCTATCGACTTCAACAAAAATCTAAACGAGGAAAACACTTTTCTTCTCTTCACTGAGGATGAACTAGGTAAGTATGCCTAACATGTCAAGTAACAACACTGGATATTTGGGTGAATTAAGGAAGCAGAGACTGGAATCAAACCATTGGCCCTATTCTACTCATGTGTTCAGGACTCTTTTTCTACATGGTGTTTCCAGCTAAGATACTTGCTCTTTGTGCTGTCACATGTTCCAATCCAAGTGTGATCAAATCCTGATCATGCCTGTGTCAACTGGCCAGGAGCATAGCGATACATAATTGGACATAACTTTAGCCGGGAAGGGAGAACTTTGCTATGCTGGATGTTGTCAAGCACATTGCACATTAGAAACTGCTCTAATCGTTGGAGGGTCGAACCAATGCGGTCTGCCTGCAGTAGCTGTGTGAGCTGCACAGCCCTCTGGCGCTACGACTGCGCAGCTCAGCCAACAGATTTCAGGGAAAAAAGAATAGCAGAGGCTGCCTGCATGCGTTTTGTAAGACATGTATGTATGCGTGCGCCCTCTTGTGGTACAGCACGGCGTTGCAGTGATTAGATGGGCCTGCGGTCACAATTGTGCATTCCAGATTTGGGAATAAAGGAAAAACTGCAGATTTAAAAGAGGCCTTTGCGTGTCTCAATCCTGTTGGTGGCGTTTGCCGGTTGGTCCCCTGAGGTGGCATGGCGGAGAGCTACATGCACGGCCTGGAGCGGATGGAGGACGACCGATACAAAGTGACCCTGGCGTACCCCCATTACTACCCTCTGATGAAGAGGTGCCACGTCCAGGAGACCAGGAGGAAGATGGAGGCAGCCTTCCAGAGCAGGTGTAAAGAGGTGAGTGTCACCACCCAGACAGGTCCCCCCGCTACCCGCGGTATAACAGGGAAACGCAAGGGGGAGGGCGCTTCCTGCTAAATCACGCTTTCTTAGGGGATTTATGCACCTCACAGTCCAGAAGCCTGGCTGGCTGTGCGATACCGAGCTCTACAGAACAAGATAGATTTTGCCATAGTGTTGCCCTAGGAGAGATGGTTTCATTTTGAAGGTTATTTTCCGCCTCCTCACACCGTAATGATCCCTCTGGTCAGCTGGAGGTCTGTCGTAAAGTCACTGGCTGGCTGCATACTTTCAGTGGACATGGAAGTGACGGGATGGGCTTACAGTCGGGATGGACGCTTTGCAAATGGGATACATTTTTTTATGGTTCTTAGTACTCAGTAACACAGTCCTGCTTTTAGTTCTACAGCTGCTGTGGCAATCGTGCGTCAGCTGCATTCGTATTCATTAGTTATTACGGCAGAAGGATTGTAAGGAGCGTGTTATGTGTCCTTCATCCTGCAGGTGAACACGGCCATCCTGGAGCGGTTGATAACGCTGCGGGCAAAGGTGGCCAATCTGCTGGGCTTCGACAGTCACGCCGACCACATGCTGGAAATGAATATGGCCAAGAATGCCTCTAACGTGGCGCAATTTCTCGGTAAGCATCCCCCTACGGACTTTAAAGTTTAATTTTAACCAAGACCTTTTAAAACCGGCAGGGTACGTTTGGGTACGTTTGCGGGCGGCCCCTGTATTAAATACATTTGTATTAGGGTTGTGCCGATCTACGATGACATCATGTTTCGACGATTGACGAGACAATCGTCGATTGTCGATGCCTTTGCAAACGTAAAGGCGATTTTTGGGCCGGTTAACAATGAGCGATAAATTGTTTCAAACAAACAAATGTTTCAAAATTCTAATCCACAAGTAATTTCCTAAATATGTGTTTAACATTTTTTTGATTCCTATAAATTAAATCTAATTGGTAGAAAATTTGAAAATAAGCTCTTCTCCCTTCAGTGCATTACCGTCCATTTGTGCTTCTGCATTGTATGCGTGTGAATGACTGTAGTCCTGACAATTTGCTGTCGGCTGAACACGTGTCAAGTGTCAACTACAACAAAGAAAGCTGATGGGATGGATTAGTTTTATTTGGCACATTGACAATGTGTTGATCGTTTTAAAAAGAGCCTTTTTTGATGATTAAAAATAAGTGTTGGAGCGGCGCTCCGGTGCACTGTTACAGCACTAGCCTGCACCCCTGACAACAATGTTGACAATTTTATGTGGAGTAGGCTATCATTTGCAAAATCGTTCATCGCTCTCAAATAGTAGGCTATGTGATAATTTGTGTACGCTAAATGTATATTCAGCCTTTTTTGTTGCAGTTGACACTTGACACGTGTTCATCCGACAGCAAATTGTCGGGATTACAGTCATTCACACTCATACAATGTATGCCTAAACGGAGGCTAAATCATAACTTGATTGTAAATTAACACAATAGGTGGATAGTAATAATAGTAATAATAAATATCATATTAAGTGTGCAGACAATCGGATCGGGTGTCTGCGATCTCTGATGATGACGGAACGATTGGAAAATAGAGACGATTAGCCAACCCTAATTTGTATATGCTAATCTAGTTTATTTCATGGAAAAACCACATTTTGAAGGCATTTCACTTGTGTGGCCCCAAAATGGGAGAAAAAGGGAAAAATCTGAAACAAAATTTAAAGCCAGGGAAGTATCACTTCATTAATTAACACCTGGCTGAAATTCCCTCTCCGCCCATTACAAAGATTTGGATTCTATGTTCGCAGATAAGTTCCACGAGAGGCTGAAGTCAGTGGGCGAGCAGGAGAGGCGGTACGTTCTGCACCTGAAGAGGAAGGAGAGCAAGAGGCGGGGCTACGAGTTTGACGGGCAGATACATGCTTGGGACGTGCCCTACTACATGAACCAGGTGGAGCAGGTGAAGTTTGCGGTGGACAAGGACAGGCTGATCGAGTACTTCCCCCTGGAGGTGGTGACAGAGGGGCTGCTCAGCATCTACCAGGACCTGCTGGGCCTCACTTTCCAGAAGGTCGGCCACGCCCACGTCTGGCACCCCAGCGTCAGCCTCTACTCCGTGCAGGACACCGCATCGGGGGAGGAGATCGGCCAGTTCTACCTGGATCTGCATCCCAGGTGACGTGCTAGCGCAGGCCAGGGTGGTCAGTGGCATTTTTTAAAGGAGAAAGGGTTCAATGACGATGGGAAAATGAGGGGAAATGGCAGCACAAAAGGACACCGACATGTGGTGGCGTCATTTTAGATGCTGCCATTGTAGAGATGAGCCGTGTAACTCTGTACTGCTACACTTTATAAGCATGCGAATGAATACTGTTGTAGTCAGACTGTTGTCAGCCAAAGCCAGGATCCTGCTTGTTCTAATCATTTTGAAACGTTGTCATGGTAAAGAAATCAGTAACCAGGGCCTGAAATAAACCTCTTTTTCCACCAGCCACTGTGGTAGGTAAATGAACATTTCTACCAGCCACTTCTGAAATTACAAACAGACTTTTTTGGACTATGCCTGCTCTTTTCGGAGGCTAGTGCAAAACGTGCCTGTGCCCTCATCATAAAGCAACCAGTTAATTCATACATTTGTTAAAACAACAATACGATGTACCCTCCACCATGGGTGACTTGTCCATTTTACCTGCCACTGCCAACAATTTACCCAATTTACTAATTTGTTGGGTGTTCATTTTAGATCCTGTTCAGAACACTTGGGCAGGCAGTGAGGGCTAGTTTCCACAGATGAAGGCTGAACCGTGTTGTCTTTCAGGGAGGGGAAGTACGGCCATGCGGCCTGCCTGGGGCTCCAGCCGTCCTGCCAGGGGCCTGATGGGAAACGTGTGCTGCCCGTGGCGGCTATGGTGGCCAACTTCACCAAACCCACGGCCAACTGGCCCTCGCTCCTGCAGCACCATGAAGTGGAGACCTTCTTCCACGAGTTCGGCCACGTCATGCACGAGATCTGCTCCAGGGTACGCCGCTTCGATAGCGCCGGGGCCGCACTGCACTCTTTACTTCTCTTTCTGTGAGGGGTGTGGTCACTAGCCAATCAATGACTCACTCCAGCTGTAACACGCCAGAAACCAGCAGATACTACAGCTCTCCAGGGCTGAAGCTCTAGAAATGTATGCGTGATACACTGCAAGGTGATCCCTTGAAGCCTTCTCATTGGTCAGCTGAAACGGTCAGCTCTGTTTTGCCTGCTCATGTGGTGTGACCTATGACCCCTTCAGACAAATTTTGTGGAGTTCAGCGGGACCCTGGTGGAGACGGACTTTGTCGAGGTGCCGTCCCAGATGCTGGAGAACTGGGTATGGGAGAAGGAGCCCCTACACAGGATGTCCCGGCACTACAAGGATGGGAGCCCCATCCCGGACGACCTGCTGGACAAGCTCATCGCCTCCAGAGTTGCCAACACAGGTCCGCTCCGATCGCCTATCCCAGCCCAAGGCAGGAGCTACACTGCTCCTTATCTGTGCAGAAGATCAGATTATGTGAAAGTCTGGTTTGTTTACTGTGTCACTCCACGAAGCAGATCAGAACACTGTGTTTGGAAACACTATCCTGTTTGCCTGCTTTAGCACAGTCTCAAGCCAATATTTTCCCCAGTGGTCTGTCAAAATTGCATGAAACATGTTCTTAGTTTTTGGCATGTTGCCATTGTAACCATTATCTAGCTAGAGGCGTAGATTCGTAGATTCCCTGTGGTGTAGAGGCTTACGTGATCTTACGTTTGTGATGCTGTTGAAGTTCTCTGTTGCTAGGCTACTAATGTCCATCCCTTTCACTCACACAGGATTGATGAACTTGCGTCAGGTCGTGCTCAGTAAAGTGGACCAAGCTCTCCACACCAAGTCCAGTGCTGACACGGCAGAGGAGTTCGCCAAACACTCCAAGGAAATACTGGGAATCCCTGCTACTCCAGGTGACAAAGAGCCCCTCTGACCAAGCAGATTTCATAGCCTTTTCATCACTGTCCAGTGCAGGTTAAAGAACTGAGCAGTTCAGACCATAAACTGATACTGTTAAACAAGACCTGTCATGTCAATTGTATGAAATTCATAGCCAGTATTATAATGAACTTAAATGGGCAGAGCTTTTTAATTTAATTTCAATTTAATTCAATGTAAAAAGAAAATAATTTTGCTTTACAGGATCACATTGCATTTAAGCACACATGTAATCACACTGTTGTTCATTAGCTTAAAGCAGGGCTGCCCAACCCTGCTCCTGGAGATCTACCTTCCTGTAGGTTTTCATTTCAACCCTAATTTGGCACACCTGATTCTACTAATTAGTAGCTCAACTAGATCTCGAGCTGTTGAATGAGGTGTGCTTTGTTGGGGTTGGAGTAAAAACCTACAGGACGGCAGATCTCCAGGAATAGGGTTGCGCAGCCGTGGCTTACAGGGTAATTCCATTTTTTTTTGACTTGGACCTATCTTTTAAAACTTCCAGCGGTGCTTTCAATTAATATGTTACAGGGCAACTGAGCACATTTACAAGCAGGCTTTAAAGGGTCGAAAATAATAATAATAATAATTATTATCTGTAATAATAATAATAATTTTACATCTTTCTTTTTTCGAGATTTGGTCACTCAAAGAACGGCTCCGCTCGACTTTACAATGGAGTCCAATGGGGCATATTTAGATACGGGTTCAATTTACTTCAAACAAGTCCAGTTTGTCTTAGCCTGTTATTTGGAAGTGAAATCCGGTGTGGAAGTTGAAATTTACTTGCAGAAATGAAAATTTAAATACATTTTGTTGCATGCTCTTTGAACTTGCAGATTCTTCCTACTTTGCTTAACTATTCTGCACGTGCAAACATTTATTGTTTACAGTGCTGTGTGGCTCACATTTATAAGCTAACGTTGAAAATCAAAAACCTGTTGCAATCGCTAATTATTCATCAGGATGTTGAGTCTCTTCACTTTGATAGCCTCCTGTATTTATTTGAACCGGAATACACAGATGAAGAGCTGAATCAAATTGAAGAGAATAGAAGGAGAACAGAGGCTGAGACAAAGGCAAGACGTGGAGTATTCCATATATTCCAGTAGATCAATTCAGCACGTTCATCGAGCATGCAACAAAATGCATTTTAATTTTTATTTCACACATCATACTGGTTTTCATTTCCAAATAACAGGTTTAGATAAACTGAACTTGCTTGAAGTGAATTGAACCTGTATCTAAATATGCTCAATTATAAACTCCTTTGTAAAGCCGAGCGGAGCCGCTCTTTGGGCGACCAAATCTCGAAAAAGAAAGATGCAACAACAGTATTAGGTGTGGTTGTGCCAAACTGCTTATTTTGAGAACCTATCTCCTCCTACACCATTTACACTATCAACACCATTCATACCTCATATTACACCTTTATACACCGTCCAGGTTGTGATTACTTTTTATCTTTATACCATATACACTTTCTCAGAAAATTGATCTTTCATCACCAAAACAATTAATGGGAGTCAATGGGCACGTTTTGAAAACCGATGCAATAGAATGTGGATGCTGTAACATATTGCACTGCTTATGTTATGACATCACAATGCCTTACTCTACAACACTGTTATGACCTAACAATACTATCCCAGATGATTTGACATTACCTTTTTGTGCTTTGTGCAATTCATTACTTCTTTGTATCACTTCCAGGTTTTTTTGACTACTTACCACAAAATACATCACCATATTTGAACACTTTCACCTTCTTTAGATCCCTTTATAGCGCATTACCCCGTCATACCATTTCCACCTTTTATTTACCACCACACACTATACCATATTACCATCTTTCTATACCATTTCCAGCAATTGATACCACTGCACTGTGAAGCAACTACACCTACGATTTCTTTAGGTATTGTTAATCTAGCAGCTTGGTGCAGGGCAGGCTGAATACCCGTATCGACAGACCATCAGCCGTCCGTAGTGAAGGCTCTCCCGGTGCTTACGTTACCGTGCTGAAATGATAATATTTATTCGGTCTCTCTGCCTTGTAATGAAAAGCATTCAGGTGATGTTTTAGCGGCAGCCAAACCTTTTCCAGGGTAACTAACATAGTTTACCTTTTTCATGTTAAATTCATACAGTTGGATATTTACTGAAGTACAAACCCTGAGGTATCAAATAAGCCTCAACCCATCACTCTGATGCCAGATATGCAGTAGATATGGATGGACCACTTGAAGAGGGGTTGTTTCTCCTGACTTATTTTTCCATATAGTTCTATAGGAAAATGAGTCAGGAGAAACAACCCTTAAAGTGATCCATCCATATCTAGTGCATATCAGGCAGCAGAGTGATGGTTTGAGGCTTGTTTGATACCTCAAACCCTTGATTACTTACAGCCATTTAGCCAACCATGGGTTCCATACTATTCCCATGTAATTTACAGCTTACACTTACCAATTCCCATATAGATCCATTCAAATGCAGAGAGGTTACATTATGACTTGTTAGAGTACCGGAAAAATAAGTGTGCAGCCGTTTGGCGCATTAAGGACAAACTGGACGCGGACAACTCAAATCCTTTTGGTAGTTTTATCAAAAAATGGATCAGGTTATTTAACCTGGAACAGAAAATACAAACATACATCAGCATTAAGCCTAACTCTACGCACAAACTAATAATTATACACAATCGCACAGAATCACATACCGTGGCATCCAGCTCGTCTTCCATCACACACAAATCACACGCTCACGGCTCTTCCTGTTTATGCATTTACCCAATTACAGCCCAGATATCCCTACGCTCTGCCCATAAACTAGTCCCAACTAAATCCCAATCAAAAAATGTACACAACCAACTCAGAATAAACCTCACATCTGCAACAATATTAGTCTACACAATTGACTATGTACAAACTTCTCGTCCCATTCCTAGCCTGAACAGCACACCTCCCACCTGGCCGGCCCTAGCTACCTGTCTAGGGAGGCCACAAACACTCATCAGTCTGTCCAGCCTGACTTTCTTGCCCCGGTAGGGACGTTCAGCCCTCCTGAGGGCAGGCAAAGTGATCGCCACACTGCCTCCCACCATGCCTTGACCGAGGTCTCGGGCTCCAGAGTGGCCTCGCGTTGCTCCTCTTGGGACAAGGACACTCCGCTTTAGGCACTCCTATGTCCCTAGTGAGTCAGCTTTCTTTGCAAACCCTCCACCAGTATCACAAGATCTTCGCTTGATCTCTTGTTCCTCGACGGGGAGGAGGACCACTATCCTCCTAACGTCCCGGTGGAGGACAACTCCGGGCGGCTTTCGAGAGCTCTTCTTCTGTCTTGCCACGCCTTCAGGAGAGGCAGGGCGGCCAGGAGCTGTCCTGACCTGGACGTCCCTGACGACCCCTGCTGGATCCGACGCCGCCTGGATGACCCGGCCAAGCTTGTACTGACCTCTTAGCGCATTCTGGTCAGCCAGCCAAACCAGGTCACCCACAGCAACGTTCCTCTCCCGGGTGTGCCACTTGGGGCGAGTGAACAGGTTTGGTCCCGCTAGCTGGGACCATCTCCTCCAAAACTCACTCACCGCCCCCTGGATGGCTCGAAACCGCTCGAGGGGGTAGTCCCACGTGAACTCCCCTGAGTCCCCCTTCGGCCCGGACCGCCCTAGCAGGAGGGAGTTAGGACTCAGGTACTCGATCATGTCTTCTTGGGCCTGGATTCTTGCCTCGATGGGTCTCTCATTGGCCAGGTTGGCAGCCAGATACAGGAGGGTCTGGAACTCCACCAGAGTGAAGGGTCCTTTCTTGTCGATGGCTCTCAAAGCCCTCTTCACTATTCTGACAGCAGCCTCTGCAGCCCCATTTCTGTGGGGGGAGTCTGCAGGATGAAACTTCCATGACCACTCCGTTCCGTGATTGGCAGCCTCCTCTTTCAGCTTGATTTTGTCCACCCTACTAAGAAAGCCATATAACTCCTCCAGGGCTGGCCTTGCTCCGACGAAGTTGGTGCCGGGGTCAGACCAGAGTCGGCGGGGGTGTCCACGGAGGGCCGTGAACCGCATGTACGTTGTTAAGAGCCCCTCTGTCGACTGATCTTCCACCACATCGGCATGCACTGCCCTCGATGCCATGCAGCAGAACACGACTCCCCACGCCTTCATCGACACTCTTCTTCTTTTCCCGTCCCTGACTTCAAACGGGCCAAAGAGGTCCAGCGAAGTGTAGGTAAAGGGGGCGGCTGGTGTGGTTCTCTCTGGAGGAAGGTCGCTCATGACCTGCTGACATCTCCTAGCTCTTTCCTTTCTGCAGAAGACACAACTATCCACAACCTTCTTTGCGACCCGCCTGCCCTGGAGCACCCAAGCCTTTTTCCTCATTCGGAGTAGTGTTCCAGCGACTCCTTCGTGGCTTCTCCCGTGAGCCTCACGAGCGAGAAGGGTGCTTACCCATGATCTGTGGGGTAAAACCGGAACCGCTGTTTCTTCACCGTCCCAGACCCGTACTCTCCCTCTGCATATCAGGAGTCCAGAGTCTTCGTGTTGGTATACCACCAACCTGTTCACCGTTGTTACGGGGAGGGTCATATCCTTTTGGACGGCCAGGAAAAGGTCCCGGAGGGCATTTTTGCGTTCTTCCGGTGACAGCACAGCCTCTTCAGATTGCCCATCTAGATGCGCCACTCTCTTTCCTACCCGGGTGGTGGCATGGCCCCTCTTCTCTAACCACCTCTGGGCGGCACGCCAAACCCAGGCAATAACTCGGCACAATTTTGAAAGGCTACTGAACCTCTCTGGGTCGACAAGGTCCGTAATAGCTGCGCGACTGGGTCTTCTCCCAGACCCACCTTCCGGCGGCTGGCTTTCTTTCGGAGCCTCCGGATCCCGCACGGGCCCGGTCCGGTCCACTCTGACTTCTCCAGTTTCTGCGGTTGCACTGTCTTGACCCCCGCCTACAGTCTTTCCTGCTTGGGCCCTGGTGAGAACCGCTGAGAAGGCCTTCCTCTGAAGCTTACTCACACTTTCTCTGGCATCAGCCGCCACTTCTGCAGCCGACTTCACGGGCCACTCTTCAAAAGGCTTCTCCAGGAACCATGGCCCTTTCTGCCACGCAGAGTCTTCACCCAGGTCCTCAGGAGCTGCACCTCTCGTCACGATGTCGGCCACGTTGTACTCGCCCGGAACCCACCACCACTCGGTTGGTGGCCCCGCCTTCTGAATTTCACCTATCCTGTTCGCGAAGAACGACTGATAGCCATAACTCTCCCGCTGGATGGCTCCTAGTACTGTCCGGCTGTCTACGAGGTGGATCCAGCGCTCAGCTTGCAGTCGACCATGCTTCTCCAGATACTTCCTCAGCCTGATGGCGAAGACCGCGCCGCAAACTTCAGCTCTCACAGCGTCTCCCTTCTGATCGAGTGGCGCCAGCTTGGCCTTAGACTCCACCAGCCTGACTACAACTCCTTGCTGAGTCTCCCACCTCAGGTATAACACCGCTCCATAGGCGTTATCGCTCCCGTCTGAGAAAGTAATTCCCCATGGCCTGCCTTTCCAGCCGGACGGCGTGAGACTCCTGTGAAACTTGACATGACCCAGTCTCACATACTCCTCAAATAGCTTTACGGCTTCTTCACGGAGACCAGCTGAGAGTGGGTCGTCCCATGTTTCTTTGGATGAGCTCCCGCCTCTTGTCTCCTGGAAAGCTTTCCTGACGAGGATGTTTCCCTTTTGTTTTGCCGGGGTGACCAGGCCAATTGGATCGTAAAGCCCAGCGACTTGGCTCAACAGCTCCCTCCTTGACAAGCCTTTGGGCGTACATTCCCGGACTTCTTCTTCCTTAAGGTTGAGGCCTGTCCTCATTTTTCCTTTCCTTTTGGAGAAGTTAACCGACGTCATCACGTAGAGCTGGTCGGCGTCCACGAGGTACCCAATACCTAGGGCCTTATTATCCTCATCCCTCAGCTGGTTGGGCAGCACCAGGGCCTTGGGTACCCCCTCTGGCCTCCCTCCTTCACAGGTTTCGGCTCGGTCTTCTCTCCTCCCACCTTGACCAGACCAGACCCATGGCTTGAGAGAGAAGCCCCCGGACCTCAAGATCTCCTCCACTCCCCTGGTGATGGCATCGAGCTTCTCCAGGTCGTCGTGGGAAGTCAGGATGTCGTCGACATAGCTGTCTTCCTCCAAGACGCGACGCTCCTCTTCCCTTGCGATGAACTGGGGTAGCCTCGCGGTCTCCCTCATGGCCAGTTGAGCAATGCACCCGGCTGGGCGATCACCAATGTTGACCCTGGTGATGGCGTACTCCTCAATCCTCCCTTCGGGATCGTCTCTCCAGAGAAATCTGTGGAGGTGCACTTCTCGCTCCTTCAGCCACACCGAGTTATACATTTTGGTGATGTCGCCTAGGGCTGCATGCTCTCCCGACCGGAACCGGAGGAGGACAGCTCTGATGGGGTTCAGCACGTCTGGGCCCTTTAACAGAAGGTCGTTCATGCTGATACCCTTGAACGTTTGGCTACTGTTCCACACCAGCCGGACGGGTGTCGTTACTGAGTGGGGGTTGGGAGCGACCAGGTGACTCACGTACCACACCGGACCCCTCCACTCTTGGATCATCTCCGGTGTGAGCCTCACAGCCGCACCCCTCCTGACCATCTCATGGACTTGCTCTCCGTAGGCAGCCCGCCACTCCGGCTGGTTTAGGAGGCGCTTCTCCGTCTTCAGGAAAGTCGCCTCTACACCCCTTCTGTTGTTCGGGAGAGTGACCGGATCCTCCGTCCAAGGGTAGCCAGCGTCCCAATGTGGAGCATCGCTGTGGTGGTCACCCGTGACATAGAAGAGACCCTCCTTTATCTTCTCCAGCTCCCTTTCCTCCGCCAGAGTCATCTCCTTTCCACCCGGCTGGCACCCTCCACATCGACACCCCCCGCATTTGGGTTCACAGGCTGCGCCAATGCTCTCCCACTTCCACCATTCGAGGACATCCCTGTTGGTCGCCGTCGTACTCCTGACCCCTGAGTCGCCCTCCTGCCTCAGACCACTTCCCTCGGTCTCCTTGAAGCACCCGGCGCTCTTGACGATCTCCTCGTACCTGGCCACCGCTGTCCTCATCGACCGGGCGAAGTGCGTCTTGGACTCGTAGGTCGCCACTTCCACACCCTCAAACAAATCGGGGTGCGCCCCACCCACGGTTTTCCCAAGTGGGCCCTCCCACAGGACAAGGTCTCCTACCATCTTCACGGGCTGGGGAACGAGCCTCCCCTCCCTGTGACTGATGAGGAGCTCAATTATTTTCGGCCGGACTAACTCCTTAGTCTTGACCTCGGGGAAGAATTTTCTCAGCTGCTGCGGTTTGACAGCCCGATGCACCTTAGCTATGTCATCCAAGCCGTAGCAGACCAGCTGGTGGGCTTGATTACCTTCCGGAGTTCTGATCCTCACCTTCAGTAGGTACCTTCTGGTGTTGGCCGTCACGGTCATCCCTCCCACTCCCTGCACGACCAAAGTGATCTTCTCACTCTTCAGCCTGAGCCTACTAGCAGCCGCGTGGGTGATATAGTTGGTGTCTGATGCTAGGTCTATCAAAGCACCGATTCGTTGCCCGTCGTTAGCACTGACCTCCAACAACATCATGATGACCGGATGTTCCTTAACTCCGTTTACTTCTAGGAGCTTCCCTCCACTTGCCTCAGTACAGCTCGTAACTGCTGCTTTATTTGTGAAGACTCTCCTAGCCTGTTGTGCCACCTCTGGAGAAAGCTGGGACAAGAACTGCTCCTGCTCGACCGTCAAGCTCCCCGCTCTCCCACTGCTGCTACCAGGCCTCTCTCTCTCATCTCTACCGTCCTTCCCAGCATCTCTTCTGGGGCAGAGAAGGTAGTGGTGGTCCGAGGACGCCCCCTTTTGGCAGCTTTTCTTGTTGCAGAGGAATTTATCGCTGCATTCCCCATTGGTGCCATGTGACTCGAGGCACAGCTGGCAGGCTCTTGACTTCTTCGCCGCGGCCTTTCTTGCAGCCAAGTCGAGGCCTCTGAATTTCTTGCAGGAGAATAGCCTACTCCTGTGCTTCTTGTCACCGCACACAATGCACTCATCTTCAGTGCTGCCTCTCTCGGCAGCTCTTGTGGAAGCAAACCTCTTTTCAGTCTTCTCCTCAGGTGCTTCTGTGATTTCCATTTGATCCAGCTGCTCGAGGATTCTTTCTTGCTTTTGCAGGAAGTCCAAGAGAGTGTCAAAATGGTTATCTGGTGTGACATCGTTTTCGGGGTCCTCTTTAAAGGTAAGCCACTTCTCTTTTAAAGTGAACGGCAGCCTTGTCTCTATCGCTCCGGTCACCATTGGGTTCTTGATAGCGCCCACGTTGTCAAGGTCTATAAGATCTGCTAGAGCCTTTTCAACGATTCTGATGAGGTCAATCACTTTCCTGAATTGGTGCCCCTTTACTGGAGGAATCTTCTGCAGCTCCGCTACAATCTGGTTGGTGATTGAGTTTTTGTTTCCAAAGCGGTTTTGCATCACTCTGAAGACGTCCTCAGCAGTGTTGTGGCTTGTGAGCCTGAGATCTTTGACTATCTTCTCCTCTATACTCTCTAGAAGATGAAACTTTTTCACTTCAGGTGAACCGGAGGGATCGCCTTGTCTCTGGAGGCTCTCCCAATCTTTTTTCCAGCGGTAGAACTCTCTCATACTACCGCTGAATTTAGGGAGACTCGTAGGCTTGAGCTTTACTTTTGGAACGGCTCCCAGGGCTGCTCCTCTAGTCTGGGCGCCTGCCCCATCAGTAGCGCGCGCCTCCTCCAAAGCCTTCTGTTGGGCTTTAACAAGCTCTGCCCGTGCCTCGGTCTCCACCTGTTGCGCCAGGATCAGCTGGGCGCGCTGAGCGCGTTCTTCATCTTCAGCCTTGAAGCGTTCGTTCTCCACTTTGATGCGCTGCGTGTGCTCCACTTCCTCAGCCTTTACACGGCGAGCGCGATCTTCGTCCTCAACCTTTGCTCTGTGGGCGCGTTCCTCTTCCTCAGTTGCTTTTCGAGCTCTGCCGATTTCAGCTTCTCTGTTCCGCCTGAGTTTGTTTTTTGAGGACATTAGCTTCTGCACCCGCCTTTCCGTGTCTTCTACAGCAGCGACAGGGGCCCATTCTCTCCAAGCTGAGAGCACTTTCTCCGCTTCTGTAGCAAGCTCCTCCAGGTGGGCCAGCTGTCTTTCATGGCAGTCAAGGTCCAACTGGTCCAGCGGGACGCCCTCCGTCTCCTCTTTGGCTTGCTCGGCTTCTCCGATGGCGAACAGTGCTCTCTTCTCACCATATCTTGACCACAGATGGGATTTCACAAGATCACCGACCTCAGAGAGTTTAGTCATACATTCTTCGCTCACCTTCTCAATATCTTTAGCTTGTTGTTCTGATATTCCGGTGGAGTTTTCTTCCGCTTCTGCGAGCAGTCCCTCTTCATAGCTACTATTAGCTGCTAGGAGATTCTCAGCGTCGGCAGAGAAGGTCTTCCAATGGTCCTTTAGTTCACTTTCGACCAAGGTAGGAACGAGGCGGAGCATGAAGGCAAACTTCTTATTGAAGCTGGATTTAGCTGAACCTCGCTCCTTCTTCAGTTGAGCCACAGACTTTTCCTCAGTAGACATTTTTGTCTCTCTCTTTTTCTTCAATAGATAAGAAGTCCTTTTAACTTACAGTATAGCAGCAGTCTGTGTAGAGTGCAGTCCTTATAACTTACAGTAGAGCAGAAGTCTGTGTAGAGTGCAGTCTTTATAATTTACAGTAGAGCAGCAGTCTGTGTAGAGTGCAGTCTTTATAATTTACAGTATAGCAGCAGTCTGTGTAGAGTGCAGTCTTTATAATTTACAGTATAGCAGCAGTCTGTGTAGAGTGCAGTCTTTATAATGTACAGTAGAGCAGCAGTCTGTGTAGAGTGCAGTCTTTATAACTTACAGTAGAGCAGCAGTCTGTGTAGAGTGCAGTCCTTATAACTTACAGTATAGCAGCAGTCTGTGTAGTGTGCAGTCTTTATAATGTACAGTAGAGCAGCAGTCTGTGTAGAGTGCAGTCCTTATAACTTACAGTATAGCAGCAGTCTGTGTAGTGTGCAGTCTTTATAATGTACAGTAGAGCAGCAGTCTGTGTAGAGTGCAGTCCTTATAACTTACAGTATAGCAGCAGTCTGTGTAGAGTGCAGTCCTTTTAACTTGACTACTGCTCGTTTTGTTGTTGTTTTAATTTTATTTTTGAGCAGCGTTGCTTTCGTCGGTCTCGTTCACAGCCGCTTACTTTACACAGTTCAATCGGCCACTTCGGTTGGCTATCAGATCAGGGACACACGTTGCAGTTCCCTTGTAGCTAGCACACGTTAGCTTCCAGCCAGCGCTTACCCGAGAGAGCCTTGCTTTCGTCGGTCTCGTTCACAGCCGCTTACTTTACACAGTTCAATCGGCCACTTCGGTTAGCTATCAGATCAGGGACACACGTTGCAGTTCACTTGTAGCTAGCACACGTTAGCTTCCAGCCAGCGCTTTTTTCGAGTCCTTTTGACACGCCGTCCTAGCCTCTCACGGAGAAAAACCTCTCTCTCCTTCTTCAACACACCGCGACGGGTATTTTTAAAAGAGTTTTCTTCTAAACCCGGCCGTGGTTAAATGACTGTGCAGCCGTTTGGCGCATTAAGGACAAACTGGACGCGGACAACTCAAATCCTTTTGGTAGTTTTATCAAAAAATGGATCAGGTTATTTAACCTGGAACAGAAAATACAAACATACATCAGCATTAAGCCTAACTCTACGCACAAACTAATAATTATACACAATCGCACAGAATCACATACCGTGGCATCCAGCTCGTCTTCCATCACACACAAATCACACGCTCACGGCTCTTCCTGTTTATGCATTTACCCAATTACAGCCCAGATATCCCTACGCTCTGCCCATAAACTAGTCCCAACTAAATCCCAATCAAAAAATGTACACAACCAACTCAGAATAAACCTCACATCTGCAACAATATTAGTCTACACAATTGACTATGTACAAACTTCTCGTCCCATTCCTAGCCTGAACAGCACAATAAGATATCAAGAGTCTTTTGATATCCTTTTATACCCAGTCATGATGGCATCACCTGTTTATCTGTGGAATGTTCCAAAAGGTGTTTTTTGCCCCTGTACAAACTTTTTTGGAACATGTTGCAGGTATCAAATTCGGAATTAGCGGATATTTACAAAAATCAATAAAGTTGAAAAGGTAAAACATTAAATATCTTTTCTTTGTACTGCTTTTGATTAAATATATGTAAAAGAAAATTTACAAATCACTGATTTCTGCTTTTATGTGCATTTTGCATACTGTCCCAACTTTTTTGGAATTGGGGTTTGTAAATTAGGTTAAATTCTTTGCATACTACAGCAGTGCCACGCCAGGAATTGAACCTGCAACCCAAGGCTTTAAGTTTCACACAACTGCACACAAAAATTATAGAGTTGCAGTTTTGTTTCCCCTTTTTTAACATCACTGGGTCCCAAGAGAACAGATATACCACTGACTAGTAACACTTAGAGCCATTAACAAAATATTGGAGTGCATTGTGGGTGCTCTGCTTAGTGTAGGAGGGTTCTAATGGTTTAGCAGTGAGAATAGTTTATATTATATTTATATTTGGCTGACAGCATTGTTTATCCTGACGGCACACCATCTACTTTTGTTATTTTATCAAATTGTCAACCCAGTGATTATAGTATTTGTAATGCTAACACACTGAACCCTTTTGGGTTGTGGCTGAAATTATTGTTTGGGTCTTGTGTTGGCAATTGTAGTTGGTTGCATGTACAGTAATGGTGATGGTACCAGGTCTCCAAATGGAGCACAGCTCTTGGAGCAAGGCATTGGCTATGTAAATCAGTCCAGGAGAGACCTTAGCCTTTCGAAGGGATAAAGAACTTTACTGTGATGGATTTCTTGGACAGCATTGTAACCATAGTGTACAGTTTGTGTGATGTGACCGCTTTCCTCACCAGGCACAAACATGACCGCAAGCTTCAGTCACCTGGCTGGTGGATACGATGGGCAGTACTACAGTTACCTGTGGAGCGAAGTGTTCTCCATGGACATCTTCTTCAGTAGATTCCGGAAGGACGGAATCATGAATCCAAAGGTAAGGTCTTCTTCTCAGCCAGTCCTGGAATCAAATTGCTCTTACATTCTGCCCTTATCTGGTTAACTGTTTTTTCCCGAAACTGGATAGTGATTATTTACTAGATTGTGCTACAGCAGGCTCTTCCACTTAAAGAGCTTGTCAGTCTTTCTGGAAATGCAAGTTTGCAGTCTTTTTTATGTCATGAAAGTAATGAAGCAAATATAGCTTGCTTTTACATTTTTTTATTATTTGTTGCAACCAGCACCATATAGAAACACATTGTGCACATTTTCCAGATATATGTGCTACTTAAACCAGAAGTAGAGCCAAAAGTGATTGTGTTCAAAGCATGTTGCTAGAATATGTTGGATGTGTACATTTGCTTCCACAGGTAGGAATGGAATACAGGAAGGTGATACTAGCGGTGGGGGGGTCTGTGGACGGCGCAGACATGCTGAAGAGCTTTTTGGGCCGTGAGCCATGCCAAGATGCCTTCTTCCAGTGCAAAGGGCTGCTCCAGTCAGAAAGCACTATCAACTCCCACTGACCGGGATCACCCTCTTTTGTTCCCCTCTGACCGAGTGACCACTCAAATGCTCAACAGATAATGTTACTTATTTCTAATATTTATATTAATATGTTTGTTGTAAATGTATTTGTTGGGTTTATAACCCTGGAAACTTTTGAAATGAAGAAATTATTGTCCGATTTTTTTCAGGTGGACGTTAATTTTCCACAGCATGGGTTTAAAAAAACTCATGCGGAAGGGGTCATTAAGGTTTTCCAGTTCTTACATAATTTGTCTCATGAATTCACATTCACCAAGATGAATTCACATTCTTGTGCTGAGATTATGGGTGCACAAGAGACTTTCTCGTAGGAGTCGGAGTGTGTGGATTTCCTCCGCAGACTCCTGGCTTGGAAACTAGTTTGATGTGTTTCTCATCATTTAATGTTACTTTTCCTACATTTAGAAATCGGTTTACAGTTTTGTTCTCGGGTCCTGCAATCTCAAAACAAATCACAACACTGTCCAAAGTAATTGTCTGACTTGTTGCCTCTTTGAGGACACTAAATATAGTTCTATGAAACCAGGGGAATGTTTTTGGTTGGACATACCAAGGACGCACAAAGTGGATGTACCTTACAAACAGGATTGATAAATGATCGGTCTCTCCAACCACATGCTTTCCTTTTATTATTTAGATTCTTTGTACCAAAAGCTGAGAGTCTGTGTTCAGATCTCATAAGAGATATACGTGTACACTGCAGAAAATGTCTGTCTTAACAAGTGTTTTAATCTTGTAACCTTCACTTAAAATCTTTTTTTTTTTAAAGTCTCTAAAGTGGAAAATATTACAGTATTTTAAGTTACCTTTTGCTTGACAAGTGAAATTATCTTACCCTACTGGCAAATCTCAAAATGAGTAAAACTATCTCACCCCACTGGCAATCTTTTTGTCTTATTTAGCAAAAACGTAACATAAATAAGATTCTAAATTTAAAATTATAATGCTTGTTAAGTTTTGGTTTTCGCAGTGTATAACAGTATTCTGCCCTTGTTTGCTGTTTGAACACCCATATAGAAATGGGGGGGGGGGGGGGACAGCTGAATATTTTTATATTCAATTTCAATACTTTGATTACATTTGTAACTTAAGTCGAGGAAGTGAAAATGTAATATCAGAGAATTGATTTTCTAATATGTGTATTGTTAAACATCCAAATCAAACATTATGTTGCCGAAAAGCAACGGTGAAAAATCTGTGACATGGGTGTCGTTTATTATAACAAAGTCCTGGCATGAGGAAAACAGCCATGGGCAAAAATACCCAGTAAATATGTTATATTTTGTGAGGTGGGGGGTATTGTTATTTATATCAAAATATAAAATGGGCATTTAAATACTGCTGGCAAGCTGGTATCTTGAGGATGTTCACAGTATTTTGTTCAAACTGGACATTCTCTGATGACCTGTAACTGCCAAAAGAACATTTGTACATGAAGATGTGTGCTAATTTCCTTGTGTGCTATTATGGAAAAAAGGCTTTGAAATAATGGACTTTTGAATTGCTGCGCATGTAATTTGATCAGTGAGTTGCACATACTGATTTCCATTTCAGGGTTGGAGCACTTTTCATTTTGTCATTTATGCACTAGGTGGAGCCATATGTCACTTGTCGAATAAAGCCATTCAGTTGCTACCTGCATTACCCATTTATTTATTTATTTAATTCTTATTGTAGAATAAAAACTGAAAGCATTCCTGAAATGTGACGTCAAAACCAAAATAGTGGTAGCACTTTGTTCTTCTTGGTCATTTTAAAGACCTCTTTCTTGTTCCCTACATGCTTTGCACCTGAGACTTGTGTGTTGTTGGCCAATGGTTGATTTGAATAAAACGTGGCATGCGTATAAGGTCTGGTGGCATTCAGGGAAGCTGGGGACTTTCAGAGCTTACGCTTATTTTGGCACGCCCCATACGGCCTCATTTTTTAATTTTACATTTTAACCCCCAACAGGCCAACTGCAAATAAAATTGTGACATACAACCTAAGGTTCAATATAAAGTACTAAGGATTAGCTATTGTGCAGTTTATCAGCCAAAACCCCAAAATCCGGTCCCCTATTGCTCTTTCAGAAAACCTATAAATTCAAGTCCTGACTGAAATATTCTTTTGATATGTCAAACAAATAACTTTTTGCAGCCATATCAAATTTGTGAACATGCATTTATGTGCCTGAAAGCAATCTCTCTTTGTCACTTGTGTAGTCCCTAGGTTCACAATGTGGGAAGCCTTTAATATATGAATTACTACTGGCCATCACCATTGTTATTGTGGCTTTCACAGCAATAGGAAAATTCGTTTTTTGCCAGTTAAGGATAATAGTGGGGCTCTACAGTTAAGATAGTTGAAAATCCTGCATCACTTGTTTGACAGACTATTCAAACTTAGCATTCATAACTGTTATGATTCATCCACAGTAGTATTTATTAGTACAATAAAGGTTCATTTGTCCTTGCTGCTTGAATTTGTATTGGGTAACAGCATTAATTATAGTATTATTACTCATAAGGATATATAGGATTTATAGCTGACCAGTAAGATTATAAAAGTTTCTTCTGCAACGTGTGAACTATGTGTGCAATCTGCCGGTGTAGATTCGGTCGCCCGAACGTTTTGAAACTTCTTTCAGCTCCATCTAACGTTGTAGGCTTCATTGTAGTGCAAAGTGCTAATTCGGTGGTTGTTAAAAAAAAAACGATAAACATAAAAAAAAGCTGGCGGATAAGTTTAGGCGTATATCCACTCCCTGTTGTGCCAAACATAAGGGCCTTTAGCGCGACACACTTGTTACGCAGGCAAACCGCAGGGGGGCAGTAAAGGACAAATAATGATTGCTTATGCCTTTCGGTCGCATACATTCAGTAGGTTCTTCGCGAGTTTGTCACAACAATACGATTTCAATCCCATTATGAAGTGTTGGACTAGTTTTCTTTAAAACGGTAATACGAGCGATCGATACCTGACTAAGAATAATAGGCAACGAGATAGGCTCCATAGCAGCCTAATTAACAGGGCTCTGAGATGCATTGTGTGTCCCAGTATGTGAACTGTTAAAAAAACATGTATAATCTGTCGTAGCAATAACACACGACACATTGATTCGTTTATGCAGTAAGGCTGGTCACAATAGTTATGACAAGTATGTCTAAAGCTTGAAAACATAACATTGAGCAAGAAGCTTTATAAGATAATGAACCTTCTTGCTCAGATGAATGGCTTTGGGCTGATTGTATGCTACAAAGTTCACATGTTTAATAGGCAACCTGGCAGAAAAACACATGCGGGTGACTAGCTTGCAAGAATTACAGTTGTTCAACATCAGCTCAAAACACGAAATGAAACGTGAACGTTTAGACCACACACGACAATTCGTACCTGACGTTAATGTTTCAGGTACAACACACAAAAAAAACGAATTTTGCTTCGTCAGTCAACTACCTAAATTGAAAACAAGCTTCTACCTATTTGAGCAGTTTTGAGACAACCTAACCTAAGTTAAAATTTACCACCTCTTCTGCCCAGCTTGCATTGTCATTGGTGCTATGACTTTTGGTATATTATACACCCGATTTTTCATTGGCCCTTCTGGTACGTCTGTCACAGCGCTACCTGATCTTGCAGTGAGATTGAAGCCAAACAGCCCCAATCAGACCTACCTATTCGCTCGGTTTTCTATGTGGTAGGATTGCTGTTGTTTCGGCTGTCTGATTTGGCCGCCGTCAGTCCTTTGACCCGCTGTGTGTATGTCAGGCTGCTTCTTGCGTTACATGCTCACCCCCTACGTCTGTCACTGGGTTTGTGGCGTTAAACATACGGAGCTAGTAAACGTTTAGCTACAATTTCTACACAAGTGAAGGTTAACGTGAACAAATCGACTTTCAATACATTTGGGTGCGGCGGTCGCTTTGTCAAGAAAAAGGGATTTTTAACGAGGTGGTTGAGGTTTTTCGCCTTTTGTATTTCTTCGCGTGTTGTGTGGACATTTTGGATTTTATTTTTTGGTATTTTTTAAACATTCTACAGGACGAAAACGCGAACCAGATAGCTATTGGGGCTACTGCAATGTAGCTCGCAAGTTAAGAGATTTTAATCCAATTTATTTTATTTTTTTTACTGCTCCGGGAAGTTATTTTCAAGCGACAGGGCTACTCGGACAACTTCGAGAGGATTGCAGTCGGCGAAAAGAATGCGCTAACGTTGACTAGCGGGCTAGCTGGCTTGTGTAGCTAGCTAGCACTAGTTAACAATATTCAGAGTTGAGTAACTAACGCTAGCTAGCTAAAGTGGATAAGAATTGCGATTAAAGGCATATAGTTCTTATGCAGTCTTACTCTGAAGAACACACTTCCGTGGATTTTAAACGTCTCATAGGACCGTACTGTCAACGAGAGAGAGAGCGCCTGGATACCTCATATTTAAGGTAAGTTAAGACTAAATTACGACTGTTTTAACATTTCCAGTTTGCTAGATGGCTAACTGCTAGCTAACTCAATCTAGACCGGCAGCTGGCTAACTTAGATGTGTGTATGAAGCCAGTGGATGAGTTTTCTTTAGCTAACGCGAGTCAAAGTTACCAGCTAACGTTACAATCAACATAATAATGTGTCAACGCCAAATAAAATATAACAAGTTTAAGTTGGCTAGCTAACGTTAGCCAATTTATTGCTCGTCAGAGTAGGTGATGTTCAGCTAGCCGACTAGCTAACGTTAGCTCGCTACAAACTTAAACGACCGAAGGTTTTACAGCGAAGAACAATCGACCTTTTGTTTGAAGTTTAGCTGGAGATCTCGTTTCCAAATGTGAAGCTGATCTGGTCATGATGTTAGCGAATGCTTTCTTCGGACAAGAATTTGGCTAGCTAACGTTAGCCAGCTGAATTGACGTTACACATTTACAACCAGCTAGTTAGTTGCAAGCTAAATTACTAGTAATCATTGTCGGGAGATTGAAAAAAAAAACAGCTAAACTCTATTTGGCTAGCGTTATCTCTTAGTTTGTTAGGTTGTTGGCAAGCTCTTGAAAATGGTGATGTAACATTAATATTAGAATTAATTTCCTCAATGACTGAGGGCTCGATAACGTTGCGTATAGCTAACGTTGGTCAGCTAGCAGGTGACTGAAAAGGTAACCAATGTAACGTTATCGAGGTACTGAGCGAGATTCGCTGTACTTTAACTTGCTACCGTTAGTGGTGGTAACGTTAAACTAACGAAATTACGATTGATTGTTAAGGTCGTTATTTATCTAACGTACCAACAAGTCGGCGGCTTGTTTTCTCAGAGATCGCCGATGCAGGCTTTCTAGTTGGCTTGTCAGTGTATCGGTCAAAGTCCGTGTTCATCTAGCATCGACAGAAAATGCGGAAATTGACCAGCTAGCTCGTTAGCAGTAAACACAATTTCTATTGTTGTGCGGAACATTTCGGCAGGTGAAAAGATTGGCAATGAAAACGCTCTGCGCTTGAATCAGTTTTGGAGGGAGGGGGTGTTATCTTGGTTTTGGCCGTACGGGCTAATGAGATTATGCGGTATCTGTAACATATGTGCTTTGATCCTGTAACGCCTTTAATCTCCTGAGCGACGCGGTGTACACAAAAGACGAAACGATCAACTGGATCTGCAGCAGATACAGAAATCAAAACATCCGTTTGCTACATGGCTAGGATGGGTAGCTAGATACAGCGTTATGTCTGGAAATGCGCGCATCATCATTGTTACGTTCGTCAGTGTTGCGGGTTCGAACCTTTATCTGTTGTCGATCGGAAAACGTCGGATGAACGAAAAACGTCGCGAGTTGTCTGTGTTCCGACTTTTACCTGCTCGCAAATTTCCCTCTAACTGCAGTATGTTTAATCAAAATGATTATTAGTTACTTTTTATTGGGATCAGTGTTCACCGCAGATCACCCAAGCGGGTGATGAACCTAGATAATAGGATAGGCTTTATTCACAGGGATTAGAGGTAGGCTACTTTGTAGGACAGCCTTTGCTATTGCCTTGGTAGTCTGGCACTTGTTGTCCACCAAACATTTATACCGAACGAAAAAGCAAACTGACGCCAAGTGGGAGAAGTGAATATGCCTAAATATGTTTTGAGTCGTATAAACGGTCGCAATGTTTACATTTACAGTACTGGAAGAACGAAAATTCAGCAATTTAAGAATGTTGCTAAGACATTTACCAATTGTACCCCCCTAGTAAACGCACGCGCTGTGCTTCGTTTTTATGTCCGCAACATTGCTTCCTCTCCCACTAATGGGATTATTCAGCGACCTGGAGAACTTGTCGGTCACCCTCTTTTAAGTCTATACTGGGGAATGTCTTATCATTTCTATCCACTTCACGGTTACGTGAGACCTCAAACGTCATTTGAATTATTTTACTGTAAACTGCAGGATTTGCTTGCTTGCTTGACTATTTTTCATTGTTATGTCACTGACGTATAGCGTGGCCTACATTTTGTTTCAGTGAAGGAACTTACTATGTTGGAACATTTCACAGCAAAGTAAAATTTGACCAGTCCATGAAGTAGGAGGTCAACAAGAACAGCACATGCATGAATTTAATGTTGAACATCATACATCTTAGACGACATGAACTCTCCCAAAAATGTAGTGATAATCCAGGAGTTAATGCCTAGGGAAGCCGGTGTGCTTTGAAATTTAGTGGTGTAGTGGAGTGTAGAGCGCTTGTAGAAACTGCTACCGAAAAGTCACAGCCTGTAGATGTGACCTTGGTCCGTAGCTGTTTCCAAGGCCATTTAAATGCTAAGTAGAGCAAGTCACATTTATGATATGTAGACTGAGATTGAAAATGAAGGCAAGCGCCTAAACTGGAAATGGCTGTCCAGCAGGCTGAAGCGGAGTGTCCAACAGTGTTTGTGTGAATGTGTCCTCTCCTCTGGATGCTTTTTCCTCTACCTGATCCTCCTTGTGCTTTCCCATTTTTTCACCCTAACATCTGTCACTGAAAATGTGCTGAAATGATTGCTGGTGGCACATTGTAAGAAATAATTATGCGTGCCTATTTGTGCTACAATCACAATTTAAGGATTGTGGAGGTACATGTAATTCTCAGTACTGTGCTATTTATTCCTTGGTGTAATAAAACAATTTATTTGTGAAGTACTTGAACCAGTTGAACCATTGGTGAGATCTTTTGATATATTGCATTATCAGACAGTTCTAATTGCTGACTGTACTACAGGGTGCGACATGGCTCTTTGAGCTGGTTGAATGGATAGGCTTTCTAGTGCTAATCTTATGAACACACCAAGGCAATGCGATTTCCCAAAACCTAGAAGCAGCTTTGTTTGAATTTGGTTTTGCTAGAACACAATTTTGACGTACGTCTCACCTGAGAAAATGATAGATGATGCAATTTGCTATCAGTCTGACCAGCATGTTGGTTTATTTCATCGCCATTGTTTCACTTGGCATTTTTGGAGCAGGTGTCGTTCACCGAAACATGTTGCACATACCGATGAAATGCAAGGGCAGCTAATTACACAAGAAATCATCTCTTAGAATTATAGTTGTTTTATTTAGCATTTGTTGTTCAAAAACAGTTTTTTCTAAAGTGTTTGATTGCGGTTTAGCATTGCACCGTGGTTTTTGTCCATGTTTCATGCGCAGGAGTGACTCCGCTGATCGATCATGCGCTGGCAGCCTGTCTTCCCCAGCTGCTCAACTGCTGCAGTTCTTGGGCAGCTGGAGCTCTGCATCTTGACGAGAAACAGCAGCTGTTTTACTTCTTACAAAATTAATATTTAGACTGACATAGAAAATAAAGACAAGCACCTTTTTTTTTTTTTAATGGTGAGCTGCCAGTAATTGAGTTTGAGAAGCTGGCTTGTTGACCAACAGCATCTGTAACCTGTCATTTATATTGTGTATTTCATATTAGAAATGGCTTTCTCATGTTTGATAGATAGATAGGTAGATAGATAGATAGGAGGGTACTTTAATATCAGGGCTATTTGGTTTGACTTTAGATGACATCCAGTTGCTTATTTCAAATGCATAGTTAATACCTCCTGGTATGTTTACCACTCTTGTCCCCAATTCACCCAGCCTGTAATATAGGTCTGTCTTCGATATTCTGACATTAAGTGAGTGTTGATAGTCTCTTCATAGGTCTATCCACATAAGCCAGTGGAAAGACTTTAAGGGTAAAATAAAGGTGAGCATGTGTGGAAACCTCTGGGTATTAAAGGGGAACACCGGGTTATTTCTTAAACTTCTATATCGATTTTATATGTTTAATGTGAGTCTTGAAGCTTACCGCACTTTAACTGCGCCTCTCGATTCCCTTGTTTTCAGACGCGCTGCGTTGCGGTGATCTACGTCAGTGGTAGTTAATTCCAGCTGCCGGTCTATACTGTATAGATATGTCTGATATGACTAAAGGGATGTCATCCTCATTATCTTCAGGTTATTCTGAGTTCAGAGATTTATAATTTAGCTATGAAAATCGAAAACATTGTACAAACCCTAATTCCCAAAAAGTTGGAACGTATGTAAAATGCACATAAAAGCAGAAAGCAGTGATTTGTAAATTCTCTTTTACATATATTTAATTGAAAACGGTACAAAGAAAAGATATTTAATGTTTTACATCATCATCTTTGTTTTTTGTAAATGTACGCTTATTCCAAATTTGATGCCTGCAACACGTTTCAAAAAAGTTGATTGCATCCCTTTAGTCATATCAGAATCTGATCAGTTTCAGAATAGAGCCTAGTGTTTTTCCAACCTGTCCATGACGCCGTATAAAAAGAAAGTTGCGAGGAGGTCTGGTCTAATTGCAGGCGGGTTGCCAGAGCTGGCGTTGAATTCTGAACTTCGATGAATTGAATGCACTGACTGGATTTTTCGTCCTCTGGTCCACGCAGAGCTTTGCTTTGTACCGCTCATTTGCTTTGGCTGTCAGGTGACATTTGTACGCCCCGAGCTGGGCTCCCTCAGTCTGTCTGTTTGCATCCAAAAGGCTGTGATTGGCCTAACGCAGTGCAGCTGAGAAGTTATGGAGGTATATATAATTACATCATTTAGTGCAAGCGTGACTAAATTCATGAGCCACTCAGCTACACCGCTGGCACAGATTCGGCTTTGCTTGGAAGTAGCTTGACCTATCCAGGATTTCACTGCGTATATTATCTTTGTCATGTGTATTTTTATTTTTTGGGATCAAATTATTTGCCAGTAAAACAAATGCTTCTCACAGTTTTGACATTTTCATCTGATGGAGTCATTGATTCTTCTCGTGTAAAATGTAGCTCCATTTCCAAAATAGGCTATGTGTAGGAAACGCTATTCAATATTTGTTGTAAATGACTACAGTAACACTTAATGATTCCTCCTGTAAACTGTGATCTACTGGGGTAGAACGGCTGTCCTATTTCTTTGATAGCTGATGTTTTGGGCTGTTTCATAGACATTGTGTATCGGCAGCATCTGAAAGCAGGGATTGTAATGGAATATTTCCAGAGAAAAGGGGGCCGAGGCATGAGTATACTGGAATATGTGAACCTGCTTTTGGATCATGTGGTGCTTGTTCTCTGTTAGTGTGTCCCCATGCTTGTATGGCCAGCCTAACGGCACTAAACATGGGTATGTTCCGTCCCGCGAAAGCACAAAGCATGAAGAAAGGATAGAGTAGCTGAAACGTTTGCTCTAGTCTAGCTTTTTTTTTTTTTTCTCTCTCCATGTGCACTTTTTATTTTGTAATTTAATTTGGCCTTCATAAATATTTTTGCTACATAGCAGTGTCCGACCTTACATTTGCAGAGTGCTCTTGGCATCTACATTAGTACAATTGGTTTTTTTCCCCGTTCCATCCCAAACCAGGACATTAGGTGCAGGCTAAGTGCTTGGGCCAGCGTTTTCATCTGCGTTGGATCCATGAGAAGCACAAGCAATGCGGTGTGTGTTGATGGCTGTACGCGTCATAAAATCGGATGTAATCTTTAATTTCAAATTTTCTTCGGTAAGCCGCTTTTGCCAATGGTTGCCTGAGGGAGAGCCTTGCCTGGGTGGAAAGGCATCGCTTCTAGTGCATCGCTGAAGTATTTAATCTTTAGTGCCGTTAAGCTAAATGGAATCGACATGATATGGATAGGCATAGTAGTACCATTAAAAATAAAGATCGCATCTGCGATTTTATAGCCTGCTTTCCTGTTGTCGCTCCTGTCTGACTGGCCTCTGAGGCGCTCGGGGGACTCCACCGTGTCAGTCTTCATGAACTTTCATGGAAGGCAAGGTGGGTCCGATACTGTGGGAACAGTACTGCTGAGACAGAATGCAGGTTGCAGAACTACAGCAGAAGTCAACAGAAGCAGTACCACAAAGAAGAAACATGTACTACATCGAAACCAGTTCAAATTATATTACAATTGATACCTTTGGTAGGTTCTATGAATTTATCGTTCTTTATTCAGTGCCCAATAATAAGCAATGGCGATATTTTTGGACATCTGACAAGGCTCACCAGGCCTGACGTGTTCAGAAGTATTGGCAAGGGTTCGCCACATGGGAAGAGTGAATCTTAGTTTAAGTGGAATGGATTTTTAAATATTTGTCGACAGGTCCAATTTTTTCACTGACATTATATCCTGGAAAACATCCCCTTGAGAGCCCTGTGTTATTTCCTTTTGACTTCCTAATGTGTAACGATTGTCCGGTCACTTTACAATCACTGTCCAGTATGCCTAAGCTGCAGTTCTACTGAAGCTGTTCACTCTGTGGATGGACAGCTCTGCATTGAGCTCTGAGCACAGGATCTCCCTCAATGGAAAATGAAGTTAAATGTCCCCCTCGTCGTTTAAAATAAATAACTTTCGCTGAACTGAACAAGGTTGCTGTGATTTATGGAATTTTCCATGAACCCCCCCCACCTACCTTTTTAACAAAGGTCTGTTCCACTGCGTAGGAAATATTTAGACTGAACCTGCAGATACGTTTCCCCGTGGACTTGCATGTATAGTGCAGTAAGTGCTGTGGAATGTTTTCATAAATGTGTAAGACCAAAAACCCCTTTAAACGATCGTAAATGTGTTTAGCTCATGAAACGGTTCGCCTCAGACAAGCTTTTTTTTGGATTTATTTATTTTTGAGTTGTCGTTCTTGCGACGTGTGCTTGTCAGTCATATTAAAAGACTTGGGAATTCGGTACGAATCGTTGGTGGATTTGCTTGTTTGGGGTTCCTCTGAAAAATCACACGCAAGTGCCAGCTAGTGACCGACTCATTTGGGCTGATCAGGATAACGACCAATGCAGACAAAGTTGGCTATAGGCGACCAGACAATTGGACCAAAAAATGTTTTGGGTCTGCTGTATGACTTGCTGTTGGACTGAATGGCAATTCTACAATTCTGATTTTGTTCAGCTGTTAATGAAGACCCTTAAATTAAGCCAATTCGACACTGGAATGTGACTTTTGCACTATGTAGTAACTAACTTATTTATGTGTAACTTATTCTGGACATGTATACGATTAGCATAACTAATGAGCATAGACTTTTTACAGCAATGGCATTTATGGAAAATCACACATTGAATTCTGTCAGCATTACGAGCGCTCTTCTGTCATGGCAGGTGAAACAGGACCCCGCTTTTTGTCCTTCATGGACGGATTTTATTTTCATCTCTTGTGCTGTTGACAGTGATTTACTCACGTCTTCCTGACAGACGCATTTATTTTGCAGTCTTTTAGAGGCGAAAGGAGGGGATGCCATTTCCCTGTGCGCGAGGCGCGGAGAACGAAACGAGACGCTCCGCTAATCGCGGCGATTAATCCGGTTGTCGGAGCGCACGTGACGTGGTTTGCTAAGTGTGAAAAAATGCTGCGTCGGTGTGAAGCGGAAGGCTTGGTGAACCCGAGCACACCTCCCTTAAGGCCAGTTCTCCCCAAACCTGTTTGCAGTGTTTTTATGTGTAAATGCTGGTGCTGTGGCCGGGGGGTGCCTTCGCTGGTGTTTCTCCAGCCCGCGCTGCACTGTACACAACTACACATGGCTGATGGGAGCGTTACTCACTGCTCTACGCTAAAGTAAGATCTGGAGAGCTGTAGTGTCTGTCGCTGCGGACGATAGAGGGTCTCCTCCGTCCCTCTCTCGGGGTCGGTGACCCAACCCGCCCTCAGTCTCTCATCGTTCTTTTGGCGTCTCCAGGTTTCACCCCCGGGTTGTTTTCCAGGTTTCTCGTTGCGCGGCGCCTCTTGTCGTCTCTCCGACGTGGGCCTTGCTCCGATTGGCGATGCGTCTGCAGGTCACGCGGGGCGGCGGCCTTCCCATGCTGGGGCACAAAGGCCGCTCCCACCCCACCCCGCCCACCCCGCCGCTGCACTCTCCCCGACTCGCAGCTTTTCTTTGCGCATGAGAATCACGCCATCCATTGTGGCTCTCTCCCACTTCTCCAGTTTCCCTTTTTGTGAAGTCTGAATACACAGGCTTTCTTCCCAAACAAAAACCCAGAAGCAACATGGCACAATCATTCGATCCGTTGTAGAAGTTGACGCCAATGGCCGTTTGAGTGTAACTAAATGGCGCAGCTCCTTGCAGTTGCTCTCATGCCATGATATTAAAATGCAAACGCTGTGCGTGACTCATTATATGCAGGTGCGTTTGCAACAGGGTTGTATTCCCAACATGCAAAAGTATGCACAACCTGAGCTCTGAACCACAGAATTTGCACATGGTATCGCTTTGCTCTCCGCACACACCGATGGCTAACTGCGTGTGACCTTACCAGATGCAAGGCCTGAGAGTTGCGATGTGAACCCAAGAGGGCTTGACGGAGCCATCCCTCTTGACGCATCCCTTTCCCCAAACGGGCGCCTCTTTTTCTGCAGGCGTTTGTCACAGTCTGCCGCGCGGACGTGCATCTTCAGCCCGGCTACGGATGCAGCAGACTCGAGAGCTCTGTCCCGCTTTCCCCAGCTCGTTGGGGTGACGGGCTGTTGAGACGTGAAGGTCGGTGTTTTATGTGGAGTTAAAGCAGCTGCTGGTGTGCGGTGCCTTATTGATTTATCCCGAGGGTTTGTTTCCTGGCGATAAAACGTGCCTGAGAATCTTACCGTGGGCTGTTTGTGTTTAATTAAACTCCTCTGTCTTTTACACGTGCGGGGCCGATTCTCGTTGTGTATTCTGGCTCTTGCTTTGAGGCAGACGGGGGTAGTGTTGTGGCAGGTGAGATCTATCACTTCATATGATATTTGTTGCCTGTGTGAAACTATCGCAGGTGAAATAGCCTTTCTTCCTGTTGTGGCAGAGAGAGGACTGCGTTTTACTGCAAAGCCAGTTTGTTTTCTTGAACAGGAAACGTTTTGCATGGTTTGAGGTGTCCTTTATTTAGACTCGGCCTAATACCCGTTTATGATGCATTTTCAGGTGCCAGACGTCTGTGCGTGACTTGTTTGTCATTCAAGGCTTTAAGTTTTTATTTTAAGTCCTTCTTTGGGAGCCATTTAGCCTACAGTAAATATGCCAGCTGAAGGTGCTGTACTGTGGGACTTGCAAACTGGGTACTTTTTATATCGTTTTTATGTGTTAAATATTGTCTTCATCCTCAGAGCAGGACAGAAGTGAAAGCGTTTGTGCTGTTTGAAATGAGCCGGCTCAAGCTGAAGTGAAGCATGTTTATGTGACGGCACAGAAGGCACTCTCAAGATCAAAAAATAAATAATAATAAAAGAAACTGCTGCGTTTGACATCGAGTGGCTGCACTGAGCAACGTCCGAGAAGAGGAAAAACGGAATTTCCTCGTGCAGCTGAATTAAGCTTTTAAAATAACCATAAACGCCATCCAATCTAACGGTGAGCCGTATTGCTCAGAACAGGGGTCCTCAAACTTATGGCTTTGGCTGATATTTTTTTCCCAACAGATTTGTCTGCGTGATGTTCATGTTTTAGTTGTGGGAATGTTTAGATGGTTTTAGCATTGGTATAACTTACTGGTATAGTACGCACTGGGGATAACCAAGGCCGTCTTTTTATGCCTCCGCGCCGGCGACAGCGGGTTGTTTTCAGCTTTTATGTTTTCGGGTCGTCCGTTCGTCCCATTCTTGTGAACGCCATATCTCAGGAACGCTTTGAGGGAATGTTTTCACATTTGGCCTAAACAATGTCTAAGAGGATAAAATGATGCAGTGATGACATTTTATATCCAAAAGGTCAACTTCACTGTGACATCAATGTTTTGCTTACCACTGTAGCTGAGAAAACGATCTAATAATAACATTAATTCTTTTCAATAAATAGACTGTCCTTGCAATGATAAAACAAAGTTATTCATCTAATGTTCAGTGTTTGGTTTCTGTAGAATGACGCAACTTGACTTGTTGGCGAGGCATACAACCGCAAGGCGGTTATTTCTAGTTTCTTGATGGATAAAAACCTGAACGTTGTCTCATATTTCTTATTTTGTTTAAAATATTTTTGCCGATTGCTTTGGCACCTGACTTGGACCTGACGTAGTCTACGAGCAGCGGAATGTGTCCACTTTAAAAATCCATGGCTTGCTGGTTAAAATATTTCTAAATTAGACTGAAAGGCATCTCTACTTCTCGTGAACTTACTTGCCTTGCTGGAGTGTAGCTGGAAATCGGTAACGTTACTGTACAGGGCCCTAAGCGCGCAAACTATGATCTATAAAAAAAAAAAAGCCAATTGACGAGTGGGTGAAACAGAATTATTGCAATATTACTGAATAATGTAGGCTAAGCCCAGGTTACTAAACAATGATCACATTCAATAATTAAGTATAATTTAGAGTAGGCCTAATAGGCAAATCTTTGGGCCCATTATAGGTTTTTATTATAGGCTATTTTATTTAGTTCACTTTTTTCCCCATTTAGCCGTGGACTCCCTGGCATTTCTCTGGGGGTCTGCGGATCCCAGTTTGAGAACCACTGGTTTAGAACAATCATGTTTCCATTCGAAAGCTGAAGTGAATTTGGGTACTGGGGCAGGGTGTGCGTGTACAACCTGAAAGGGCCTTTTGTGTTGAATGTTGCATTCTTTTGGATGAGCAGACTTGTGCTGAAGTTTGATGCGCAGTACTTGGAGGAGAACGGATGTGCTTTAGCACTCTGGAGGAGAATGGATGTGCTTTAGCACTCTGGAGGAGAACGGATGTACTTTAGCACTCTATAGGTGGACGGATGTGCTTTAGCACTCTATAGGAGGACGGATGTGCTTTAGCACTCTATAGGAGGACGGATGTGCTTTAGCACTCTGGAGGAGGACGGATGTGCTTTAGCACTCTGGAGGAGAACGGATGTGCTTTAGCACTCTATAGGTGGACGGATGTGCTTTAGCACTCTATAGGAGGACGGATGTGCTTTAGCACTCTGGAGGAGGACGGATGTGCTTTAGCACTCTGGAGGAGGACGGATGTGCTTTAGCACTCTGGAGGAGGACGGATGTGCTTTAGCACTCTGGAGGAGGACGGATGTGCTTTAGCACTCTGGAGGAGAACGGATGTGCTTTAGCACTCTATAGGTGGACGGATGTGCTTTAGCACTCTATAGGAGGACGGATGTGCTTTAGCACTCTATAGGAGGACGGATGTGCTTTAGCACTCTGGAGGAGGACGGATGTGCTTTAGCACTCTGGAGGAGGACGGATGTGCTTTAGCACTCTATAGGTGGACGGATGTGCTTTAGCACTCTATAGGAGGACGGATGTGCTTTAGCACTCTATAGGAGGACGGATGTGCTTTAGCACTCTGGAGGAGGACGGATGTGCTTTAGCACTCTGGAGGAGGACGGATGTGCTTTAGCACTCTATAGGAGGACGGATGTGCTTTAGCACTCTATAGGAGGACGGATGTGCTTTAGCACTCTGGAGGAGGACGGATGTGCTTTAGCACTCTATAGGAGGACGGATGTGCTTTAGCACTCTGGAGAAGGACGGATGTGCTTTAGCACTCTGGAGGAGGACGGATGTGCTTTAGCACTCAAAAGGAGAATGGATGTGCGCAGTGTGAGATCGCAGTTAAATGTAATGTGTAATCAGCCCTCTGCGTCTTGGCGTCCTACTGAAGTGGAGGGACTCAACGCAGTCTGGAATGCTAGCCCTCTGTATCAGAAATTTAACCCCATCATTTAGGAAACTGGCATGGGCTGCGGTGGTGTTGGCCTCTTTGTTTAACTTGTAGTCGAGTATAGCACCCAGTGACCAAGCTGCAGCGATAAAACTCTGGAGGCTTGGGTAGAAAGATGAGACCTAAGTAGCGGATGCCAGAGGATACACGTCTTCATTCACTATATGGCATGCATGAGCACTGTATATTCATTGCAGCACACCATTAATATGGTCGATATACAACTATCCATTTTCATTGGTTGTATATTTTGGACTGCCAGGATCTTGGCATTCTCTGCCTGCGCAACACTGTGATTGTTTTCCTTGTGATTTCTGCCAGCTGTTTAAGCCCCACTGATGGGTTCAATTCAGTTCACTTCGACTAGCTGAATCATAACTGTTGAGCAATGCTGGCGGACCTGTTCTTTTCTGGTTCTCCCCCATGCTGTCCCCATTCTATGAGGAGGCGTTTTTCTAAATCAGAATTTGTTAAATGCCTTAATGCAGGGCTTGTGTTCGGCACCAGCAGGAGGTTGTGCCGCCAACGTTTTGAAAGCGCCTCTAACCCCCCGAGACAAGCTTTTTTTGTGTGTTTTTTTTGTTTTTTTTGTTTGTGTGTCGCAGCGTCAGCGCAAACTGGGGCTGTTCATGAGCGGTGGTGTGGTTTCCTCCCAGCAGCCCCTGCTGCCCGCATGAGACTGTTCTCACTCACAGGGGAGCCTTCTCGCGCATCGCCGTCGTCAGGCAGCTCGGCTCGCTAGCGGCTCCGCTACCGTTTCCGTCGGAAATGTGCCGCGGAGCCGGCTTATTGCTCTGCGGAGCATGTGCAGTTAGACAGCGGCCCGATTGTTTCACCAACCCCCCCTTCTTAATTACCAATCCATCAAAGGTCCACAGGCTGCGCTAATGCTACCACTGTGTCGGGCTTCGGCTAAATGTGGTGGTTGGTGCGATAATTAAAGGCCTCGTGAAATGCAGTTATGAGAAGCAAATTCAAGCGGCAGCCAGCTGGGCTTAGATTTTAGGTTAAAATTAAAACAATGTGCCCAGTATTAATCAAACTTAATGCAGAACAATTTTCATTAGCTGTAGTCCCACGGCTCCCGACTTCAAAGCTATAAAGTGTTTATGTTATTCTAACAGTAATTACAGCACTTCTTGTGGCTGTGCTGTTCAGAGTTGGGCTACTGCTGCTGTTCTAAGCCTGGGAAATGCGTGTAGTTCATTTTAGCCGCTCTGCATTAGGCGGCTTGCAGCATCCTCTTAATGATGTAATATACAGTAAAGACGGCAGTTGCCCTTTGCTTGTTCTTTTTTCTCCTCTCTGATGTACGTGCTTGTGGTTACTGTGAAACTGAAGACTTTCACAGAGCCTCCACGTGCTCTCTCCTTCACTTAATCTTTCGTGCAAAGGCTTAACCGAAGCGCGGCAGTATTCTGGGCTTTGTCAACACAGTGCGCGCTAGAATACTGCCGTGCTTCGGTTGATACTTCGCGCGGATATACACAGTTGGCGTACTTCGGTAGAAGGTTTCTACAACACAAGGTCTGTGGATTGTTTGAGTAGCTGTGTCATTATATTTGTAAAGGGCCGTTAACGGGGTGATATCACAGTGAGTGGATATCTACAAAACTAGTTACCCGGATGGATAGATGGCACTCTGGCTATGTTGAAACGTATCAGACTTTAATATTTGGGTGAGCTGCCCCTTTAAGGGAAGTGTTGGCTTGTGTGCCAGTGGAGTCCTTATGACTTTGCTATTGTTATCGGGGATAGTCTTTTGCGTTGCGGTTATTCGGGGGCCAGATGCTGGGGTCTGCTTCTTTAGGATTACTTTGTCCATCAGTGAAACATATCATTGTTGTTCTTACCAAAGGCCCTTTTCTATTAAAGAAATGTCTTGCTGAATTATTTAAAGAGATAAGGTGATGAAATTGATAGGTGTAGCGGAACTAACAGTTACCTGTTATCTGTCTTTCTTAAAAAGATGCGTTTCCAGTGAATTCTTCTAATGTAGCCTAATTATTTTACAATTGCATTTAGACATGGCCTGCTAAATGAAAATGATATTTGTATGGTTGATACACACGCAGTACAATGTTCTAATGTGTGAGGAGATGGGCTATTGGTCATTCTGAAGCTCAGATGGTGCAGTGATCATTTGTTCAAACCGACAATGCTCAATAAGGGTCTTGCTCAAAGGCGCAATGACGGCACTAGTTTAGCACTCTATCCAAGTTTAGATCTCGCAAGAGCGTGGTCACAGTGCAAACAGTATGATACAGATGTGCAATACAGTCCCCTCCATAG
Organism: Ilyophis sp. 1 JC-2022; assembly: GCA_022702515.1. Classification (NCBI taxonomy): domain Eukaryota; kingdom Metazoa; phylum Chordata; class Actinopteri; order Anguilliformes; family Synaphobranchidae; genus Ilyophis; species Ilyophis sp. 1 JC-2022. Next base: position 17,194,299 of record CM040394.1, read on the forward strand.
TTTCATTTTGAGAAAGTATATGTCGGCAGCATTAGCGGTGTGATAAAAACGTTGAAGAGGCTTTTTAATTATGGCCAGGAGCCTGTTTTTTTCCATTGCTTTGTGGGCGGCGTTGTTTATTGGTGCTGGATGGTTAAAGAGGCACAGCTCGGCATTGCCACACTGGTGTATGGTTGTGTAAAGCAGGCTGAATAGTGTTCTGTATCTGTGTAAAGCAGGCTGAATAGTGTTCTGTATCTGTGTAAAGCAGGCTGAATAGTGTTCTGTATCTGTGTAAAGCAGGCTGAATAGTGTTCTGTATCTGTGTAAAGCAGGCTGAATAGTGTTCTGTATCTGTGTAAAGCAGGCTGAATAGTGTTCTGTATCTGTGTAAAGCAGGCTGAATAGTGTTCTGTATCTGTGTAAAGCAGGCTGAATAGTGTTCTGTATCTGTGTAAAGCAGGCTGAATAGTGTTCTGTATCTGTGTAAAGCAGGCTGAATAGTGTTCTGTATCTGTGTAAAGCAGGCTGAATAGTGTTCTGTATCTGTGTAAAGCAGGCTGAATAGTGTTCTGTATCTGTGTAAAGCAGGCTGAATAGTGTTCTGTATCTGTGTAAAGCAGGCTGAATAGTGTTCTGTATCTGTGTAAAGCAGGCTGAATAGTGTTCTGTATCTGTGTAAAGCAGGCTGAATAGTGTTCTGTATCTGTGTAAAGCAGGCTGAATAGTGTTCTGTATCTGTGTAAAGCAGGCTGAATAGTGTTCTGTATCTGTGTAAAGCAGGCTGAATAGTGTTCTGTATCTGTGTAAAGCAGGCTGAATAGTGTTCTGTATCTGTGTAAAGCAGGCTGAATAGTGTTCTGTATCTGTGTAAAGCAGGCTGAATAGTGTTCTGTATCTGTGTAAAGCAGGCTGAATAGTGTTCTGTATCTGTGTAAAGCAGGCTGAATAGTGTTCTGTATCTGTGTAAAGCAGGCTGAATAGTGTTCTGTATCTGTGTAAAGCAGGCTGAATAGTGTTCTGTATCTGTGTAAAGCAGGCTGAATAGTGTTCTGTGTAAAGCAGCTGACTGTAAAGTAAGGTTATGTATTTGTGTAAAAGAGGCTGGCTGTAGTGTAAGGTTGTGTATCTGTATAAAGGAGGCTGCCTGTAGTGTAAGGTTGTGTATCTGTGTAAAGGAGGCTGCCTGTAGTGTAAGGTTGTGTATCTGTGTAAAGGAGGCTGCCTGTAGTGTAAGGTTGTGTATCTGTGTAAAGGAGGCTGCCTGTAGTGTAAGGTTGTGTATCTGTGTAAAGGAGGCTGGCAGCAATGTGCTTTTTGTGCAATGATAAGGAAGTGAATTGCATGAGATGAGAGACTGACTGACTCAGGGATTGGATCTGTTTGTTTCACTGGTGAAGGAACGCTGCAGGTTGGTGAAGGTGACTGGGCCCTTTGTGATCGGTTGGTGTTATCCTGTGACCCTGGCCGAGGGACGCAGGGCGTTTAGTGAGGTCGAGCGGCCTTTAGGGTTAAGAGTTCACCCTGAGTTGAGCTTTTTTCCCTCTTTTACTGCCTCGTCTCAGTGGTAATGGATGCATTGTGTCCGATGGCCATTAACAGCTTTACCACTTATGTGGTGACTCAGGGGTTTGGGCCAAGTCATCATTCTGTGGGACTTCTGTTTGCAAAGTGTAAACAACCCTGAAGAGTACATTATTAAAACCAATAAAAGCCCTATTTTATGAATGGTATTTGGCATTTTTATTTCTTCATTACTTCATTAGTCCATCTCTCTCTACTCATTACAATTCTGCAGACGTTGTCCAGGCCCTAAGGCCGAGGCCTGCTTTTCTTCCTTATAAGTGAGCCCAGTTTGTTTTAATTTTCAAATTGGCTCGTTGTTGATTAATTGTCTGTTGCAAAAGCCATTACGGCTTGGAAATGACATCCGATGCGCTTTGTCATTTCAGTGGCGGTAGTCCCTCTGACACGTTCATCCCTCTGAGTCCTCATCATCCGCAAAGCATCAGTAAATTACCCTGCCTTACGCATTGCAAAACAACTTCCTATTTACTGCACGGGATTTAAAAAATATATTTTCTTACAGAAGCATTCAATGGCTAAACCGCGGCGGTCCTGTTCCTCAATTCTCTAAGAACTGGGCTTCTTGTTTTTCTAAATGCATTCTGATATGACTCAAGATTGTGGTGTTCATTCCAGGATGCTAGCGTGCCCATCACTGGACATGTGAACCCATCAAAAGAAGCACATGTCTGTTCGTTTTGTTCTCCCCTCGTGATTCGCCGACCTTTGAGTCCCACTTAATGGAATGCCCCCCCCTCCCCCTTTTCTGTCCCATGGATGTTGGTTTGACCCAGATGGCCAAATCCCTCTTATTCATAATTGGAAACCACTGAAAGGAATCTTTCACAAACATTTACCCACATTTGTCCCTTCACATGCACACAATCCTCTTTTTTTTTACGCTGAATTTTGGAGTCGGTGTACAGAGTCCCAGTTTAGCATGCCGACTCCATGACCTGTCCTTATAAATATTTGCAGTATGTAAGTGTTTGGAAATGGAGGAATGCCATCGTACGCAAATGGCCATTCAAATGCCCCTGTCCTGTGGCTGGTTGCAGGTTGCAGCTGTAGCTGGGTTGTTGCGAGGCCCGTTTGGCACGCCCTCTCACCTCCAGCAAGCCCGGACTGCCGGGACTAGGTGCAGGTCATACAGCCGAACCGTGCCGCTCGACCCGGATTCACTCTGCGTAGAAAGACTCGAGTGGGGGAAGAGAGTGACATTGAGACTGAGTACAGTAATCCCATTCAGACGTCCCTGGTTGCATGTGTGCTTGGCGACAGTAAATCTTTAACCCATTTAGTGCCGAGGGAGACATAAATCGACAAAACACTCTGGTGACTTATGTCGACCGGAACGTGTAAACGGGTAAATTTTTAAAAAATCCAATCAAAATGCTGTTACTAGCTAAATAAACCATTTCATGATGCCAAATGTTATCTGTTTGGCTTTGAGTGGGCAGAGATCATGGCAGAATATTTTTTGACTCCGGTCCCGGCAGATGCGTGACCTGTCGAGAGTGACGTATAAATGGATAATCAGCCATTTTACCCATGTTTAAAACGCAAGGTACAAACAGTGACATGCTTACATTCTGCACATAGTCCATGATAACATGTGGGCTGACGATTAATGTTAAATTATGTCTGGAATGAACGTTCTGTAACCAACTTTACGGACTGTTACAGCTCTAATTTATTTGGCGACAGTCGAGATTTAAAAGGGCATATCTCGCTTCATATTTGGAGTAGACCTGGAGTAGTCTCAGCTTTCTGGCGATACCAAGGTTCAGAAAGCTGAGAGACTCCTCTTTTAAAGTGTGGCTCAAAACACTCAAAATGTGTTTCTGGATTAAAGCGAATCAAATGATGGCGCAGCTCAAATAGCCTGTGCGTTTTATCCATCTGCTCAAATAATACAAAGCACTTGTGGTCTGTCAAAACGGTTACTGTCAAACTGTCCAGCTGCGTCCAACTGTTTTCACTATTACACATCGCCAACGATTAAAGTAATTCTGTTAGGTAAAATGTGGTTTATTAGAGCCATGGTTCTCAACCTAGGGGTCGCGACCCCCCCGGGGGTCGCGGGATCATTTGCGGGGGTCGCAGGACGAGTTCCAAAATGTACAAAAAAATAAAATAAAATAAAAAAATAATAATTTTTGTTAGCAAAATTACAAAAAATATTAATTTAAAATGTAAAGCCTAAATATATTTCATTATGTTCCCAACTAAAAATCGTTGGGGGAAAGCATGTGAATGTTTAAAATAGCCGACAATAAAATCAGCCTATGCAGAGCCGTAGATAGATCTCTATCTGCTCTGAGCGCAGGCTAGGAAAGACCGCACAGCTGTGTTTACATTCACCATGACAACAAGCGCTGCAGGCCGGCGCACCATCACGCCACTTGCTCATGATCACTTGCATCCGAAAACAATTCAAATCATTCTGCAATAAAAACCGTGCAATATTTGGGACTGATGTATACATCATACTGTATGATGTGCCTGCCAATAAACCAGAACACTTCCAATTGTAGCTATTCGGTGGTGGTAGCCTATGTATTTCATAATTCATAATTGTTTTGGACCCCAACCCCACAACACTAAACTGATTTTACATCAAGTCGCATTATGTATTGTAGCGTTTCGCAGCCACAAGGAAGGCACGCGGGGAACGTAAATACCGAACGCAAGAAATAATAGGCAAATGTTTAAAGAAAATCACTGGCTTTATTTCTAGCGCAGGAAAAACAGGCAACTATAGTTCAATCCAGCAGTTACAAGCAGACAACCTTCTCATTCAGTTATAATTCAGTTTCTCACGCTGTCACACTCAGACAAATGGGAAGAAAAAAGGACTGAAGGCAAAAGTCCTTGAAGTGGCACCGCACGTTAGATTTACGCACTGTGTTATTCATAGAGAGGCTCTTGCATCCAAATCACTTGATCCAGAAGTCAACGCTGTTCTACAAACAGCGGTGCAAATGGTCAACTTTATCAAATCACGCCCTCTGAATAGCAGGTTATTCTCAACACTTTGTCAAGAGATGGGGTCGGAACACGAAACGCTACTATTCCACACCGAAGTGAGATGGCTCTCCCGCGGGAAAGTCCTGACCAGGCTATTTGAGCTACGGGAGGAGGTCCGCATATTCCTCGCAGACAACGGGTCTCCCCTCACGGACCATTTGACCGACACCAGCTGGGTATCTAAACTTGCCTACATGGCAGGCATCTTTGAAAAACTTAATTCGCTTAACTTGTCTCTCCAAGGCCCCAACACAAACATTCTAACATTGTCCGATAAAGTTAATGGATTCTCAAAGAAATTGGAGCGCTGGGCTGCGCGAGTGGAAAGCGGCAATGTTGAAATGTTCCCCGAACTTGACGATTTCTTACAGGAGAAAAAGCTGAACGTGAAAACAATAAAAAGAGTCATCATTATTCATCTCCGAGGCCTCCTTGATGAATTCAAGAAATACTTCCCCAAAGATCAGGAGGACAATGAATGGGTGCGGCAACCTTTTATTGCCTCTGGGAATCACCTCCCATCCGAACTTGAGGATGCGCTCCTTGACCTCGCAAGCGACCGGACCCTAAATACTTTGTTTGAATCGAAGCCACTGGATGAATTCTGGCTCATTGTGGCAGGGGAATATCCAGCACTCTCAAAGGCTGCAATGGAAAAACTTACACCTTTCGGGTCCACGTATTTATGCGAAAATACTTTCTCAGCGTTGACCTATATAAAAAACAAACAACGATCGCGGCTGCGCGTGGAGGATAGTCTCCGTGTCGCTGTATCCAGCATCCAACCACGAATGCAGCACCTGTGTTCCCGCAAGCAGGCCCAGCCCTCACACTAAAAGCAAGCTGCATGTAGCCTATGTCATTTTTGCAATGCTGTTTTTTAATTTATTATTGTTATTAAGTCTATAATTTGTTGGCGAAGCGGGCAACTTGGGAGGGAGAGGGTAGGGTCAAAATGCAAACAGACGGTATTACCGGTAACGATACTTTCTGGATACATTGTTGCATGTTGAACCGTTGCTTTCAAAACAAGCTTGAAAAATTACTGTTCGAACTTGTATTTCTTGTTGGAACGGGCAGCATCTAGCAGGGCCTCGAACTTCGAAACGACCTGGTTAAATATCCCGTCGGAGTCTTCCTTGTGGTCACCGTAAAAGTCTTTGACTTTGTGTTGCCGTCTTTTGGTTTCGAGAAAAAGCTCGTCATAGTGTTAGCATTCCTTTGCTGTGCATTTTCTTGTGAGCCTCACCATCACCATGCCTCTTAACGTCCCCCTCTCCGCCATGGGTGATGGTGAAGCTCCGGCGGCAAATCCTGCACTCGCCCCGGATCGTCTGAAACAGATCTCAGCCATGTGTAGCTCCTCTCCCAGTCTCGGTTGTATGAGCAGTCTTTTTTTCTTAAGAGTTTCCGCCATTTTCTCGTTTTGTCTTGCAAGCTAAACTTTACTTTCGTCGGCTGTCTTCTCCACATAAAAACGACGCACCACGCCACGGCTGCGCATTGATTTTTGACACCGATGCGCGTTAGCTCTATTTTTTTAAACCAATGACGTTTCCCCAATAACGGCATTTTTAAAATAATATTAAATAATAATAACATTTTTTTAACATGATCTTTGAAATGCGGGACATTGTTCTGTTCATGCGGGATGCGGGACAAACGTTCCATTTTTCGTGGTTACCCTAGGAGAGGGGGGTCGCCAGTCTCCACCCACATCTTTTAGGGGTCGCGAGCTGAAAAAGGTTGAGAACCACTGTATTAGAGTATTGAACATTGACACGATCAATCCAAAAATTTAGAATGTTGGCAGCCATATTGGCTTGGCACTGCAGGGATTTTAGTGTTCTGGAACACTCTGGCATTGAATGAGTTAATGCATGAAAGCGGAATAAAAAGCCAGGAGAAGGCAAAACTTCATAAGTGAGAGCGATGCCGGCTGACTCTGTGCTGCCTGATTGGCCGATCGTGAAGGCCCAGCACTGAACGCCACTGCGTCTCCATTAAGCAGTCGCAACGCTCTGTGGATGTGATCCGGCTCTGAGTTAATTGCCCTCACTAGCGGGATTTCTTTTAAATTAATGTATTCTCACAAAAGACGGGACGAAGAGCTCTGTGCGTCGGCCTTCCCTGTTGCAGCCAGCATCCTCTGAATGAGTCTGCCCCGTACTTGTACATGAGTCTCCCTCCTCTCTCCCTCCTCCTCTCTCTTACTCCCTCCTCTCTTCTTCCTCTCTCTGTCCTCCTCTCCCACTCCCCTCTCTCTCTCTCTCCCTCCTTCAGTCTCCCTCCTTTCTCCCTCCTCCTCTCCCACTCCCCTCTCTCCCTCTCCCCCCTCTCCCTTCTTCAGTCTCCCTCCTCTCTCCCTGCAAATAACGAACACCAGAATTAAATATAATGACCACTAAAACATTATGAATAAACAATAACATTTTATGAATAAATCTTATGATGCTTCTTGGCTGATCTTAAAATGTAAGTAATAACGATCTCTTGTTTAATGCAGAAAACCCCATATGGAGCCTTACACCCAGCTGTGTATAATATTGAATTGGCATACTTGGCATCTCCACCAAATGCGTTGTTTTGTCCCTGCAACATTAAAGCTTTTTGCTTTCTGGCTTTGTGCTTGTTTGTCTATGTTCACTGCACTGTGACGTGAGGTCAGATTACTGGCCGCTCCTCTAACACGGCTGGATTCTGTGGAATGCAGTCTGAGACCACAGGTCTAAACTGGTGATGGCACTTCTTTTTTTAAGTTTTGTTTTTGCACACAAAATATTGTACTAAACGGTGTAAAACCATTTTCTGCCTCAGAATAGACAGAGACAAAAAGGACCAAACTAGGGATGTTAACAATTAATCGACTCAATTAATTGCTAATAAGAATTTAATCGATAAGATTTCAAATTAAACGATTAACTGAACAATCTGCGGTCTTGTTTCAACAGGAGTTTTTGTGTGAAATGTAATCGTGATTTAAGGTCTCCACGCGAGAGCGCCTGTGGTTTGCAATACATTGCAATTCCTGTGGTGCTGTTTTGAAGTATAACTACTTCGTTAATGTAGCCTACCACCTGAAAAGCGTACATTCAACCGTGCTGCCAGGGCAAAGTGGATCGCGACCTACCATCACCTCAGTGTTGCCAAAGAGGGTGTGTGATGATAGACGAGCGGAGAGTAGGCTATTAATCAGAGGGTATGCAACATGGTTGAAAAGGACATGATGGCAATAAGCACCGTTGACGGTGAGGGATTTCGAGAGCTAATAAACAGGCTGCGCACACGACTCACTCCCGACCACATATGCTTAAATGTTCTTGAATAAAAATACATAGGTCCATCTAGTATGCATATGAGGAGCCTATTCAAAACATAATAGCTTATGTTTTAAGTTGACTGTTCTAGGCTAGGTCTACTAGTTTAACTGTCGCCTTTCAATTTCAAGAGCGATTATGTTAATGCTGCAAGTGCCTAGCGGAGCAACGGTCTCGCTTGCAACAGATGAGACGGAACGCAATTTCTTTTCTGTTAAAGTAGCCTATACACGCCTTCATATTCTATTTTTGTTATGCTACAATAATGCCTGTTTCTCAAATGTTACAATAAATCTTTGATTGAGGAATATAACATGCATTTTGTATTCTGTCTTCTGTCTATCATAAGCTATATTTAGCTTTTATGTTATCAATTAATCGACGATTGTTTGTTAAGGTTAACAACTATCGATTAAGGAAATTCCTTAAAATTTGCATCCCTAGACCAAACCCAGCTGAAAGGGGAAAGAAAAGAGGCAAAAATGACAAAGGACGACTACAAAAAAAGACATGGACACGCATGTAAAGCAAACGGTCATTCATACAAGCAAAGTGTCTAAAGTCAGACATGATGTACACTGCCAATGCATGTTCCCATCTTGCGTGTCTAGAAATGGTCCCCACACTTTCCAGAATGTGATGCCAGTCATTAAGATGGGCTATTCTTTTGTAAGACTTCACAGCGCCAAAAAGGCAGGCAATTTGCAAGTGTTCGCTTATTCAAGATGTGACTAGACTAGTGTCAGTTGAGGAGCTTAATTTTCTAGATTTCAATATGCAGCAACCGCAATACAGAATTGATAAAACGGCCTAAAAAGAATGCATTGCGCCTAAATATCCTGACCATCAAAATGGCCTTGTTAGCCTTGGATTTGCTGTTTTTCTATTTGCTGTGCTCTAGAGCGAGGTGCAAGCCAGAGTAAAGAAGCCATTCCTCACATTTTGCTATTAGGCCATGTGAGATGCGTTGGAGCACGTTTATGTGCCTTCTCGTCTGATGCGAACAGGCACACGGATAAATGATGGACACTGTGTAAGCGGGAATGGCGTTTTCACAGCCCGTGTTTGACCATGCACATACTGCTCGCTATCTGACTGCCTCTACGGTAATGGAGAAGTGAATTGTTTTCTTCCTTGGCTGTTTATCTCACTTCACTGTCTGGTTCCCTGGTTGAGCCAGGTCTTGGAGCTGGATTTCTTTCTTTTTGTATACTGAGAAATAATGACAGCGTGTGCTCCTTATCTCTCTTTGATATTCTATATTTTTATTCAATATTGACTCCTAGTGGTGTAACGGATCGTAGTTGATCCGTGATCCGTACGGATCGCCCCCCACGGTTCGGCACGCATGTGAACCGCGGATTAATTGCAAAATTTAACCATCATAGTGAATTACAGTTTTACTACCGCTAGTACTTTTTAAAGTAATAATTCCCTAAATCTCGATGCAGAGTTGCAGTGAAAAGACAGATGCGTGCTGTGTTTTACTCTGAAGCGCATTGGCTAACTAGCCTTGTTGGTACAAGCCTGACCGTCTTGATCCAAGGCTATGGCTAATGTTAACCAAGCCAGACTCACCTAAAGTATAATATTAACGTCAACGTTTACACAGGCTATTTTTTCATTCACTACCATGTTTAAAGGAAGAAGGTATCATGCCTCATATTGCACTTTGATTTAACAATTGAGTATTGAATATTTTATATATTTTAAGATTTTACTTAAACATTGGACATCTTGAATGTTGTTTTCATTTAAGACCATGGGCAAAAGTTCCTTGCTTTAAGTGTTTTACAGAATAAATGGAAAGCAAAGATATACTTGTCTCCCTTTTTTTTTTTTTGCTGATCCGAAAAATGATCCGATCCGTGACTCAAAACCGTGATACGATCCGAACCGTGAGTTTTGTGATCCGTTGCACCCCTATTGACTCCACTTTTCTTGTACAAGCATGTGTATGCTATTTTCTAATCCTTTGCATCATTACTTCTGAATATTCATTAGGTATGGGGTTAGACTGACAATGATATGTGCATTGGTGACGAGGCTTTGTCCACCGTCCTTTTATGGCAAGAGTTGAGTACCACAATCTGTAGTGCTGTTTGCCATAACTTTGCCATTTGAATGGCATCCACACCAGTGGTGCTTTTAGATTGGCACACCAACCCAGTTGTTTTTTAAATAAAGTGATGAAGCCTGCCAGTGTCTCCGCCGTGGTCGCCAGCCGTGGTGGCGAAAATGGTTAGTGCTCCTCAGAGATGGTGTCGGGTTACGGGTGTTTATACTCTGATCTGAATCGCTGTGGAAATGTCAGCATCCTCATTAGAGAGTTCATGCTGACTCTACCCACCACCTGCATTCTGCCATCTCCACAAGCTCACTCTCTTGCTCTGTGTTACTCAGCGTCTCGCATGGTTACACCCGACCGCTCACTGAGCTGGTCTGTTCCTCAGCGTCTCGTACGGTCCACTCGGCCGGTCTCCGTTTCTCGCATGGATGTGACCAATGGTATTTTTTCACTCTGATTTCTTCAAGCCTACTTTTGTCCTCACTGATTATTGTCCCATTTGCTTATCGCCATCCTTTTTGCGGGCAATATTGCCCATCATTGCCAAAAAATATTCCCTATGTATCATGGCCTTTACATGTACAGTGCAGTCCAAACGTGTTGGGACCGTAACACATGTTTTGTTGTTTTGGCCCTGTACTCCAGTACATTGGATTTGAAATGGAACAGTGACTATGAGGTTAAAGTGCATAATTTCCGCTTTAATTTGAGGGTGTTTACATCCATATCGGGTGAACCCTCAAATTAAAGCTGAAAGTCTGCACTTTAACCTCATAGTCACTGTTCACAGAGTACTGAGCCAAAACAACAAAAATGGTGTCACTGTTCTAACTCTTGAGTGCACTGTATATGCTATCTCCTCCTCAGTCTGCAGTGGCTCTTTCCTCCGTTCCATTGTAGAGCCCCACAGCCCAGCTGGCTGTGTGTGTAAGAGCCTTCGCTTCAGGCATGGAGTGTAAATTGGAAGGCGATTGTTTCTGAAGGGCCGAGTGTTTCCGGGGACTGGTGGAAACGCGGGAACGTGCCTCTGCGGGGGTCCGCGTTCATCCCCTGGCAACAGAAACCAATCGACGGAAAAGGAACTCTTCATTTGAACACTTGTCAAACCAGGGGACATTTGCAGCGGATCATAACCCCTGAAATTTTTCCAGGCTTTTGCGGATATGTAAATGGCTGACGGCTAATCTGTTTGGATTTTGGCAGAGGAAAGGGACAGGATATTTTTCTGTGCCTGGTTAGCCGTTATAAGGTTGTCATTGTCTATGCTGTGAATTGCAATGTGGCTCTCTTCCCATGAATAGAAATGTTATGAATGGTTTTGCTCTGGCCCAACTCCCTCTCCCTGTCATTAAGATAATTTAGCCATTGTTACTCAACTAACCTTTTTTTTTTTTTTTTTTGCCAGTCAGAACAGTTTTGTGGCAAAATTATTTTTGCAGCTGGACATAATAAAGGTGAAGTTGAGACAAACTGAATAATTTTTTTATATATTGAGCGGCAAGTTATGTCCACCATTGAGGGAAAAAAGAAAAGAAAAAAAGGTGGTTCAAAATAATATAATCAAAGGGTGTTGTGGTATGTTCTAGCAAAGTATCTGAAAAACAACTTATTCTTTCTAATTGACTGGCATCCCGAGTAATGTATAATTGCCAGAGAAATGTTTGACTGTTTGTTCCAAATCTGCAGTGCCTATTCTCAGTGTTTTGGCGAACTCTTGGTCTAAACATTTCTGCGGCCTGCAGGTACAGCGTAGCATCTCTCTACGCGCAGACGGGCTAACCGCTGCCCTTACTTGTGTATTTAAACAGGAAGGTCACGCGTGTCTCTGATGTGTAATCGGCCCGTGGAATGAGAACTCCTGTGCAAGCAGCGAGGAGTTGATGGAAAAGCAGAATCGATGTTCCCTTCTCTGACACACTAGTAACTGTATCTCTCCTGTTGTCTTTCCTCAGATAAGCGCTTGAGTTGCTGCGGGACCTCTCCTCCGGCCCAAGCTGGGATCCAGGAACCCGGGTCATAAATGACAAGGTACTGACCCTCCGCTCGGACGACCCCGCCGCTGTTGGCGTGTGGATGAGGTTTCCGTTCGCTGTCAGGTTGGCTCGGAGGCTTGCGAGCCGTGCTAGCCCGGCCTCGGCTTCTTTCGTGCAAAACCGTCAGAGGAAAGATGGTGAACCGAAGCAGTCTAACCTTTTCAAAGGAAATTAAACCGCTGTAGTGGTTTCTACAACCTGAAACACATTTATTTAGAAAAGTTAATTTTTTTTTGAGAAACTAGAAGTTTGCAGCGCATGTGTAAACACTGCTCATTAGATTCCTGACCGCTGTAGTGGTTTCTGTGACTGGAAATGTGCACTGGGCGTGCAGTAATACTGCTCATTTAGATCTCTGACCGGTCTGCCTATCTCTCCGTTCAGGTGCTGCTGTTTTCACAGCACAGTGAAAGATTCACAGGACAAAGCCAGTGGAATGAGATGCACTGACTGTTCTTTTGCGGTGAATGGAGGAGGCTTCTCTTGATACCAGGCTAGAATTGATGGCATTTGATAGCATTTTTCAGTTTGTGAAATAGGGGTTTAATGTCCTCTTTCGAAATGATCTGTTCAACTGACTCTTTTTATTTATTTAAAGAAAAATTTTGTGTAGAAGTGTGTATAATTCACAGATCACTGTCCACTGATCTGTTTATTCTACAGGACCAAGACTATGGTGGATAACGCTGCTTATTGTGTGGAGCACATGACTATCTGTACATATGAGGTTTACGTTGCTTGTGTAGCCAAATCTCCCAAAAGCACAAGTCCTGTTTCGCATTTAGAGCAGTGATCCAGTAATTAGTTGATGCTGTTTGCCGAAGTGTTTGTTTCCTTGGTTCCCTTTTGTTTACGCATTGTTATGCTAATCAGTATTTATATAAGTGTGCTTTATCGGTTAAGCCTTGTACTCTCGCCCAAATCTGTAAGGTTGTAAACGGAGCTGCTTATAAAGCAGCAGTTTTATTCTCACACAAAACAAAGTGAAACCCCTTTCACCATGGTAGGAAATGGCTGCTCGATCCCTGTCCTGGGCTGTTTGATCAGTGCATTGTTTTGAGCGGCTGTGGGGCTAGGACAACTGGGTGGGGAGCTCCTGCCTGCTGTGGTCCCTGTGATTTGCATAACCCCTCCCCACTCCATCAGTGTCCGTTGCGCTCGCTAAAGGAAGATTATTCTAAAGAGGACCGAAGCAAACAGGCGCACACGGATGCGAGCGGCGTCACAATGCATGATGGGATGATTAAGGGGTGGCTGTGTGGCATAGAGGTTAGAGCCCTCGTTTTAAGCTGGAGATTGCCGGTTCCATTCCCAGGAGGGGAGCTGTTATTGTTTCTCTCTGCAAGTTAACAAACGCACCTTTCTTCAGTAAAACAGAGTAAACAAGCGGGTAATGTAACGTCCTGTAAAAATCTGAATAATGCATTTCTCCCTTGATGATGGTATCTCTTCAACTAACTGTCATTGTAACTGTCAGCCAGTCGGTGAGATACGAGATTATGAGCGGCCGTAAATTAATGCTGAGGTATCTCGGAGTGTTTTCGCGGGAATGGCACCGACGGTGCGGATCACGCAGTGAGCTCACGGCTGCAGAATGCCGGTTACCCAGAGGCCCCCGCAGTCCGAGATTCCACCGCCAAGAAAGAGCACTGTGGGGTATCAACAACAAACTGGGACCTGCTCATGGAGCGTCTCTGGAATTACAGGAGATGAAACGGACGGACAGAGAGGGACTGAGACCATGAGCTGGAGAAGGAAATGGAGAGCAAACAAGCAAAGGGGTTTTGCTCTCCGTCTCCACAAACCCGCTCTCTGTTGTCAGTCGCTTGTTATGGAAAATTAAGCTAAGTGCGGCCCACCACCGTGTGTAAGCAGTGGCCCTAGGAGAGATCTGGGAATGTGCCGAGAATGAACAGAGCTGTCATAGGCCTGTAAGGCAATTCCCTGGAAAATCCCAAGGGAGGAGGAGGGGAAGGAGGAGGAGGAGGTCCGAATGTTCTGTCTTTGTGCAGGTCAGGGCATTTTGACTTGAGGGGGCCTCAGATTCCGATGTTATCAGGAGTAAATGTGTAAGGGCTCTAATGAGCAGCATACACACCGGTGTCCATCACTCTGAATTCAGTGCCTGTTACTGCTGCAGTGCTTTTCTGCTTTAAATTTTCAGTATGCCGTATGTCTCATTGTTTGTTTTTTTTGCCCAGCATTTTGTTCTCTTTTTGTAAATTTGGTATAAAATGTGATTAATTTATTTTTAAATGGAAAACCTGATGAACAATTGTCACAGATATACGTCTAATTGTCTCGGTTGTTATATCACGGTTTGTTTTTCAAATATGAAATGTAGAGCCAGGCCATTTTAAAAGGCATATTTTAGCCATGTTACCTGGTCCTTATCTTCTGTTTCTCTGCAACAGTTGGGCGAGTCACAAGACTCCCTTAAATCTAAAACATTAATATTCACCTGACTTGCCACACAGAGCCTCAGTTTTCCCATGGACTTGAACAATGGCCAACATACTCCTCAGTCTGAGATGGGAGACTGATAATGAATGGAATGAAATGCGTTTATCCCAGTATGGACAGGAATGCTAGTTGCGTTCACCGGGATGAACTGCCTGACTGCTCTGTGCTTTCGACAATGGTAACAGGGGAGTGCATACTTTGCACATTGAAAAATTGCAATAGCCTAACTAAAATGAGTATGCTGTTAATTTCCCTGTTTTTTGTGAAGGCAGAAGAGGTAACACACTGTGGCACTGCTGTTGACAGATTAAAATGTTCTCCAGTCTTGCTTGTGAACTGGCCAGTGGTGTTCATTGCCTCCATATGAGGTTTGGCTTGCGGCAAACCCTGTTGAGATGGACCGATAACAGAAAGCCAAACTGACTCCTACCCTCAAGGAATACATGACTGGAAGCATCTCCTCCTCCCCCATAGATTACCAGCAGCTTGACCGTATTTATTGACCCCCGTCGGGCCATAAATGGTTTGCCCCTCAAGGCTGATGTCAGGTTAATGAGAAAAGGAACAGGCTCCCGGGCTTGATTGATGATGGAGAAACTTCCCTCGTATTGTAACCGATCCCTGAAATAATTGGCACTGTGTGAACTGGGCGGTATATTTGAGCTCTGCTGAATGGAGTAATGGAAACCTCAGGTCTTAAAATAAATTGTATGCACCCCCAAGTAATCTACATCCCCTGTACCCCACCACCCTTTTCTGACCCCTGATGTCTTTCAGTGTCACTCGGCCACGTCCGTCTTTACTGCTGTGGACCAGTGTGTGGTCAGAAGGCTGGCAAATTCTTGGATTTACCCCCCGGTAGAGGACCTGTTTCCCTTTTATTTAGTGTGGCTGGGATATGTGATGGAGCCAGCGGAGGGGAGAGTGTTCAATGAAAGAAGGGGGCTTTGTGATGTGTTAAAAGTGCATCCATGGCCTTCCCGCAATCCTCCCCCTACCCCTACGGGCTGTGTGGCCCTGAACCAGCTGTGTGGCCGTCAGGTTCTGCCTCCATTACCGCCAGAGCTCGCCATGGTCTTAATGCTATGCGGTTTCCACAGCCATCCATCTTACTGGAGCAAACGGCAAGGAGATTACCTTTGCAGGGAAGCAGAATCCTGGGCGGGGGCAGGGGCGGAGGAGCAGTGCGTTATCATCCCGCATGTGCCGACGATGAGCCCGTGTACATCTGACTGTTTGCCGTTTGCTCAGAGTGATTCCCCCGGAGGATTGGCCATGGCGGGAATGGACCTTGAGGGGTTGTGTCGACCAGAAGGCATCGATTTCTCCACAATCAATATGCTCGATTGCAGCTTCGGGGTTGACTGTGACGGGGGAAGCTGGGATTCAGATTAGCGCCGGCGTGCTCACCGGCATCCTGCAAGCGTGTCCCGCTACAATGTTAGAGGAATGAGTTTGCACAGCCGGCAAAATGGTCTTCAGACTGAGTTGCTTAGTGCTAGACTTGTTTGTTTTTTGTAACCAGATCGCTGAGGGAAGATGTGCAAGAGAGAGAGCATGTGTGCGTGCCTGACTAATCCATGCATACTTCTCATCAGAAATATAATACATTCTCAGTATTATGTCATATCTTGCATAATCTCCACATAAACTCCGCTGGGTTCACAGTGGTATTCATGGGGGCTTATTGAGACCCACCCAGCAGATTCTCTCTCTGCTGACTGAGTACCCAATCCTGGCCTTCTCCACTGTTCTTCACATTTAGCTCACAAGATCAACTTGCTGGGCTGTTAACTGGCGTATCACTCAGCCCCCATCTCCACCGCTTCCCCTGTGCTGTTAACTGCCATTACAGAGACGCAGAGCAGCGGGATGTGCTGGTGTTACGCGTGACAGAAAGGTCATGTACGTTTTTTCATTCCTGCATGAAGGGATAGGGGGTCTTATTTTGTGATCTGAAGTTTTCTGGCAGCAGGGACATGGGGCTCTATGAGGGGTAGTTCCGCTGTCTGGTTCATCTTTGACACTATTTCCACCGGGATGAACAGAGAAAGGGCCTTTGAGTCACAAGCTCGAGCTGAGGCTATATCATTAGCAGGCTACGACTGGAGGTCTGCAGCAATGGGACAGGGGAGCTGTCATTTGACTGGACGGAGAAAAGGGAGTCTGAGCCATGTGCCGTTTACGGGGCATCGCTTTCCAGGTTCCCAAAGCAGCCCCCTCTGCTCTTTAATCCGGGGCAGATGGTGCCCTTTTAGACGGGGCATGCCCGGCCAGGCGGGGGACTCGCCGGCGCGTTTCAAGCTGTCCCGTCGCAGAGGAATTGCAAAACGGAGCCTCTACCCATGCGTGGCACAACAGAGAGCTCGCTCTGGCTAAAGTATCAGACGGTCTGCATGTGTGCACGTTTGTCCGAGCGTCTCGTGTGCGCGTTTGCAGGCCTGTGTATAAACCTTGTCCCCCCCGGCGATGTTTCAGTCCTGCCTCCCTGCAGATGGAATGTTTTTATCCCTGACTCTTTTGTTTGACTCCACAGTGGCATTTTAAGGACTTTGAAGGTCCCTGTGACTTTCCAGACAGCTTTTATTTTTCTCTTTTTTTGAGTGAGAGAAAAACAAAGCGATTTTTCCATGAGGCCTTTTCAACACTTTCGGTTTCCGTTTTGGCTTGATGATCTTCAGACAGGCTTTTTTCCCGCTCTTTGTGTTCGCTCCTTTAAAGACGTGGCCATCAATACGTCTCCTCATGCAGGGCCGGCTGGACCTCCGTGAGCGAGGTGCGTGCGCAACTTTCAGGTTCGGAATTCAGGAGGACCAGTGAGAGGGAGGGAAGGAGAGAATGTTCTTCATTATTATCAGGAGTGGGGCGATGGGAGGAGCAGCGGTAATGACGTAAATCTCTCCTGCCTAATTCTTCCAGCGGTCGACCGCGTAAACATGCTTTTATTCTCCCTCGATTATTTCTGCTAGTCATTGATTTCCGCGCTGGGTCTGTTTGGGCGCCGTTATTGGAATGAACATAGCGGACTGCGACCTAAGGTGCACCTTGTTAATGCCCTCAAAGTATAGTCTCATTGTGTTTCCCATTAAACGCCTGTGCCGCTGAATATTAACAAGACAGCTCTGTGATTTAGCGGTGTGCTCAGTGCGCAGGAGCCTGTGCTGTGACCGGCGTATCCAGAGCGTGGGAGCCTGTGCTGTGTCCGGTGTGCCCAGAGCGTGTGAGCCTGTGCTGTGTCCGGTGTGCCCAGAGCGTGAGAGCCTGTGCTGTGACCGGCGTATCCAGATCGTGGGAGCCTGTGCTGTGACCGGTGTGCTCAGGGTGCGGGAGCCTGTGCTGTGTCCGGTGTACCCAGAGCATGAGAGCCTGTGCTGTGCCCAGAGCGTGAGAGCCTGTGCTGTGTCCGGTGTACCCAGATCGTGAGAGCCTGTGCTGTGTCCGGTGTACCCAGAGCGTGAGAGCCTGTGCTGTGTCAGGTGTAACCAGAGCGTGAGAGCCTGTGCTGTGTCCGGTGTGCCCAGAGCGTCGGAGCCTGTGCTGTGTCCGGTGTACCCAGAGCGTGAGAGCCTGTGCTGTGTCCGGTGTACCCAGAGCGTGAGAGCCTGTGCTGTGTCCGGTGTAACCAGAGCGTGAGAGCCTGTGCTGTGTCCGGTGTGCCCAGAGCGTTGGAGCCTGTGCTGTGTCCAGTGTGCCCAGAGCATGAGAGCCTGTGCTGTGACCGGTGTGCTCATTGTGCGGGAGCCTGTGCTGTGATCGGTGTGCTCACTGTGCGGGAGCCTGTGCTGGGATTAGTATTCCAGTACCTCTCATTGACCCCCCCAGTGCAGCCTGGCCAAAAGCAAAACACACGGAATAGGAATAAACAGCCTTCACCTCGCGCCGAATCTCGCCTTTGATTTGTTCTCACCCGGGAGAATGGGGACAGGTTCTTGGACCGGCGTGAGGGTGTGCTGGAATACATTAAAATCAATCAAGCCACATTTGTTCAGCCAGAATCTCCTGAGAGTCGATGCTTATGAACAGCAGCGCAGCCTTATTTTAAGTGTTTGAACAGCCAGCCTGTTACAGTGCGCAATTATCATCTGTACTGAGATATGCTTGTTTTGCCACCGATTTTTTTTATTTTAGAAATAATTTTTTTTATCAAGGACTGCAGCGAATGTAACCAGTATATTTGTGAAGATTCCATCCTACATTATTAACCAAGTTTTTCAAATGGGTATATCTAGTATCATGATTGATATTAACAACTAGAAAATATAAAGGAAATGGCATATGCCTACACAGTACACAATGTGCTTATACTCTGGTAGTATGAGCAGCAAGCCAGTTTTTATACTGTCTGAATTCCAGTGTTACTGTCCACCTTAATTTGGCTACTTTCTTGTTTTCGTTGATGCCATTTTACTTTCAAACTTCTGGTGGGTCAGTGAGGTAGAAGTTGAAAAATTAAGCTAATTATGCCTCTCATAATGAGGTTTCTTTAATGAGCATTCCTCTGGTGCTGTACAAACGCCAGCGACGGAAGCTTCTGGAATCCTCCGCAGTCCCATCCCAGCTAACGACCAGGCTGCAGCAGTATCAAATGCTGATAAATCTTGAGAGCAGCTAGTGTCTGTGTGTGTGTGTGTGTCTCTCTGTCTCTCTGTCTCTCTGTCTCTCTGTCTCTCTGTCTCTCTGTCTCTCTGTCTCTCTGTCTCTGTCGCTCTGTCTCTCTGTGTCACAGATGGGCCCTCAGTGTCTCTGTGTGTCTCTGTGTCAGAGATGGGCCCTTAGTGTCTGTGTGTCTCAGTGTCTCTGTACTGAACAGTCAGTGTTATGGATAATGAATGAGGCCCCTCAGGCTGTGGTTCAGTCCATCCAAAAATATTTTGACTGACACGTTGTTGTTTTGGCTCTGTACTCCAGCACTTTGGATTTGAAATGGAACATTGATGACCAGGTTAAAGTGCAGACTTATCTTTAATTTGGGGGTGTTTACATCCATATTGTGTGAACCGGGTAGCAATTGTACCCCTTTTTATACATAGCCCCCGCCCCCCACCATTTTAGGGGACCAAACATAATAGGACAAATTAACAAATTAAAATAGTCATCCTCTTCTGGCTGATTTTTCCATAGAGCTCAATTGGAAAATTGGAACCCTTAAAGTGATCCATCCATATCTACTGCATATCTGACAGCAGAGTGATGGTTTGAGGCTCTGATACCTCAGACCCTTCATGACTTACAGCCATTTAGCCAACCACGTGTTCCATACTGTTCCAGCGTAATTTACGGCCCCCCCACAATTTCCATAGAGATCTGTCCAAATGCAGAGGGGCTATAGGATCACTTGTAGTACCTGAGTATTTTGATGTTGTTGGGTCACAGACATCAGGAAGTCATGGCATGCAAAGGATATGCAACCAAATATAAAATATGACGATTTAAGTTTGTTAATTCATCCTATTACTTTGGTTTGAGGCCTCCTGTTCAGAAGGGGTTATTCCTGTGATTGGGAGGGGCTGATGGGTATCGATGTCCATCTCAGCCCGTTTCTCTCATGCCTCGGTGTCCGTCAGACTCAGGTGTTGGTCCTTTATCACATGGGTTTGTTGTGTAGGGTCGATGCTTGCCGACATGCTCAGGGCTCCATTCTTGGACTGGCAGCAACGTTAGTCTTTCTCCCAGGTCTGTTGTATACGTTGCTGCTCAAGTGTTCCTTGTGGCCGTTAAGCTCATATTTTTCATAATTCTGGAAGGATGATTAACTTTTTAAAGGAAACGAAGATGGATTCCTGCATTGTGATGGAATATGTGGTCATGGATTTATAGCGACTGGTGGAAAGAATCTAATTTGGAGCTGAGAAATGAGGCCTTTTCTCTGCTTTGCAACATTATACAGAAAATATTGCGTTCTTTCTGTGGGAAAGGGTGGGGCAGCTTCTATCTTTATGTTGTCTGTTCTTTCAATATAGCCTAACTCTTTTCAGAGAGGAGGCTATATGGTAGAACTTGAGGTAGAAATGTACTGCCAAAACTTTATTCTCCAATACAGTTTAGTCTATATCTGTAAATCGGTTTATTCCAGAATATTTAAAAATGACCTTTAATGCAGTCTTTAGCATGGCATGACTTTCACCACTGAGTAATCATAGTTTGTATTCTTCACTCGGTCTTAAGATATATCCTACAAATGCTTGCATGTTGCAATGCTTCTTCTAAGAGGTGAACAGTGCGGTTTAAATTGCGCCACTTGCTTTATGTAAATTGTCGAGGTTGTAAACTTTCGATTGGTGGGATTCCGTGAATATTTCTTGGTCCCATTCAGATGCATTAACTGATTTGTGGTGGCTTGTGCAATGAATGTAAGGCCGCATCTGCTAGGCACCAGGGGCACCAGTCCTGGCGTTACAGAACGGCGTCAGAAACGGCCGTATACAAGAACCGCAGAAGAAATTGACGAGCGGTCGCTCCTAAGAAGACCGTGTGCCAAACGTGATGGTCTTTGGACTCTGCCTTTTCCTATGAGCAACAGAAGCCTACTGATGGCCCTTCTCGTGTGCGCTTAACGCCGTGGAATGCACACATATCTGAGCGCCATGCAGAGTAGTCGGTCCGCCTGCATATTTCTGACTCGGAGCAGATGGGGTAAAAATGAGAACCCGGGGAGCCAGTTACACGGCTGCTAAGTGTCCAGGTCCAGCGATAAGGGCACGGCTCGCAGGCACGCGTGCTCAAAGGCAGTCTCTAACAGCCTCAGTGTACAGACTGTGCTCAGCGCCGCGGCAGTTCAGCTCATCGTCCAAAGATCGCAGCGTGCGTTTCTTTTGGAATGAGGGGAAAAAATACCTCACCGTTCATTTATTATCCATTTATTCATTCGTTTGTTCGTTCCGGGACTTGAGCCTCGTCCATCTGCCAGCGAGAGAACTTTCTCCCCCGAAGCTATCAGCACTCTAACCTGTTTGACAATTTTTATATTCGCATGTACAAGACTGCTTTGTGCGATGGGCGCGGCTCTGCGGCCTGCCTGCTCCGTCCCCGTCGTTCCCCCGTCATACCAAGAATCGTAAAAAGACTGATAGGAAAGGGAAGGGTAACGGGCACCGGAGCCGCCCGTGGGGAGCTTTTCCGATAATTCCCTTTTCTCGGGGCGGAGTAATCTTTACGGCCAGGTATAAAACCTTATTAGATTGCACTGCAGTGAAATCATCGCATTGCATGGCCTTTCGCATAGGCTTACTGCACCGCCTAATCCAGGGTGATTTACATGGCTTACGCTCTACATATCGTATGCCGTTTACCGTGCTATCTTATGATTGCTGTGATTCAGGTTTCAACAACAATGTCACACCTGCGATTTTATGTTTCTGCCCACAGGTTTATAAATCATTCTGTGTGCCCACTATGAAACTATTGCCCAAACCGTATACATGACGCATCTAACTGACCGGTTTGGCTGTATACCTGCAGCACGTAGACCGTATACTTGGATAGCTAGCAGATGAACTGCTGTGATTAACAATTTGTTTTATTTTGTTTGGCAAGCAAGTGCAAACAAGAAATTACTCTAGACCCCCGAAATGAGGAATACCCTGTGTTGGATATCTCTTGCATATCTCATAAATATTACTCTCATATTGACTTGGTGGGAGCCCTGGGACGTTAATAAAATGTTTATTCATAAGCAACAGCATTGTTAAGATGTCCACTCTCACTGGTTTAATGCTCCATGTTATGTTCACATGGTTGGCCTGCAAAATAGCATGATCATGCCTGAGAATAAAGGCTTGATATTAAAGGTTATAAAGTTATAAAACGTAAACGCCAAATAAACTGTGCTTCAGATGACGCGCTGTGTGTGGAGAGATGGAAAGCCTTAGAAACGGCAGTGTAAACCCAGATTTAGTCATTCAAGTCCAATAGAGAGAGGGTGACGAGGCGCGATTCTGCCGGTGGAAATCGCTTTGACCAGCCAGTGCGCAACCAATCGTATGAAAGGAGGAGGGTCATCCCCCGAGAACACGTCACTTCCCTTCAAACTGTCGTTTGGAGCTTTTCTTAAATGCTTCAGCTATCCAAACTAATTTGCTTAAGTTATGTTCCAGCTTGCATAGCTCGCGAACTAAACACGCTGAAAACCTTTTTACCCAGCTTGCTAACTAACTATGCTGTAGCTACAGGAAGCAGATTAAATCTGAAGCTCCAGTTGTGCCGAGGATACACCCCTGCCGATGTGCGGTATCCCGTGTGTTTAATGGCATTCTGAAATACTGGTTTTGCTGCACACAAAGGCCAAATGGAAAGGTCTGGACAATGTGTTCTTTCTTTTTGTCCATCGTTTTATTTCAATTGATTGAAATGCTGGATTGTGATGACTGAATATTGACATCTTTGACACATTGCGTCCACTGCAGTCTTGCTTGTTTGGAACGATGCTTCTTTGTTTCCAAGATGTAGCCTGCCTGAACGCTGTCAATCGAGGCTGTGAGTTCGCCTCTACTCGATCCATACTCTATTATTAAAAAATAATAATGTGGCCCGGAGTCAAAAATAAATAAATCATACAATAATAAAAATAATGCACGCTACCTTTGAGAGAGACTTGTGTATGTTCTGCACCAGGGGACTCAAACTCCAATCCTGTAGGGACTCAAACTCCAATCCTGTGGGGCCTCAGTCTCTACTGGTTTTTGTGTTTACCTTTCAACGAGCAGCCAATTAAGGCCTTGGAAATGAGGTGTACAGACTCTTTAGCCAGTTTATGACTTAAGTTAAGCACCTAAGTGCAGGAACACATCAAAAACCAGCAGATGCAGCCGTCCTTCAGGACTTGAGATTGACATGCCTGTGCTACACCGAACGACAGTGTGACGGTCTCGTTGAAGCGGCAGACTCGGAGGAATGCATGATGTTCTGTTAGTCGGACAGGCTCACAGTGTCTCTTTCACTTTGCGCTTAACTCTCATCACTCGTGAGGATAATGCCTGCGTGTGAAACCCCAGTAACCCAGAAAGCGATGTTAAAATAAGGGAGAGGGAGGAGCAGAGAGGAGTCTGCTGTACTGTCCACGTGGTCAGTAGCGGCGCATTGCTCGTGTCTCCTATGAATGCGACCGAGGTGAAGAATGTTGGCTTTGTTGCTCTGCGATAAGGAAGTAAACGCGCTGCGACGCGCCAGACAAAGGAAGTGGTTAGAAGTTCTCGTCATGCCTTCCGAGAAGCCGCCGGCGGTTTGATCCAGTCATCCCCAGAGCAGGTTATACCCGTGGTTGACGGCCGCCCTTTTTTAAGAATTTGACTGAGGACCGGGCGGGATTCAGGTGGCCTCTGTAAAACGGGATGGGACATTTCTCTGTGGAGGTCGCCTGTCTATCATTTACTTCATTTTTCTCTTCATGTCCTCTGAGAAATGGCAAGTGGTGGATCTGCCTGCTGGCTACGTCTGTGGTTCCTTACAAGTTTGTTTGAGTTGGCATTATTGGCATCAGAGTGAATGCAGCTCTGGCGTGTGTTATGGAGCTCAATTAATTGCTTCCCACAAAGGAAGTTGGACTTTACTCCCCTCTTCTCATCTTTCTCCACTGCTCTCCATAACCCCTCCTCTCTCTCTCTGCTCTCTCTGCGCGCTCTCTCTGCTCTCTCTGCTCTCTCTGCTCTCTCTGCTCTCTCTCTGCGCTCTCTCTCTGCTCTCTCTGCTCTCTCTGCTCTCTCTGCTCTCTCTCTGCTCTCTCTCTGCTCTCTCTCTGCTCTCTCTCTGCTCTCTCACTCCCCCCTCTCCCCTCTTCACTCTCCCTCTCTCCCCCCACTCTCTGAGTCAGAGGAAATGTGTGGCCAGACTCCCAGAGGCTTTTAGTCTGCAGACTGGCTGATGGGGCACTAAGCCCAATGCTCAAAACAGGTGTGTGTGAGAGTGATCAAAGAGATGGAGATTGGAGAGGATTTACTGAGCAGAGCGCCAATGGTATTGTGCGCATGTCCATATATGGACTCTGTACTTATTGGGAGGGGAGGGGTAAGAAAAAACTTCCTGAAAAGAGAGCTATCATTTCCTATCTTTAAAAGACTGCAGGCATTTTAATATCCAGGGCTTTCGGGGGATGAAGGACCGTTCTCCTTTTCTGTACAAAGGAGGACTCAAAGAGGACTTGCTCTCTATAAAAGAGGGTTTGTATTAGCGTGCTTATGAGGACATCCAGAACTTGGGACTTATAGGGACAGAGGGGAATTAAGTGCACCTTTGGCATTGGTGCAGGAAAGTTATTTTCCAGTGGTGAATATGACATTGCTGTCATCGTTCATCGAGAGCTTTCCCTACTACTCGGTCCAATTTGTAATTCTGTACGTGACCATTTGAGTCCTGGAAAGCAAATCTTTCTTTTATAAATTAAGGATCTACTGTCCCGGGCATTTCTTCAAGATGGATCCGTCTTGTACAAAGAGTTTGTGAAGGATGTGCAAAAGAGTCTTGCGTTTGGCCTCGTCACCTTCGCGCAAGTCAAGTAACGTTAAGGACCAGTGCTTTATGTGGACAAGCTGCCCAGGAGGCTCCAGGAGTTCCGTTGCTTTCAAAATCCATTTTTGTTTTTTGACACGAAGCTCAGTAGTTTGCTTCGGGTGCTTCAGTTCCCCAGTTCCACAGTCACAAGCTTGAGAAACAGAACAGCTCGGAAGAGGAGCCAGTGCGCTCTTTTCCTTCATTTCCATAACACCTCCGCTATGCTGCCAGGATGTCCTTGGCTATCCGGAGATGTCTGTTGATGTGTGCAGGCACCGTTAGGGCCGCTTATTAGCCACAGTCATTTCATAGCCACAATTGGACCCAGGCTTCTGAAATAAGGAGGCCTTGGCGTGCCTCAGGCTGGTTGTGAGAGCAGGGCTCAGGACTGTGCTCGACTTGTGCTCCTGCTATTGCACAGGCTCAGGAGACTGTGCTCTGTGTTGCTGCTGGTGCACAGGCTGGGTGTAGGAGCAGGGCTCGGGACTCTGTGCTCTGTGTGCTGCTGCTGGTGTGCAGGCTCAGGAGACTGTGCTCTGTGTTGCTGCTGGTGCACAGGCTGGGTGTAGGAGCAGGGCTCGGGACTCTGTGCTCTTGCTGGTGCACAGGTTGTGTATAGGAGCACGGCTCGGGACTCTGTGCTCTGTGTGCTGCTGCTGGTGTGCAGGCTCAGGACTCTGTGCTCTGTGTGCTCTTGCTGGTGCACAGGCTGTGTATAGGAGCAGGAGCAGGGCTCTTGTCCCTGTTCTCTCTCGCTGCTGGAGTGTTGCAAACAGGCAGCATTTAGTCAGAATCTGAGGCAGCGCTGCATCCTTAATGCGTCTCATCTCTTAAATTTGTCACATGGTGTGTGTTTGTGTGACAGTGCACTGTGAGACGGGCGATTGGTGACAGCTGATTGGCTGTATGGCGCCCTGACTAATGACAGCAGTACTGTGTTTCTGAAGCAGTCAGCAGTCTGAGGGAATTGGGTCAGTACAGGAAACCTTCCGGAAGCATTTCCATCCCTTTTCATTTAACGGCTACTCTTTCATCAGCTTCGTACTGCAGGGGACCCAGGGGCCCGTGTACTCACCGCTGTGTACAGCTCTCTGCACATTTCCTCTAATCTCAATAACCCTTTCTTTTTTCTTGGGACTTTCCAAAAAATCTGATTGCATTTCAGTGGCGTAGCAGCTTATGGGTTTTTTTTTTCCCCCATCAGAACTGAAGTGGAATTAATTAGTTTTGTTTTGTGCCGTGAACAAAGTGTGTGTTGCTCGCCATCTGTAAATGGTTAGTTTAAAAAAAAAAATGAAAAAATAAGAATGTTTGGGCACGGTTCTCATGACATTGTCAGACTGCATTAAAATAGTGCCCAAGACCTGTCATATCCAAACTCCCTGTGACAGCTGAGAGGATTTCTTTCCATCCTTCTTTGTAATCATAGACAAAGGCCAACTACCTGCCTTTTGACAAATTTATACCTGTCAACCAGTTGGCATCACTTTTTTAAAGTCGTGCCTGAAAATGAGCAATTTTATCCTCTTAGGTAAGACACTTCAACACATTCTATTGAACTGCCAGACCCGCGTTCGTGCTCTACCTGTCACTCACTGCATGACAGTTTGGGCATCTCTGTTGGCCTGTAATTTGTGCATTCAACCAGCTTTTATTTGTCAGCTCTTCCAGATGTAGAACCCGGACAGCCACCAAGGCTGGTTTGATTGAGTGATCTGTTAGAATGTCCCTGTGATGTCATAATCACTGGCCTCATGAGTGGCAGAATACTGTATGTGGCACAGAGCTTTCGGTTTTCCTTCACGGCTGCACATTCCTCTTTCCCCTTCACCAGACGTTCCCAGAAGAGTCAAATGACACGCCCACCGCTGAAACGTACAGGGGAACTCCACAGAAAAAACCTAAATCTCAGATGTTCCTCTCCTTACCTTTTCAAAACATTCGGCGTCGGAGGGCCGTCCGCGGACAAGCTGCTTTAAGCGGCTTGTCCGCAGCGGGCTATTAGCCCGTGGTTTCGAGTTAATGTGTTCAGCGCTTCAGGTTTGCTGGGCTAAGTCCTAACCCAGCTGGGTAATGGTGAGTTTATCTGTGCTGTTGGAGCCTCCGCTCTCTGACGTGCATAAATCCCGCCCACCTGGTGAGCTTAGCCAGGCCCATTCCCCTGTGGAAAAAGGGACGTCTTGGGTGTTCCTATTACGCCTTTGTGTCACCGTCCTCAGCCATAATTTACCTCTGGTTTCACCCATTGGGGGTGTAAACCACGGTGTGATTGGCAGCTCGGGTTAAATGGACACGCAGCGTTAACCGAGCGCTGGCCGCTAGGTGGATCGCTGCGGCAGGGTTTCGCCGTGCGAAGACGTTTTGCGCGGTGCTGTAAGCAGCCCTAGCCTGTGGTCGGGGTTTTATTTACGACGCGGCCGAACGACGTAGCAGGAAAGAGCTGGCGCCCTTACCTCTGCAGGCGGGACAGGACGGGACAGAGAGGCGGATGACCTTTCGCTGAGTGGACACTCGCGTCTCGCTGTCGAAACACGACGGCACCCGAGCTCTGCGGGATCGACGGGCGCTGTAGGGTTTTCTCATGGAACGGTCCTCACAGGAGTGGTCACAGATTACAGGTGAGCCATGGCAACAGACATGTTCAATGACACGGTTTGTACATGTTGCACTCCCATATGACGGCTTTACTTTGATGGGTGTTTCATATTACAGGACTGGGCAGACTGCCTTTTCTGTTGTCATTAATAATTGAATTGAGGAAAATATTATACAGATTTAAAGTACAATAACAACTTTATTTGTAGTGCCCCTTTCAGGCCATTGGTCCAATCTGCTGCTCAATGACATAGCAGGTAACAATTAAGGGGTAAACGCAATGCTGCAAAACTGAGTTAACACCTTTTGGAGCTCAGATTTTTAAAAGTCGGTATCCTCTAAAGAGCGAGTGATGGAACTCGCCGCTTGTTTTCGTAACAGCCCTGAAACCAGTCATCCCGTGCAGGTGATATTGATTTTCCTCAGTCTGTCTGTAATGGCGTGAGTCACCCTGCCATCTGTTATTAGGGAACCCCCCAGTGCCGCCCACTGTGGCGTATCATTCACATTTTCTGAGAAGTTGGCTGTATGTATGGCTGTATTAACTGGATATGTTGAATATGGATGTTTTAATCACACGCAGTCTGTCTCTTTATAAATTGCCTTTATACGATTTTTTATTTATTTTTATTTTTATTTTTTTAAGGCAGCCCAACACTCTGAGATTTGTTTACTCATAGATCCACTGTAGGTGACCTTTACAACGTGCGACTGGAAACTCAAGAAAGGCCATAGTTTTTCTAAAGTTCAGTTGATGGTTCTCTTTTTCCGTAACTGCAGGAGAAGCATATCAGTTGCACACATGCTCATATGATTCCTCCTTCTATTTTTACTAATGGGTGAACTGCACTTGGGAATTGAGCATAATTGCCACGGCAATAATATATAACCTATTGAGCAAGAGACTTATTTTTAAGCTTCCTTCCCATGAACAGTGCTGGTGTAATTACTCCTGGGTCAAATTGTAGACCTGTTCTGTTCACCCGGAATCACCTGATTCTGTATGACTGAACGTGTATAAAAGTTTGTCATGAGGTGTGCAGTGACTCTAGTCCAGTGTGATTGGGATGAGGTGTGCAGTGACTCTAGTCCAGTGTGATTGGGATGAGGTGTGCAGTGACTCTAGTCCAGTGTGATTGGGATGAGGTGTGCAGTGACTCTAGTCCAGTGTGATTGGGATGAGGTGTGCAGTGAATCTAGTCCAGTGTGATTGGGATGAGGTGTGCAGTGACTCTAGTCCAGTGTGATTGGGATGAGGTGTGCAGTGACTCTAGTCCAGTGTGATTGGGATGAGGTGTGCAGTGACTCTAGTCCAGTGTGATTGGGATGAGGTGTGCAGTGACTCTAGTCCAGTGTGATTGGGATGAGGTGTGCAGTGAATCTAGTCCAGTGTGATTGGGATGAGGTGTGCAGTGACTCTAGTCCAGTGTGATTGGGATGAGGTGTGCAGTGACTCTAGTCCAGTGTGATTGGGATGAGGTGTGCAGTGAATCTAGTCCAGTGTGATAGGGATGAGGTGTGCAGTGAATCTAGTCCAGTGTGATTGGGATGAGGTGTGCAGTGAATCTAGTCCAGTGTGATTGGGATGAGGTGTGCAGTGACTCTAGTCCAGTGTGATTGGGATGAGGTGTGCAGTGACTCTAGTCCAGTGTGATTGGGATGTTTGCGGTTCATGCACAGTGGTTTTGGGTGGACTTTCACCGGACTCTTCAGTGGCGCCGACATGCAGAACATTTTTCTACAGTCTGAGGAAATGGCACGCTGGGGGGAGGGGGCGAAACTGTACGAGTGGCAGGGCAGAGTGTCGCCAGTCCTTTCAAGCAGAACGCAGCTGCCAGGGGCACTAACATGTTTCCGTAGAAATTTCTGTATTTCCGTGTTTAACTGTAGCGCTACATCGCGAGTATAACCTGAACAGGAAAAGATTTTATCACAACATTTTGGGAGGCTTAGTTCTGCGTACCCTCACGCCGGCCTCCTGAAAAAACAGGTTTGATGGAGAGCGCGCGATTGTAACGGCACACCAGACGAAACGCAACGCGGCTTCTCGTGTTTCCGGCTGGTGGCTGCGCGTGCGCCGAGACGCTGGCCTGACCCCATTGTGTCTGTCCAGGTTCCTGAGGAGAAGAAACAAGCTGTCATTAAATAAAAATGCGTAATGTCTGTGAAAGGAAGAAGAGTCCCAAAAGCGTAGTGCTTTCTTACGTTTGAAGCATGTGCAGATGTACAAACTGAATGCACTCAATGCAATGGGTAAAAATAACTACTGCCGGCGTTAAGTGGCGACTATTTCAAAATGATTTAAAGAGGGAGTTATTTATATTCGTGTTAGTTAACAACAACAACAAAAAAACATTTTAAAACTGATTTCTTAACCATTCATCAGTCTGCTTTCTCACTGTCTGCGAACCAATTCAATAAATCCTGCATAATTGTGTAACATTGTCTTTAGAAAATGTGTTCTAACCGTATGAATAGCCCCTGAAAATAAAGCCTGCCCAAACAATGGTAAAGTTGGGCTTTTCATTGAGTAAGTATTGCCTCGAAACTTTGATCAATGGGTGGGACAGTGGAGGTGTTACGGTAACCAGAAGCCTCATATTTAGCGGTCGCCAGCTTTTACCTTTTTAATTCCATGCAGTAGGTAGCCGGCTGTGGTGTGGTGCTGTGTTATCAATCTCCACTTCACTCATCTCCCACTGCTCATTGTTTGAGTGGAGAACTGAAACCAGTGTGGGCGTGAAAAACCCCCTCCAACAGGACGCACAGAAACCAGGCTGTTCCTCTCACACGTATCCGCTTACACCCCTGGGTGGGGGCGGGGCCGGAGGCACAGGGCTGCCAACGACACGTGTCCGGCACACAAAATACACAACCGGAGGGACTGATAACAGGAGAGAAGGGTAAGATAAGGAGAAACACTGAGAGGCGATACTGTCAGGATGGGTAGAGAGGAATGGAGGAGAGGAGGGAGGACGGGTATAGATGGTGGAGGATCGAGGAGGGGATACAGTTGAGATGAAAGGGTAGCCTGGGCGGTTGATGCACTGAAGGAAAGACAGCAAATTGGGGAGACGGGTGTTGGGAAGGGGTAAAGGAGAAGAGAAGGCATGGAGAGTGGGAGGATGGAGGGAGTGAAGGAGAATGGAGGGAGTGAAGGAGGAGTGGTAGCGTGCGAGTGCTTCGATCACGGCGAAGCAGAGGGTCATGAGCTCTCGCACACTGGAGCAGGCCTCTCTGCTTTGTTTCATTGTTAACGTTTCGCTTCAACGAGCACGGCCCTCCGGCAAGTTCCGCCGCTGCAGTTTCCACCTGCTCTACCTGCAGGGTGCAGGCACCAGCCCGGGCTCAGCGGCTGTTCTGAAGTTCTCAGTCTGTCGAGAAACAAAAAGAACGTTCACAACGGGGCAAAACAATGCGCTTCACCGCATGTACAGCAACCTCGCAGAAACTTTCGACGGTGGTTAGCATTCATCTCGGAGCCGACTGTCCTGAAGAAGACAAAAAAAGCGATGTCCGGAGGGCAAAAAGCCACAGCTGTTGAGGGTTGAACGTCTATCAGGGTAGAATCGGCCTTTCCAACCATTTGCTTTTCACATGGTTCAGAGGTTGATCCATTGTTCCCTTATTACTGGGTTTAATATTTCCACAGTCCTGCTAAGTCTGTTTCTTCTCTTACTCTACTTGGTGTGTTAAAGCTGGGAACCCTGGGAATTTTTTAAGCAGGCAGAATAAAGCTTTTCAAGGGGTTGTCATGGCATTCCTTTTATGTTATTCTTAAGTTTTCGTGCTGAAAGGGGTATTGTTTATTAGCATGTTTCTTCCCTTCCTATACCTGCGCTCAGTCACCGCTGCGGTCCTTATCAAACTTGCCCTTCTTTTCATTTATAATAGTCTATGTTGGTTTGGTGCCTGATCGCTTCTGAAATCAATGGCTGCTCCATCTTCCTGTGTGAGTCTTGTACCATATCACCCTCACGATGGAATGCTGCTTTGGTTTTGCTCAATGCGGTCTGTCTACAGAGCGCATAGCTGCTGCGTCATATGTGTTGACTTTAAAAACTGCCTATCCAGCTCGGGATTTTGAATTCGGAATCCAAAATGCGACGAGCTCATCAGTTGGGGTATTCGGTTGTGCGGTCGCCTTGCATAGACTCCTCCGGCAGCCTCCATCTGTGTGCAATAAAGCCATTTGAAGAAATTATAAAGGAACACGCTTCACCTACGGTATGAATAATATACAGACTCCATTAATGCCTCAAATAACTTTTATGACCAAGGATTTATAAGCTACTGGCCTCAAATCATTTTAGAATCTGGCAGATATTTTCTTGGCTGAAGGCAACTGCAGCTCTTTTCTATCACTCCACAAATGAAAGGTGTTTGATTTTGGCCATTCTTTCCTTGATTTAGCCTGTCCCTATTATGTCGGAGCATCCGTGTTTCCAGACTTAACCCCTGGGCGGTAGCGTAATGATATAAATAGTCTTGCAGTTAGTGGTGACTGTTTTTTGCACTCGGTTGCAAAAAGTCTTGATTTGAAATTCACATTTTGAAGGTTTGTTTTGCGTGTATAAATGAGTGAGCGCAAGTTGAAAGATTGTTCTTGAAAATAGCGACGCCTTAAAGATGAGTATTCGCCGCGCTGACATTCCAAATGCGACGAGAGTTAGAGAGATCGAAGACCTAACTGCCGTCTCCACCAACACTAAGCTGCTGTTATGTTATATATGTTTTATATAGGTTCTCTTGAGTAGGTTGACATGGCTTATGACAACAAGGCTCAGTTTGTCCCCGATGAGGGCTTTCCATAAGAAAGCGACGTAATGAAATGAGCAGTCCCATCCAGAGGAATGCTTGCAGTGAAGCACTCGCCGGTCGGTTGCAAGGCTGCGTGGTGAACTCATTCTTAAAGGCTGGCGATTCTTTGCGTTTTGCTTTGAAGCAATAATGCAAGATGCAAAAACCTTTTAGCCATTTGTTTTCATGACCCCATCTTCAGGGAAAACATAATTTAAGTCGAATGTTGCTGTTAGGGGTCCCTGCGGTGCCGTCCCCAGATGGGCTCGGGGGGCGTCCGTCTCTCTGGCGGTTTCCAGGACCGGGGCTTAATCTCATATTTAATTAACGACTTCCCTCGCAGGAGGAGGGCTTTTTGCGCGGGGGTGCTATTTACGGCCCTGGCTTGATCCCCGGTCCCGCCCCCTTTCTGGAAAGGCGGGGGAGGCGGCGAGAGAGGACGTCTAAATAAAGCAGCGTGTTCATAATTGATAAGGTGCGGCGTTTCTCGAGTGAGGGCTGGGTGGGTGGATTGGGGGGGGGCGGGGGTGGGGGGGTCGGGCACATTTACCGGAAAAGGCTTTGACGAGCACGTGCCTCTCCTGAATGAAAATGCTAATGTGAAGACTACGACCCAAGGAACTGTATGAGGGCAGGTCGCTAATTAATTCTATTTATTAGTCGTAACCTCATTCATGGCTAAATTCACCTCTGTCATATTTGACATTTTTTAGGCCCGAGCATTGCATGATAATTCCGCTGAAGTTAACTCCTGAGGGTGGAGCTGGCTTGTGTGGCTCAAGGGTATTGAGCATAAATGAATAGCTCTTCTGTGAGAACATGTTGTGTACAACCGGGGGAAGCTGCTCTTCAAATGAGACAAACACCCCCCCTCCCTTTCTCTCTTTATGCTTTATTTTAGTCTCACAGGAAGTGGTTCTCAGTGTCACTCAGAGGTCTGGTCTGCTCATGAGTTTAAATAAAATAAAAAATAAAAATGATTATTCCTTTTTATTTTCAAACTAACAGCAGTTTCTCAGCACATTTTACATCCTAAAATTAATATGAATAAATGAAATGGAAAAAATCATCTGTTGCTGGGCTGAGGACAGAGCATGACAAAACTGGATGTGGGCACAAGCCTCTAAATGGTGGCTTTCATTTAGACGCCCATCACTTTGACTGGCTGGGTAACTGCTGAGACAGGTACCGGTTCCCTGTTTCACTTTTGTAAGAAACTCTGGACGGGCTCCAGTGTCTCCGCCGTGCCTGTTTCTCACCCCCATTGAAGAGCTTGACTTGTGATGTGAAGCGTTTTGGTTCATGGTGAAAAGCACAAAGCCGCTATATTCTCCTTTATACTCCTGTCAGACACATCACTGAATGCTGCAGTTTGCCGTATATTTTTTCTGCAGGCCTGTGGCGGCACGGCATTAATACTACATGTGGTAGGGTCGGAGCGGAGCCCCTGTCCGCGGCTCTCCTGGTGAGCCCAGGAGCTCACCGCCGTCATCGTTGTGGAGGCCTCCGGTGCCATGCGCTGGCCTTCTCAGACACGTGCGCTCACGGCCTGCCGCGATAGGCTGCTGGGAGTCGGAAACCCTTTCCCTGCCAATCGGGTTAGTTTCTGCTCATTTTCTTAATGGCCAGTTGTGCGGTTTGGCAAACTGCTGGGCTGTGGCTAAAGCTAATTGGAGCCTTGTGAATATGTCTCTGGGATGGCGCTGTGATTTACACTGAACGGAACATTCGGACACAGTGGGTAAGAGATGGAAATATGGGGGGGCGAATCAACCTTCTGCAATGAATAAAGGAGTCTGAAACGTATCCAAATGGATTTTCATTTTGGCAGCAGCTTTAATCACATTCTCTTAAAACCCTGAAGACCCTCTCCTGGGCCCGACTCCCTCTGTGGTAAGAGTATTTAAGCTCTACTCTACAGTGAGGTGGCTCTAGTTTTCCAGTCTGCCTTTTTTTGGGCATGACGAGGCTCATTTTTCCCCGCTATTATTAGAGTTCATTGATTGTAAGGTGTAATGAATTGAGCTCGCTAGATATTAGTTATTTGTCTGATGGTTCCAACCAGGGTGATTCATCACCTTTCAGCAAATCTAATTAGCCCACAGTGGCCTTTTAAGTTCTTGAGTCCTGGCTCTTATACTCCACAGCTGCTGAGTTCATGTTTAGTGGCATTTTCTCACAAGAAATTACCGCACTGCTATGTACGGCTAGTCTAGTGGCCTGAATGCACTAGATGTTCCCACGTTAAATTAGGTCACGGACCAATCATGTTAAAAATTTATATTTTGATGGAATTACATATTTATTCATTTATTGTTACAAGCAAAGCTTGGTCAGACAGAATTTAATAAATGCATTAAGTGGCATTAAGCTATATCTCTTGATGCTGTAGGGCATGGAGACATCCAAGAAGATGTTATCTGCTTGGATTCGTTTAAACAATCCGTTAGCAAACATGCACTCTCATATCGCTGATTCCTGTGTTGAAAGTTAGGTTACAGGGCTTTCTCATAGTTTGTTGCCGCCTTCATGCTAGCTGCCTGTATGCTCAACTAAACCCGAGTTCTGTTTTAGTTTGTGATGTGTCTAAACTAACTGTACTTGGTTTGCCACTTTAGCCACAATCAAACAGTTGAACTTGTTTACATCACGATATTCCTTAGCTAGCCGCCTAGCTGGCTATAATGCTGTAGTCTAATTTATATCTTCACAATCTTAGCGGGTGACATCTAGTCAGGAATTGTGTAACTAGGCAACAGAACATTGTAGCCATGATCTCTCCTGGCATATTGTTACATTTGCACTTGGCAACTGAGCAATCATTAATGCTGCAGCTTAACCGAGGACGCTCCACAACATTCGGCGGCTTTTCCAGAAAGCTCCGGCCAGGCGGCTCGCGAGTAGCGTGTCAGCAGCAAACTGAAGGAGGATGTGGGTGGGGGGGGTTTGCGGCGGCGGTAGCTTGCCAGGCTCCCGAACCCGATCCCTCTCCCTGTGAATAATTGAAGGAGCTCCCGCTGGCAGCCGCGATGGCGGGAGGGGAGCCGGACGCCGTCTCAGAGCAGAAGAGGGAAATAAAACCCTGTGAGCTCGCTGTTTTCCACTGCACTTTACACGAGGGCTGCCTTGACCTTTTCACTCAATACCTTCCTGGGCCCTGTTCCTGACCTGAAACCAAACGCCCAGGGCTCTTCATTCTCACGCCAGTATCTCCTCCATGAGCATTTCATAACGGCAGCAGATGCTGCTATGCTTCAGCTTTAAGAAAACCTTTCTCGTGGTTTGTGAGAGGCCGATGTTATTGGAGCGAAGTTCAGAGGGAAATGATTCCCCTTTTATGAGCCAGCCTTGTTAATGAGTGTGAGGTTCTGAAGTGTGTTGTACAAAGTCGCTTGCTCTCGGCATCTGGAAAGCAGTAGCAGTCAGACGTTTTGGAACTGAATCGAGGGGGCGGCGGGATTGGCGTGAGGCTCTGAAGTGTGTAGTAAACCAGTCTTCATTCATCCATTTCATGCATCTGTTTTATGAGAATGAGAAGTGGTGTTGGTGGGCTAGTAGGGGCTAATCTTCTCTATGGTCAAATAAACCCCAATGCCCCCGTGCAGTGATGGGAACTCTGTGCTGTAGGAGGTGCCGTTTTTCGGATGAGACCAAGGTCCTGACATACTGTGCTCATTATGACACTTATCGTAAAAGAGTAGGGGTTTCTTCGGTGTCGTGGCTAAATTCGCAACCCAGGCTCTTTCAATCTGTCACCTGGTCATCCCCCACTTTAATTGGCTAAAAAAAAAATTGTTTACACTCTTCGCCTCAGCTGATGTGTGGTGAGCATTCTGGCGCCAAATGGCTGCCGTTCTTGGTGGTGGTAGAGGCGAGCTTGCCCCTCATTGTAAAACGCTTTGAGTCGCCGGCCGGTATATAAATGCAAGGCATTATCATTAACATATTCGCCCTGGTTTTTCTTGTTTGGTATATGGGACTGACGAACCACATTCTTTTTTCCTTTCACGGAAAAAGAAGCCTAGTTTTAGAATTTCCTCCTCCTCCATAATCTCAATAATTTCTGAGCGCCGCCTTTTTTAAAGAAATGTAACCAAAACAAATGGTCAGGAGTTTGGCGTCTCGTTACCATAGACACAACAGAACCCTCATCGCAGACCTTCACCAAAGTGTAATGTGACGTGACGTCTTAATTTTGTCGCTCGACACTTGTCGAAAGGGCCGTGCGACGAAGTATAAATCGGGCTTAAGGCTGTTCGCACTAGCCGAGGCTGTTCGCAGCAGTTGCTCGCATAGCCGTGGTTTCTGCTTTCAAAATGCAGTAGAAATACTGTACCATACTTACATGAACCATTAAGCACACATCTCTAAGAATGTGGTTGTGTGCTGGAATTTGATTATCAGGATTTGAAGGCACTGGGTGTGCAGGGCAGACGCAGTCATCTGAAATTGCCAGTAAAGGTTAACAGAGTAATTTTTTATTATTAATAAAGAAATACCATAAAAAGGTCAGGAGGACTACCTCATTTGCAGGTTGGTATCATATTTATTGAAATGTGTTCTGAGGGCAGCATTCATGTCATAAAGCAGGCAGCAAGAAGGGTAGGGTTACGGTAAGGTTTGCAATGCTGCCCTCAGTTATTGAACACATTTCAATAACTATAACACAAACTTGCACCTCATTTAGGCCTAAGGAGTAGGCTACTTGACTGTGAACGTAATCAAGCGCCTCGTTCTCACTGATATCTCACTGAGATCATTAATGTCTCATTATAATGCAGATAAAGGTCTTTAATGTTGTGAAAGATAACATTGACATAAAACTTTTGACAAAAAAAGTCTGTTGGTTTTTAGATGCTTTTAGATGTTGTTAAATGCATGGGGTGCTCTCAGTTGTTATTTTTTGCTCAAACGGTGCTCTTGCCCCGAGCGCTCGGAGCGCAAACTGCTTTGTTTACAGAGCATGTGCGGTTCAGGGAAGTGCATGCTTTTCTCTGACTGTTTTTTTGTTTTTTCTTCCCCCTGAAGTGGAGTCGAGCGGCATGTTTTTCATAAGCTTGCCCTAATTCTCAGTCGACCCAGCCGCGGCGGCTACAGTCGGCATAGGGTCCGGATTAAACATTCCCCGCGCGAGACTTTCACTGATCCCATTCTGTCGTATCAACTAGATGTGAACCCTCTATAAATACGGCTAATACTGTCAAATTGTGCTTTTTAAATGGCTTTACTCTGGGTTTATGAACAGATTTTTAATCTGCCCTTATAAAGATTATAGGAAGTTCACTCCATGTGATGTTGTGTGGCTTGTTTATTTGGTATTGCAAGACAAGCTAAAAAAAGAAAAGCTGAAAAACCTGATAAATGAGCGAGCCGGCCTGTTCCTCGTGCAATTTGAATGATACATTGTTCATTTGAGCGCTTCATAGAAAGGTGCAAATGACGCCTGCAGGCTCAGCGCTGAGGTCTCTCACATTCAAACGCTCCAGCTTTAGTCATCGCTCAAATGAGGCCTATATGTGTGACTCAGTGCGCCGTGGAGCCAAAATCCTTATGCTCAGAAGGCCGTTAGCATACGGTGCAGCTGTAAACTGAATCTCTGCTGCTGGGGCCCCTCTAATCTGACAGCGTCGGGCTCCGCCTCTGTGTACAATAGGGCTGCGGTATGATTTTTCATGATAAATGCATTGCGAAGGACTGCGATGTCAGAATTATTAATATTGATCCAAGGCATGTCAAACTCTGTTCTCAATCACTTCAACTGTGACCATGCCGTTTCTGTTCTCAATCACATCATTGTTCAAGTTCATATCTGTGCATGTAAAAGAAAATGGAAGAACACTCTCGCTGTGTGTATAATTTTGTATGCGTGAGCCCACAGGGGCATGGTTATAAGGGATTGGATTATGCATAAAGGACATGTGAAATTTAAAAACATGATCCGATTCATTTCCCAGTTGTCTTGATCAAGCATTTGGATAAATAGCTCTCCCAGGTTAAGTGCTGTGTGTGTGTCAACACGTAGGCTCTGCCAGTTTCCTTTAAGTCAATCTCATTTTCAAATGAGCATTTACGCACTTTGTATGCTGCTCATCTGTGTATGTATTAAACCGGTTTGTATGTCTGACTGTTTCGCCATGGGGGGGATCGCAAAGTGTTTTGTTTTTAAAGGATATAAGGCCCTGGAATATATGCACTTATATAAAGGTAGCATGACACTAAGCTAAATTGAATGGCTGTAGATGCGCTGTACGTTGCTGTGGAGATGCTGACTGGGCTCTTTAACGTGGCGCAGAAGGATGTGCAGCTGCTGGGAGTCTCCAAGCCCAGCTTTGTTTCACCGGACAGGAGATTAGTGCGAGTGTTCCTGAACAGGGCAAGTCCTGTACCCAACCCCTCTACTCTGTCCAGCGACAAACTCAATTAACCAAGGATTACCGCACGCTCTGAGGTCAGAGTCCCTCAGGACGGGCAGGTTCCCTCTCCCCCGCGCCGCGTGGGAAACATGGCCGCTCCGCGCTCTCCCTTTTGTCTGGTGCGCCGACGGAGGCTCGGGTTTCGGAGGGTGGAGGGCGCCCCCGCCGCACTCTCACGGAAGGGTACGGGGGTAGCGTTTCGACCCGCCCACAGGGAGGCACGGCCACCTCGTTTCCTCTCTTCCAGGCCTACGCGCACTCTGCAGCTGCGGCTCAGCTCTTTATTATGATCACGTTAGCGCACCAGGTTCATATGACAGCGCGTCAACAGCCATTACAAAACCATGTTCTGCTTTATACAGGGCTATTTATGACATCTCTGAGGGAACCATTGGGTTCCCATGAACAGGAAAATTACATGCAAATGGAAGTTACTTGCGACACGGCCCATTTAATTTGTCTTGTAAGGTCTGATTTGAATTGTTTTGTGGTTTATGCTTGGAGGAGTTTGTTGCCAAACATCAGTGCAATAGTTCAACTTCTTGATCTTCCAGAATGTAAATTAACGTCGGCTCTCATTCCCATTTCGCATGCTTAATCGGTTCAAGTGAAATGTGAGTAACTGGAAGTTATTTTGAGCATAGTGTATGCTTTTTGTGGTCAGACAGAGGTTGTAAACAGCCCCTTCTTGGGGGGGTGGCTGGTGGTGATGGTAAATTTATGAGTAGATTCTCTCGTGACTGTGGGCGTTTTTTCAGAATTTCTCATACTTGCTCAGAATTTGGAATGTTTTATTAAAATGAGCTGTTTTGCAGACACCAAAAGCAGTATTGTCTAAAGATCAAGCGTCTTATTGAATGAAGTAAGAAGTCACTGGGCTTTTACTGACTACAGTAACCATGCTATGCAAAGACCTCCCACTCTGAAATTCTGCTCATTTTCTTCTAGTAAAAACACTTTGCGTGGCCTGCCCCTAGTTTTACTGAAGGTTTGTACATTGGGTCCACAGTTGGGCCCCTTCCCCTGCCAGCCTGTTTGTGGCAGGTCCAGAGCGTGAGAGAAGCGCATGCCTCGCGCGAAGGGCGTGTCACAGGAGTAATGCGAGTCGGGCGAGGGAGGGCAGCTCACCGGGGCCGGTTTTGTAATGGCTTCTGTTCCACAGGGCCAGTGTAGAGAGGCTGATGGAGTCCTTTCAGCATGTGTTGCGGTCAGTGGTGGACATGCAGTCTGATTGGATTCGGTCAGTGTGCGTTTTGCATTGATTATTTCCATCGACATTTGACCCGGAAGCGTAGCATTCAACTTGTCGTGTTAATGAAGGTGTTGGCAGACGCTGCAATGTTAGCTGAAGCAAATCTGAAAGATTTTCTAAACTGATGTGTAGGTGCTTAATTACTTCTGTGGTACTAGGTATGAACTGCATGTTTTTTTTGTTGACTGGGGGGGGAAATCGTCAGGCATAATAATGGGTTCCATTTCAGTCCAAATAATGGAAACCGTCGATGCTGCACAGATGTGTGCGTACACTGCAGCTTCTGTTATTTTGTTTTTATAATAAAATTTTAAATAAAACTTGCATGGGAAAAATGCTCAAATTTATATTGAATTTGCTGGCAGTTCAGCACTTCCCAGCCATAGAACATAGAAATCAGACTCCAAGTGCATAGTGACTTCAGCCATTCCGGGTCTTACTAGCACCACCAACAGGAGGCTTCCATGCATCTAGTAAGAGCCGGAATGGCTGGGACT
Organism: Ilyophis sp. 1 JC-2022; assembly: GCA_022702515.1. Lineage (NCBI taxonomy): Eukaryota > Metazoa > Chordata > Actinopteri > Anguilliformes > Synaphobranchidae > Ilyophis > Ilyophis sp. 1 JC-2022. The sequence continues at coordinate 17,234,794 of CM040394.1, forward strand.
GCCCACGAGTGATAGCCCCTCCCCTGCTGTCCTTCTCCCCTGCTGTAACGGTTACGGGTAAGTGTGTGCTCCAGTCTGATTGTGAAGGGGAGGAGTGGAGGAATGTGCTGTCTCTGGGTGCGTGTACTCTGCGTACCGCAGGGATGTACCGGCAGGTCCGCAGCGGGCGCAGCTGAGGGCGGGGGAGGGGATGGCGCTCTCCGTGCTCTGAACAAGGCCTCCATTCAGAGGGGTCCGCAGAGAGGGGCGTGCTCAAAGCAGCCCCTCCTCTCTCTCGCAATAACAGAGACCCTAATTCCCGTTGTGCTGAGGGCACAAAAATATCGAAACGGTCACAGTGGTCAGCCCGGTTCTGAAGGCTGTGGTGTTTATTTTGTTCGCAGTCCAGTCTAATGCACCAGCTTGTGATGGTGTGTAGTCTGCTCCAGGTTCAGTGTTAAATGGCTGTGCATGGTAGCACGCAAGGTCAAGGCCTGGAACCTTCTCAGGGCCAGTTCACTGAGGTTCCTGTTTACAGTCGTGTTTTCCCTGCTGTGACGGTCTCGGATGTGTGTGTGCGTTATCCGTTATCCCCTGTAGTGACTGTCAGATGTGTGTTGTCCCCTGCAGCGACGGTCTCAGATGACGGTGTGTGTGTGTTGTCTCCTGCAGCGACGGTCTCAGATGTATATGTGTGTGTGTGTGTGTGTGTTGTCCCCTGCCCCCTGCAGCGACGGTCTCAGATGACGGTGTGTATGTGCAATCATGCTGTCCCCTGCAGGGACACAGATGTCGCGGTAGATGGAGGCAGTGTTTCTCCTGACAGAGGGCTGATGCTGAAGATTGATGGGAGGAACTGTCTGAGAGGGGGAAGGAGATAATGAATTGGAGGTGGAAAGTGGTGCTGCAGGGAAGCACAGGAGTGGAACATGGGTAACCAGAGCGCAATAAGAGTGCTCGGGGCATAACTACAACAACCACTTGCTGTCATGGAGGTTAAAGGATCCATTGCCTTATTCTTAATGTGGTGAACAGTTGTGTGTCTCTAAACATGACAGAGACACAGACAGGCAAACGAATCTGGTGCATATTTCCCAAAGCAGGATTACCGTTTTCGCTGGATTACTGCACGGAGTCAAACCCGGTACAGCTCTTTTCACTTTAGTCCATGTTCCAGATTTGGGCGGGTTCCGGGTTTTTTCTGTTTTAGTGTAGTTATTCAGCTAACTCTGCTGTAATTCTGCTTTGTGAAATACCCCCCAGATTTAGATCAATTGCTGTGACCAATTTGAAACCAGGTGGTTAGGGGAAAGATCCTTGAAGAATGTCGCAGAATAGTGTCTATGGTGTACAGAATAGGGTCTGCGGTGTACAGCAGTGATTTTCAACCACTGTGCCGCGGCACACTAGTGTGCCGTGAGAGATCGTCAGGCGTGCCGTGAGAAATTATCCAACTTCACTTAATTAGTAACACTTTTGGTTGGTGGTGTGACTCAGGATTTTTTTTATGTAAAAAATGTGCCTTGGCTCAAAAAAGGTTGAAAAACACTGGTGTACAGAATAGGGTCTTTGGCGTACAGAATAGGGTCTTTGGCGTACAGAATAGGGTCTCTTGTCTATGGCTTGTGCTTGTGAGGACATAGTGGCACTTTCAGGGAAAAAGTAATCATGATTCAGATGGTATTTTAGAATATATGTGTTCATGCGAGAACTCTGAGATCTGAGCAATCCATCCAGTCTACATATCGAGGGTTATATCGAGGAATCCAGAGGGCTCGTCTGTTCAAATCCCTCTCCCAGTCACATCGACACACGCGGCAAAGCGTAGATGGCGCTGGTTATCAGATCATACACGGAAGTCATACAAATGTCACCAATTTTGCTTGTTCAGTTCCATTCTCTCAGTTTTGAGACTCAACAGCCACACGGTGCCAGTCTGCTCAAATGTGAAAATGTACAAGTTATGTCCCCACTAGACTCCTGCCTTTATAGCTTCATTAAGGCTGTGCTTTCCCTGTCTCCGCAGTGCCTGAGGATGACAAGCAAGCGGAACCTGTTGGTGCGGCTGGTGCCGTGCCGGTGCCTGCGGGGAGAGGAGGAGGCGGTGACGTCGCTTGACTACTCCCACTGCAGCCTGGAACAAGTCCCCAAGGACATCTTCGGCTTTGAGAAGACCCTGGAGGAGCTCTACCTGGACGCCAACCAGATCGAGGAGCTGCCCAAGGTGAGCCGCCCGCCTCCGGCCCCGCCTCCGGCCCCGGTCCCGGCCCCGGTCCTGGCCTCTGGTCCCAACTCCGGACTTTTAAAACCCAACCCAACCCAAATTCCTAACTGCCCTAACCCCAAATGTGTACAAAAGAAACTTGAACACATTGGAATGCATAATTATATGAAATTAAGAAGTCATTACTTGGTAATTACTTGGTAATTACTTGCGTTCTGGCTAATCGACATACTTGCATTTACCCTGCGGCTCTCCAGAAGCCAAAGGTGTTTGCACATATAATCCAAAACCCAAACCCAGCCCAAACTCCTCACCCAGCACCTGTCCTGACTTCAACACTAGCCCTAAAACTCAACTCCAAAGCCGACCTCAATCCCCATCTCAACCCCCAAATCCAGTCTCGACTGCCAACCCAACCTTAATCCCAATCCCAACCCCAAATTCCATACTGAGCCCCAACCTCTAACTCTTGTTTCAGCTTCAGACAGAACCATGTGTTCCAGGGATTTCCGTACCACCCATCGTTAGTGCCTGGATGAGCCGGCATTCAGCCATGGGTCCAAAAACAGACACAAAGGCTGAAAATAAAGCAGCCAAAATGTGACGATTTAAAAACAACAAGTCTTTGACTGCACACATTGCTTTGTTTTGCCTCACAAAGAAACAATGTTGCATTGTAAATTTTCTATCCAGAGAACAACACCACATTTTACTCTTCACCCCCTTTTGGCCTGCAAGAGGAGTCCATTACTAATGCAGGGCATCCTAAATTCATCCATTTGAATGGAACACCATTTGACGACTCTTCCTCGCCTTTTATGGGGGAATCAGACGGCAGGTGCATTTGACGCATCGATATGAATTAACGTCGTTGAAGAGCGGACGTTTACCTCGGAACATTTAACTTACTGTTTCAGTGGCGTTTGAGTCTGTTTTCATGTGCGAAGGCGCGTCGACTCTCCGGGGGGAAACTGCAGGCTGAGACATCTGCTGGCTCTCAGCTGTGCGGAAACCACGACCCTCCAGGCAGCTCGTCAGCAGAGCTGTAAATCACAGCCACATTTTTCCTTTTACTGCGCATTTCTGCCTCTTTTCAGTCCAAAGTGCTTCCGTTCCTCTTTAGGCGCTCACTGCACAAGCTGAAGAGTCCAAAGTCTTAACAGCGCTGCTTTGGCACGTACGGATGGCAAGTGCCCTCGCTGGGCACTTAGTGTAATAGAAGGTGAAGGCTCTGTTTCAGGCTAAACGATGGAAGCGGTGAAAACAGCTTGCCAATTGCCAGTTTGTGTCCTATACCAATTAGACAACTTTATGTAAGGTCTGTACGCTAAAAACAAGCGTGTGGTGTCTTTACCACAAAAGCGAATACACCGTTCAAATAATTGTTTAATTTAGCATCTTTAAGATCAAGTAGAGGACCTGACAAAACTGTCCTCGCAGTTCTTTATTCAAGAAATTTATAAATATTAGGGATGCACCAGGATGGAGTTCAGGATTCGGATTCGGCTGGATTCGGTCCTTCTACACTGGTTTGGGATTTGGCCGAATCCTTCACAAAAATTGGACCGAATCCCACGTGGTTTTGATTAACATTATTAAACAGGCCCGCCCCTCCGTATATGCAGATGATTAACATTATTAAACAGGCCCGCCCCTCCGTATATGCAGATGATTAACATTATTAAAGAGGCCCGCCCCTCCGTATATGCAGATGATTAACATTATTAAACAGCCCCGCCCCTCCGTATATGCAGATGATTAACATTATTAAACAGCCCCGCCCCTCCGTATATGCAGATCACACACTGTCCAAGTGAGCTCAGCAGCCGTTAAATTTGTGCAGGGCGTGATGCTGAATTTTCTTATTGAATGAGATGAATAAACGATGTAATCCTCAAACGCATCAGAGCCACAAGCATTAGAAAATCAGGATGGTGGTGATCAGATCATGCAAACCCCAGCGGCGGGATTAATGCTAGTGCTTCATTTCACTTTTAACAATGCCTATGCTACTTGGAGCCTAGGCTACTTGTATTTCCGTTTATTAAAAAATAAAAATATATATATTAATTTAACTTTTCACTTCTGGGATTCTGGATTCTGTTTGCGGTTTGGCTGAATCTAAAATGTGAGCTAGCCTAATGTTGGCAAGAAAATTGGTCATTAGGCTATAACAGACAAAACAGTGATTGTGAAGTATTTACAAGCATATTGTATAGACCTAAATAACATTGAGAACTATTGCCCGTGTAGCCTATCCAACTGAAAAGACGATCATGTAGGCGAAGCTATGTTTTATGATTTTAAAATGGCCGTTTCACATTCCATTTGAGGTGGACGATGTCACTGTAGTTCCATTCATAAATGCTCGCTGTATAATTGCGGTGCTATTTTGACAGTGAGCCAACCTCTGCGCCAAGTTAAGAGACTTAAGTACCACTGGCGACATTCTCTCGCAGTTTTAATTGATTTATGAAAGCAAATGTATAGTCTGTTTGCCTATACATGGTGTAATTTAACGAACCGTACGCCAAATCTCAGCGTAAGATTCTATGTTTTCAATCAAACTTTGCTGCAAAATTTCGCAGTTTATTAACGAGACGGTTCTGGCTGTTGCGTACTCTCACGTCCCTTTTTAACTACCGTCGATTAGGCCTACTTATAGGCCGTTTTAATTTGATAAAGCCGTGCATGACACCTTTGCGGTCCTCCTAAAATACTAATAAAGTGGGCTACATTTTATTATGCTACAATTGAGAGAAGTGACACAATTATCGCGCTGCAGGGCATTGAGAAGACTGCGCAGCCAGCGGTAAACTGTTTGTGCCATTGCGTGAATTATGAACAAAAACAGAAAATACAATTTAAAAATGATTTGAAATTAATATGCAAAAAATGATTCGAAAATAGCCTATGTGTTTGAACAAGTAATTTAATTTATTTTACTCATTTACTTCCGAGATTTGGGATTCGGTTCAGGGTTCGGCCGAATCTCAACTGGTGGATTCGGGATTCAGCTGAACCATAAAAATATGGATTTGGTGCATCCCTAATAAATATATGGGGCTCTTAAGTAGAGAAGCATGGTAATATTGGTCGTATTGGTATTGGCCAATAATAGCTTAAAATAAACTTGTCAGTATAGGCCCTGATGATAATATTTTGGCCAACATAACACAGCGTACGTGTGCCCGAGAGACGATGCACTTGATGCTGTAAATGAAGAGAGAATTTAATGCTCAAAAAGTAGCCTATTCAAAGTCATCTGAAACGGTCTTCTTATTATTTATCTCTCACACGCACTTTCTCTGTCTCTGTCTTCCTCTCTCCACAGCAACTCTTCAACTGCCAGTTGCTACAGAGACTGAGCCTGCCAGATAATGACCTCACGGTTTTGCCGGCAGCGATCGCCAACCTCATCAACCTCAGGGAACTTGACGTCAGCAAGAACAGTAAGCGAAACGAGACCCCCGGCCATATCCGTCGCTCGCCGTGGCGGATTACGCCACAAAGGGCAGATGAATTCAGCATGGCGAGGCGGAGATCCAGGCAGCCCGAATGGGCATTTCGGGATCGATAACTCTTTCGCCTCATATTCCTCGTTGTCCTGTAAGGGAGATTTACTGCTGGCAGACATGTCTTCATTAGCCTTTGCCTTAAACACTGATCCTCTGGAGCTGCGCGCAGTACGGCTTAACTTCGGCCAGGAGGCTCTGCTCTTAATGACTCATTAGTGCGTAATGTAGTTTGCAGTGCAACAGGCCGAACTGTTGCCTATGCTCAGTGCTAACATAGTTGTGCTCTAGGCTGTTAGTGGTGAATTTGAGCCAAGGGGTTCTTTATTGTGAAAGGCATTCTCCTGTGTTGTGCAGTAAGTCTTTGTTATCATCACACTTGCGTTTCGGAAGTGTTAAGGTGCAGTATGTCCTTACGTTATCGTCACACTTGTTTGAAGTGTTAAAAGAGCTAATGGCACAAACCTCAGGAACCACTTGCGAGTCCACCGCCCAACACAAATCGCCAAACTTGGAATGCCAACAGCCTCCACTTCAGGTCCATCACAACAATGGGGCGTTGCAGAAGCCTTCAGTTGGGTGTCAAAAACATAAATAGGTGGCACCAAATAGAGCGCTTTAACGGACATTGTGACGTGATATTTAGCGAAAGAAATGCGCCCATCCAATACGCCTATTAAAGGAAATGAGACAAACATTTAACAGTTCTTCATAAAGTGTATGTTTATTATTATGGAATTGTTCATTAAGCTTTTACCATAATAGTGGAATATAAAATAAAATTTAAAAAACCCACAATTAAATTGTTAATCACAATTTATTGGTGTGAGAATTGATTGTCACCCAAAATGTAATGATTGTGACAGCCCTAGGTGCAGTTTGGCCTTAATCATTGGGCTTAGGAAGCGTTAAGGTGCAGTAGCTCTACGTTGTCATCTCTCTTGGGCTTAGGAAGTGTTCAGGTGCAGTAGCTATGTCCTTACGTCCTTTAGGTTAATACCCTTGGGTTTAAGAAACGTTAATGTGCAGTATGTCTATTTGGTCATTGTACTGAGGCTTGGAAGTGTTAAAGGTGCAGTTTGTACTTCATTTAAAAAGGGTTTAGGTTAACCAATAAAAAAGGCTTTTAAAGGAAGATGGAAATTACCTTGCCAAAAATGTGGCTAAGCACCATAAAAATAAACCGCTCACTGTCGTAATCCCAAAAAACTATTTGACAAAAAAAAAAAACGTTTATACAAGTGTTTACATGTAACAGTGTAACTCGCCCCAGTACACACAACAGTGAGATCATCTGACTTTTCGTAGTATTTGGCAGTAGTGGATAAAATGGGCAAGCCCATGCGTGCCGTGTCAGACTGAACACGAAATGAACGCTGTTCTGGGCTGTAGAGGTAGATTTTCCTGCTGATAATGGCAGCTGTTAGACTGGACTCCTCATCACTTGGCTCTGGCAGGAGACGCTCTCGTTTCTTTTGAGCTCAAACGTACTTCCCCTCCAGCCACGTTCTCCGTGTGTGTCATCTTCCCGACGGCGTGCCCCTGAGTAATGAAATGATAAGACCGCAGTAAGACAGGCTTTTAATGGACCGAAGAAAAAGGTGGAAAGTCTATAGATCGCTTGCAGCCATGTTTTGCTGGTCTGTTGCCTTGGGGGGGGAGTCTGTTGTGACGGCAGCCTTGAGTGCTATTGTTTCCATTGGTAGAGGAGAACGTTTCCTTTTTGTTAAAGGGCTGTTTGTTGCCTTAAAAATAAAAATAAAAAAACCCAGTTTTTTCAGTGGAGGGCACACTGTTGAGGTTCTGGTATTCTGGGAAGGTCATATAAATAAGTCATAAATACTCAAGGAAGTTCAATCCTACAAGGAATAAATAATCAAGGTTCATCATTTAATGGGAAAGTGGGACACTGGGCTTTAGTCCAGATACAGAGGATGTGAAAGACCTTTGAGTTGTGACTCATTACTTGTGCGCAAGGTGTAACCTGAAGTCATCTGGCATTTGTATATGTGACACATGGGGCATGAATGTTGTTGATATTTCTAGGAAAACCGGTTTGGCTGGTGTTCTCTTGGTCTTGCATTGTATGTGCACTCTTGATTAGCCGTGCGTGCATTCGTCCGTCCGTCCGTCCGTCCGCCCGTCCGCCCGCCGCAGAATGAATGTGGACCTGGCCTCCCCTCTGTCCACCACTTTACCCCAGATCTGTCAGACTCCATTATGTTCACTGGAGCCTGAGCAGTAGCAGGGAAACAGAGCGAGAAGCCCCCACGCATCTCCTCCCCTCCACCTCCTCCGGTCTCCCTCCTTCAGAAACACCAGCAGCAGCTCAGGATCAGCCTCCCGCCTCTGCCTGACATCCAGGCATCCCAGTGTTCCCTTCTCCCAGTGCAGTCCTCACACTTCACCTCTGTGACGCACTCTCATACGGCAGGGGACCTGCCTAACAGTCGCGTCTAAACGTAACGCCTTCGTCGTTGGCCTGAAGAATGCCGCCGCTTAATTAAGGAAAACCACCTTAATCATAGGAGAGGTGAATTCTGGTCTCTCCACCCACCGGTAATTAGAATCAGCGCTCAGCTGCTTTGCAATCAGAGAATGAGGCCGTCCGCAGGTCTGAGGGCTGAGTCACCGCGGAGGCGCGTTCGGCCCCACACGCCTCTTCACACACACGGGCCGGAGGTGCCTCCCGACACCGAATGCCCGCCTCCTTTGACCCCGGCCTCCGGGTGACTCCTTCAGTCTGTTCCCTCTTTTTCCCCCAGAATCCAGCAGGTTAAGGGATGAGTCACACGCGTAGTCCTCTTTCTAAAAGCTCTTGTTTAGACACAAGTAACACGTGTGCTTTGAAAATGGGCCCCTGATGCATGGTTTTAAAGAGCCGGCTTGTTTTCTGCTGTTAATATTTAAGTTTGGCTTAAATTGGATTAATCGTAATCTTAAACTGATGATATCATCGGTTTAAGATTTTTCTGCCTGAGCGCTGTACGCGGCCGTGATTGATCGCGCTTTCTCCTGCGCGTTCACCCTCACCAGGTAGCAAGTGGCTGAGTGCTTCAGAGCGTGCGTTCAGAGACACCCGTGTGTGGAGAGCTTTAGCGGGGCGGCCCTTCTGTGGGCGGGACTTTCAATCTGCCCTTTTCTTGTTTTTGTATCTGTTTTTGGGGTCGCATGAGCTGTTATCTTCATGGGTGGCTCAGTTGGGGACTGGAACCTCTCTGCATTTCAGAAATGAACATGTACTGTGCTTGGGCCTCTTTACAGAGGGCTCATGTCCAGGGCTCAAATCTCAAACTCAAATTTTCAGATGGCTCTGCTTGCTAATTTCATATTTGTATTCACACAGCACACTTGGGTGTCCGGATTTATGAATGCCAGAGCGAACAACTGACAAAACGCTGTTTACTAAGCTGGGGACCCGGCAGTAATGGCAGTATGATTTTGTGTTACTCATAACTGACTGTAGCGACTCTGACTTTGGTAACCGTGTGAGCATGGTAACTGACAGTGTTGACTGAGACCATAGCAGCAGTTTCACTCGCTCTATTGCTGTAAAGCTGTCCTTCATGGCAAGGTTTGACAGAAAATGATTTTCTGAAGCCTGAAATTACATTTTTTGTTTTGGGTATAACTTCAGCAGCTATTGGCTCTGCCCTGTCCATGATGCACAATTGTTTACTCACCCATAATAGCGGAGTAATTTAATTCTGTTTTCACGCCCTTTCAAAGCAATGCTGGCTCTTGGCAGTTTCCTTACTCCTCTTCTCCAGGTGCAAGGCTTCTGTGAGCGTCATATTGAGCGTGGCATTGTGTTCAAGCGGTGAAGAACACCGTTGTGTGTTAATACCTTGGTCGTAGATCACAGAACTGTTTGTTCCAGTCCTGACTAAACTCCTCGTTCAGGGACACCTACAAGACTAACTTGATGTCCCGGTGCGCTTGTTTTTAGTTTTTTTTAAAATAACGAAAGATGGAAAAATGAAAAAGAACTGAGCTCACCCTCTTCGCCTGTTTTATTACATGTAGTTGAGAGTTCAAGGCCCAGGTCCCCGGAGACTTGACTTTAGCCGGCCTTAAACTCACCGTGTTGTAGAGTGATTCACTCCAATTACAATCAGCGTCTCAGAGGTTTTAACCGCAATGGTAATCTGGGTCAGGTGGCATGACCCACAGCAACGGCCGAGCCATGTTCAAGAGATTCGGTTTAGCCGGTGCTGTACCGCATGGTGGCTTGATGTGGCATCACTGCAGTGGCAGCTCTTACCTGGGGAGTTCTTGGTCCCCGCCAGAGCCGTGGTTACGCCACGGGGTCTCGTTTCCGGTTTTTAGCGCCTTTCTCTAACAGCAAACGGGTAGTCCCCAACTTAAAAAACATGCGATGAATTATGCAGGCCGCAATGATATTTCGCTTTAAAGCCAAACGGTCTCCATTAAAATTGTATTTGTGTTCTCTGAGGAATGCAGATTTGAATTGTAAATTAAAAAGGCGCGGCTGCACAGGGTAAAGGTTTTCTGTGTCTGCTCTGCTTCGGCTCGGGCGTGCACGGAATTGTGGGTAAAAGGTAGTGCCGAAAACAAATGACGACTCGTGACCCGCAGCTGCAAAACTCGAGAAGCGCGAAGAAGTCCCTCTGCAGTCGAGGCTGAGGCGTACGTTTATTTTCAAAAAGAAAGTGCACTATCTGAAGCATGGCAAACACAAAACACTGTGGTTAACCTCGAGGCTAATCCGTCCTTCTAGGAAGTTTTTATGAGAACACGCAGACTCCACACTGGCACAGTCTGTGTTTTTTTTTCTTTTTTAAATGTATTTTTAAACAGATGTATCATCCAAGCACTCATCTCCTCTGGTTGTTTAGAGTGGAATCGTGCTGCCCGACACCAAAGCGCTGAGAGCCCTGATGATTTAAGAGGGGGGTTACCAAACACCACTTTCCACTGGTTTCTACCCTGGAGAAAGTGGTCCTGTTTTATAACAGCACGTCTGTTGCTCCTTTTGCCGTCTGTCTTTCTCTTTTCTCCCCCCTCGTTTTCCCTTCCTCCCTCTCGTTCCTTCCTTTCCGTCCCTTCTTGCGTCTTGCCTGCCCCTCTCTTCCATCTCTCCCGTCTCCCGTCTTTCCCTAAATTGGAGAGCTGTAGGTAGGGCTTCACTGGCCTCGAACAAAGACGCCCATAAAGGCTGAGAAACGAAGAGAATGAGCGCAGCCAGGGTGCTTTGTTATGGTCGGGGATGCTAATGTACCTGCTCATTTTGTGAGGGAATTCGGCGTGCGGAGGGCATTATCCTGGCTGTTAATGTTCATTACAGGAACCTTGCTTTTTCTCTAATGCTTTTCATCCCGTTGGTTTTTATAGGCATCCAGGAGTTTCCGGAAAACATAAAGAACTGCAAGGTGTTGGCCATCGTCGAAGCGAGCGTGAACCCCATCTCCAAGTAAGTTTCCGTCTCTCATTCAGCAAGGGCTGTGTCCTCGTGCCGTCCTTACGCACTGTGCGCTCGATGTATGAATTGACCGTACTGCAGTAAGGCATTTCGCCTTGTAGTCTGATACCTGTAAATATGTGATGTACTGTATGAAATGAATGCACTCTCTTATACGGTATCAGTTTGTGTTATGCTGTTGCCTGTAGGTATTTGAAGTATGGTGTTGAATTAATACACTGTGCAGTGCACATTCCGGTCCTCTTTCGTTCCGGTGCCTGTCAGCAGTTTGATCTCTGGGTGCGTCATCTTTTTCTTGACATGAGTCAGTGTCTATCACCCCTTTGTATGAAGGCGTGACCCTGTGACGTGTGTGTAAAGATCTTCCTGAGGAGAGCAGTGTCAGATCGACCGTGGTCTCTGAGAGCCCTCTCTAAACTGGTGTCAAGAGCAAAATCTCTCCTGTTTGATACGTGCTAAATAAAGCGTTCACTCTCTCCTCCTGCACAATGCACTGGTTTCTACCATGGGGCAGCATTGAATGTTCAGCAGCTAATCTGTGTGTGCGTGCGTGTATTTGCGTGTGCACACGTTCCCTCGCTCACGATGCCTCTCATTGATGGTTTCATGGCCTACATTTCCCATGTCTCCACAGGCTCCCAGAAGGCTTCACCCAGCTGCTCAGCCTCACTCAGCTGTATCTGAACGATGCCTTCTTGGAGTTTCTGCCAGCCAATTTCGGCAGGTGAGCTTCAGATCATATAAGCATCCAGGTCACTGTGTCGAGAACAACGCCCGCTAAGACCGCCCCTTTGATGTCTCAGACAGGAAATCAGATCCCGCAGTGATTATTGCATCTGCACTTCCTGGCTCTGAGGCCGAACACCCATGTGGTTGAAACGGGTGACTTGACGGCACAACTCAACAGTGTGTCCTCCTCAGACTGCTTGTTTAACTGTTTAACCTTCTGTGAGCAGATCAGTACTCTGGGGAGGTTCAGGGGCCGGTTTCACTAGCTATACATAAGTTCAAATGTAGGCTAGTTATAATTTTTACTAAATAAGTGTTTACTAAATGAAGGTTTACACATTACTAAATAAAAATGGGTTGCACCACACAAACTAGTTTGTACGTTGAGCTTAGTAGCTACTAAATATTTACGCCCCTAAAGAGGTGTAAATTGTGCCGTAACCATAATGAACAACATTAGGTAAATTCAGTTTCCCCATTTAGAGCATTTCGAGGAGGCTGTTCTTACTGTTATTAGCCTACTAAACCGTCTTTGAAATTGTGTTGCCATTCGGTTGTCGGGAACTTGTCGCAAGGAAATATATAAAAAATAAACTGTAACCGTCTGTTTGTCTAATTATCTCCGCCGTTTTTTCAGAAAACAGTGTAAAAATAGTTTACGTGTGGAAAATGTTCAGTTTCAAAACAGTTCTTTATAGAGAGGCAAACAAAATAGTCCCGTTATGTAACTTAAGCTACTTTCCATATATGTTTCCAAAACATTTTCAAAGCAGGTTAAAAAAAAAAAAAAGAAAAAAAAAAAGGCACGATAACAAACGCCTAATGTTATATTACAAACATAATGGCTCTAACATAAATAAATAGGCTAAACAAACAAATAAGGATATTTAGAATTTTATTCGTAAAAACGTAAACATGGACACATTGTAATTCTGTTCAATGTTCTATTTTTTCCCATGGAATGCAAAATAGACGTATCCTGTTAAACTCAATGCGAGTTGATTTCCGTGTTTACATTGTAGCTTGTTGATTGATTGGTTCCGGATTTGTTATCGTCATAATAAAGCGACAATGTTTACCTCATCGTATTGAACTACGTATTACTTAGTTTTCACTAGCTAAGACATTACTTACGTATTGGTGGTGCAACTGAATTTAGTAAAGCCAACTAAGGACCTAGTCAAGACTTTACGCACAAACTTAGTCACAAACATACGTATGTCCGGTGCAACCCAGCCCAGAAGTGCAAACGTATGCTAAAGCTAATATACAGTCAAGCCGGAAAGTCTGCCCACCCCTTTCACCTTCTCCACGTTTTATTACATTACAGACATATTCTACAATAGATTGAGTTCATTTTTTGTCAGAAAATTCTACACAAAATAGCCCATAATGACAAAGTGAAAACATGTTTTTAGAAATTTTTGCAAATTTATTAAAAATCGAAAACTGAAATCTCATTTGCATAAGTATTCATACCCTTTGCTTTAACATATTTTTAAAGTATCATATTTAATATTTGGTCGCGTATCCTTTGCATGCTGTTACTTCCTGAAGTCTGACCCATCATCATCAAAAGACAATATCAATATCTTATTTCCAGGTACTGTTACAAGCGATACTATAAGCTCTCTGCATTTGAATGGATCTCTATGGGAATTGGGGGGTGAGACTAGATTCAGCTGTAAATTACACTGGTACAGTATGGAACACATGGCTGGCTAAATGGCTGTCAGTCATCAACGGTCTGAGCTATCGAACGAGCCCCAAACCATCACTCTGTTGCCAGATAGGGAATAGATGTGGATGGATCACTGCAAGGGTTATTTCTCCTGACTCATTTCCCTATAGAACTCTATGGGGAAAAAAGTCAGGAGAAACAACCCTTACAGAGATCAGTTCAAATGCAGAGAGGTTATAGTATCGCTTGTAACAGTACCTGGAAATAAGATATTGAGTCTTTTGATGTTGGTGGGTCACAGACTTCAGGAAGTAACAGCATGCAAAGGATATGCGACCAAATATTAAATATGATACTTTGTCATTATGGGCTATTTTGTGTAGAATTTTCAGACAAAAAATGAACTCAATCTATTGTAGAATATGTCTGTAATGTAATAAAACGTGGAGAAGGTGAAAGGGGTGGGCAGACTTTCCGGCTTGACTGTATCTCACTAACCTCAATAAACAGATACAATACTACTTGAGACTGTTGTAGTGTGTTTCATTCTGCGAAAAGTGGATGTTTCCTCTCTTTCATAAGTTGATTTACAAGCCAGCCAATTATTTACTTTCAAAACCCTATAGTATTACTCATATTTTACACAAATGTTTCTTTTGTCATTTTTTGCCCTATATAGGTTAACCAAACTGCACATTTTGGAACTAAGAGAGAACCAGTTGAAGATGTTGCCAAAGTAAGTTGACGTGTTTATGGAGCTTGTAAAATGGAAAAAAGCGGCGAGTTTTCAATCCAAGACTCTGTGGACGTGGGGTCCAGAGGACCAGGTTTATCTGAGAAAAGGATGAGGAAGGAGTAACCCAGTCACCATGGCTTCATATTCCACCAGGGTCACATGATCTGCCCCTGCCACGGACCGCAGCAGCTTTCATAAGAGGCCCTCAGGAGTCGAGAGGCGTTTGTGACGTCACTGCACAGTGATGCTCTTTGGGGAAAACTCCAAGTGCTCGTGCCCACAGGAGCAGTGTGGCTCAATACCCCGCCCTTTGTTCGTCACACACTGACGGGTTTAGCCGGAGGAAGGAGAGGGGAAAAAAAAAAAAAGTCAGGAGGGAGGAACTTACTTACGAACATAGACGCACGCACACGCGCACACGCACACACCACAAAGTACTCTCACTTTCACTCACCTACACTCAGACATATAATCTATACACTACCATTCTAGAACTTTACAGCACTTAATTAACACAGTTGAATTAACACTTTCTGTCCAAGCCACAAAAAAAAAGGAGCTGACGGGAGTGCGTGATGTTCCTCACGTTTATAAGGCTGGGAAATTTTGATTGTATGTGTGCGTATCACAATAGCGTTCATTGTTAAAACTTGAGTCAACAGTGTAGTATCATGGTTAGGGACCTGGGCTCATAAGGTTGCAGGTCCCAGGTGGAACACTGCCATTGTACCCTTGAGCAAGGTACTTAGCCTGAAGCTTCTCTAAATACCCAGCTGTACAAATGAAGTGAATATCGAAACGGTAAACTAAATCTCTCTACATAAGAGCATCGGCTAAATCCTTGCATCTAAATTATTTAAACATGTAATAAATGCTTCAGTCACCGTTGCCTACCAGACCACGTGTTTGGCATGGAAGTTTGAGAGCATATTGCCACGCGTCAGACTCCAGATGCTGGGTTCTTCATAGCGCTGTTGATATAGAGAGTGTGTTGGTTTCTCCTCTCTATAACTGCCCCCACTGGTTTAACAAGTACTTGTATTACTTTATATATTAATTTATTTGCGTGCTGTGACTGACAGCTCCGCCTCTGATGGTAAGTGGCAGGAGGTTACATAATTTGAAATGGCATAATTAACATAGTTATACACAATATGCATTCTCACTCATGACCACTTCATTGATTTGAAACGCTACCTTGTTAAACTCGCCAGAAACATCGAACCATTGCATAAATAGCACAGACGGCATCTCCCGTGTTACAACCGCTTAAAGACAAGAATGCTGCTCGTAACCTCGAGTTTAAATATATACATTTTTTCTTTTTTTATATTTAACTAGAGTATGAAAAGGATAATCGTTGTAGATAATGTTGAACGCGTGTCTACTGTAGCCTTCAGTGTTGTAGGTGGAACGCTGTTCAGCAGCGCACCAAGGTCGCTAATCCTGATTTCCACATTGCGGCAGCCGCTGAGCTGAAGTGTTTAACCGTTCATCTGGTGCGGGAGACCAAAGATGATTTGTCGCCAAATCCTCTCCAGGGCTGAGTCGATCGCGCTTGGGGAGATTTTTGTTTTTTTGCGCATTTTATTCTGCGAGCATAAAATAAATGGTTGTGTTTTTGAATTGATTATCAGTGTTGTTGGCCGCGATTCCATTGTTCGCCTGTGCATCATAGACAGACCCGAAGTCCTCCACTTTACAATCACGCTCATTACCGGATATCTGTGAATTGCGCCGCTGCATAGGAAGCTTTGCTGTTGATTTAGCAGATGTGCTTATCTAGCGGTGTTTGCAAACCAGAACTAAAACGATGATCTGTATGCATGTGCATCGTCATAGGATTTTTGCTTCTTCTGTTAGATGGCAAAGAGTGGTTGCAGAAACGGGACAAAAGTTTTTTGGTTTATGGTCATTTTTTAGAAGGGTTAGGCTGAATTGTTTTGCAGGAATGGTGATAAAACTCCCAATGCATTGCGTAGCATTTGGAGCCATTCCAGGTTTTACTCGATGCATGTGAGCCTCCTGAGCGTCAGCTCCCTGCTGGTATATTCTGTGCAATGCGCTCACCTGCTAAGCCCAAGAATGGCTCAAACTGCTTAATTATCACCCCCTGCTTGGCATGAGCGACATGCTGTCATATGCAATATTTCCAAGCACATTTGATCTGAAACTGAAACGTTGTGGAAAGGCGTGTTGTGGCCGTGCTGTTGGTGCTCGCGCACTGAATCCCATTGGCTCTCCTCTCTGCAGAAGCATGCATAAGCTGACCCTGCTGGAACGACTGGACCTGGGGAGCAACGAGTTCACGGAAGTGGTGAGTGTTGGACCGTTGCACTCTGACCGCCGTTCCCTTCCGCAGTTCTTCAGCCAATCACACACGGTGAATCAGTCGGTGATTTGAGCTGGAGCTGGATGCAGGGGGGTCCTCATAAACCTGCAGTACCAGGAGAGGAGCCTCCAGTTTGTCTCGCCCCCCCAAAACTTCACATTCAATTAACTTTTTATAATGTTACTTGCATTACATAACACGCACGCATGTTCAGGTTGACCTGCGCATTTTTCATTTTAATGTCTAAATTATTGACCTATTTATCGATCTGCAATCTGCCCTTTCTGGAACTTTCTCCAGCAGCGCCCCACCTATATTTCAGACACACGACCCCATCTGTCACAGCGCCAATGCCCTTTCACTGCGCTGAATTCTGTTAAGCGGTTTGGAAGGCGCTGCAGACAAACTGGGGTCAAAGTTCACGTTCGAAAAGTCAAATAAACCCCTAAAGTATCCCTCAGAGGTTTGTGCGAAAGAGAGAGCGCCTTGTTTTTTGTGTGGTTGCAGCAGCCTGCCGCACAGTGGTACATTTGGGACACTTGGTAAGTGCTGGCCGCGGCTGGTCGGCTGTGGCCGCGGTGGCGAAGCACGACAGTGTTCGAGCTGAAACGCTTAATTTTCTCTCCCCCAGCCTGAGGTCTTGGAGCAACTCACGGGAATCAAAGAGCTGTGGATGGATGGGAACAGACTGACTTTCCTCCCTGGGGTAAAGGCGCCGTTCTCTCCATCTCTTTCTCTCTCTACATCCTTCAGCGCTCTTCTCCTCTTTCACCCAGCGCATCCTGTCCGTGCCGGTGTGCCGCACGTCCCTCTGCCTGTTCTCCTCTGCTAAACTTCTGTTTTAATTTCTCAAAAGGGAGCCACGGCCACACAATGTGCAGCTCAGTCTGAGCTGAAGCTTCGGTGCAGGGAACGGTAGTTTTTAGTTACATTTAATTTGAGCTGCGCAGAGCAGTGTGTTCTTTATCATTGGCTGCTGGTTTTGTTGAGGGAACTTGCCTTGATAGCACGGGCAGTCTGTTCCTGCTAGTTTCTTTTGAAACTGCTTCCTGCTTCTTTTTTTTTCAAAAGCCGAATAATGTCACTTAGATCTCCTTCATTTCTTCTTTTTATATTCTAAAGAAATGCAAGTGTTGAAGTACATTCAATTTAACCAAATGGCTTCTTACTGAACACTCATTTTACCACTAAATTGGCCATATGGCACTTAAATACCAGAACTGCTTTCACTCTTTATTAAATGTTGCACATATGGACCAAATGCATTATTTAAAGGAAGCCTTTGCCATAGATTCCTCAATGGAAAGGTTGGTTCAGAAGGCATTGTTGTATTCACCCATCCAGCTATGTGATTCTTCCTTATTAAAATGGCCAGCTTGTATTAAACGGGTCATAATTAAATCGTTAGCGCTCTGTGTGAGCATTTTCACAGCTCACAGTAATTACTGGCTGCCGCCCTTGATTAAGATCAGTGGGTCCAGACTGTTCAAGAATAGCCGAAAGCAAACGGGAACAACAAATGCAAATTTAAACGCAAATCGGAAAACGACAAACTCTGGACTAAAATTTCTCAATGAAGTTACATTTTTTTTAAAAATAAAACCGAATAAGTAAACGGATGTACCCTTTGTCTCTGCTTTAAATATGAGCCCTTCTCCACTGGTGGAAGGGTCCTCTGACCTGTGTGCGGTCTTCTTCCTGAAATCAATTTCTCCATTTATTAGCGTTTTGATTAAGCTTCTTGTGCCGGGGCCCAAGAGAGCCGCGAGCGGGACGCAGTGTAATCAGCGTCTGATTGTGAGCGTCGGGCTGTCGCCGTTAACCCCCTCCCCTGTTCACTTCTGTCAGTTACTCATTTCTGCCCAATTACAGCGTAAAGAGCATTTGATTTATGTCTGGAAAGAGGAAGTCGCGTCCGCCATTGTGGTCTGCCCTGGTTTTCTCATAAGGGGAGTTTGTGTACGGATGTGTGGTGTTTTTATACCTGTCTGAGCGGGTGTTGTCTGTCTTTCTTTCTTCCTGTCCTCCTCTCTTTCTCCTCTTCAGCTGTGTTTTGAGAGGTCCGTTTCCTCTCCCGCCCTCTCCTTCCCTTGCATTCTCTGGGTCCTTCAACCACCTCACTTTAGTATCGTGTTTTAGTATCAGTTTGGTTTCCATGGAGCTATAGTGTGTGAAGAAAATGTCACTAATTATTTGTCTGTTTTTTTTTTTTTGTGTTTTTGTGTGTGCTTCTGCCTGTGTGCGCGTGTGTGTGTGCACGTGTCCGTGTCCGTGTAGATGATGGGGACCCTGAAGCAGCTGTCCTATTTGGATGTGTCCAAGAACAATCTGGAGCTGGTGGATGAGAAGATCTCTGGCTGTGAGAACCTACAGGACCTTCTCCTGTCAAACAATGCCCTCACCCAGCTTCCCGGGTCCATAGGTATAATACAATACAATACATACGCATGCACGTACGCACACACTCATCCACACACATGCACTCACACATACACAGGTAGGGTCCGTAGCTACTTAGCGTATGCATGCACACACACACACGGCTGCACAGATAGCATACGCACACACACACACACTTACACACACAGGCAGTGGCAAATAGGGGACCTTTCACTTTGAATGGTTGTTATGATGTCTGGGGGAAACGGAGGTATCGTGGGCACTGACAGCCCAATGTATTCAGCCTAGATAGCTGGAGAGGTATTGAGTTTGAACCCACTTAAGAGGGAATGAAGTGCAGCCCACTGCTCTCTGCTGCCATGGCGACCGATGGGTGTGCAGCAGCGTACGTTACCGTTGTGGAACGAGGTCCCTGGTACGAGCGCGGGGTTGATCCACTGTCATCGCTCTCTTAAGCAAAGGCGCTTATCCCACAGTTGTCTTTGTAACTATCCAGCTGTTTAATTGGATTACATGTCTCTCCAGATTCAGGGTCCTGCTAAGCAAATAAATACTGAAGTGTTGTTAAAACGAGCATTTTTACGGGTTTACAGGCAAAGCACACCAATACAACATGGCACCGCCATCGCGCTCGAACGCTTTAAGGTTTCTGCGTTTTGAATGCCTTCACGTGATGTTTGTGAGACGCACGTTTAAATTCGACCCGTGTGCTGCATGAAGCATAACTATATTTCCTGTCGGGACGGTAGCCGCCCGTTTGGCCGGTGCACCTGCGGCGCTTCCTCTGTGGCACACGGGAGCGGCATTACCCCCAAACCCCCCCCGCACACACCCCTGTTAGGTCACTGAGCTCGACTGATTTCCACATACCTTCTCCTCTCCTACGCTCCAGCCTGTCTGTCCTCTACCAAGGAGTTCCCCAAGCGCCCACTGCACGCCTCTGTTTGGCTGGCTACTTTTAGACTTATGTTTAAGGTTGGCTAATTAATTCAGGAAAAATTATGGCTTCTGAAAAATTTCTCTCCCTGCCACAGCCCTGGCTGGCTACTCAAAATTTTGGCGTCTACATAAACGATACATATCGAAAATATATCCGCGTCCAAATTATTGAAAGGAACAAAGCATTCCAAATATGACTTTGCATATGTAATTGTATTGTTCAAGTATGAAGCACAGTGACCCGGTGCAGCTGTGGACACAGTGTTCTCTCTCCATTAACTAATTCAATGCCAGAGTGTTCCAGAACACGAGGAACCCAATGCACGCATTGTTTTACCTATTGAACAGAATTACTTGATAATCAGTGGTGACATGTAATGGTGGAAACAGTTTTCCATCAAAATCAGCTCCTGTTTGAGATATTTTATGTTGGACACAGCTGGACAGTTTGACTGTAGGCCTGTCTGTTTTGACAGACCACAAGTGCTTTGTATTATTTGAGTAGATGGATAAACAATAAACTGAACAAATACACATGTGACCTGCTCCATAATTTTGAGTGGCTTTCACCCGGAGTCCCAGCTTTCTGGCGATACCAATATTATGTTTCAAATTATCTCCAAATATTATGTGAGATAGGCCTATGCTCATTTAAATCTTTCACAAAACCGTGTTTTTGATTTATTCAAATAAAGCTATAGCGATCCGTCGAGTTTGTGACAGAACAGAACTGGGGTGGCAGGGTAGTATACATGTAATGGGTAGGGAACTGGGCTTGTAACCCAAAGGTTGCAGGTTTGATTCCCAGGTAGGACACTGCAGTTGTACCCTCGAGCAAGGTGCTTAACCTGAATTGCTTCAGTATATATCCAGCTGAATAAATGGATACTATGTAAACAATTCTCAAAGTTGTGCGAGTCCCTCTGGATAAGTGCATATGTACAGAAATTAGGCATTTCGTTGTGTTTCTACCTTGTGTTTTAAACTCGTAAACATACCATTAATCGAACATGAGTAAATTCTTTGAATTGGCTGGGTGATTATCTGCCAGGACAGGAGTCAAAAGATATTGTGCTATGTGCACGGCCCACTCATACAGCCACACAGATAACGCTTGGGCATCATGTCACGGTTTATTTAGAGCCCATGGCTCTTTAGAACATTGGTATTATGTCGCCCGTGGCACTTCATGGGTTAAGATGAGCTCATTTTCTGTCCTGTTGATCATATTGTAGTGCTATCATAATAACTCCAGGACTGCATGATACAAAGTTAACTCCTATGACAAACTCTTAAAAAGGGAAAGAATTCTTTTTTTTTTGCAATTGGTAAAATTAAGTTCCTACTAAAAGCCTAAAGGAAAATTTTACAGTTGAAATGCATTGTGTCATTAAAAAAAAAAAATAATTCTATTCAATGCCATTTTCATAAGCCATTTATAGTATTGATGGCAACAAGAAAATGTCTGATATTCATGATTCACTGGACTTTAATGAACAAATATTTTCTGTCTCGGAAGGTGTCCAGCACGACGTGTCCTTTGTGACCGGCTAACTGATTGATCTTCCTCATCCTCAGGCTCCTTGAAGAAATTAACGGCTCTCAAGGTTGATGAGAACCAGCTCATGTACCTGCCGGATTCTGTGGGAGGGTGAGTATCTATCTGCTTGAGGGGCGGAGCTCTGACCAATCGCAGCACAGCAACTTCCGGCTGCCACTAACGACTGTCAGCATGTGACTAAGGAAAAAATAGCTGCTGGAAAGACATCAGTGACTTCTGAAAGCAGTTTTGTTAAACTTTGGTCTGCTGCTTATTTGTTGTCTGCTCTGGTTAATGGTGGTGGTGGTGTGAGATGGAGGGAGATATTTTCTTTGGGAGGCACAAGCCTGATGTGAGCTCCCATTTCTGTTCTGCTTATTAACACTAATCCAGATCTGACTGCAATTCTCTCGACATCTGGCATGGTTACAAAGTACTTATGATAAGAGGGTCATTGTATCAGTGACATTCGATCCTGCCAAGTGGTGTCCGTATTAAAAACGTGATCAGGACGGGTTCCTCTGAGCTTCAGTAGAGTTTGTTTCCTCAACTGCTGAGAGAATCAAAGCGAATAAACCAAATTCATGACCCACATAGGCAAGGGTACTTACAGTTTGCCTGATGAAGTCAAAGAGATAAAACTTTAAAATGTTCTTATAGATAAAAATTTTTATATTAAAAAGTAACCTATAATTTGGGCTAGTTTTGAGTCGCCATTTGGCTGGAAAGTTTGACCAGATCTGGCAACCCTGTGCCCCACTCTTGCTCTGCCATGTCGCGTGTAGTTTTTTTTGTATTTGAAGGAAAACGTCAGCGAAGCTGCGCCTCTTTTAAAAATTTTTTTTAAAACAAGGCTTACGTCATATTTATGCGACCAAAATGTTCGCGTACTTTTTGAAGTGTGCTCCCGAAACAAAAACACTTCGCGAAACCCCGGTAGTAAGTGTGTTTGAAATATACTGCAATTTGCGTACTCTACAACTTTCTCGCCCTGTCTACTCACCAAGGCTACTCAACAGTGTGGAAGAGTGCGGATTCGGACACGGCCCTACACTGCTGCAGACCGCAGGCGCCCCCACCTGCCAGAGGAGGCACTAGACTGCCATTAGGCAGGCGAATCACGCGCCGCCCGTGGGGCTGCCAGCCACTGGCAGAGGCAAAGGGTTGCAGGCTGTGAGCCATATCACACAATGCAGCCCTCTGTTTTAACTAATTTCCTTTTTTTAAATTATTTTTTATTTTTATTTCCACCCTTCTCGATCTTTTTTCTGGTTTGTTTCCAAGCATCCTAATTATCCTTTGTTAAATCAGATTTTCTATTCCGGGATTAGGAAAAGCTGCTGAGGCGGATTACAGATATGCGATTGCAAGGTCTCTGGTTTAATCCCAGCGAAGGATTGTACGGCGCACTGATTAAACCTGTTTAATCTCTGATTTCATTCATTTGCTCTGCTCTTCCCCTGGGATCCATTTTGGATATACTCACTTTGTCCTGAGCCCACGTTTTGCAGTGCAGACATAAAATCTGCCATTAAGTACGATGGTGTTATAATATGGGGCAGGTCAGACGTCACGCTGCATGCTCTGTGTGTTCATATGTTGATTGTTGTCCAACTGGTGCGCTTGATCTGTTCTAAAGGGAAAATTCAGTGAGATCACTGCCTTTGCAGACTCTGATAGGGTGGAATGTCAGGTAAGACTCGCGGTATAACCGTTGGTCTGGCACTGATTGGAGGTAACTTGCGCTATTTGGCTGTGGGAGAGAACTGTGTGTGACTTGCGCTGATTGGCTGTCAAAGGGAACTGTGTGTGACTTGCGCTGATTGGCTGTCATAGGGGACTGTTTTTGACTCGCTGATTGGCTGTCAGAGAGGGGGCTTACCTCCCGGGCAGCAGGGACACAGTGCAAACATTGACTAACAGACCGGCTCCCATTGATCTGCACACACTTTTAGTGATGCCTTCAGCCCCTCTCTCTCCTTGTCGCTTTCCACATGCCATCAAATAATCTTGCATCTGCCATGTAGCCAAGCACTTCAAGCTTCCTGCTTTCAAATTTGCCGCAAAGTACAAAATGGTCTTTGTAGCTCACTGTGTCCTTTTGAGGAAATAAGAAAGTGCTGGCCGTTTATTTTGACCCAAAATAGAAACTCATTAGAACTGCGCTGGTAGAGAACCGGAGGATACCCTTTTTACCCTCATTCACAATGGTGCCGTAGGCCGTGAAAACAAAACAGCCGAGCCCATTTTCCAAAACAGCGTCTGTCTACAAAACTTCATTAAAGAGGGAGGCATTCAGTATTTTAGCAACACGCTGTAGTCATATCTAAAACACGGCCAACATGAGCGTTTCTTTCTGGACTTCTGCACGTTCTACCACTAACCATTAGCTCGCTCTTTTAAGTGTTATTGAAACGCAGCCGTGAAACATTGTCTCCAGTACTTCAGTTGTTGGTCGTTTTTTTATTCCCAGATACCAGTTTGCTCCTCAGGTTCTAGGCCCTTTCAATAATGCAGTCCTATCGTGAAACATATCGCTGGTTGTATTACTGCTCACTGATTACATTATTTCCTGCCTCTTGCCCAATGCATGCTGGGATAGGCTCCAGCCCCACTCACCCCCACCCCCCTGTTACCAGGAATAAGCATGACGGTTAGATAATGGATGGATGGATGATTCCAATATAACTCAGTAATTGCAGAATGGCTGTGAGTTTGGGAGGACCCCCGGGTTCATTTGGACCCCCCTGAACCAAGGGTGGGTGTTGCAGCGATGGGATGGGGCAGACAGCCGACCGGGCATTCCAAATTGGGGATTAAAGAAAAATAAGAACGAAAGCATTTGTTAAAAATAATGGTCACATCTTCACTGGGAAACACTGTTCAGATTCAGCTTATCTCCTCTCTCCTCCCTCAGCCTCACGACTCTGGACGAGCTCGACTGCAGCTTCAACGAGATCGAGGCCTTGCCCTCTTCCATCGGCCAGTGCGTCAACCTGCGGACCTTTGCCGCCGACCACAACTTCCTCACCCAGCTGCCCGCCGAGGTGCGCATGCGCGCGGCACTCACGCACAACCGGCCATTTCGCGTTTGACGTTCTGACGACGCAAAACGTCTGACGCACAAACACTGCTTTACCTTTGCTAACCTCTGCAGAACTCACCATTTTAGTTGTATATCATAAGTATACTATTATAGTAAAAAATAAACAAGCATCGTTTTTTAAAAGAATGAAAGACCGCACAAAGATTACTTGACTAAGGTTACAGGTCTTTAAACTAATATTGTTGCCTAGAAGTATTTACTAAATCATATTGTGTTATACAGAGTAGCAGAGAGCATAATGATACAAGCAAGTCTGTCACTCACTTTCTTTCTGGGGGCCTAATATAATACCAAGTGACCGCTGTTACATCTGACTGTGTAAATATTATAGGTAATTTCACAAGTTCAGTACACTTTTTGCGGAGCACGTTTAGTGTGCAAGCGCTTCTTTTTCTATTTACCTTTTTTCATTCAGCAGCAAACGAAAAAGCAGGACATGCTCCACTTCAGTGTGGTTTTGGCTGACAGCGTTAAATGCCAGTGGTCAGAGAGGCAGTGTAGCGGTCCCCCCTGAGTTTCTGTTGTGTAAATAGCTGGGCCCGTGGCTCCTTGTGACTGGCTGTGTCTCTGCGCAGATGGGCAGCTGGAAGAACGCCACTGTGCTCTTTCTGCACTCCAACAAGCTGGAGTCCCTGCCGGAGGAGATGGGGGACATGAGCAGGCTCAAGGTCATCAATCTCAGCGACAACAAGTGAGTGTACGCCGCCTCCTCCCACCCTATCCCCTCCCCTTTCTCCTAACCCCTCCCACCCTGTCCTGTTCCCTCCCCTCCTAACCCCTTCCATTCTGGGTTGAGCTGTGAGCGGTGGATGAGAGTGTTTCTGCAGAGCCCTGAACACCAGGAACTGTCAAATCCAACCTGGCAGAATTAAGCAAACCCACACTTTAGTAATTATCTCACTGCAAAGCCAAAGTACTGCCAACAAACAAGCTTCCAGTCACTTTCCCAACATCTGTTGAGAGCTTTGTGCAAATGCTTTGTACAAATTGTTTTCAACTGTGCTAGATGCTTGAAATGAAAGACTTGGATCTATTTTACCGTTTCATTTTACGTGTGATGTCGGAGTGAAAGTGTCATTCTTTAAGCACGTGGATCTCCTGCAGTATGTGAGTCAGCAGGCGCTGGTGTTTTCTCCAGCAGTTGTACGGTACAGGAGATCTGAGAGCAGCATGTGGGTTTGCTTTGTTGTTTTACACGCTTGATTCATTGTCATTGCGTCCAGCCACTGACCATGCGTGCGTTTAAGTGCTCGCCTCCAATGAAGTCTGTGGGCCATTGTTGCGAGTTAATTTGAACAGCGGACAAAAGCACAGGCTGAGGTAGTACAGTGTATCCATATGTGCTGCTGGAGGGAGCCAGTGAATTCAAATTAACATTTGTGTCAAGTACCCGGCTTGCCCCAGTAGCAAACCTGCATTGCAGGCAGGGTCCGCTCGCTAAATGCTAAGCAAATGAGCAGGCAAATAAAGCACTGTAGCATTGGGCACGCCTGTCTGTGTGCGGTTGCTTAGTTCACTCTGCTCCACAGTAATTTTCCATGTATAATTCAGTGTCCACTGAACGCTGAATGGGTTCCTAAACAAAGAGGGGTTAGATAATTGCCGTTTCGCTGCACTCCTATTGTAAACAGACCCGCGGAGGCGCTGACCTCAACAAGCGCTTCTGTGGTAGAAACTAGCCTGCAGCATTGTGGGAAATTGAGGTGCATTGTTGGTAGGCGGTTGGAAGTGCTGGCCGGGTTTCTCTAGTCTGGAGTTGACTTGGACTGGTCTTCCTCTGTAGAATTACATTGTTGACTAGTGTATGCATTGGACTGGATCAGTGACAAGCAGCCGTCATGGAGGAGGCAGGATTTGTATAGAGTTGCATGTAGAGAGTGGATGTTTAGGTCCAATATCAATCGTCTTTTGTGACCAGTCCCACTGCAGACGCCTGTTAATAGCTGTTACGCTTGTGACTGGCACTTAAATGTTGTATGAATGCTTGTCATAAAACGAGTGCTTCTGAGAGCTCCAGGTCTAACTCACGGAAAGGAAACCCCTGAAGAAGCAGGCTGTGGGACGACACAAAAAGCCCTGTATCAACAGGCTGATAAGATCGCTCCGTTTGAGACTCGTGTCCAGGGACGGTTTTCGGGTCCCGTTAATGCTTTCTGCAGTGCAGTTCCGCCGATGGCTCCAAATTAAATAAGGCTCTCTGGAGAAAACCGTAACCGGGGATACGGGCAAATGCATTATTCGGTTCTAAACCCAATTTCCCACACCAGCGACAACCCCCCCCCCCCCCCCCCAAATGCTGAAGGGCGCTCATTTCCCTTTATTTGCAATGTTTGAGGCTGTATGATGTCACTCCCATCTTGTGCACTGCAGCACCACCTTCTGCCTGCAGCCCAGGTTACGTCACTGGGTCATTATTACTGTGTGAGCTTTGCTGGAAGCAGATCTCTTTTCCCCTCTGTAATGCGTAGAACTCCACGCACAGTCCCTCTAGCAAATAAAATGTTTGAAAGTACTGTATTACGTTGTGATGGATTGCAAGCGCTATGCGTCGCTTGTTTTTAATCTGATCTGAGAAGGAGAAATAACAGTGGTACGCATGTGTCCAGCCTCTGATTCATGGCTCGTGACATTGTCTCTGGATTCGTCACGACTGCTGTGGTGTCCTTGATCAAAGCGCTGAACCGCAACAATATTGTTAAAAATTAAAATATTATTTTCCTTCACATAAATGTCAGCGGAGACTATGTAGACCCGGACACTGGCTTGCTTTGTGTGGAAAGAGGATCTGTTGAATGGTTTTGTTTTCAGTGTTCATTGTTGAATGGTTTTGGTGTTTTTGTTCTGTGATTGGATCTGATGTGTGCCTCCATTGCTGTGATTGGTTATGTGTTGCTCCATTATTGTGATTGGGTCTCACCCTGTGTAATTTCTGTGATTAGGTGTAACGCGTACCTGCATTTTTTGTGAATGGACGTGTCTGCATTGCTACGATGTGTAGTGTAAAATGTGCTTCTGTTGTGGTCACCCAGTAAAACAATGCACATTTGCTGTGATTGGTGATACCATGTGCCTCCTTTGCTGTGATTGGATGTAACACTTTTTTTTTCTTTCGCTACAGGCTAAAGAATCTTCCATTCAGTTTCACCAACCTGAGCCAGCTGACTGCCATGTGGCTGTCGGAGAATCAGGTGGGGGCCTCTACGTCTTCTCTGTCTGTGTGCCATTAGAGTGCTTGAGAAGTCCTTCGTCATTCCCCTAGATATGAAGTCTAGGAGCTGGCTTGTCTTCTTGCTTAGCAATTTGTCCTTGATCTTTTCACCAATGTCTAAAACTAGTTCTGCTCTTGTACGATATAACGTGAATTGTAAATGATCAACAAAGTAATGACTGTGAAGTTTGGAGTGGCCTGCTTGGAATGGCCCTCTCCAAGCTGAATTTTCTCATTGATTAAAATTTTTGACCCCGGGTTGCAAAGGCATGTGTGCAGACAGGAGAGAGTCAGTCATATTCTCCTGCTGTTGGCCCCGTTGGCTGAGCTCTGTGGGAGGGGAGCTGGTTAATGAGAGTGCTCTGTGAGCATTGGTCATTGATATTCTCACAGACAGAGGCTGGCGATCCGCTAGCCACAATCCCGCGTCAGACATCCCACTCCCCGCACTAATGCGTAATAAAATAAATTAATATTTATGAGCTGCTTTTGCGCTGCACTGAGGGGAATGCAGAATTAATAACGGCGTCGGGGGGAAAAAAACCTGCTCACCGCCGTTTCCCGCCATTTTTCCCCGCAGCCGAGGGGATTTCGGCGTCTGCGATTGTGGCGTCGGAAACGCTCGTCGCAAGGTCGGCGAAAAACTGCCCCTCCCTCGACGGGCGAGGATTAAATGATCCTATTCGCTGCGCCGGGACTGGGTGGACAGCGCAGCTCTAAAGTAATGAAACTCTTCCGCTGCATCTAATCTAAATGCGCCATATGGCGCGAAGGGCTGCGCTCCGAGGCCTGCCGCTGCCGCGACAAAACAGGACTTAGCGCTTCACCAACGAAAAGCCCTTCAGAGGAAGCGAGAATGTTTTATTCATCTAACGCTGGCAGCGTTGATACGGTTTGAGAAGAAAAGTTTTTGTTTTGTTCTGTTCGTTTCTTATACTTTCTTATATTGTTGTATTATGAATGCGTGTGTGTTTTAGAGGGCTGAAATCTTTCAGCGAAGACTAAAGTGAATCATTTTAATTTGGTGGAAAGATGTGATAGTCCTCGTGGTATAACCCCACACTCGCCTGCTCTGTTCGTCTGCGTTTGTCTGACTATGTCATTTCCTGTTTGCAGTCAAAGCCACTCATCCCCCTGCAGAAGGAGGAAGACCAGGAGACCCACAAGACCGTGCTCACCAACTACATGTTCCCCCAGCAAACTCGGACCGAGGAGTGTGAGTATCCCGCCTACGGCCAGGCCAAAAACCACAAGGGGCAGTCTGAACCAACTGAAATGGCGGGCGTTCAGCTAGAGTTAGGGAATGCTCAGAGAGGGAAAACCCTCAACACTCACTGTGCAGCTAGAGTTAGGGAATGCTCACAGAGGGAAAACCCTCAACACTCACTGTGCAGCTAGAGTTAGGGAATGCTCACAGAGGGAAAACCCTCAACACTCACTGTACAGCTAGAGTTAGGGAATGCTCACAGAGGGAAAACCCTCAACACTCACTGTACAGCTAGAGTTAGGGAATGCTCCGTACAGAGGGTCCAAAACCCAAAGTCAACACTCACTGTATCAGCTAGAGTTTGGGAATGCGATTTGAAAACGTGAACTTCATCCCCAAAAAAACTACGCCTCCTGAAATCGAAGCCCTTAATTACGGCCACCTGATATTTCGTTCTCCGCCCGTCTAAACGGAGACTCGAAATGTGAGACCATGGCTGTCGGGCAGATCTATGACAATGTTCCACTCACCGGGAACATGTCCTCACAGGGGTCATATTTACTAATCAAAAGTAAGAGCTGATCTCCCCGTAGGCAAAATATGGTGGAATGTAATCGGGCTAAAGACACTTTCTCAGCAATGGCTTTTTGGCACTTTTTGAGATGCATGTTTTTGGTGAGGTTTGGTAAACTGAGGCGGTCCTTCCACGGTCACAGTACCTCCTGATAAATGTGATTACGGTGTCCCTTGTTGTGTGAATGCGATTTTTAGTCTGATTAAATTGACCAGAACCAAGAGCTTTGTTTGCCAGTATTCTACTCCTGCAGCTGTTTTACCTGCATCATTGTTCTTTATTCTGTAGTCACATCAAATTGATAGGCTTCTTTGAGAGGGAAAAACTGAAACGGCCTACGGGTGTTTGTCTCTGTATCTTAATGTCTTGGACAGTTTTTGCATGAGTGGCAGAGTAGTCATTTATTAAACGTGTATCAAAAGGCATTTTTTGCGAGGCAGTACTGAAGCTGCTGTTGATTGGAGGTATAAAAGTAGCAGATTGCTGGAGGCAGAACTTGTTCTACAGGCAGCAGCTGTCGGGATCCAAACCGCCTGCGCTCAGTGGCGTAGCGTTGGGACCCCTCCCCCCCGAGTTCTCACCTCGAATGACTCCAGTTCTGCTGCTGGCTTCGGGATTCATAGGAGCGAGCGCGGCGACAGAACGCCCCAAACCGGCCCCGTCCTCGAAGGTTGCTCGGGCTAGTCGCAAGCAGGCAGGCCGGAGGTAACCGGGAGCAGCAGCCGAGAGGACAGGGCTGTAATTAGCAGGGAATCTGCGCTGTGCTTTTATCCAAACAGGATGAAGGCCCCCCTGTCAGCGTGGAGAGGTTCTGCTCTTGCGCCAGCTGGCTTACCTGCGCAAGGTCGGTCCGTTTAGCGCAGCGGGGCTCGGAGTTGTAGCGTGCTACTGAAAAACCAGCTCCCTCCATTGTGGAGAGGGGGGGCCGAATCTCACGCTGGATACCGAGTGTATTCCAGAGGGGAAAGAAGGATTAAAAAGTCTTAACCTGTTTCCTAGCAACCCGTCTTCAAGCTCCTCTGCTAAGAAGAAGAAGAAGAAAAAAAAAAAGAGACTTCTTGGCATTAGACCCGCCCACAGAGGTTCAGGGGAAATCAGTGTCCTGGCAGGGCTCCGAAAAACATGTTTACTGTACCTGTCGTCAACACCCACTGCTCCAGCGCTAGGCTGCTAATGAAGGAAGATCGTCCCTCTGATGGTAACCCAGCACGTGTGTTTATCTGCTCCCTCTCAGTAATGTAATTGTTACTTTTACATACAAACAGTTAATGACTTATCCAATGATCTGGAAGGCAGCAAAAGAGCCTCAGTACCTTTGTGTGAGGGAATAGGCGGGGCGGGTGGGTAGCACACTACACCCTCACAAACGGGTTCTCGGAGGACACCGAGGCAGCCCTCACGCGAGTGTGTTTGTGACGGTGGCAAAACACAGCCGCAAAAAAGTCCCCACAACACTGGCTGCAGTCATGTGAGCTTCTGTGTGTGTGTATGAGAGAAAAAGGCACTGTCACAGACAGGTTTTCGTCGGATACTATGTATGCAGTCATGTGAGCTTGTGTATGAGAGACAAAGGCGCTGTTGCAAACAGTTCTTCGTAGGACAGTGGCCCTTTTTGGAAAGTGGAAAAGCTGTTGGGTATCGAAATCTATTAGATGTTTTCCCCTACCTGTTGCTGTGAGGTTGAGAACTCCTTGTACACCACTGCCCCATTCCAGCAGGGTCATCAAGTCTGTGTGACCTAACTTCCCTTGTTTCAGTGTACAGAAATAATACATAGAAGATAATCCCGTGGAAAAAGCTCATGGGTAGGCAGAGAGCTTTTGCCTTGGGGCATGGGTGCACCACAAGGGCTTATCCATTTCAGCATTCCGTGCCAACTCTTGTTCTTTATTATTTAACTCCTACTTGATGTGACACTGATCATGTACTTGATGTGACATTTGTAGATCATGACCACGTATCCTTGGTGATACTTTCACGTGAGCTGGTGTGCATGCGTGCGTGCTGAGACTGTGAGAGGCAGAGAGAGACTGCATGAATGAACCACAAGAGCGCATTTGCCAGTGTGCGGCTATTTCTTATTTTTCACTCTTACCTTGCACCTGGCCTAGCCAGTTGGATGTGCGTATAGGCTACTACATCTTTTTCTGAATTCTGTCTCTCCCCAGACATCCCGAACTCAGACAACGATAGCTTCAACCCGTCGCTGTGGGAGGAGCAGCGTAAGCAGAGGGCGCAGGTGGCCTTCGAGTGCGACGAGGACAAGGACGAGAGAGACACGCCCCCGCGGGTCAGTGCCAGCCGCTCTCAGCAGCTTTACCATCACGACCGGCGGCCCAGTGGAATGTGCCACAGCGCTAACGTTAGGAAACGGCCAGCGCTCAGTGTGCTGCGGCCTACTTATACTGACGGCCAATTTAATGAAATCCCCGAGTTGAGTGTGTGGAATTTGTCTCAGTGTTTTAAATCACCCCTGCGGTTATTGTCAATATTCTGGCAGCCTTGCAACGCTCAGACACCAAATTGGTGCCTGCCCACATTAAGGAATCATTAGGAAACGTAACGGGGCCACTTCAGGACAACCCTTATGTTGTTGTCTCTGTGGTGTAAATTAAAGAACAAACTTCAGGCCTCTCTTTGCGAGTAACTCAGTGCTTTAGGAGTCTTAATGTCCGAGCTGATCGCTTTCACAAAGTATCGGCCCCTGTGAGTGTCCTCCTCACACGCAGAGATTGTGTATTCAGAACTCATGTCGATCCGTTTGTGGTTGTGCCTCAGGTTTTTAGCGTACAGAGGCGGTGAATTCTCCTCGCCACAGGCACTTGACCTGGCCTCACTCCCCTCGCTCTCCAGTTAATAGAGTACTGTATCTGTCGGCTTGCCGTTACCTGCTCCTTTATCTTCTGTTAAATCCTCATTACAGCGCCCAAAATTAATCTGATTTGACTGTAGATCATTCAAGTTTGCGTTCCCTGATAGCTTCTCGCTTGTTGAAATGAATGCGCTTTCGGCTAACGAGTTGAGCCAATGCTAAAGTGAGTTGCGTCGTGCGCGTCTGATGACACGGGTCAGTGTCCGGTACGTAATGAACGAGAGGATCTTTAATGCGTTCATAATCACACCTTTGGCTGTAATGTACATTATTAACCCATTACTGTACCACACTCAATTGGGCAGAATGACTCTGTCTGAAGCTCATTATATTTCGTTTTTTATTCAGGCCTTTGCTATGTTTCATTCGTTTCACCTGACACGGGGCCTCGAAATAGAAAGGGGCCTCGCAAATGTCTCTTGCTTCAATCATAAATTGAAAAAAAATGCAAATTAATGTATAATAAAAAAAATCTCCACAGTGAATAAAAGGACCGCTACCCAGTAACTTCCCCATTCAGCCACTGTAGGCGCTGTTCCAAACTTAAGCCTATTTCAGTGATGACACTATTTTTTTAACTACTCCTTGATCTGACCTTGTCTAATGTAAAACAAAACACTCGATAATAGCCTCAATTAAACTCCTTTGCTGCTAGTCTAGCAGCAACAGCTATGAAACGCATCCATCCTAGTGGCTATGAAAAGAGAAAAAAAGAAACATCTAACGTTAGACAATCTTACGAAAGTGACACGTTTCTTTGGAGCAGCAATTACAGTTACAAATACGAATTTGACGAGCAATACGCTTGCAGCACCCGTCACTAGACGTGCTAATAGGAAATGTTGCAAGCCAAACTGCTTTAGGCCTACCTGGAGGGACCATGCTTTCTCTCCCTTTTGCTCTAGAGACCTGACTCTGACTATGGTGCTGTGCAGAAGGGCGCATTTCGAGGGAAACCGGGAGCAAAAAAATGTCTTAACATATAGGCTGCGTGTTTCTTGGAGTTATATCCCAATTATTATTATGTTTTAAAGGAAATGTGGTAACACTTTACATTAAGTTGCACCTATACATAGTTAAATGTAACTAATTTGGTAACAAGAGGTTATTACTGGGTAACTCCAACGTAGGTAACATGGAAAAAACAGTTGACGGTATTCTTAATTACACGTGAATATTTAGAAATATTTTATTTGCACTCATAGGCCACGTTTTTATGATACACAACAAATAAACCTTGCCTGTTAATTTCACAACCTGTCTTCGGGTGGTTCTTTGCCTCAACGTCGTGCAGTTAAAACCGTGTAATCCACACCTCGTCATGGATTATTGCTTACATATCGGAACAAACGTTTTTGTAGTGTGTAGAAACGGTACATTTTATGCATGTTATTGTCTGACTGTGGCTCTAAACAGGTTTTGTATGCACAAGCGGCGACACTAGCAATCCTGCATTGGAATTTTGAGGGTTTAAAGTTGTTTACAATTTCTGAGAAATATGAATAGGCTACTATAATTGGGACATTGACGACTAGGCTAGCACCATAGATGGGGCTAATAGCCTGCATGTTCGCGGCGAAAGGGGGGGTGTTTGAAACGGGCCTCCAAATGGCAAAGGCCACCACTGATTATATTATCAGTACTTATATGATGCTATTTCATAATCCAGTCTAGGTTACAACGCCATCATGGTCTGTTTAGTGAGTGTCCATTTGTACAGAACAGGAAGTGACATCTGCAATAAACCTTTAGACAGTCTATTGCATGTATCCAGGTGGGGGTAAAAGTGCTGTTTTCTGTGCTGTCCCAGGAGGGGAACCTGAAGCGCTACCCCACCCCGTATCCTGAGGAGCTGAAGAACATGGTGAAGACGGCCCAGTCCGTCGCCCACCGGCTGAAGGAGGACGTGTCCAGCGATGGGTCGGGCAAAGAGAAGGCGCACGTGGGCGTGCGCAACGTCGGAGTCAAGGTCCAGCTTCTCACCGTTTTATCAGTACACCACTCACCTGTAACTGCAGGGACATATCACTCAGTTTCACAGCACACAGTCTGTGCGTGTGTGCACGTGTGTGTGTGTGTGTGCATGTCTTCCGTCTCAAAAGAAGGAATTGCTTAAACCTGCTCTTGGTGTGTTTGTGTGCGTGTGTGTGTTCTGATGATGAATGAGTCAGTAAATGAATTTGACGGATGCGATCTTGTTACCTAGGTTTTGTTTGATACCGAATGGGTAAACATGGAGTTTCAAAGCAGTGGTGTGAACATCCTGTATCTTACAGGTCAGTTTCTCTGGTGAATAGATTGTGACGGGCCGCGGCACGCTCTTCTCTTCTGGTTCAGGTCATAGAAAACGCCTGCAGCAACGGCAAAGCGGTGGAGATGGATAACAGCGAGGCCGTGAACAGCGTGCAGAACTCTAGCGAGCTCGAGCCCCGGGAGGCGCGCTACGCCCACAGCGTGACCTCTGACAGCCCAAGAGCGCCGGTCAACCACGAGGAGGACACGCTGGAGGTACTGATTTTATTTCCGAAGACTTTCTTTTTTTTTTTTGTCCCATACGATATACCAGAACAAGCTTCATGTGTATTAAGAACAATATGCATACACTGACAGAACACAGATTGTTGTGGGAACTGGGGACGTGTAGGAAATATTGTCCTTCAGTATAATATAATATTCTTCTTCCCAGTTTGAATGCAGGCCGCACTGCAGGGTTTTGTACATAGTTCTGAAATGCTTATGACTGACATTCTCCACAAGCCTTCCTTCTTCCTTCGGGGGGTTTAATTATCATTACACGCGCACTGATGGTACAGGTGGTTTAAATACAGGTTCCGGGGTTCCTCACTGATTGATTGGAGGTCAGTCACACGACCGTACATTCCCGCCCGCTTTAAAAGGCTTACCCGTAGGTGGTCGCGCCGTAATGAGGGCACGTCTGCGTTTTGACCCGCGTGATTCCTCGCAGCTCTTACTGAGCGGCTGGCCTCCCCACCCCTGGGCTGCGTTCAAAGACGTGATTGGCGACAAGGCGCTGTTTCGGTGAGTCTGGCAGGGCTCTGCCGCTTCCAAAGTTTTAATGTCTGTCTGCCCCTGCCGCCCCCCCAGGATTCTGAGGATCTGTCCTTTGAGGAAGAGGAGGAGATGAAGATCGCTGAGATGCGGCCCCCGCTGATCGAGATCTCCATCAACCAGCCCAAGGTGGTGGTGCTCAGCAAGGACAAGAAAGGTAATTTAGCCTGGCTGAGACGCTCCCACCTACGGGCAGTCACTGTAGTGTGTGTAAACTTCAGACAAAATCAAGAGCCTCTCTTTTTTTTCTTCTTCTTGCCTCTTTGAAGTATTTGACGTAATTTCAGTTTTCTTGTGTACATTTGATTTACATGCACTGTTATGCAGCATATTGTGTTCTCTTCTAATAGTGTCTTGTGTGGCGGTGTCATTTGACATACCGTCATACTGTGATTGGTTGTGTTCTAGATGCACTGTCGTGCTGTGCAATGTATTCTGTTGTAATGCTGTCTAATGTGGCAGTATCATACCATGTTGACGTTATTTTAGATGGACTAGTGTTTTGAAGTGTTTTGTTTAATGTGGTAGTATTATATCACAGTTGTGTTTTATGGGAATGCTGTTTGGTTCAGTTCGGTAATTCGCAGTTACGACGCAGTAGACTGGATGCGTGGGAAAACGGTTGCGGCAAAGTTGGGTGCACCTGTGCGCCACCTATAGGGGGGGCAATGTTTTAACCTTTCCTCCTCTGCATGGGCAGACGACAGCAAGGACACGGACTCCCTGCTGGACGAGACGGTGGCCAACAGCAACCAGAACAACAGCAACTGCTCGTCGCCTTCACGCATGTCCGACTCGGTGTCCCTGACCACCGACAGCAGCCAGGACACCTCCCTGTGCACCCCGGAGCGGGAGGCCAAAATGCCCCTGGAACCCGCCAACAGGTGACCGCCACCCCCGCACCCTCTCCTTCAGCATCTGCTCCACTTCTGTCAAGGCTGATAAATAGAGCCGCTTTGGGAATATGGTGCACTTAATGCCTGCCGTCAGCCCATAAGCTTTTAGAAGTTCTTACAGGGCACATTTTGTTCTGGAAAAACTAATTTGTGCCATTATTCATGAGTCACTTTTTGAAGTTCTAACAGTGCGCATTTTCTTCTAAAAACCTAATTTGTGTCTTTATTTTTTTCTTGTCTAATGGGTTTTTAAATACGCCGACGACGCTCTGTGTTTTTTCTTCAGAAGCATGGTAACCATTTAAAAGCAGGAACCGTTCTAGCCGCTGAATATTATTCTAATTGAGACTGCTATGCGGACTTCACTCTGTCACTATTTTAATATTTATAGCAGCGGCTTCAGGACCAAATTATAGTGTCCCGTCTGCCAAGGAGGTTAAAAGCTGATGGGGCTCGGTACGATGGACACGGCAATATTGTAAGAGAGATCAAGCATGTGCTTAGTGTGGAAAAATCATAACCGTCTAGACAGGTCATTTAATGAGGGAGAGTGATTGTCTCTTGCCTTTTTGTGATGAGTGTGGCGCTCACTCCTGGGTATTTTGGTTCTGTAGGCAAGAGGATGAGAATCTGAACCAGCTGAAGGAGAGCAGCCCGCTTCTGCAGAACGGGAACGGCTCGGACATGTCTCTGCAGGCCCTGCTCAAGAGACAGCGGGAGTACGAGGCCGGGCCCGAGAAGACAGACCACTTCCCGCTGTCCGTGGAGGAGAGGCTGGCGCTCATCCAGAAGGACGCGGACCTGAAAAACGGCGTGCGAGACCCCTACAGCACGTGGGACCAGATCAACATGAACGTGGCCAAGCCGCCGGCGCCCCCCCCGGACAACGCAGCTCGGCTGGAGGAAGTGGCCATGATGGCCTTGGCGCTCAACAACAACAACAGCAGGCCGATGGCCCAACAGCTGGAGAACGGCAACCAGCCGCCGCCATCCAGGTATGTCCTTTCCGACCGCTTCGACGGGCGTGCCGACGAAGGCCCGCCGGCCAGGCTGGAGATGGACAGGACGGCCGTGGTGGGCGGAGACGTTTCCCTTTCCCGCAGCACCGAAGAGCTCTCCCCCCAGAGGAGGAGTGTCCCCGCCCCCCCTCCGGTGGTCAAGTCCCACAGCATCACCAACATTGACACGGGCGGCATGAAGCTGTTCTGCATGGACCCCGATAACGGGCCCTGCGTGTCCGCTGGAGCCGCTGGGAGGGGCCCTGGGGCCGGCGCTCAGGGCCAGAGCATCGTACGGAGCAAGTCGGCCTCCCTG
Source organism: Ilyophis sp. 1 JC-2022 (assembly GCA_022702515.1). Taxonomy (NCBI): domain Eukaryota; kingdom Metazoa; phylum Chordata; class Actinopteri; order Anguilliformes; family Synaphobranchidae; genus Ilyophis; species Ilyophis sp. 1 JC-2022. The sequence continues at coordinate 17,272,558 of CM040394.1, forward strand.
TTGAACGACCAGCCCCTGCAGGTCTACCCAGGATCCTCTGCCTCCTCCTCCGATCTGCTGTCCGCCGTCAAGCCCCCCAAGTACGAGAGCCGGGTCCCTCCCCAGTACAACGTCCAGTACGCCAGCAACACTGTGCCCAAAGACAACCTGTGGACCCAAAGGACGCCCGTCCCGCCCGACCAGGCGTACCTCCCTCCCCAGCACTCCCAGGCCAACACCAACTACTCCAACCGCAACAACGCCCCTCCCTATTCCCTGCAGTCCCTGCAGAGGGGCCCACACAAGCCCCAGGACGCGTGGGCCCAGGACCGCCTGCTTCCCGCTGGGCCCGTGCGGGGTTCCCTCCAGAGACAGGGCAGCGGCTCGTCCGGCACGTCGGCGGCCCGCCCGTTCCTGCCTGAGGGCGAGTACATGACGTACCGGGACATCCACACGCTGGGCCGCGGGCCCCTGATGAGCCAGGCCCTGCAGCGGCCCCTGTCAGCGCGCACCTACAGTATCGACGGACCCGGGGCCCCCCGGCCCCAGAGCGCACGGCCCTCCGCCCACGAGCTGCCCGAAAGGACCATGTCGGTGAGTGACTTCGGCTACCAGCAGCACGACAGCCCGGGGAAGAGGCCCAATATCCGTGTCAAGTCGGAGCACTCGCTGCTGGATGCGCCCGGGGGGGGCAGGGTGCCCGTCGACTGGAGGAACCAGGTCATGCGGCACATCGAGGCCAAGAAAATGGAGAAGGTAAGACCACGCCTCTTTATTTGGGTAGAGGACAGCCACGCACACAGTTTGTTGTGAATACCTTGAGTATTCGCGGACTGGCGGTGCGTCGACTGGCCGTCCTTCATCCAGAGGCCTGTCCTTAACGTTTACATTTTTAAATTTTAGCTGACGCTCAGAGCGACTTAAAATGAGTGCACAAAGAAAAGGCCTAGATTCTTGAATGTTTGTATGTTCACAGAAAAAGGCCTCTGTTCCAGTTCTGTTCTCACGTGAGGGGAGTGGGGGGAGGGGGGATTATTTAGTGAGAAGTGTCAAGCTCTTACACGTGGCGACATTAATCTGATTGGTAGCTGTGGGCGGCAACCACGTCGTTGATGTTTGAAATGGTTATTTTTCGAAGCCGTGTGTCCCTTCAGAGCTTTCTGTCCCAGCAGAGCGGGTGCATAGCATTCACCACGCCGGGGGTTCCTCTGAAGTAGCTTTGGTCTCTGTGCTCCAGGAGCGCAGAATTTGGGCGTTGTGGGAGTAGACTCCCAAGAGCACTTTGTGTGCTCCGAGACCTCATCAACCATGGCGTCTCCATGGCAGTTTAGGAGAGGAGGAGGTGTTCTCAGTTCTCAGACCCACGCGCTGTCCCGGAGCTTTCTGAATGCTGATTGGGTGCGGAAGATTGTGGGCGTAAACGGATGAGCCAGTGTTTCAGCACGCAGGTCCTGAGGTCATCAGTATGCAGTATCCAGACTGGTGGATAAAAATGATGAAACTTTTTGAATAATTAGTATTGCAATGTGTAGCAATATTCAAGTAGAATGTTCATAACTGGGTATTATGAACATTTTACTTGATTGTATTTGGAATGATTATTGTTAATATACCCGGTTATGAATCGGGTATATTCAAATAAAACTAAATGTAAAAAACACAATACCGATCAACTGAAGGTTGGCTGAATGATTTTAACCCTGATAACGTAAAGTCCGTCCCAACTCCCTACCACTAAGTCTACTGTTTTATGATTCTTACAAAGGACTTCAGAACATACAGTGCATGTGTATGCACGTGTGTGCGGGTGCATGTGTATGCACGTGTGTGCGGGTGCATGTGTGTATCTAACATCTGCTGATGTGTGGGACGCACCCGTAAACCACGCTGCCCGAGCACTGACATGCCAGCTTGGCGACGTGTGAAATTGCATGTCTTTGGGTGTGCATGAAGCGTTTGCACGTTGGTTTTTAACACGTACTGGTGTAATGCATGCCTACTAAAGTGTCCATGTTGAATGTGTGTCCCTCTCTGCTCAGAGCATGCTGTCTAGGTCCTATAATCCCAATTACGCTGCGGCTAGCAGCTCTCACTATGGCAGCTGTAGGGACGTGCATGCCGGCCAAGGCTCTCTGGCCTTTAGTGCTGGAGACGGAAGGCCTTACGGAGCCCACGACCTCTGTGTGAGTACAGCTTCTCCCACTAGGCTAGCCTCTAAGCTCCTCCCACTACCTGACCACACCCCTCTACTCGATTGTGTGCAATTTCAAACTTTTACTGATGATGCCAATTGTACACAATAATTAAAATTGTCACAGCGTTTTTTTGTTTATTTTAGACCTAACAGGAACTAGCAGACCCCTTAAGAATTTTGACAACACGATTATTTGTCATTTTATCTGGTTAGGGGTAGTCAGTATATGGCTGTCGGATCACAGTGACAATTATGGCAATGGTTTTTGAGACGATACATATAATAATAATATTATTATTTTCAAAACACTCGGCAACAGCAAAGTGGTAAACATGCTATATTTGAAAAAAAATGTATTACCATCATTGGCTGTGCACTTTTTTATTCAGAATTTTAAATATATTCATAAAATATTACCTAATACCCAAAGTGGACATGAAAGCACCATGTTAAGATTTTCTGCAGCCAATGGAGCTTGAGGGATGAGGGACGTCATGTACCAGAGCGCTGCAGAGTGTAACGCCCCGAACCCACCAGACGCGCAAGAGCACAGACGCTTATTGCTTTTTCTGAGCGCATTCTGTGAACGACAGACGCGCTATACAAACAAACAATCTACATTCCGGATTTGTGAGCTTCGCTTAATAATGGTTAAGTAAATACTGCTATTACATATGTCTTACTGCTTAAAATGTATCAATTTAAAGCTAAATGTAGCAAACAAGACAATGCCTCCTTTATAAAGTTCACTTTTATTTATTTGGGACAGTAATCAACATGTTCTAAACATTTAATTATATCAGAATTAGCAGCTATTCTGTAGTAGCTACCTTAAATCGATAGTGATATCAGTACAATAAAAACAGAAGTAAGCACATTCTTAAGTAATTGAACATGTATGTATACTATAATAAAAATAATTATAAAAAAGGGAATAACTGGTTATATATGCAAGATGTATGACTTGACTTTACATTCATCCCACAATGGTGATTGTCTCTGTTTCTTTTTTCATTAGGGCCTATCTTAAAATATAATATGTATTTAAATAATGATTAACAATAGTAAAACTATTAGTAGGTTGAAAAACATTAATATGTGGTGATATGATGCAGACATTGTGCACATACATGTAGACATTGTGCGCATGCGGACGGCCAGAAAATTCCGCCCAGCACGGAAAAATCCGCTCCGCGTCCGACCGTGAGCCGTCAGCCGTGCGCATGCGGCCAGTGAGAACCGCGGCAATTCATTAACATGGGAGTGGAAGTGAAGCGCAGCAGTGTGCGTGTGCGTGTGCTTGCGTGTCTGATTCAGGGCGTAAGGGAGTGGAAATATATATTTTTTTTTTAACACGCTATCTATCCTTTTAAGAGTGATTCCAGTCTTTTGGCTTTCTCCTTCCCTCTGCTCTTCCAAACGGAGGTTTGAATGCACTCTGGGTCACTAAATAATCTGCCTCTCAGCGGTGTCTTAAAGTACTAATGGGGCTTTCTTTCTTATCTTACTGCTAATCACACTAACTTTTCACTCACTGTTTACACATATACGGTCTGTGTGCCAAAGGTGAGTATAAGAGTGGGTTGGTGCATCTTGATGATGCGTACATAACGTACTCATGAGGATGACACAAGGGCAAGATAACGGCTACAGTAAGAATCTCTCATGCTCAATTACCTGCCTCAGGGATCACGTCGTTAATTGTGGTCGTTAAACATGCCATGTTAAATACTAATTACGGCGCGCTGTACCATGGATTATCAAGCACGATGTATGTATTTTTTCGCGGCTTCTTATGTAACACGTATGAATAGCTTATGTTATGAAGGTGCATTTTGTGTGATGCGCTTATTTGAGTGGAGTCCACGAGGTGGGTTTTTGGCAACACAAGCAGAGGAGATGTGGGCAACGGGACTGACGAGCTGTGTGTACACACCGATAAACGAGGCTGGGCAAATTATATTGTTTTCAGCTTCTGGCCTCCGCATGTATGCCAAGTGCAGCTCAGGCAATGAAAAGCAGGGTGGGAATAAAGAACAAACAGCTTGGCGACAGAAGGACTGCCGACGACATACGATCTTTATGTCAGCGTAGAATTACTCCTCAGAATAATGAAATTATCTTAAGTTCTCTCTTGATGCAGCATGCGGCACGAGCACACCGCAAATTAATTGCGCTGTGACGTACGTGTGCACCATGTCACCGGTGCTTGTAGAGTTCCACGGTTTTAATGAGCGTGGGTGTTGCCTTTCAGAGATGTTCATCTTTGGCAGCGGCTCGCGGCGGTGAATGCGAGTTCTACGGGGGAAGGTCAAAATGGCTGTCTGATGTTGGCTGCTGTTCCTGACCGGAGGCTAAGTGCTGAGAGCTAACTTCAGCGGTTAACTCCCTCAGGCCTCTGCTTGGGCTCCTTTGGCCCTCTCGCAGTGCATTCTCAGCCCCCCCACCACCACTCGTGCTGTTTACATGCCTATAAAGTGAGCTTAGAAGTGAACGGTGCTTGCCTCTGTCCCATAGGGGCCATCGCTAGACATTCAGAGCTTTCACAAGTGCAAATGTTCGCCAGGCGAGTTAAAGCGGCGAAGTTTGACACATCCTGCCTCCTCTTCCCAGCCTGATCACAGTGTCTTCAGAGCCGCTTCTCCACTCCCAGCAGGTTTCATGCAGTCCCATCATCAAGGCTGGCTCTGCTTCTGTCTGACGCTCACATGAGTTTAGAGCTCAGCTCCTATGGTGTTGATAACCCTCCTTTCCTTTTGCCTTTGCCTTCTGATCCAGGATGAGGTTTTCGGGTCGCCTGGACCGCAGGGCTACCCAATGGACTCCCTGAGAAAAGTAAGTAAATGTGGGCACCATTTAACGATGCGTTAATGATGTGTTTACATGCGTCACGCTCTGAACCCGTAATTTAACTGAATTTGGTTTGAAGGTAAAACGATTTCCATCACTTCTTTTATTCTGTAATAATTAAGCTTTTCACTCAAAGCCCCAAGACACCGTTTGTAGGCGGGCTGATGGTTACGGCCCACGCAGCCTTTAGTCGGTTTCAGTGGCTCACGTTCGAGCTCCCTGCCCGTGCTTGAAACCAATTCGTTGGGGGGTTGACGATGAAATGTTGGGACGGTGATTAGCATTACTGTTATCGCTCGAAGAGGCGCTCGTGCGGCCGGAGAATAGAGGACCGAGGCCTTGCGTGGTGCGTCGGGTCCGATGCTGATTCATTTTTCCTCTTTAATGAGTGGCTCTTTCTCGGGGCTGTTGACCTTCTCAGATTTTGATTGGTGGTTTTGCTGTGGGCTCGTGCTGGGAAGCCATTTTTTTGCGTAAACCGAGCCGGGTGAACAAGCGCCCATTGCTTCACGCGCCGGCTACTTCATACGATTGCCAAAACGTCTTCAACAGATGATCGCCTTCTGACACGTCCTTTTGACAGTGCTTTGTCCTTACTGCAACTCGCCCGCCCGCCCCCCCGCGCAGATCCTGGAAGGCCCCCAGAGCCGTGATGCTGCAGCTGCATGAGAGTCACGCTCCTGTTCCTCCGACGGCTCGGCCGTAAGGCAGCCCGCCGCAAACAGTCACGAAGCGGCGCGAGAGCCGTACAGTACCCCGAAGAGTGCCGCTTGAATACTGATGAAGGAGGGGGAGGGGGAGGGGGAGGGGCTCGGGGGAGAGGTGATGTTGCCATGGAGATAGCCCCCCTCCTCCTCGCCCGTAGCCTGGCTTTAGGGATCCGGATCTGAATCGGATTTGAAGACAGGCTCGGTACAGCGCCCCCATCGGCCTTTGAAGCTGCGCTCTTACATTCTGTTTCACCAAGAGTAATGAAATATCTTCCTTTCTTCTTTTTTTTTTACATTAGCGATGCAGGAAATGTTTATATATTGCGGGCTTGTGTATACCCGTGAATATACAGTTGTAATGCTGCGACGGGCTGTTCTGATGACCTGCCGCCCTTTCTCATCCATTAAGAGAGGATGCAGGAAGCACACGAGGCGTGTGTGTGTCACTGGAGGACTGATTGATGCAGCGGGGCCCTCAGTCATGCAGTCCTTTCTCGTCTTTTTCTGTCTGTCAGTTTCATCCCCCCCATACAAGTTTTTAAAAACAAATTGATTTCTGAAGGTATGTTTTTATGTGAGTACAGGAGCAGAATTTTTAAATGTGGTCTTGTTTTGAATTTCATCCAGAATGTAGGAAATATATATTTTTTATACGGGGAGTGTGCACGCCCCCTTGTGTGAGCAGTGTGTAACGGCAGAGCTTGGATGGATGGTACTGTAGCCTGATATTTAGTGAAACTCTGTTTGCGCTGAAGGAGAACGCTTGTGTCTTTTAATTGATGTTAATTGGTGTTCATTTGAAGACACACTAAGTACAGAGGTGAGCATGTTGGTCATTCTTTGTGCTAAACCCAGCCCTATTTGAAATGGCTAATTGTCTGAGAGGTGAAAGTGTGACTGCAGAGTGAGAAGGTGGCTAATGAAATGCAAACAGGGCAGAGGATCCCCCTGACGCAGCGTAGCCCCCTGACGCAGCGTAGCCCCCTGACGCAGCGTAGCCCCCTGACGCAGCGTAGCCCCCTGACGCAGCGTAGCCCCCTGACGCAGCGTAGCCCCCTGACGCAGCGTAGCCCCCTGACGCAGCGTAGCCCCCTGACGCAGCGTAGCCCCCTGACGCAGCGTAGCCCCCTGACGCAGCGTAGCCTGTGATTCTTCTCCTGCACAGATCTGACCCAATCTGTGACACTAACAGCTTGGAGCCTCCGGTCAGGAGACACGCACACGCAGAACCACATGTGAGCACACCGATGAATATCCACACGCAACGCAAGTGCGTGCGTGCGTGCACACACACACACACACGCACACGCACACAGGTGCACACATGAATATCCACACACAAGTACGTGAACACACACGTGCGCACACATGCACACACACAGAGGTACACACATGAATATACACACACGAGTACGTGAACACATGCGCACACTTGCACATACGGAGATACACACGCACACGCTCGTGCGCACACACATACAGGACGCACACACATGAATATACATATGCAGGCCTACACACACACACACACACACACACACACACACACACACACACACACACACACACACACACACACACACACACACACACACACACACACACACACACACACACACACACACACACACAGAAGAGGAACTGCAGTTGTGGTAAAATGACTTAGTCATCTGGCAGATGATGAACCCAGATCCAGTGCCAGCATTTCCCATAATTAAACAGAGCTGCCAATAGCCTCACAATCTAATAAAGTAATAGAATTATCTAGTGAGTTTATCCTGTGCGCTCAGGGCTGCTGATTTTAATGACTCTGCGTCTTTGGACAGTGAGTCAGAAACCTGCTGATGACTCCCTCCTCGCTCTGTGAATCTGGAGCGCGCTCTCTAAGGAGCAGTGATGACTCCTCCCTCCTCGCTCTGTGAATCTGGAGCGCGCTCTCTAAGGAGCAGTGATGACTCCTCCCTCCTCGCTCTGTGAATCTGGAGCGCGCTCTCTAAGGAGCAGTGATGACTCCTCTCTCCTCGCTCTGTGAATCTGGAGCGCGCTCTCTAAGGAGCAGTGATGACTCTCCTCGCTCTGTGAATCTGGAGCACGCTCTCTAAGGAGCAGTGATGACTCCTCCCTCCTCGCTCTGTGAGTCTGGAGCGCGCTCTCTAAGGAGCAGTGATGACTCCTCCCTCCTCGCTCTGTGAATCTGGAGCGCGCTCTCTAAGGAGCAGTGATGACTCCTCCCTCCTCGCTCTGTGAATCTGGAGCGCGCTCTCTAAGGAGCAGTGATGACTCTCTCCTCGCTCTGTGAGTCTGGAGCGCGCTCTCTAAGGAGCAGTGATGACTCCTCCCTCCTCGCTCTGTGAGTCTGGAGCGCGCTCTCTAAGGAGCAGTGATGACTCTCTCCTCGCTCTGTGAATCTGGAGCGCGCTCTCTAAGGAGCAGTGATGACTCTCTCCTCGCTCTGTGAATCTGGAGCGCGCTCTCTAAGGAGCAGTGATGACTCTCTCCTCGCTCTGTGAATCTGGAGCGCGCTCTCTAAGGAGCAGTGATGACTCTCTCCTCGCTCTGTGAGTCTGGAGCGTGCTCTCTAAGGAGCAATGATGACTCTCTCCTCGCTCTGTGAATCTGGAGCGCGCTCTCTAAGGAGCAGTGATGACTCCTCCCTCCTCGCTCTGTGAGTCTGGAGCGCGCTCTCTAAGGAGCAGTGATGACTCTCTCCTCGCTCTGTGAGTCTGGAGCGCGCTCTCTAAGGAGCAGTGATGACTCTCTCCTCGCTCTGTGAGTCTGGAGCGCGCTCTCTAAGGAGCAGTGATGACTCTCTCCTCGCTCTGTGAGTCTGGAGCGCGCTCTCTAAGGAGCAATGATGACTCTCTCCTCGCTCTGTGAGTCTGGAGCGCGCTCTCTAAGGAGCAGTGATGACTCCTCCCTCCTCGCTCTGTGAGTCTGGAGCGCGCTCTCTAAGGAGCAGTGATGACTCTCCTCGCTCTGTGAGTCTGGAGCGCGCTCTCTAAGGAGCAGTGATGACTCCTCCCTCCTCGCTCTGTGAGTCTGGAGCGCGCTCTCTAAGGAGCAGTGATGACTCCTCCCTCCTCGCTCTGTGTCTGGAGCGCGCTCTCTAAGGAGCAGTGATGACTCCTCCCTCCTCGCTCTGTGAGTCTGGAGCGCGCTCTCTAAGGAGCAGTGATGACTCCTCCCTCCTCGCTCTGTGAGTCTGGAGCGCGCTCTCTAAGGAGCAGTGATGACTCTCCTCGCTCTGTGAGTCTGGAGCGCGCTCTCTAAGGAGCAGTGATGACTCCTCCCTCCTCGCTCTGTGAGTCTGGAGCGCGCTCTCTAAGGAGCAGTGATGACTCCTCCCTCCTCGCTCTGTGAGTCTGGAGCGCGCTCTCTAAGGAGCAGTGATGACTCCTCCCTCCTCGCTCTGTGAATCTGGAGCGCGCTCTCTAAGGAGCAGTGATGACTCCCTTCTCGCTCTGTGAGTTTGGAGCGCGCTCTCTAAGGAGCAGTGATGACTCTCTCCTCGCTCTGTGAATCTGGAGCGCGCTCTCTAAGGAGCAGTGATGACTCCTTCCTCCTCGCTCTGTGAATCTGGAGCGCGCTCTCTAAGGAGCAGTGATGACTCTCCTCGCTCTGTGAATCTGGAGCGCGCTCTCTAAGGAGCAGTGATGACTCTCCTCGCTCTGTGAATCTGGAGCACGTCGCATTTGTCAGGTTGTTTGCTGAGGCCGCAGTTTTTGTTTTGCCAAGCGAGAATGCCAAAGTAGTATTTCCTGTTCCTTTAAAAAAAAAAAAAAAAAAAATGTTTTTAAAAAATGTATGACTAGCCTCTTCCTACGGATGTGAAAAAGCTGTCGATCCTGGTCTTGAATTGCGGTTAATTCACAATTTGAGCCACTTCACTCTGAAGCAGGCAGATTTCCTCTCGCATTCAGTCACAATGAAAATTGATTCTTGTTAGACCTGCTAATTTGCTGGGCTTACCAACATAAAGCAGCCGGTCACTGGCTTGATGGTGAATGCATCGGAGAAGCATTCACCGTCTAAAGAGGCACAGTTGGAGGAAAAAATAAAAAATATATATATATATATATATATATTTTTTTTTTTTTTTAATGTAGTTCAGTGTTTAATTTCTTGAAGGCTTTCTCATACTCAGGCTCCGGTAACAGTTTGAGTCACAAGCCGATGCAGAAACACTGTATTTTTACTCCCGCCTCTGTCAGGTGCCTTTGTCCAATGGCCAGATTTGTTCTTTGGGCCGCGGCCAGGCCCCCATGGCTCGCCATCCGTCCAGAGAGCAGCTGATCGACTACCTGATGCTGAAGGTTTCCCAGCAGCCCCAGGGCCACGCCACGCCACGCCTTCCACATGAGGTCCTGCAACAGGAGGTAGGTCCTGCGGAGCTGCTTCTGTGGACGAGGGGTCTTTCAGGAAATCGTTCTCCACTGGGTCACACTTCTATCAATGGGGCCTGATTTTCCTACCTATCAATGAATATGACTTTGCAAAGCAAAGAAAGGTAATAATTAGGTAATACGATTCCAGTGTGAAATCATTTAGGCTGTGAAATCAATTCTAGATGACTGGATAATACACTTCCAGTTTGTCTGGATATTTTGTTTTAAATTAATGTCACATTGTAGCACTTATGTCTGCGATTCAAAAGTTGTATGTCAACAAGCAAGAAATCATCTTGTTTCTTACCTGGGTAATCTATTTATTCCATCGGATAAGAGCAACACAGCTGAGCCTCACCCATTTACAGCATCTAGCAATGTCTGCATGACAGTGTGGCTCCAGGGTTAGAATTCAATCAAAACCTCGGCCCTTGCAATAAAAGACTGACTTGTGTTAAGCTAGCCTGCACTAGCGACTGGAACTGCTCGCGTTTATAGTCTGTGCAGTTTATCAGATGAGTGTTATTCCTGAGACTACAGGACCAATTACTGAGGTCCATTAGTTGGCAGGACAACCGAAAAATGTATTTCCGGACATCAACATAAATATTGTTCTTAAAATATCAGTTTAACCTTAAATAAATGTAATGTGGACAATAACGGTCCTTATTTAAAATTTTAATGCAACATAAGGACTGTTTTTGCGACTTTTAAACTCACATTTTCCCAACATTCCATCAATGATGAGGGTAGGACTCTGAGGGCGCCTAAAACACATTGACAGAGACAGTATTCTGTTCTATTCAGTTCAGTTTCAGTCTCGCAGTCATTCTGGCAGTTGACTTGTTCTGGTAGAATTCTGAAAGACTGTCAGGTCAATATTTTCACTGGACACTATATCCCGCCTTATAACCTAAAAGACCCAGCTTGTTGGTGAAAGGTTTGGTAACACTTTACATTCAGTCGCACCTATACCTGTGTAGTTAAATTGTAACCAATATGATAACGAGGTTATTACTGAGTAACTCCCAATGTGGGTAACAGGGAACAGTAGTTGGTGGCATTTTTAATTACACATGTGAAACAAGGCCAGCCCTGTTGCATCTCTCCTGCTGAAATTAAATCATGTCATAAAGACATGTTGTGAAATTAGCAAGCATGGTTTATTTGTTGAGTATCATGAGTATGTGGCCTATCAATGCAATTAAAAAAAATTTTTATATTCACGTGTAATTAAGAATATCGCTTGCTGTTCTTCCGTGTTAACTATGCTGGAGTTACTCTGTAATAACCGCTTGTTACCTAATTGGTTACAATTTAACTACACAGGTGCAACTTAATGTAAAGTGTTACCAATGGTTTAAACTGATTCAGAAGATTGACATTTCAGGCTCCAATCGTCCAAAACGGTGACAAGCGTACTGTAACTTTTATGTAGCAAATAACAATGCTGAATACTTCTGACGTCATTTACATAGCAACTGTATGCCCAGATCTCAGTGCTTCATGGACCGTGGCCTAGGAAAATTTATCACGATTCAGAAAATATATAACTTTTCAAGATTTAATTCCATCTTCTACTGGGACTTTTGCCGTTTATCGAAGGTGTGACAGAAATTTTCGGTGCCGCTGACCAAAATCGAACGCTTTCACTTCACTTTCACTTATGTTTCTATGGGTTAGAGCTATTGGTTTCTGTTAGCTTCATCATTCTAGCCTCACACAGCGAACAATAAAGGCTAACAATACGCTATCACTGACTACTTGTGAGTTTTATCACCACTGCAGTGAAGTAAAAAAGTAAATAAACTACGTTTCTGTCAGAAATGTATTGTCAAGCTCGCATGCATTCACTGTCTACATTCTAAAGCACCGGTTTGCCCTCCCTACCATTAGAGAGCAGGAACCATTCCCGAGGTCCATTAGACTGCAGGAACCATTCCTGAAGTCCATTAGACTGCAGGAACCATTCCTGAGGTCCGTTAGACTGCAGGAACCATTCCTGAGGTCCATTAGACTGCAGGAACCATTCCTGAGGTCCATTAGACTGCAGGAACCATTCCTGAGGTCCATTAGACTGCAGGAACCATTCCTGAGGTCCATTAGACTGCAGGAACCATTCCTGAGGTCCATTAGAGCGCATGAACCATTCCTGAGGTCCATTAGACTGCAGGAACCATTCCTGAGGTCCATTAGAGCGCATGAACCATTCCTGAGGTCCATTAGAGCGCATGAACCATTCCCAAGGTCTATTAGACTGCAGGAACCATTCCTAATGTCCATTAGTCCGCAGGAACCATTGGTAAGGTCCATTAGAGCACATGAACAATTCCTGAGGTCCATTAGACCACAGAAACCATTGCTCTGCTTCGCTTTGCGTGGGGTTGGGTGGGGGGAAAAGACAGAAAGGGAAAAGCTTCCCTCAAGGTCCACACCTGGCCCGACCATCTGATTCAGCCACTTTAGACCGGTCGAAAGAACAGCTTTACTCTCCATTGCGTCGCCTTTTGTGATGTGATCTTTCCCCGCTTCACGATGGAGTGGAGAAACCTCCACACGTGTACGCTGCTCAGACGTCACACGTGTAAAGATGTAGGTGTGTTGGTGGACGTTGAGTAGTGACTGACATGGCTCCTCTCCTGCAGGTCCGAGTGAAGATCGAGAAGAACCCTGAGCTGGGGTTCAGCATATCAGGAGGAGTGGGCGGCAGGGGCAATCCTTTTCGTCCAGAAGACAACGTACGTCTTTATTTTATGTTTTTTTCCTTTCTTTTTTTCAAATTTTTTGAGTTTCTTTCTACAGCTGCTACGAGCGATGCAGGGCATGCTTTAAGATTCAGTCCATTTATATTTCCAAGCCATTTCTGTTCTGGTCATTTAATGCTTTACGGTGCTTTGTAAGCCTGTGTAATGAAATGGCTGCCATGTAATTGGGTTTTAGGTGGTGGAGTGGGTGGGGATCTGTTCAGCGTGGCCGCTTATTTTTCTTCTTAATGTTCCTCCAGGGCATATTCGTGACAAGAGTCCAGCCAGAGGGACCTGCATCAAAGCTCCTGCAGCCGGGGGATAAGATCGTCCAGGTAAGGAGCCCAGTGTGCTTTGAGTCTTTACCTCACGTGTGTGCTCATTACTTCTAAAGCGACGGTGTAACTAACGACGATTAATTCCGTTTTCCCCTGTGCGTCTGCGTTTTGATGCTGTCTCTCGGCAGGTGAATGGACACAACTTCGTTAACGTCGACCATGGATACGCCGTGTCTCTGCTGAAGACGTTCCCCAGCACGGTGGACATGATCATCGTCAGAGAAATGTCTGCATAGAGGGAGAGGACAGCTCGGGACACCAAAGCGAATGTTCACTTAGTTATTTTTCTACACAGAGGAGCCGGTTCGATAATTATTCGTTTGAACTGAATATGGCGAAGGACAGAAGAGACGTGGCAAACGGGACAAAACCACTGCGCCAAGTGGTGGGGGAGGGGGCGGGGTCGGGTGGGGCAGGGCAGGGCAGGGGAGGGGAGGGGGTCGGGTGGGGTGGTGGCGTGGTGGCGTGTGAAAGCAAGCACCTGAAACGGTTTTCACTGTGGGATCTTCTGGTATTTTTTTACTCTGAATGGAGAACAGATGGTGTATTCCTACTCAAAACAACCTGTGTGCTTTCTGTACAGACTTCTAGGTTTTAATGTGTTTTTATTTTTTATTGTAAATGGTTCATACGCATTACTGAGTAACAGACTTCTGGTAGTTGCGCATACATTGTAGCTGGCCAGTAGGGGGCAGGGCTCCTTGTTCGCCTAAAGATCCATATGCCTTTATTTTAAATCATTTTATAAATTATAATGATGATGAAACCACTTAATAGATGTAATAGATGAGATCAAGAGGACAACGCTATGTGCATATTGTCGAGACGAATGTAGTGCTGGATTGAGCTTACTGGACAGTCTTTTACGTAGAAATTTCCCACTGTGACAGCAAATGTGTTCTGAATTGGCTTTGTCTACCTGGAATGGCCATTTTCTGTGTGATCAGCAGGGGGCACACGGGTCATTCAGGCACACTGGCATTTTTGCAGCATGGTGAGAGGGGATTATTATTTTATTTTTTTTAAACGTCGCAGTTTAATTTCCACCTCCGCCTCCTGTGAGGCCATGCACTGCGTGTGGTGACTGTTGCTACTATACACCCTCCAAAGCGTCTTTGCAACAACCACAAAAAAAAGTTAATTATTTTTAAAAAAATTGTTAAATCCATCACATGACATTTTGTTTGGAATTCCACATCATGGAATGAGAAACCACTGCCTGCACTCGATTCAGGTCACTGCCTAGAGCCCCTGACAGCCCCCCGTGAAACCACACCCCAGTCATCACACAGTAAATGACCTTTATAAACTTTGACCTCCACTGACCTAATTGCCTCTTTTCACAAACCTGTAGGATGCCGTAAATGCTGTCCGTATGTGGAAATGTAAGGACTGGAACAAAGATGGGGGGGAATTATGGAAGAAAAAGGAGTCATTTGCTTGGCCTTAATTCGCCTTGCCAGGAGACTGTGAATAGGAAGTGGGGCCTGCTAGGTAACCAAAGCAAGTGTCTAAAAACTGTGGCAAGGTGTTTGAAACTGCAGAAGAGATTGGGGGTGTGTCAGGGCAGATTTGCTGACCCTGTGACTCCTCCCACTGTTGTTGGCATGTTTATAAAGGGCTTCATCTACAGGCTGCCATAGCCAACTAAAACCTTCAAAAGGGCAGAGTTTTTAAAGGGTTTCAAAAAAAATTTGTGGGTGGAAAGACCACTTTGCCTTTCTATAGAGAGAACATCATTTTAGAAAGCTCAGATTTTTACTTTATTGTATGCATTTCATGTCTGGATTTTTATTTTATGGTACATGATATGAATAAGACAAGAGAACCGTATTTGTAATGTGCCATAGACCTGGAACTGTTTGAAAGGGGGCAGACGAGTCTCCACCCTGTTACACGAGCAATATTCTGATCAACTCCACAAACAAGATGTCCTAGTGAGAATAAATGCGTAGTACATTGGTCAAAAAGCAATAGCCAGAGGTTTTGTTCTTGTGTAAAATATCAGATTTTGTTTTTTGTTTTTTTTTCTAAATCAAAAGGAAACCCTTTAAGTACTCCCTGATTGTTATACAGGATTTTATATTATGAAAACTTTTTTAATGAAAACTTAAATTACATTTCTGAATTGTTTATTTGAAAAAGTTAGACTTAATAGTGTGACATTTGGCTGAAATGGCCCAGATTTTTATAAATACCCGTGATACAGGTGTTCTGCAGCTCTGTCTTCAATGTCCCCCCTGTCTGTCTGTCTTGTGCTTAGAACCTGAGTGGAAGTCCTCACTTGCTAGCCTGCTGATGGTGTCCATACAAACCGGTCAGTCATTTGCCCTGGTGCAAATGCAGAGTTGATACAAAGCATTCAAAAGTGACTTTGGTGAAGGCCTCAAATCTTTAAAACTGACCATTTGTGATGTATAGTTGATTTTTTTTTAGCTATGTTTACATACAACTAGTATAATGGCATGGGACAGGCACCAGTGTATTGTTGGCACAAAAATATTTTTAAAAATGTCATTGTTATTGCAAAAGTACATTGCATTACATGTTTAAGTGGATTAACTGTGTGGAGTCAGGACTGAAAAACAACTTTTTACCAACTTATGTTTTTCATGGTTATGTGATGAGTTTAACCAGTTGAATTCCATTTTAGCCCCAGTACCCTGGAAGGTGTGTCCAGAGCAGATGCTTCATGAAAACATGGCTAAGTGTGCCTGTTCAGATTTTTTTTTAAAAGATAAACATACAAAAAATTGACAATACTTTCATAATTGGGTTAGTTTTAACTGAAAGTCTTGAAGGTATTTTACCTTTCAAAGATGTCATTTGATGCTAACCTGCTTATTTATGGTTTGATCAAGTTTGTATTGTGCACTCGACAGATAATGGTACTGCCGTTCTCTTATTAAATTACCTATCAACACTTTTTTCTCTTCTATTTGTGGATTAGCATCAAGTGAAAAATATTCTCTGTGTATAATGACTTCACCTCTTGATTTTTTAATTTATTCAATATTTTGATTGGAAATGTCCCAAATCTAATTTGAGCTTTATTACAATACTTGAACAATCACTTTAGAATGGTTATATCATGGGTCAATTTGGCTTCTCTCTGTAAAAGCTGGAACCTTCGGCTTAAATCTGTGACGCCCATGACTTTCATATTAAGCTTACGCTCGTTGAATTAAAAAAAATTATAATAATAATTTTTTTAAATGAAAACCAGAACACTTTCTTCTTAAGTTATTGTGCTGTATGCTCTATGTTTTCTATCTTGAACTCGGAACATTCAGATGGAGTTGCCTGGGTCAAAGTGGTCTGTTTTATATTGATCGTAAAAAGGAGCCATTCAAAATACAATGTAGACAATCTTGGAACCGAGTCTGGGGTCACGTACTCTTACCATATCATTAAAGAACATTTTTATTATTTTCCTGATGTTCCCACATGTATTTTTTTTATTTATTTAGCACATTCTGTTTCTATGATTTTAGATTACTAATCAAATGTAAATACTTTTAAAATGTTAAAAATGAAATAATCATGGCATTAGTTTATAAAACCAGCAATAAATTGCAACGCTGAAAAAACCCTTTTAATGTATAACAATTTCAAAGGTTTATTTGGAAGTGGCTACAATGAGATGATTGATATGCATTTATTCAACATTCCAGATTTTGTACATATTTACTGTTTCTGAGGTAACCTGTGGAAAATAAACAAACTAATGCTCTTTAAAGTTTTGTGAATTTTTTTTTTATTGGTCTTACAGGAATATTACATAATTATTTGTGAAATAAATGTATGTGCCTGGATTTGTATGCCCTATAAATTGGGTGCCCACTACGGGTACCTGTCATATCCTTTGTATTGTGACATAAATCAGGCAGATAAAATTTGATCATGAGGATTTGCGTTCACAGAGATGAATTATAACTAGCCTACATTACATTTTAGTATTCTACATACAGAAGAATGCACATGGAAAATAGTATGAGACAAACCAAATAATGCAGATGAGATTCAAGACTGTAATGTGCATTTCATGATACAAGTACCAAAGTTTACACAAGTGCCAGGCAGATTTTTCGCTGATGAACACTCCTATCGCTGTCTGTTGCCCAGCATATTGCTTAGTCCATATCAATCGACTGGGCATTGCAACAGAGGTCTCTTGTTGGAAGTATGATACATTTTTCAAAAATATATATTTTTAATCTACAGGAATGACCTTTATATCATAGGCAGTATCCATTGATGTTAGGAATTAAACCCACACTTGGGGAAAAAATAACCAAGGCTTAGGTCTTATTTTCCAAGGCATATGAGTATGTATTATGAATATGATTGTCACTGAAGTTTGGTAGTACTTTGTGTAGTTACCTGGCCATGATATGAGTCCAAATGGTGGGGAAATATGTCTTGGTTTTTCTGTGGTCCCCTGGGGTGATAATCCAGAATAGGGCATTTGTCGCTCTCCATTCACTTCTATTGGGAAGCTAAGACGGTCTCAAAATGACACTTCTAGCACGTATATGCACGCGAACAAAGTGGATTCTGTCAATACAAACCATAAGCAGTCCTCTTGCTTTTTTAAATTTTTATTATTAAATGGTCCTTTTTTGGCTTTTTCATATTTTATTTGGAACATAGATCTGGTAGGTAATTCTTGTGCCAGAAACGGCGTTAATGCGCTGATGCGTCAGAAACCACTCGTTGGTCCAAATTTTCACGGAAGCAAACTAGCGTTCCTGGTAATATATATCTATGGTAAACAAACCGACCTGCTGACATTTTGTCATTTCTGGTAGCTTGCTAACAACATTTAAGAAAATGGTACTTTTATAAGTAAGCTTTGTTCACGTTCGTATACGTGCTACAAGTGTCATTTTGAGACCGTTTTTGCTGCCCTATATGCTGTAAGTGAACGCAGAGCGACAAATACACTTTTCTGAATTATCACCCCAGAGGAGCACAGATCAACTAACGAACATACTTTGCCACCATTTGGACTTATATCATGGCCAGGTAACTAAACAACCCAAAGATGCCAGCAGTCATACCACCATGCAATCTGCTCCTGCTGAATGGCTGAAGCTAAGCAGGCGTGGGCTTGGTTAGTACTTGGATGGGAAAACTAAGTTGCTGCTGGAAGTGGTGTTGGTGGGCCAGTAGGGTGCAGTCTTCTCTCTGGTCAAATAAACCCCAATGCGCCAGTGCAGTGATGGGGACACTGTGCTGTAGGAGATGCCATCTTTCAGATGAGACGTTATACCGAGGTTCTGACTCACTGGTCATTGAAGATTCCTTATCGTAAAGAGTAGGGGTTTCTCCGGTGTCTTGGCTATACTCCCAACCTTGTTCTTCCAACCTGCCACCTAATCATCCCACTGTTTAATTGGCTAAAAATTGTTCTCTCCCTCTCCACCTCAACTGATATGTGGTAAACATTTTAGCACAAAATGGCTGCAGTTGCATCACCCAGGTGGGTGCTCCACGTTGGTGGTGGTGAGTTCCCCCCCTCGTCATTGTAGAGCGCTTTGAGTGTGAGAGGCGTTATGTAAATGCCAGGCATTATTATTATTACTACCAAAGTTCAGTTGTGCTTTAGTTCGTGATTGAATGGCGTCATATCGGTCTGGGACCTCCTTGTCGACAGGTGGCGCTGTGATTGTAGGTAGGGAATGCGGCATCAGGGCCTGTCGTCGTTCAACTAGCGCCAGTGGCATAATTTTGAACAAGAAAAGTGAAAAGAAGGGGAACAAGAAGGAAACGCCGTACGGTGGAAAACTTCACATTTTACATTCGCTTCCCCCTTTAGAGACCATTATGATGAGTGGAATTCCGGGCACCGCCGTGATTCAGATTACAAATCTGTCCTCGGCGGTGAGCAGCGAGCAGATGAGGACTCTCTTCGGTTTTCTCGGTGATATAGAGGAGCTGCGGCTCTACCCGCCGGAGTAAGTAGCAGTAAATGCTCCCTTGAAATAAAGGAAAACACCCAGGATGTTAATGGGCCTTACTGGTTTGTGAGTTGAAGGCGAAAGTTTTTTTTCCAGGATAGCCCATTTGCATGCACATAAGGGCCCGCTTACGCATTTGCAACCCCTGCATTGCCCAAAATGTGATCTTATTAAACGTAATTTAATATCTAATGGTAACGTTACCGAGCTGCGGTAAGTTAGTTGCCGCGGCCTTAACGTGAGTTGGATAGCGTTAACTAGTGGCTAAGTTGGTTTGCCATACGTAGCTAGCATCATAGTAATGCATCAAACATTAATTTAAATAAGTTGTCGACGTTGCTTTTTAACCACTATGGCAAGGCTAACGTTAGCTACCGAACAACTGGTCACTTAATATTTGCCCAGTAATACAAACGTAAGCTAAAGCTAACTGGCTTTAGATTGTGTATTAGCTTGCTAACATCCGACCATTTCTGCTGTCCATGATCTAGTACGATTTCATGTTACTTGCCTTCACGGCGGATAAATAACGTTAGCTAGCTAGCAAACCAGCGAGTTTTAGTAACCGAATGGTTCGCTAGCAATGTAGCCTTAGCTACGTTAACCAATACACACTTACAAGTGCATGGTGTAATGAGCATGTGTTATGAATGATATGACACGATGCATGTAACGCGCGACGCTTCTGCGATCTAATTCACATTTCTGTTTTCTTTCAGCAATGCTCCGCTCTCGTTCTCATCCAAAGTATGTTACATAAAATATCGAGAACCTTCCAGTGTTGGGGTGGCGCAACATTTAACCAACACAGTATTTATTGACAGAGCTTTGATAGTTGTGCCGTGTGCTGAAGGTGAGTATGGCTCTCGCTTATGGTTAATTTGGCAGGTATTTATGTCAGCCAGGCTAATCATTGTGAAGTCACCTTCTGTCTCTGAAAATATTCTCATTTTGAAAATCCTTTCCTCAGAGCCACAGGTGTTTCATGAACAAGTAGACACCTGATATGCATCCTGACGTGTATTCCCGTTGTTTGTATTTTGTCATTTTTATTACATTGTATGGTACAGTTGGAGAACGAGAAGTTGATTTAAACGATCGACACCACTGTATCTAATTTACTCATTTGCACAGGGATCATTGCCAGCCTCCCTGGGTCATATAAATATGACCTTTTTTCAATTAACAGTGTGTTTCGGGTTGGAGGGGATGTATGAACTTGAGTGGAACGTGTAGTCATCAGTCAAACATAAGATATATTGTGTGATTGTTTTTCACAATGTTACGGTTGCAATGTTGCATTCCATTTGAGTTGTAAGACAGATACAGCGTCACTGTATTTGGGTAGGAGAAATGACCTAAAAAGGTAAAGGAACTGCTTGTTTTCAAGCGAAATCTGAAAATGGCAAACGTCTCTTCATTTGTCAGTTTAACTGACGGCTGTATGCAGGGCAAAATGATCCAATAAAGAACAAAAAACCTTCACTGCACAGATTCAACAAAAACTGAATTTACACTATCACACTGGAGTTTTACTTATGTCCAGCACTTGCATGTCATAGTGCTTGATATTTTCTGGTCCAGGAGTGTATTAAATCACTGATGGAGTAAGCAGAGACACAATGTGAAATATCATTTGGTGTTAAAGACTGTGGTAGAAATGACACAGTACATACCATGTAGCTAACTACGTCTTTTCTCTCTTTTTTTTCATTTTTTTTTCTTTCTTTATTTGTTATTTTTATTTTTTATTTCCCTCTCTCCTGGAACAGCTGTTCCATTTTTCCTTAAAAAAAAGAGTGGTGTATCTGCATCCCCTCTTCCTTTCTGACTGATCTCTCATTTCTGAAAATGCTTGCCCTGGTGACTTGGTGCTCGATGGATACTGAGTTTATTAATTTGGTTTTGTATGTTTTTTTGTGTGATTATGTGTGCATATCAGATGACTAGACTGGCCCAGCTGGTACACTACACTAGCCTGAGTAAGGCATTGTTTGCCAAGCCACTTTTCCCGCTGGGGCCGCAGACTTCAATGGGGGAATGTGACCAGGAGAATAGCAGCTGAATCCTTCCAAGATGGACACCTTGTCTCTTTTTGTTTTGTTTTCATTTCTTTTCTTATTTTGTTTGTTGTCCCTTGTTTTCCTCTAGAGAGAAACAATATTGCATTTTCATAGAATTGTTTTACATTTTAAGTTAGGTTTTTTTTCTTTTTAAAAAAAAATATAGGCTATATATTTTTTTATCCGAAGTTTCATTACTCCATTAATTGGTTCCTCACGTGTTAGTCTTGAGTATTGTCTAGGTTTACATGACCGCCAGTATTCATGGGGAGTGGGAGGGACTGTTTATTCTGTGTGGGCTGCAATGAAGGACACTAACATTTCCTCTTTTCCCACTCTCGTTTTTTATTAATGCAATCAGGGTTTCACCTGTGTTAACTTTAGGATTGGGGAATTATACCCCAACATTGCCCGAAAATGAACATTTTTAGTCTGTCCCATTGGGGATACAAAAACATATCTTTTTTTTTTTTTCCTTTACACCCTCCGTTTGCAAAAGGTAAACCCTGATCGCCTTTAGGCAAGGATTTGGAAATTTCCAGATCATCACATTTTAAGCAATATGTGTTGAAGTGGCACACAAGTTAGTTTGCTTGCATGACTTCATAGTGCTAGTTCTTCATAGAGCTACAATGAATTGGATAAACAAGTGTTTTCATTCTTTAAGTATGAGCCGTTTCCACTGTCTGATTAAGAACAGCACACATTGAGCCTCAACGAGAGGCTTTCTTTAGGGGATCATTTAATTTTAAATCAATTTTTTGGCTCAGAGCCTCATGCTTTTATTCTTCAAACCCACTGATCCTTTGTTAGACCAGTCCTGTTGCCTTTCTGTGATTTTCAGCTAAGTGTGCATTAAGTGGTTTGCATGTGTTTGGGGGTTTGGCTCTGACTGCACGGACCAAACATAACGCAAACTCTATTCTTCCATCCCCACTTTCCCTACCCCCCAAACTGCAGGAGGGCAATAAACCACAGATCCTATGAAGAAAGTTCCATTTTTTTATTTTTTGTTGTTTGTTTTGGTTTAATATATGGGCGATTTCATCGATTCTTAAAAAATGTTCTTCTTTTCTGTATCCGATGTTCTGTGTGCTATTAGTGATGCAGCCAACATGAACGCTTGTCTTGTGTTGCACACCTTTCCAACACTGCGAAACGATCGCCCCACGGGAAAAGCGCCCATGCTCGATATCGTATGGTTCATGACCAATATGTTTCCAGTACAGGTGACCCATACCTCAAAGCGTTAACTCATTATCTGCATTACTTTGATCTTTACAAGACGAAAAGAACAATCTCATTCTCTGTGGGGGAAAAGAAAAAAAAAGACAAATGTTTAGCAATTAGTTTTTGATTTGTTTTTTTTTAAGTTTGATAAATCTTTTCAGCAAATGCTAGAACTGTAAATGTTGTTTAGAGCACTTCCGCGGAGGAGTCTCGGCTTTTTCGTAGAAGCGGCTCTTTTCTCGTGCCGTTCTACAGAAGGTAGAATACTAGGGATTTGTGGAGAGTTTTTTGTTTTCTTTCTAGAATACTGGGGTATTTGTGAGATCATAGAGGAGGATTGGTTGTTTACCTCCATTACCAGCGCTAAAACATGGGCTCTACCCTGCAGGCAAAATCCCAGAGGAGGCCAAGGCCTTGTCGCTCTTGGCTCCGGCTGCTCCTGTTGCCAGTCTGATGCCCGGAGGGGGGCTCTTGCCCATCCCCACCCCGGCCCCGCTCCCGCTCCAGAATGTGAGTACCAGACCCAGGCCCAACTCAACTGACCCCCCCCCCCCCCACATAAATCTGTCAAGCGTGGTAAATATCAGTACTTGTTTCTCATACCAAAATCGAATTAAACTTTTGAGGCCTTTTTCTAATTGTGAGGAAATTGATGGTAACCATGTGCTATCATCTGGCATCTGGCTGTCGTGTGAGAAGAGAGAGAGAATAGAAGCATTTTTTTTTTTTTTTTTTTTTTTTTTTTTTTTTTACCAAAAAAAAGAGAGAAGCGAAAAAAAAAAAAAAAAAAAAAGACCATTCAAAAAAATTTTTTTTGCTAAAAAAAGTGGTGGGGGGTCATCTTGGTATTTCAATAGCTTGTGATCCATCAGAAGTATTTAAAAAAAAAATAAAAAAAATAAGGGGCACCTGCATTCAATGGGTTCGTATCGTATTCTCATGTTATCTTCGTGTTTTTATCAGCCCATTTCAGTTATTATTATTATCATTTGTTGGTAGTTTCAGAAAGATATGATCAGCGTGCTGATTTGTGCACCATGTTTCTCTAAACCCTAGTGTGCTGATATTGGGGACTATAGTGTAATTGGCAGGAACCTGGCTGCCTGAGAGTTCTGACTGTTTGCGTAGCATGAGGTTATTAATCAGTTGACTTCTGGGAAATATAGTGTTGCACCAACAAATCCACAGCAGGCCTCATCTATTCTGAATAGCTCCGTTATGTTCCAGATAAATATCCCAATCAACAACCTGGGAGCCTTGACGGCAGGCCTCGACTCCTCTGCGACAGGCTTGGGGGGGACTTCTGCTCAACCCCCACTGATGGGCAATGTGGACCCCTCGAAAGTCGATGAAATCAGAAGGACCGTTTATGTTGGCAACTTGAATTCACAGGTAACCTGCAAGACGCTCTACAGTACAGGGATTTTCCATTGCAAAAAAAATTAACATACATTGTTCATTGGCAGATTAAGTTGAAAGCAGTGAAAGTTAATAAAAGTCAATTCTTACTTTTTGGGAATCAGTTTTAAGAGTGCACACTTTTTTTTTTTTGATTACCAAAAGTAATATTTGAATAATTTGACTATATCGTCTTTTACGGATGTTTGTGCGTTTGTGTGTACGCGCTCGCGCCTCTGCAGACGACCACGGCGGAGCAGCTGCTGGAGTACTTCAAGCAGGTGGGGGATGTGAAGTTTGTGCGAATGGCGGGAGATGAGACCCAGCCCACACGCTTTGCCTTCGTGGAGTTCGCCAACCAGGAGTCTGTGTCCAGGGCTTTGACCTACAACGGGGTCATGTTCGGAGACAGGCCCTTAAAGTAAGCACATGAATTACTGTGACTCTGCTGACACCTTAACCTCTGCCTAGCTCCATCCCCTTCATGTTAATTTATCACTATTCGTGTATTGTTATTCATTAGGGATGGTGGAGCCGAGATATCGGCCAGTTTCCCTTCCATGTGACTCCATTGGCATTCTCTGAAATCACACGTTCTCTTAACCGATCTTTAAAACGCTCGTTATAATCGAACTCTATGCCTTGTTTATACAGGCCTACGTCAATCTTGAAAGCAAAAAAAAAAAACATGAAATAAAAAATCTGGCATGCAAACTTGATACTATCCCCTCTCACAATGCTGCTAGCCGAACTACATTTTTCGTTTAGCGTAGGTGCGCCTAATTTTTCAGAACTTTTAAAAGAAAGCAAAGACACAGAGAGAGAATTATTGTGTGTCCCGTTTTGAAATTTTTCACTTTCTGGCCATCAAAATCATTATTGCATTTATGCTAGTTTGTCGTTTGCATGTTTAAATTGAATAGCTAGGCCGTCTGTTCCGCCTCCGTATTGATTCTGGCTGTGGTGGTCCCAATCTCACCATTCCATGAGCCCAACCTCGCCAGGTAATTAATAAAACAAAAATGTGTTTTACACCACAGAAAAAAATGTTTGAACTAGGCTTGTTGCAGTGTTCAGGTTAACTGACGGCATACTAAAAGCATATTAATAGCTGTTGATTAACTGGGGGAATACTAAAAGCATATTAATAGCATACTAAAAGCATATTAATAGCTGTTGAATTGCATCCACATCCAGAGACACTTGTTAATTTTCTCAAAATAAAAGCTGTTCAAGTCTTCTAGAGCTTTGTTACTGTTAGTAATGCATCTTGTTGGACTGTTCATTTAACCTTTTCCATTTAGTGTGGTTTTCTCAATCCAGGGTTTTTCCTACATAGTAAATTATTTGGCGGCCGCCAAAATGACATTAATTGAGAAAATGGCAAATAAAATCATATCCGAATGATTTTAATTTCATTTTATGGGTGTAATATGGTCTTTCGGCCAGCGGATGGCGATTATATATTGTACTAGTCGCCTTCAAGATGTTAGCACTAGGAGATGAGTAGAAGAAGCATAGAAGCATAGACTGAGGTGACATCTTTGGGGTGACTCGGTAGAAAGACGGATGGAACACGCTCCAATTTTGAATTAGGTTACCTTTGAAGCCCTAACTTCTGAAAAGTACAAATAGGCCTAAGCATTCAGTGTTTTCCATTGCTTTCTGTAGGCTACTGGCTACCTCATGCACTTTTGGTTTAGAAGACGCCTCATTTTCCCCCCAAGATCTCTAGCTCTAATGAAATGAAACATCTTACCTGTAGGCTATATGCAGCTACCACTATGTTATGATTAACCCTGAAGAATTTATCTTGTTACGTTTCGCCAAAGTCCCGTACAGTCGACATTTTCATAGTGATCTATCACATTTAGGGCTGAAATAACAACAGCAACGTAGACTATGTAAAAACACACACGGTGCTTTTGTATGTTTTTTTTATTTTTTTAAACTTTTAGCTACACTTATTTTTTATTTCTGTTTTAGAGTGTTTATTTATTTTTCCATTTGTTTGCAAAATAGCCTAAATGGTGTAATATCCAAAAAGCTTCAAGAACCTTTATCTAAAACCTAACTCCTAAACACAACTACTGGTACTTTACACCCAAAGCCTACATGGGCTCTTTGTACTGCAAAATCTGTATTTACGGTAAAATGAATGCAAAAAAAAAATTCTGCTCGCATACGTACCGCCAAAACCCATTTCTCTGCCAAGAAAAACCCTGCAATCAATCATCTTCTCATTGCATTTTGTATAAATGATAATAATAATAGTAGTATTAGTAGTAATTAATAATAATTAATAATTTCTAAGAAAATAAATTGGTATCGGCCGATCTTTATAAAAAGAAAAAAAAAGGAATTCAAATCGATATCGGCCCCAAATATTTTCTATTTATTTATTACTATATTAAAAAATATATATATTCTCCTCTGATATCTTTTCTCGGCTTTTCTGTGTTTCTTGTTAGTTTTAATGGCACGCCAATGTCATCTTATTTTGAAATATTTTCAATGAGTTTTATTTCTGCAGTTTGCCTGTGAATTTCCAGTGGAAATGCAGAATTGCATTGGCCCAAGTATGAGAGTATAAAATGCAGCGCAGCGCAGCACAGCAGCGTGTGGTGTTGGCGGGTAACGTGTCCCCACACTGCAGATGGTGGATATCTTGTGCAGTCTGAGGGGCGCAGAGACCCGTTCAGGTCACCCACAGATGAGCCGCTCGGCGAAATCGCATGCTGATCACTGCACACATCGGCACATTAGGACTGGATTAGTGTTTACACTTCCACTCCTGGTTGTATTTCTGCAGCGAAGGCATTCGAGGGCACTACATAAATGTGTGACTAATGGCACTCAGAAGTGTCATGAGGTCTCCCAGGCAAATCTGCGAAATATTATTGCAAAGCTACAAAAAGAATTCTCAGGACCAGAGTAATTGAGGTTACAGATGCTGGATTAAAAAGCTAAATGGAGTTCTGTTCCTCTGCTGTCAGGATTAATCATTCCAACAACGCCATCGTGAAACCGCCAGAGCTCACCCCACAGGCCGCCGCCAAAGAGCTGGAGGACGTGATGAAGAGGGTACGGGAAGCGCAGTCCACCATCGCGGCTTCCATCGAGCCAGGTGATGTCACACCTCCAAGTCACCAACCCCCTTTTTCTCTCTCTGACGACCCTCTTCTGCTTCAAGCCAATGCCATGACAACCTGGAGGCCTAGATGCATCGCCTCGCTCTTCTAGCCTGCATATTAATCTGTATTCTGTGCTGCAATGCCGCAATTATTTGCGACCATAAATTCCACTTTACCTCACCATTACCATGTAGCCCAACTTTAACACATATGTTGGTGGTTCTGACGTAGCATTATGTTATGTGCAGTGATTTTGTTGCTGAGGTAATCTTCTTCGTTACAGGAGATATTGAACCGAAACGTTCCGTGAGCAGTTCCGGAAGGGGTCAGAGGTCCCCCTCTCGGTCCCGCTCGCATTCGCGACGAAAACGCTCGCACTCCAGACACAGGTACGATGCGCCGGCAGATGGTACGCGTTGCGCGGGCCGAGAGTCTGTTTTCTAGCTGCGTATGTGCATGCCGTTCTAACAAAGTCCTCTACAATGGTTTAGCATTACAACCGCCGAAACGGCTAAGTAATGATTATATCGGCTGTTAGCCTGGGTCAGTGTGCTGTGGACCTGTCTCTGGCTCTCCCGAGGCGCTGTGTAACTGACGGTGTAAATGCAGCAGTCGAACTGGGAATAAAAACCAAGCAGGTGGCTTATTTGTGAAAACATAATATTCATAATCTAGTGATATGGAGGATCGTTCTTAAAATGATTCCACTCCCGAGGAATGACCAGATTGGAAGTGTAACTATTAGAACCATTTTCACGGTAATCGGAGGCATAGTCCAGGTGTTTTTTCGTTGGGAGGGCGAGGATAAAGCCCCTGATTTTTAAGGAAGCCCCCCTTTCTTTGGTGGCCCTCAGGAGCCGACCGGCTCGGCAAAAGGCTGGCGAATCCCACGGCTTCCGGAGCTCCAAAGACCATAAGAAACGGTCCCGCTCCAGAGAGAGGAAACACTCCCGCAGCCGATCCAGGTACCCACCCCTGCCTTACACACATTGAGGACCCCTCTCTCTACACTCCGTTACTGGGGTTACACATGGGGGGACCCCTCTACACTCCCTTACTGGGGTTACACATGGGGGGTCCCCTCTACACACCGTTACTGGGGTTACACATGGGGGACCCCTCTACACTCCCTTACTGGGGTTACATGCAGTGTGGGGTCCCCCCTACATTCCCTTCCTGGGGTTACATGCAGTGTGGGGTCCCCCCTACATTCCCTTACTGGGGTTACATGCAGTGTGGGGTCCCCCCTACATTCCCTTTCTGGGGTTACACACAGTTGTGAGGTCCACCCTGCTCTGAGGGATTTGTGTTACAAATGTGGTTTGTCCTGTGACCGGCAGAGACAGGCGGAAAGACAAGGATGTAAAAATGAGAGGAAAGGAGGAGAGCTCCAGGGAGAAGGAGGAGAGGAGGCAGAGAGACAAGAAGGGAAGGACCCCGCCGAAGAGCTACAGCTCGTCCCGAAGGTCCAGCAGCATAAGCAGGTCAGAGCATCTCCCCGTGTAGCTGAGCTCGTGTCCAGCACAGCGTGCATCACGCACGTGTGAGTCGAATACACGGCAAACTACACATTTTGATTTAAAAAAAATATATATATATAAAAATAAAAACCTCTCTCTTTAATCTCTTCAGAGGCCATAAGAAGGGGAGCAGAAGTCGGTCCAGGTCTCCCAGGCGGAGAATGAAGTCTCCATCGCCAAGGAGGTAAAGGCCCATTTCGGTCCATCGTAGTTGTGCCTCAGTCCTTTTAACTGATGTGTGTTGGCTGTACTTCACTGAACCTGATCAATGATTTGAATGAAATGGGTCGGGCGAGTGGCCGTGTCATAGATATGGTGGTTTTTCCACACAAAAGCTGCGACGTGGGCAGTAGTGTTTTATAACCAGGCCTGATGCTCGCACTTGAAGCATGAAGGAAATGAGGAGTGGTCTATGCACAGGTGGCATCGTAGTGACTCCTTTACCACCCCTTCCTCCCGTATGCTGCTGCAGAGGGAAGAAGGACAAGAAGAGGGAGAAGGCCAGTGTCAGCGGTCGGGACAGGGCGGAAATGGAGCGCTCCGCGTCCAAGAAGACGGGCAGAGACAAAGACAAGCAGGAGAGGAAAGCCAAGCCCATAAAGGTAAGGTCTGCCATTAATGTTCCTCAGGTACTCTCCTAGTCCCCTTAGTGATACTGCGGCACGTTGTCATATAGGGCCCTAGATTAACCGCCTTAAGCACTGCATCAGTGGTTACCGTAGGTAACGCTTTATGGCATTCCCCTTAGTGATACTGCGGCACGTTGTCATATAGGGCCCTAGATTAACCACCTTAAGCACTGCATCTGTGGTTATCGTAGGTAACGCTTTATGGCATTCCCCTTAGTGATACTGCGGCACGTTGTCACATAGGAACGGCATCTTCATTGTGTTCCTCTGTGTCCCTGACGAGGCACAAACTCCATCTGTAACCTTAGACCCAGGCTTCATTAAAGATAAACACATTCCACTTGATTTCATTTACCTATCTCGCCAAAGGATGTCTATGTGCAGCGGCTATAAAAAAAATTAAAAGAAGATGGCCTGGTTTTTAAGCTCGTACTGGAAAAATGATCGTATCAGTTAGATATGCTTTAAGAGGAAACATGACGCATGATCATATCTCGACTGACATTTTTCCATTCCCATCTGTTCAGCACATGGTAGAAATATTTACTGCAGCAAAGCGATAAAATCACAATTCACTGAGCACTTGGTATGGTGATATTTTTAAGCAGATGTCCTACATTACCTGCCAGTAATTTACCTTTACGGTATTACCCACACCCCCTTCTTCATACATTGTAAGCACGTTTTCAGGTCGTCTTCAGTGCTTACATATGCTGGCCTACAAGGGTAGTGAATGGAACAGCTCCACACACCAGACCTATATAATCTATATTCAAACCCTACACCATGGTCAGGTGTCTCCATTTCACAACCTGAAGGTGATTGCTCGACCCTCCCTGCTTGTTGCTTCTCCCAGTCATGACTCCTGTCTGCACTGGCCCTGCAGTGGTGAAAACAAACTTCCCAAAGTGGTCACAACAGCAGAGCCGTTGGCTGTCTTCCCACACAGACTGAAGACTCACCTGCTCAGACAGCATCTCAGACCGTTCCCCTCCCATTTCAACCCCATAGCACTCCCTCCTTTTTCATTAATTTAAGTTAAGGCATTTTTCAGTTTTTTTAGGTTATATTTTCTCTTCTTAGGGCTTGTTATGGATGTTGTCTGTACGTATTTACAATTAATACTGGTTCTGCTTTAGCATAGTTAACTTTTAGTTAACGTTCTTTAGTGATGTCTGACGCTGTTGCTCATATCAGGTGAACGCTCGTATCAGTGCATCTATCTCCTATATTGTAAGTCACTCTTGATAAGCACGTCTGCTATGTTGCTTTAATGTAATTTGAATGTACCAGATAAATGCAGATTTAAGTATATTAATGTTGTGGGGAAAAGGGGTATTCCTGTGAGAGGATTATGAAGTGATTGCTTTCTGGTCAGAGTTTGGGGTAGATGGCAGAAGAGATGTTTACTGGGGGTCAGGTGGCCCCAGACCAGGACAGAAACTGCAACGGCTGTGGCGACTGCTCCCCCCCCCCCAGGTGGAGAGGGATTACGATAAAGAGGAGAAGGAATACGAGAGCGACAGAGCGGAGTCGGCGAGCGGCGGAGAGGAACCCGAACCGCCGCTTCAGCACAACGGTAGCTACAGCAAACACAGAGAGGAGGCGGAGTGAGCGGGCGGCGGACCGGGCGGCGGACCAGGCGCACTTCAGCCCCGCTGCCTACAGGGGTCACCCAACCGCACGTTCTCATTTGTACAGCTGACAAAAAAAAAAGAAGAAATTCTAAACCGAAAAGAAGCGACCTGATTTATTATTATAATTTTTTAAACTGCTGTGAAACGGCTGGCCATATGATATTCATATGGTGAAATGGGTGTTGAACGTACGCAGGCTTTTTGTCAATCGATAGAATGTGCATTAAGCTTGTCTCAATAAGAGCTGTACCGACTACTTAAAAAAAAAATACATGCTTGTCCTGCTTTGTTGTTTTTGCTATTTTGTGCTCCCTTTGTTCATGAAACCTTTTTTTGTGATGTCCTCTTTTTCTGCTCGTCATTTCTGATGATGTTTCTGTTTTAAGGTCGGCCCGTTTATTCGAGCATAACACTTGTCCCTTTCTGCCGCTCCAGGTCATCAGAACTCCAAACGGGATGGTTTTACTCTTTTTAATCAGAATTTGTAAAAGCTAGTTCTAGGGAGGTGCTTGCGTTTTTAGCAAACCTCAAGTAAGTTCTTTCGGGCATCTGTGTTTTGGAGAAAAATTGCCTTCTCTCTGTTGCTCCCTACGGATTCATTGTACCATCCGCCAAATATTTATTATAAAACAATCTAGAAAGTTAGGCCGCTGCGGTGGTACAGCGGTAAAAGGCGCTGACTTTCAGTCAGCGCAGTTGTACTCCGAGGATCGGGGTTCGCGCCCCGGTCCTGCCATTTTCCGAGCATGGCCAGCGCCCTGTGGGAGCAGCAATTGGCGGCTGCTTCCGGGTGGGGGGAAGGCTCGGATGAGAATCGCTACGCAAAATAAGGCCCCGGGCGAGTTGGAATCACGGTCAGGAGCTTGGGGAGTCGCGCCCTGTAGAGGACGTGGCGGCCTCTTTCCTACTACCGGCTGACGGGGTTGTATAGCGGTGGTTCTCTAGCGGTTGCTACACGGGGGGAATTGAAGTAGAATAGGGGTTCAATTGGCTACTAAATTGGGAGAAAATGGGGAAAAAATCAAACAAAAATTTAAAATAAAAAATCTAGAAAGTTTGGGGGACTACACGAACATGCACGCACCACAAACATGCGCGCACACACACACACACACACACGCAGTGAAAAATGAGTTGTTGGAACTACTTGCAAGCACATAAAACACAAGTGCCTAGGCTGAGATTATACACACATACATACTGTAATGAAATACACTTGGAGAAGTCTATTACAAAAATGACACAAAACCGTATTGTTGTACAGTAACATAGGGTGAAGGACGTCTGCTCTTAACCATCTTTAAACATAAGGGATAATGAATGCTCGGTTAGGTTCTGTGTATAGAACGTGTGTTAAGGAACTGTATACCGGTGGTTGATCTGCCCGAGACAATGTTCTTTTCTGGTTTTTTTACCCTCTGTATTTATGCTATAGGAGGTGTATTCATTGTAAATCAAGATTTTAAAATGGCATTGTCTTATTTTATTTTTTAGTTTTTAAATGAATCCAGTATTTAGTTTCCTCCAGTGGCTACTCAAAACACCCGTTGTGTATGCAATTAGTGTTGACCCTCCCAACCCGTGTTGACCCTCCCAACCCGTGTTGACCCTCCCAACCCGTGTTGACCCTCCCAACCCGTGTTGCATCCCGCATCTTGCCCTGACTTCAGCGGGTTACTGAAAACATTGCTTTGAGCCTCAATGTGCTCCCTCAAAGTCTCTCTCTCGGCTCTCCAAGAACGCGAGCCGCTTGCTGTCTGAAACATGTTAAAACACTATGTTTGTACAATACAATTAGCTCACTTCTGTCATCAACCGAAAACCCCACGCCTGCCCCTCACCCACACAATATTTCAAGTTTTTAAATTTTTTTTATTTATATAGATATGTCTGTGAAATGTCAGTTGGGCGTTGTGTTGGCTTACAATCATAATTATGTACTTGTGATGTAGGGGTTTAGAAAAACTTACGGGTGGGATATGTGTGGCAGCAGTAGGAGATGAGAAGGGATGACTGTTCTCAGGCATCGCACTGAAGAGTTTGCTTTGTCTCATGTAGTGGGTTTTGTAGTGAATAAAAGTTTTGGATATTAGTAGTTTGTGCGCCTCCTAACCTGTAATTTTGACATGTGTCTATCTTTGGTTGCAATACAGACTTTCCTAACCAAAATGTACATTAAAGAAGCTTTGCTTCATGGTACGAGTGACTCAGTGTCATTTTTGAAGCATTACCCCCACTCACTGCCCCCCCACCCCCCCCTCTTAAAAAATAAATGAAAATTTATGGACAGCATGACACAAATGAGATCAGAGATCACTATTGAGTATGCCAGTTGAGTATATTTTTTAAACTTAAGTATACGACACTTCTGAAAATTGAGTGTTCTTAATCTCCCTGGATGATATGCTTATTTCTGGGGTTTTGCTGTTATTGTATGAAGGATATTTTTTCGCATACTACATGTCACTAAACAGTATGCAGTATGCTAGTACATAGTAGACTGGACACAGTAGATAGGGATCTGATTCAGGGACGGCCCTTGTTTGGGGACTCGTCACTGGCTTGCAAGCCATTGATCATGGCAGTAACCTGAGTGGTGCAAGTAGTGATTTCCAAACGGGGAAAAATAAGAGGCAATGATTTCACAGTGAGAGGTCGAGTGCCGGGTTCTCTGCCAGGTGATTCATTTTCAGAGTACTTAAAGGTTGTGTCTTCAGTGACACACATTTCTCTTCATCTGACCCAGTTCATGCATTAGCTGAAGCCAAAGAGTATGGTGAGAATTTCCCCCTGGTTTTAGAGGTAATGATGGATCAGCTCCTGCCTCTGCTCATTGATCACTGATAGTTAACGACATCTGGGAAGATCCTGCTATTACCTTTTACTGCTTTATAAACACAAAGTTCAGTGCAGTGGTTTAACTTCAGAATTAAAAACTTTAATTTACGTTTTTTGTCCTTGTGTCTGAGACGGGTTCTTTGCTTTGTGGAAGCTTTCCATTGCTGTTTGACATTCAGCATTTGATGAGAGAACTAGTTTGACAGCTTCCTCAAATGCCCTCTTTCCAACTCCAGCTTTCAAAAGAAAACACGCTCAAGCCATTGACGTTTCCTAAAAAATCTGTCAAAGGCTCATCTGCTGTGAGATAATTTGATACATCATCCACTTTACAGGATATTTTAACTTTACTGGCATCCCTGTCTCACCCCAGTATATGCTAGTGCATGCTAATATCAAACAAGGTCAAATTATCTCTATATCGATGGCCAGGATGTAATTTAATTACTGGCCACAGGAGGGCAGCATGTTACTATGAGGATTTATGCAATCGAGAGCCACATCAGTATATTGACTCGAGTGAAAGACAATTAACTGAGACTGATTCCCACAGATAATTTTATTTAGGTAGGTACTATCGAGCGGCTCATTCGTAGAAGTTTGTTGAAACCAGGAGAAGGAACAGGACACCATGCAAGATCCCCAGTCTAGATGTTTTGTAGCCACTGATGCACCCCACTGTCTAAACTGCAGTTAGAGGCCTTAATTGATGACCTAAGCACTATTTGGTTTGTATAGGAATTCCAGGTAAATCATTTTTTAAACTGCATTATTTTAAAAGCTACTTTTAACCAATGTAAGGAGGCCAGGACTGGGAAACTTTACTGCTTACTGATGAGGGTATTAGGGGTTAGGGTAACCTTCAAACAGTCATCTGGTTATTTAGGACCAATCAAGACCATGCTTCAAAGGCAGCTAAACCATAGTAGATTTATTTCAGGGTGGTAGGAAACCCCTACAGTAACTTCAAGCTGTTATAAATATGTTGCCTTTTTGGAAAATATATGTCATTGAAATGTATTGGAAAAAATATATACTGCAAATATCTGAAGGTGGCAATAATTTGTATATTCCACCATGTACTGTGAAATGTTGTTCTCTTGTACACTTCATAATACATTTTATCTCAATATATTGCAGTATGTTGTATTTCTATAAGGGAAGAGCCGGAGAACAGGTTGTCACTCAGAGAGCTGAGACCTGCAGGTTGTCGGTCAGCCCGTCGCTGTCGCTGGGATAGGGAAGATACATTGCCTGCCTGATGTAGTCCTGCTCAGGCCTGGCCTGAGTGCTGCTGGTGTGCGGGGCCCGCTCGGCCTGCATGCCGGGGCGTGGTGCCTGGGGCGCGGCGACGAGCTGTGACATGATCTGTTGGAAGAGATCCATGGTGGTGTAATCGCTCACTGCTGGCAGCGCTTCTGCCCGTCTCTCAGCGGTCTCCGTGGCAACGGGAGAGGGCACCGCCCGCTGGCTGGGAGACGGGCTCCCCTGCGCCGCGGCGGAGCCGGCCGGTGGCGGCCCGTCGCGTTCCGGGGTACTCAGGCGGCTGGCGGGAGCTGGGAGTGTTTCGGCCCTTCCCTCGATTATGAGCAGGCTGCTGGCGTCGCTCTCCTCTAACTGGGCCAGCCTTTCCCTGCTGAGGGGTTCCAAGACGTCCTGAGGAAACGTGAGGGGGATTTACACACGCTGAACACCGCACTGGTTTACTCTTATTTTCAGTTTATGCAGTAGGTAGGGGACGTATCCTAACTGAAATAACAGTGGCCATTCTTTTGTACCTTCCTCAGCAGTTGATTTAAGCCTTGGCAAAAATGTGTGTGTGGATTATTCAGCCAATCACTAATTCATTAAACTCATAAGTGCTAAATCACTCTAAAAACCAGCAGGCTCATTCCACGTCTTTTCACAGAACAAAAGTGGATTTCGTTCTGAAGTGTTTCTTGGCTGTCATGACCCAGCAGGCACATCGGCCCTCTTGGACTTGAGTTTGAGATCCCTGGGTGAGAGGAATAAAAGGAGTACAAGATAGGAGAAAGACAGAGAGAGAGAGAAAGGGAGTCCAAGTGGGTGAAAACAGTGCGTCAGGCTAGAAGGAAGAGCAGGAGAAAGAACCAGTGTGAGAACCAAGCATTTGTGCGATCTTATCTGTGTGAGTTCATTTACTGCTACAGTAATGGAGAAGCAGACATAATCTCTGCCAGACACCCTTTAACAAAAGGTTAAATAAGCCCAGAATTGAGTTACATTTCGCATTCACTCAGCTCGGGCTTTCCAAGTACATCAGAGTCTCTCCAGGGCCTGGACCTACAGAAGGTCATATTCTTCTGCTACAGCACAAAATAGAACCACATAATACAACCTCAATTCTAACAAGCTCATTCTTACATACCCTTTGGGATTAACAAACAGGACTTTTTCACTTGCAATGTAGTGTATCATGCAATACATTGTGCCATTTTCTTCAACTGTACTTACTAGCTCAAAGGCACCATCTATTTTTTGTATGGCGTTGCTGTTGCCTGGATTTGGTATGCTTGGCCAGAACAGTTTCTTGGCCCTGAAATCACAAGCACATTACTTAAATAAACATTTTAATGAACATTTTTCATGCCATTTAAGGATTACTAATATGCTATTCGTGTACCAAGTATGGATGTTACATCAAATCTTCAGATTTTACCTCAGCATACTATTTCCAGCCAATGATTGAGATCTGAATGCTCGGACCAATGAGAAGCAATCGTATGGCAAGTGCATTGATGAAAGTGTCAAAGTACCTTTTACACAACACGCAGCGGAGAATGGCCACCAATAAGAGAAACAGTCCTGCTATGACGATTGCTGCTACAGTGCCCGCTACAGTCTGGTCCTCTGCAGAGGGAAGGGGCAATGGAATTAAAACTCAGATTAAAGGTACTATTTTGCATGCTTAATAATTTCAACATCACGTCATCATTAATTACAATTGCAATGCATGTTAAAAACTGGTTGCACATACACATGTGAGTATTATGTTCTCGCACTCTTAACTGTAGTTGTCACATTGGGATCCTGTTGGTATATGTTGACTGGAGTGACTTGAATGAGAATTTGAGGGATTATTGAGCTTTCTGCCTCTCAGAATGACCCGTACTTGCGGTTTCAAAGTAGAAAAAGGCGCTCCGCACACCCTCTCCCACGGCTGTGAATGCTGATAGCTGGACCTCGTAGACAGTTCGGCTTTTCAGGTTGGACAAAGTGTAACGATTTGCACTGGCACCATCTATAACCACTGTTACCAGAGGAACACAAACAGACACACAGTTTTGTGTTCATTATTGAGCCATTTGAGAGAAGACCAAATGTATTGTCACCTGCTGCATAAAAAAATTTGCTCTTGAGGGATTTATGGAGTCATAAGAGAGTAATGCAGACTCAGAACAGACAATCTTGAAGGCACCTTCAATGCACCTTTAGAGACAACTGCCAATTGCCTCAGAAGTTTTAATGTTAGGCCCTTTGGAGATAAACCACTGGTGCCAACACTTCAGATAATGAAAAGCATACGAAGAGACAGCTATGAATAAGAACCTGTTTGCACAGTCAGCAGGGTATTTCCAAGAGATCTCAAACTTTGTTTATTCTAAAGCTCTTGAAATCAGGTCAACGAGGCAGCCCATCCTCTGGCAGGCAAAGGCACTTTCATCAAGCATTTCAGCCAACTGAATGATGAACAAGATTGGGGTAAATTCCAGTTCAGTTCATTCAATTCATGAAATTAATTGAACTGTATTTATTCAGTTAAACATTCCCACAATGTTTTATTGGCATTTCTCAATTAATTAACTGAATTCCAATTAATTTCTTCAATTGACCGACTTGAAGTGGAATTAACCCAAACTCGTATAACTGCTGGTATTTGCTGCTGTGGACAGTCTCTGAGCAGATGCAAGAGTGCCAAAATGGTACGCAAACATTAAAACGGAAATCTTTATACACATATCATCCTATGACATATTGTAACAATATGTTAAGCCACCACCAACCTAACGGAGCCAAAGATCCCGCCCCACGACGATCATAAAACATCTCCCTGGCACCCCTCGCTGGGAAAACACTAGGATTGATGTACCTGAGGAATTGTGCCTTTTGCCATTCTCCGAGTAGTATATGATGTAGCCCAATAGGAATCCAGAGGCATCCTGCTCTGAGACGGCTCTCCATGCTAACGCTAATGAGCTGCTGGTCACCTTGGAGCAGGTGATGTTCCAAGGGGCGCTGATGGGAGCTGAAAAGGTTGATGTTCTCAATTCACTTCAATGCCTTATCACAGTCAGCTCACACAACTTACGGTTGTTTGTTCGTCAGTCTTCCAAGTATTTAACACTAATTCAATGAAAGCAGTGTTTTAGCTATATTTACAAAGGCACATTTTCTTTTGTACCGTTGAGGTTCGTAGTTCTAGATGGAACTTCAAATTGGTACTGCACCCATTTCGCTGAAGAAATTTGGCTTATTTCAATTTGCCATGACACTGTACAATCTATACAACAAAGTGATTGTAATCAACAAACCACATTTTCTCACGGCTCTTAATG
Organism: Ilyophis sp. 1 JC-2022; assembly: GCA_022702515.1. Lineage (NCBI taxonomy): Eukaryota > Metazoa > Chordata > Actinopteri > Anguilliformes > Synaphobranchidae > Ilyophis > Ilyophis sp. 1 JC-2022. The sequence goes on from CM040394.1 coordinate 17,310,747, forward strand.
CTTACTGAGAACCCCATCTTTGAAGTGTCTTTGAACACAGCACGAAGACGAAGAGTTTTGACAGTATTGAAAATGCATAATAAATCAATTAATCAATTAAGTAAAATTATAATACACAAATTAGAGCAAAACGGTAGGGATTAGGAAAGGTAAACTTCCTGTGGAGTGCAGTGTCATAAACCGCAGAAACCATGTGATAACACCTATATGCGTTACAAGCTATAAAGTCTCTAAAATCGCACCCCACCGTCTACCTCGATGTGGCGGTGCCATAATCCCTGTGGTTAGACTCACTTCCTTCTTTGGCGTAGGCCTCTGTCCTGCCGTTGGTGCTCTCGCTGTCGTTGATACTCTTGAGGTTGCAGGTGTCTTTGTCAGGTCTTGTGTGCAAAAGGAACACGTATCTCTTGTAGGGCTGCAGAGGGGCTACGATACAGAATGATCGGCTGAGATAAAATGCCAAATAAGTATTTTATCCGTGTTTGTACAGGAGAGGGGTGCCTTTATACCTTTCAGAGGGATGACATCTTGGTTGCTATTTTTTCGATGTAGTGAGTAGAAGGACATCCTGTCTCCCTTCAGACCCCACTCCACAGAGTAACAGCAGTAAGTTCTAGTCAAGCTGCGGTTCCAGGAAATCTCAAACTTTGTGTCGCTCCTCAAGGTGACATTCAGATTCCCGTTCAATTCTGAGGAGAGATAATGGCTCCTTTTGGTGATGCATTTATAGCTTCTGGGCTGAAATTCAGCTTCACTTCAGCAAGCACATTTTATTTCTTAACTGTGTTGTTTCATAAATCAAATTAAAAAATGTAGTCTGCACAGTGATTAATTAATAAATTATACTATGCTCTTTGTGAATCGCAATGAGTTGTGATACTGAATACGTGCACCCAAGGTTCCATAAATGCACAAGTACTCAGATTCCAGAGATTATTAATACATTTCACATGGTTTTATATGACTTATTTTGATCAGCAAGTGCCCTTGTTCAGAGAAAGGCACATAGCCATGATTTCTTTAACAAAACAAAAAATAATATTTTTTGAAAAAAATCATGTTTTGAGTATCTGCAACATTAACCATTGAGGCTCGATCACTAGCTTGTAAACACTGTATAAAGGATAAAACGATCATGACGAATCTACGGGTGTTGAATGAACCAATCATTATAGTAAATGTAATTAAAGAGACTGGCCAGGTTCAGTGTGTGCAGCTATAAAATACCCGTTGGGGTATTAACAATCAAGAGAAATAGTTTTTTGTACCTGTGCAGGTGTGTTCTAACTGCTGAACAATCAAAAACATAGATCAGATGTCTACGTCTATATTGTGTAACATAGAGTGAATGCTGGAGCCTTTCCTTTCCGAGATGAACTTACCCCAGTCTTGTGCGTCGGTAATGGCGGGTAGCGTTCTGTGAACTGGGGGTGAAGAGCCAGCGCTATTGAAGGCTGAAATGGCGATGAAATAGGCCGACCCCGAGAGGGTCAGCCTCAGTAGAGGTTCAGTGACATCTAGTATCTGGAAGTACTCCCCAGACTGCTTCCCAACCCTCACTCTGTAGCCAGCCACAGACTCGTTGTTTGCAAGCTGAAAGGCAGACAAAAAAATGACCGTGCGCCTTTCACAGCACGCCTTTCTTCAGGTGACAAGCTCGACATGCTCTCCATCACTCACACATTTCAGTTTTTAAAAATGTTCTGTCTGTATAAATGAAACTGTCACCTTCCAGCGTGCGATTATCAATCTCTTTCCCATTTTCTGTGGAATGACATCAAACTTTTCTATAAAGGGCGTACTGGTTAGCTCTGAGGAAAAGAAAAAACACACACACTAATCACAACATGATACTTGGTCCTCGTGTGTCTGCACTTGGTGCAAGTTGCTGCAGGTGACATTAACCCTTAATAGTAAATCCCATTTTATGGGAACAAGACTTTTGCGATTGGTTTACATTTTTTGGTCACACTTTATATTACATTCAACGTACACCACTGTCACAATATAATTTGTAACAAAACAGTTGTTACACAGGTAGTATGCAATAACAAACAAGAGATAGAGCTGTGTGGTATGTGTAATGTAACTGAATAACCACTGCACTCCCCCTATTCTCATCCTAACTGCATCCTCATTGCTCAAACCTTACGCCAATCATAAATCTATACACCAATCCATTCTAACCCTTTCTAACCTTGTGGTTACATAGCAATTTGTAGTAACATAGGTAAATCTAGGTAACATAGGTTAAATAATTTTAAGAACATTAATATCTGGATACCAGGGACATTTCTGTGGACCAGGGTTTATTGTAATTAAGTTCCAGTGATGTGATAACTGCACTTACCAGGTGGAACCATGGCAACCTCGCTCCAGGGGCACTGATGGCATTTTGAGTTTGTGACGCACTGAACTTGCGCTTCGTAAGACAGCGAAGAGGTTAGATTACCCAAAATGCATTTCTTCCTCTCGCTGGATTCCACCTGTGGTTTGATGGCATGGGAGGAGCGAACACACAGGGGATGTGGGATGCGGAAGAGGATATACAAATAGCGAACCCATTAAAACCACTGTGATTTTTTGACAATAAGGAGCCATTCATTTCATGTAACACATACATAGCAATTACATATTCAGTCCACAACAAGCTATTGTCATCTGTAGCTACTTTTTAAAAATGTGCACCCTACCTCTTTCCAAGAGAGGCTGTTCAGCTCTCTGTATTTAACAAGGAATTTCTTTATGTGTTTGTCCATCCAAGAGACCTGTATCACCAATTGTCTTGAGTTTCGTTCAAAGAAGATCTGTGCTGGTGGTCCACATCGCACTGAAATGTTGAAAAAAGAACGTGTGCTGTATAGTATGTTAGAAAATAAACCCAAACTGTAGTATCACCCATTAGCTAACATCCAAGGTTGTTAATGGTCATAATTGTAACTGACTGCCCCCCAATTAAGAAAATAGTAGCATCTTACATCTGTTAGTTGCTTCCTTTCTCCAGATTGAACAGAGTGAATAATATAACATATCTTTTAAATTAGTCAGGTTATGCCAAAGGTGAAATAAACAAATATTTTTAATCAGTGACATACCCAGATATTCTGGTGTCCCAGTGAACGCTGTGAATGTGCAATTCCTCTCATCACTGCTAGCATCAATAACTTTTACAGTCATTTCATTGATTTCAAATGGGTAGAACAGATGGGTCGTCATGGATATATTTTCATAGCTTTCACAGAACTCTCTGTCTTTCCTTGTCAAACACAGAAAACAACAGAAATAAATAAATCACTTAAATTATTTGTTGAAATACAAGTTATAATTATAAATACGTTCAGTATATTGACCTATAGCTCGTGTTTTAGGCTATCAAAAATATATAATAAAAGAAATACCTCTGCCCCTTGTTCAGGTGCAGCAGTTTATGGACATTAAAAGGATGATAAAAGAGCAATGAATAGTTCTGCCACTTACTGTTCTATGATGAGCGTATAAGTTGTTTTATTTGAGGAATGTCTGCCTGGTTTCCACACACACTGTGTCTTTCGCTCTGACTGTTGTCTATAACAATCTAAACCATGAACGCCTTCTGCAAGATAGACATGTTTATTTGCGAATTACACAAGATTATGACAAGCTAAACTTGATGTGTAATAAAATCATCATTCATAAAATATATTAAATGTTGAAGCCATGTTTTTTCAATGCTGATAGACAGAAAATGTCTTTAAAAGAAAATTAGTATTGTCAGCTTAACATATATGCTTTATAAATATGCTTTTTCACATTTGATTGCATACTTTGTTTTATCACAGTGCTAAAAAAACACTCTCAAACATAAAAACGCAGTATGGAAGTATGGTTCGTGAAAAATGCCAGAAACATTCTGTAGCACTATTTTCATTACTAAATTTATAATTAGAAGACAAATTGTATGACAGTATCAAGGTAAAAGCAGCTTGCTGGGTATCTCTAAGGCTACACTGCAGCTTGCTGCAGGTATCCCCTTCATACTGAGCTGGGCTGTACAGAGGAGTGTACCCTTCATACTGAGCTGGGCTGTACAGAGGAGTGTACCCTTCATACTGAGCTGGCTGTACAGAGGAGTGTACCCTTCATACTGAGCTGGGCTGTACAGAGAAGTGTACCCTTCATACTGAGCTGGGCTGTACAGAGGAGTGTACCCTTCATACTGAGCTGGGCTGTACAGAGAAGTGTACCCTTCATACTGAGCTGGGCTGTACAGAGGAATGTACCCTTCATACTGAGCTGGGCTGTACAGAGGAGTGTACCCTTCATACTGAGCTGGGCTGTACAGAGGAGTGTACCCTTCATACTGAGCTGGGCTGTACAGAGGAGTGTACCCTTCATACTGAGCTGGGCTGTACAGAGGAGTGTACCCTTCATACTGAGCTGGGCTGTACAGAGGAGTGTACCCTTCATACTGAGCTGGGCTGTACAGAGGAGTGTACCCTTCATACTGAGCTGGGCTGTGCAGAGGAGTGTACCCTTCATACTGAGCTGGGCTGTACAGAGGAGTGTACCCTTAATACTGAGCTGGGCTGTACAGAGGAATGTACCCTTCATACTGAGCTGGGCTGTACAGAGGAGTGTACCCTTCATACTGAGCTGGGCTGTACAGAGGAATGTACCCTTCATACTGAGCTGGGCTGTACAGAGGAATGTACCCTTCATACTGAGCTGGGCTGTACAGAGGAGTGTACCCTTCATACTTAGCTGGGCTGTACAGAGGAGTGTACCCTTCATACTGAGCTGGGCTGTACAGAGGAGTGTACCCTTCATACTGAGCTGGGCTGTACAGAGGAATGTACCCTTCATACTGAGCTGGGCTGTACAGAGGAGTGTACCCTTAATACTGAGCTGGGCTGTACAGAGGAATGTACCCTTCATACTGAGCTGGGCTGTACAGAGGAATGTACCCTTCATACTGGCACAGGCAGAGGAGTCAGTCTTGCATGAGACAGGGTGAAAGTCAGCTGCAACCTTTCCCTCCTGTGCAACACTATGGGCAGAACATTGTGTTTTAATGAGTAATCAAACCTTACCTTGGGATGAGTGGCAGAGGTCATGATTAAAATGCTGGAAACAGTCGCTTATTTCTGAAAGGGGAAAATATAGCTTCAGTATATATCTGCATGGCTGTGGTCAGTTTGGATGCATAGACACATTTTTATGGCAATAATCTTGTAAAAAAAAAGCTTTTGTTGCTGGGTCACAGACTTCAGGAAGTAACAGCATGCAAAGGATATGTGACCAAATATGAAATATGATACTTTAAAAATACATGAAAGCAAAGAGTATGAATACTTATGTTTTTGATTTTTAATACATTTGCAAAAATTTCTAAAACCATGTTTTCACTTTGTCATTATGGGTTATTGAGTGTAGATTGATGGGCAAAAAACTGAAGGGGTATGAATACTTTCGAGCACCACTCTATATTTGAAAAACATTCAATTTTACCACAAATAAGATGCGGGCATTGTATTGTATTGGCATTTCTAAATTGCCATCTATCTGTGTAAGCTGGAATTCATGTGCCCTGCAATGGATCTGTGTTTACTTGGATGTCACCCTTTACATCCCAGCCCTTCTGGGATACTGGCACCACATAGTGTCGCTTTGGGTGACCCATTATGGAATAAAAAGAAACCATTCCTGTCCATTTGGAGACAAAGGAACACGTTACACTTTATGCATTTAACCCTGGACTTTTTATTGCAGCCAGATTTTCAGCACCTCTGAAAAGTTGAGCTTTCACTCACCACTAGGAGCCCCACCCTGCCTAACTTCTCTATTACGGATGAGTTGAGCTGACATTTGTGAGGAAGTAGTGCCCCCTCTCTCATACTCTTTTGCTTCTGGGCCTTTGAAAACACCAGAAACTCCCCTAAATTTTCATGATTTTCCTTTTGGCAATAGCAAAGAGCTTACTATCCTGAACATATTCAATCTGGCTGACTAGAATGATTTGTTCTTAAAAAGGGGCCCACATGTCTTCTGGGATGGTCCAGGTTGCTCAGGATATGGTAAAATATTACAAAAATTACAAAGAAAAATCTAAATAAAATATACACTACAATATCTAGAAGTATGCGCGATAACCTCATCTTCTCTGGCATTCCGGAAAACTCTCCTGACAATCCTGAGACGTTGATAAAACAATTCATGACAACTAAATGGCAAATGGACTGCGCCTTTATCCAAAGCGCTTTACAATGGCCTCTCACTCACCCGTTCACACACATATTCACACACCAATGGCGGGAGACACCATGCAAGGCGCTAGCCTGCTCATTGGCAGCAATTTGGGGTTCAGTGTCTTGCCCAAGGACACTTTGACATGTGGACAGGAGGAGCCGGGGATTGAACCGTCAACCCTGCGATCAGCGGACAACCCGCTCTACCTCCTGAGCCACATCCGCCCCAACTTAACTTAAACTACCACCGGACGGTGTAAATAAAATATCTTTCCACCGAGTTCACCGCCTAGGATCACGTTCTAAGATATCTCCACGCCCCATCATAGCAAAATTCGAACATTTTAAAAAGATAGATGGGGAAGGAGCTCAGAGGTACTAACCTCGGAATGAATGACCAATTCCCAAGAGAAATAAATGCACAGCGCAAAGCACTATATCCCATCATGAAAGAAAACAGATTGAATATCAAGCATACCTACTTGGTAGTGGACAAATTATACATTGAAGGACAGTTATTCCATGACTCCAACATAACTCCCTGGCTTTTTAAAAATAATTACCCTGAAATTAATCAGCAGTGACATTCACAACTAGATAACACTAAAATGTTAACTTAAAATCTGTTTTTGTCAAACTTGAAACCATTTCTTCCCCCCAGCTCACTCAACCCACTCTCTCTTTCATCAAATTCTCTCTCTCTTACAATTGGACAGACCCGCACACACACACACATCACTCAAGCATCACGCACAACACTTCACACGCAAACATCCCATAAGAATCCACAATTCCTTTATCTCTCCATCCTTTTTCCATCCCATCCTTCCATTTGTGATTACATTAAATTTTTTATGTGTGAACACACACTCCTGTAACACTGGACTTAAGCAACAAACAGTTTCATAGGCCATATACAAGATGGCGTTTCAACACATCTTTACTCAAAGTTCCTGATTTTGAAAATTTCTTTAAGAGAAAGTGGGCATCCTTCATAGAAATAAATGACTCTCCGGACATCTCACCCGCACTACTCTGGGAAACTGCAAAAACGGTTATAAGGGGAAAAATTATCTCCTACTCATCTCATCTCATAAAAGAAAGAAAGGGAACGAGAAAAGCTTAGAAAACGCATGTGCTAAAAATCCAACACAAGACAATTTTAATAAACTTAGAAAACATAATTATCAACTAAATTGTTTAATAAATAAGAAAACACTATTTTTACTACAAAGGCTTAGATATAACAACTTTGAATATAATAAGAAATCAGGCAAATATCTTGCAAAACAGCTACAGCAGAAAAAAGATAAATCCATTATCCCAGCCATAAAAAATGCAGCAGGACAGACCGGTCAATCACTACAATCACATTTCAGACATTTTACAGCCGATTATATTCCACAGACATTAAACCCGACCCACTGAACATTCATTCCTTTCTAAACAGTATAATACTTCCAAAATTAACAAAGAATCATGCAGATTCATTAGACTGATGAATTCCATAGAGCACTTCTTCAGATACCTAACAACAAAGCCCCAGGTCCCGATGGTTTCCCTGCTGAATATTTTTAACATTTTTGGCAAACTATTTCACCTCTTTTTTTTAGAATGGCTCAAACAATTCAACTAAACTCTAAAATTCCCCCTCACATGAACACTGCCATCATTTCTGTCCTCTTAAAACCTGATAAAGACCCCACCCTCCCCTCCAGCTACCGGCCACTATCATTAATTATCACCGACATTAAAATCATCAGTAAAGCCTTAGCTATAAGAATAGAAACTGTCACACCACTTATTATCCACTCTGACCAAACCGGATTTATCAAAGGTAGGCACTCCTATAACAATACACGCAGGTAACTTAATACACCATGCAACCCAGAATAAAATGGACGTAGTCATCGCCTCATTAGATGCTGAAAAAGCATTTGACAAGGTAAACTGGACATTTCTATTCACTACATTGAAAACATTTGGGTTTGGAGAGACATTTATCAACTGGATAAGAACACTGTATGACTCACTTATGACCATTGTCACAACTAATGGACTAACATCACCAAGTTTTTTATTACAAAGGGGAACCAAGCATGGATGCCCACTCTCTCCCTTCTTATTTGCCATTTTTATCGAACCCCTTGCTGCTGCAGTACGACAAAATAATAATATACAGGAATACAAACTCTAAATACACACCACAAAATCAGTTTATATGCCGATGATATTCTAATTTATTTGCAGAATCCACAAACTTCACTGCAGGAAACAATCTAAATAATAAACGCATTCTCTAAATTATCAGACTACATTATCAATTGTTCCAGATCTACAATTCTACCACTTTGCAATGAAAGCTGGAACCCGGCAGCCCAAACACTACCCATCCCCTCAACCACTGACACTTTTAAATACCTAGGACAGGTATCAATGTTTCCTCCAAGCTGTCAGACCTGACTCATCTAAATTTCAACCCACTCCTCAAAACAGTAGAAGAGGACTTGAATAGATGGATAGATTTACCAATTTCACTCATCGGCAGAATAGCAACAATCAAGATGACAGTTTTACCTAAAATAAACGACCTATTCTCAATGATCCCTACCCAACCACCCATTGCCTGGTTCAACTCTTTAGATTCAATCATGACAAAATTTTATTGAAAAAACAAGAAACCAAGAATCAAACTCTCCACTCTACAGAAACATAAGAATGAAGGAGGCCTTGAAGCACCTAATTTTGGAAATGATTTCCTCGCAACCCCTCGATCGAAATTGAACAGGCACAATGCAGAGAGATCTCTATATCAGACCTGCCATTCATTAACTTCACCATCATACGCCACAGCTGCTTCAAGACCAACACCATTTCAACCGCTCTGACAACTCGGTGGAAAGCCCACAAAATCACAAATTCAACACTGGCACCCTGTAAATATACTCCACTATGGAACAACCCTCACTTCCTGCACAATAACAACCAACTAAATTTCACCTCTTGGAAACAGAAAGGCATTAATAAACTTCAGCACGTCATCCATAACTTCAGGTTTATTCCATTTGAAGATTTGGTCCAGAAATACGGCATAGGTCATGACTCCTTTCTCCAATATCTGCAGTTAAAATCCCTCATTACATCAAAAATCAACATAACTCAAAATAATCTAAAACCCCCAACCATAACTGAGGAAATCCTTAAAATCACAACAACTAAGAAAATGATCTCTAAATTATACAAACTACTCAATTATGCAGACCATACCACATCCCTCCCAATAAAAAAATGGGAAAATTATTTATTGTTAACACCCAACGCGGATTTCTGGACCCAAACCTGCAAAAATACATTCTCCATGACTAACTGACTAACAATCACTTCCTATCATCATAAAATCATTCAATCAACGCATAAACGCACCAAAAAAACATCTCACCAAATGGGCCTCTCACAATCTAATGCATGCCCACTATGCTCACCAAACACCATTGATGATTATCTCCATGCAGCCTGACACTGCCCACCTGTACAACCCTTCTGGAAAGAAATGGCGGCATGACTATAATGGTTAACCTACAGGACTTGTAACTGAAAGGTTGCAGGTTCGATATCACAGGCAAAACATCTGCCAAATGGGCCCTTCACAATACTTAATGCATTGCTTCAGTATATATCCAGCTGTATGAATGGATAAATGTAATAAGAAGTATGTAAGTCGCTCTGGATAAGAGCGTCTGCTAAATGCCTATAATGTAATGTAATGTAAAAAATGACCAACAAATGATCCCTCCTACTGGACTGCCAAGTTCCACCTTCCCCCTCATTGTGCCTACTAGGCGACCTATCCTCAATCACCATTCCTAACCATTTCACCAGGACCATCCTCGTTGCTTTAATCATTGCCAAGAAAACCATCTTGCTAAACTGGAAAACTCGAAAAAAAAACTGAGCATTATGCAATGGACTGACCTACTCACAGAATACATATCCATGGAAAAAAATCACTGCTACTACCAATAACCAAATGCAATATTTTGAGCAAACATGGCACCCAATCACCTGCTTTCTTAATCCTCACCTACAGTACATAAAGCAAATAATTCTGGCACTCTTTCCCATTTAACTTCCTTTCCCCCCTCTTCCTCTCTCCCATACACACACACACACACACACACACACACAAACACACACACGCACACACACACAAACGCACACACACACACACACACACACACACACACACACACACACACACACACACACACAAACACACATCCCACTAACTAACTCTCACAAACCCAATGAAGCTTAATATACTCCATTCTCCTCATGCACCATTCTTTGATATCTTATTACTATTCTGCACCATTTTCTTTATTGTTATTATTATTATTTATTATTATTATTTTTTCTTCTCTTTGTTTTTTATGTTTTAGTCTCCTTGCATATGTTACATATCGAGCATGCATCCAGAAACTGGAGAACCTCCTATGCAATGAAACCTGAATAACTTTTTTTATTAAAATTTTTATTATTCAGTAATTTATCCAATACATGTATGCTAAATTTTAGGTACAATGGAGCTACCCAGCAAGCTAGCTACACTGCACAAAATGCAGCATAGCAAGATAACTAGTTAGCAGAACTCTGTCACCGACCTTATGTTCTTATGTTCTTAATTACAAATGTCCAGATTACTGGACAGCATTTTTTTACAGTCAAAAAACCTTAACTAAACATTAATACTAAATAATTATTTAAATAACTGTAACATCAGTGAACTCTTATAGTAATTAAGAAAATTTGAAATGAGTAAAGATAACATTTAGAAAAACGAACCCCTTTTCATATAGCCAGAAAAGACGTGTGTCTTCGAACTAGCTATAATTCCCACCTTAATTCTAAATGACGTAAAAATAAAATAAAATAAAACACTTAAGATGAACAACACACCAATAGAACGGTCATGTGGTCAGCAAGCTGTACAAATGGACCTGAGTGCTCTACCACTGATCTGAGAACCAGAAATCTCAAATAAAAAAATGTCCAGTATACTGGACGTTTGAAGTGAGGAGGATAAACTTCTCATTAGCTTCCACTGTATTGTCGTCCAAATCATTATTGACAATAATGTAGCATTGATGTTGGCACGGAATGTGCTGTTGATACTGTGGTAGCTATTATAACGATTGACAATCTATAAACATTTTAGTGCAAAGATCATTTTAAGTAGCAGTAACTGAAAAAGCTTGAATTACCTGGGGAACTCTCGGAATTCGAAGGAAGGCTCCAACAATATCCAGAAAGAACGCCTAGAAAGAGATACACATGGATTGTATTCTTATATCTAGTAGTAATAGTAGTTAGCCATGGTTTCCGAAAAGAACATGATCTACTTCATATACATTTGTGAAGCGCAGTCACTGCAATTACCCTGGGAAAAAGCGCTTGCTGTCAATATCACTATCAAGAATAATGAGCAATAAAAAAATAAAACCCCCGAAGCTTGCTTTGCCGTTATTTTTAGTCTTCGGTAAACTAAGTGCAATCTTCATAAACCTACCGATGATAAACAGAGCAGCGCAATCCAAATGCCTCATTATTTTATTCTGTTCTCATCGAGCCAACGTTGCTTGGCATGGTTGTCTTGAACGGGCATCTTCTGTGAAGACATTCAACTTCAAAATGCGCCCTGGCCCGAACTGTGCTCTACAAGTAAATTAGCATACAGAGAGCTGCGACGAAAACGTGGGCTTTAGATCAGTAGTTAGATTACTTCGCTTACTTACTTACAGGATGCGTCCCAATAGCCTACTCAAAAAATGCTCCCTCCTTACTACCACCTCCTCTCCTCCGTGCCCCAGAAACGGATCTTTGTGTCCTAATCTAATGTTACTGATTTAATATGAATTAGCCTATATATTAATGGTTAAATATGAATTAATGTCTCAAAGCGAACCGCAATGTCAGGTATATTGTATACTGTACATGCAACTACTTGTACTTAAAAAGTCCAGACAGTTTTGCATATTTCCAGGTAGGAGACGAGTGGAGGAGAGGAGTGGAGGAAGGGAGGTGGGAAGTGAAGAATATTGGGACGCAGCCATACTGTTCTTCCCCAACCCCCTTCCCCAAAATACATGTGGCCTTCATTACCGTTCAAAAGTTTGAAATCACTGAAACATTTTTATGTTTTTGAAAGAAATTAATACTTGTATTCACCAATGTAGTATTAAATTGATCCAAAATACAGTCAAGACATTGATAATGTTACAAATGATTAGGCTATTTCTATTTCATTCTATTTCTACTTTTGCAATTGTAGCCATTTTTACACATAGTCTCCCTATTTTAGGGCACCAAAAGTAATTTGCATAGATTGTATGTAATCACATTTAATATTTCTATCACTATTATTATTGTTATTATTATTAATATTATGATTATTATTACGATTATTATTTTTATGTTTCGCATAAGAGGAGCTGTCACAGTCTGTATTTTCAGTTCACAAATTTTTGATAACATAATTGATAAACATGTGACACCAACATCTGACCAACTGAATTTTTTAAATAAAAAAACATTATCTCTGGTGTACAATACATGTTTACTTATGATTCAAAGGCTGTGTTCAGCTAGGATATACAACAAAGTTTCACTTCTCTTATCTAAAAATAGATGTGACTATAAGCAATACTACAATATCTATATTTTATTTTACACTAACAATTAAAGTATGAAGGCAATGCAAGTTCCTCTTAATTTGCAGATAGGCATCCTTTTGCTCTAAAGCTCTGACAAAAGCTTTTGATTATAATCTGAAACAACATTGATTGCATATTTTGGGGTACAACTGGTTTCAAATATTTTAATGATGAAATAATTTAAATAAAAGCATTGGAAGTACCACTTTGATTAAATATTATTTTAAAATATTATTTTTTGTTTGACATACACTTCTATGACATTTTGCACTCCTCATGTACTGAAAGCATTATTTTTTTGATGTTAGAAAACCACCAACCTGTCAGAAAAAGCACCTTTATTTATGCCCAGGACTTGATAGTTACACCTAAAAGGGGGAAAACCTGTTTTGAAGAACAGAAACTTCCTCGTGACTGAGTTAATGGCTATATGCCTAAATTTCTCTTCAAGCTTTTCAGCATTTGCTAGAAATGACAAAAGAATCTAGAGAACGGACACATTTCAGAACATGCATACACAGCGCTGCGCCTTGAAAGAACATAGTCCCGCATACCGAAATGCACAATTAAGAGCCAAATAAATGACATTACATTACATTACAGTCATTTAGCAGACGCGTTTATCCAAAGCGACATACAGTAAGTGCATACAGAAAGGTCATCGAAGTAACTACAGAACAGATAAGACAAAGCACATTCTTCCCATACAGTAGCAGCTATTCCTAGTAATGAACACTGAATGCAGTTCACAGTGAACTGGGTAAATCAGCTCTACTACAATTCTATTCTAAATATTATAAACTATTATAAAATAAATGCATTCCTTTGCAATAACCTGTTTGTTAGGCATGGAAAAAAATGAGCTTAATGTCAAAAAGAGAGAAGTTTTTTTGTTACTTTCTTTCTCAGTCATCCTTCTGGGTCTTGATCTATGTCTATCGCACCCTAATCCATGGTATTTCATGATATTGACACGGCTGTGGGGTTTGCCAGCTTCACGTCCTGCCACAACACCTCCTAGCCTTGTCAATATTTATTATATAATACAGGTTCTTGTCATACCGCTTAAATAGGCCACACCTCTCATCTTAATCATCATCTGAAATGGCTTTGAGACAACAGGATTTGTAATCATGTGCACCTGGCTGTGGCCAGTTAGAAAATGGCACAGGAATCAGAAAGACTATTGATTGGAGTATTGTCTTTCCTGGTTATGTAACCTTAAGGACCACCTTGCCCTCTCCCTCCATATTTTTCTCCTATAATTGTCTCTTTTGCATGGACTACGATACTTTGATGATAGCCATTGATTGTCAGCGGTTAAGGAGATATACAATAACATACAATAAGAATTTACCTCCAGCCCATGTTGGGCAACAGTCACCTGATGCTCGCTTTTCTACCGACGCTGGCAAAGTCAGGGTCTCGGGGGCAGGGGGACCTCACGCCAAGACTATCGATGTTTGGAAGGTGTTCAGCCCTACTGATGGACAGGCTTGTCAGTTCTTAATGACAGTCTCTCTGCATTTCAAGCTGTGCGGACACATTGCATGTCCCTCATCATTGACGCACTAAACTGTGTACCGAGATAGGCCTATCCGCAGGGACTTTGAGGCAGAAAGCTCAAAAATGATACCCCCGAGTCACCTACTCCTTAATCATTTACCGTAATCATTTACAGACATCAATAATATTGAAACCAAAAGGTATTTGCACCCTGATGTTACGGGCATGCATTCCACTTCCTTTATTCAATGTTGATCATTGTAGCCTTCGTAACAAATTGAAATGTCAACTGCAGTATAGTTGAATGATTCCCTCATATCTTCCACGTATGATGACAATGTCATTTTGAGCAATGGATAAATACTTACCAATATGTTGAGACATTCAGAACTGCCACTGTCAAGTGATCTGCACGCAAGTGTGCAAATGTCATGTCTCCATGGGCAGTGCATCGTCCCAACACTGATACTGTAACAGAGAAAAGGCTGCAAACTCCCCACCCTGACCTCTTTCCCTCTATTATGCAGGTAACCCACCACTCTCCAAATAGCACACAGACAACCGAGTAAAAGGTAAAAAATCCAATATTTTATTTCAAATTAATTTAAAACCAACAAAGCTTTGACAAGGAAATAATGCCCAGTCTGTCCCCTTTCCCCCTCCCACTGGCTCCGAGACTCCGCCAGGCAGTACAGAACCCCTTCAGGTAAGTGTGCCCGATTTCCACACGCCACACTACACACCGTTGCAGTCACACGCCACACTTAAGCTGGTGTTTTGTTAAATAAGATCACTGCACACACTCGTGACCACCCACACCACAGAATAGCTTCCCCCAGCGCAGTCCTCTGCTCAGCCCAACTATCACTCCGAGGGGAGAAAACGAACAGACTGGCACACATACAAAACTTCACACACTTGACACCACTAATATACAATAAACATTAAAAAAATTCCTATTGTGGTGGAGCCCCCCAACCATGCTACACTGCTGGAGGAAGCTGCTGCCAAATAAAAGAAAGAAAAAAAAACCCCAACTAATAATTCCCCACATCCAACACACACGATGCAGCTCGGCCACCCTCCAAGGCTGTCGCCAACGAGATGCCTCATCGCCACCACTCGAGCTGACCCCGGCTCAGTCCCTCTTCTGCTCTCGTCCCGTTCGCCCTGGTCCGTTCTGTGGAGCACTGACTCTAGGTAAGGGGAGAGGGAACACCAGCATCGCTCAGTTGCCACTCGTACCAAGCCTGAACCTACACACACGATCTGGGACAGCGAAAGCACGTTCCTTATGGTCTGGGGGAGGTACGTCTCCCCCAACAGAAGCTCCACAACAATCTTGGGTCGCCTTGGCTCCGTCCGCGCCGACCAGCTCTGCCGTACCCCGCCGCCGCTTTCTTGCCAAACCCGGAAGTAATGTTGTCTTCTTTTGTTATTACGGTCGCCTGCAGGTCCCAGGACTCCACCGAAACTCGTTGTCATGCAGGTAAGCGTTTCCGCCGTCACTCAGATCACATATCACTCGCATTCACACAAAATAAAAATAACCAAACAGGAAAAAGAAGAAACTGCCCAAGTACTGGAGAGTGCACAGGAATTAACCTCTTTCTCTACCCCCATCAGCTCAGACGTGCCTCTCTTTATTTCTGTTCCCCAGCTCTCTTTACCAGCTCAGACGTGCCTCTCTTTATTTCTCTTCCCCAGCTCTCTTTACCAGCTCAGACGTGCCTCTCTTTATTTCTCTTCCCCAGCTCTCTTTACACAGCTCAGCTGTGCCTCTCTTTATTTCTCTTCCCCAGCTCTCTTTACCAGCTGAGACGTGCTTTCTCTTTATTTCTCATCCCCAACTCTCTTTACCAGCTCAGACGTGCCTCTCTTTATTTCTCTTCCCCAGCTCTCTTTATCTCTTTACCAGCTCAGACGTGCCTCTCTTTATGTCTCTTCCCCAGCTCTGTTTATCTCTTTACCAGCTCAGATGTGTCTCTTTTCATTTCTCTTCCCCAGCTCTCTTTATCTCGTTACCAGCTCAACTGTGTCTCTCTTTATTTTTTAATCTTTTTACCAGCTCAGACGTGCCTTTTTAAATTTCCCCCGTTGCCCAGCCCCTCGTATTTCCCACGTGTGCTCCACATTAATATTTCAATTACGTAATCAGTACCGTTTAATCATCCAATCATCCAAACAATGACCGCGGATTTATCCGCAACAGCCCAGTTCACCAACGCAGGGACCTTCTCTCAATTCCCTTTCACAAGAGAGACCACAAAATATCTGACAATACCAACAAAACACTGACAAGCGGAATCTATCAAAGCTTCACAGGTATGTCTTTGAAGCTTCCAGGCACTATAATAACTGTCCAATATAGGCTTGAAGGTCAAGTATTTTGTTTGTTTATGAGAAAGATGAAATTTTCACTGCTGATCTCTTTCTTCCACATATAATCAGCCCACATATTTGATCCCAACCTTCAAGATGCACATAATAGTCTCTTTAGAAAAAATACAGTAAGCGCATCATAGTGTTGAAAGTTGTTTCACCCAGAGATGTGTTTTCACCTAAAGCATAAATAATAACACCTGTATTATAAAATTCTCACACCTAAAGCTCTTACACACAGTCACAACATGTCAATTTTTTTTAAAACAATAGCTACAGTACCAAGAATAAACATGGCAAACACTGCATGTGCCTGTATTATCTACAGCAGGGTTTCCTAATCCTGGACCTGGGGCACAGTGTGTATGCTGATTTTAATTCAAGCTCATTTGGTTCATTACTATGAATTAGGTGTGATTAAACTGTATGTTTACAATCATCTTTATTGAAAAATTTCTCATTTAATCTTCTGTGAATTTACTTGAATTAAATATTACTTTATTGTGACTGTGCTAATAGAAAATGACAGTACAGTTGTTTACATTCAGCATAGTTTTTAACAGGGCCATGCAAAAACCTTTTGAGGGGGCAGGTGTTCAAAATGAGAAAAAAGTTTTTATTTTACCAAAATGAGTGACTACAATTAACGACAGCAACAATAATAATAATAGAATAGAGTATATAGCCTACATAATACGCATAATCGAGACGTCAACGACTACCACTAGGGGGCCACCATGGATAGGGATAAAGAAGAATTAGTTTGAAACATTTTGCACTTAGAACGCATCGTACTTGCTCAGCTTACATTCACCTTACTCCCAAGGTGCGTCCTAATACTCTAAAAATGCATCCTCCTTTCTTTCTATACCACCTCCTCTCTTCCGTGCCCCGGAAACCGATCTTTGGGTGGATTCCAATCGCTTATTTTATCTATCCTCTTCTCCTCGGTCCTCGCCTGACCTGAAAATCGATCGAGGTTTGCCATCTTTAAGGACATTCCAAACCGCTAAATGCTCCTCGGAGGAGCGAGGAGTGGAGAGCGAGGAGGCTCCCGGAAGGTGCTTCAGTGAGGAAACACAAATGTCGCCTTTGCGGAAGCCTTTTCTCGGAATGCGTGACGTATAAATTATCCACCACTCTTCAAATCTGCCATGTCGCAGGCACAACCCTATACAAATGCAATTTTACCGTTCCTTTCCATTTATTATAAAGCGCTTACTGGTATGCAATATACTTCTCCCTGGTAAATATCTGTGTCAGCCTCTTCCAGTTTTAATTCTTTACCCAATGTAAGTTAACGTTAGTAAGCTGGCTAGCGCCACATGGCAATTGGAAGATATAGCTAACATTAGCTATTTAACTTGGCTAAGATAATTATTTTTGTTGCATTGTACCGTTATACGTTAAGTAAGTTGTATTGTAACTTTCCAATACAAGTCCAATATTTTTAAGTCCAAAAAAGTTCATATTACTTTCAAGATTATTATACTGGCCTGTGCTTATATTGAACTTCAACTTCTTTAAAGCTGTTATAAGATTTCAAAGTATATCTGTCTAAACTAAGATTGTAGGAAACCATGAATAATCTTCTGGCCAGCAGCCAACAAATTCCATGCTACATCATTACAGTATAAATTTTGAAACCATGGAAGGAAATTAAATACCCACTGCTCTCTTAATGAATGCATTATGAAATTACCCATGATATTAAAATGAATACTGGAAGCTAAGGTTTCAAAAGTAAACCACATGTGTTTCTCAGTGGCGTAGCCTGTAGAGCACTGTCCACATGCTCATTGTGAGCTGCGACATTGGCGGTTCGAATCAGACCATGCACCTTTGTCGCATGTCACATGTCTCTCTCCTGGTCATTAAGAGATGTAAATGCTACTATGCAAATACAACAACAAAAAAACTCCCACACTGATTGATCTTCTACCAAGTGTGTCATAGGAATGACATCATCATCATCCTTAACGGTACCAATTACAATCAATGGCCACCATTATATATACGCTTAGGAAGATAATAATATAATTGATTGACTGCCATTTCACTTATTGCTTTAGCTTAATATGATGAGTAAATGGTGTTTGAGTTGGCGAAACTGCCGCACTATTGCACGCTGTCGTAATTCCTCTGTGGTACAGAGGCCTCATACAGTGACGTTGTAGACAGGAAGAGCTCCTTTCACACCTCACTGACTGCAATAAGCAGAAAGTGGCCTCTTTGCATGTGAAGTGCAGCAGAAATTTCTATTCTCTTAATAATCTCCTTATAGAGATAATTAGGAGAATAGTTTCTGCTGCGACATAAACACAGTGTAGGCCCCAAATACAGGTATTAAAATACAACAAGTACTTTTTTTTAAAATTCAAAGACCAGCAGTTGCAGTATTGATTGTAGCTGTTGATTTGTAGTCATTGCTATAAATACATCCGCTGACTATTTTAAAACACTTTCCAGAAACTCTGACAGCTGCAATGTGGAGCTAGAGTCAAACTGAACATTCTGAACTCCATTGGGTTTTGAAGTCATGTCCTTGGTGAAACTTGTATTGCTGCACAGGCATAAAAATAGTTCTCAATGGTCTTGGGGTAATCAGCTAAATATTTTTGTTATCTGAATTCATTCATGATGGTGAAAAAAGATGAAACATCAAGCTTTTTTCAATTCATTTGCAATGTCAGTTGTAGATTAGGAGATAAAATTTTTGGGATCGTTAGAAAAGACTAGCTAATATGACCACACAATTCAGTATACTTGGCATGTATAAAACATGCATGGAATTAATCCTGATAGGGAGCTCGGTGTATGGCAAAGATCATTTTATTGGCCCTACTGAAAATATATTTTTGCTACATTTTTCACAGTCAAGACTTTCATGTGATTCAAAATATTTTTTCTAGCTTCTCTGAGAGGAGATTTCTGATGGAGATAAGGTTCTGAGAATATTACTCATATTCTTATTACACCTTCCTGTATGAGGTGCACTCTGTTCTCTTTGGAAAACAGATTCTCTGAAAATAATAGCAGGTTTATGTAAAAAAGAAAACGACAAAAAAGAGAAATACTCTATTGCAGTGGTTCTCAAACTACCACCGCTAGGCCTACCACAGAAAATACTTGGGTCTCCACATACCACCATCCATGACCGACATTTAAATACACACCCACAAAATAAACAATATGAAAAACACCTACACATTCAATACGATATTAAAATACAAAAATAATATGACCGACATTTAGGCTAAATAGGCCTACCCTCGTAAAATTAATAATGTTAAAACATAATATCTGGTGGTGTAGGCTACATCGACTGGTTGAAGGGCTACTTAGGCTACATAATCAGTGAGAAGGGTGTGCCTGCTTCTGTGAGCAAAGCCCTACTACTTGTGCTCAGTCCACTGATAACTGTATTCACTTTGTCAGTTTCAACAAGGCTGTCTGAAGTTTCACTGTCCTCTCGAACCTAATTTCTCTTCCTTCCTGTTTTGAGCCACGATGTAAGGGCATTTTTTGAACCATACATTTTCAGTTTCTCTGCACTAGTTATCTAGCTAAACTGGCAGTTAACTGACAGGATGAAAGTCAAGTGTACGGAGACAATGCACGCCCTACGACCACCGCTCGTCATGAACGTGGCTATGTAGCCTGCTGTCAATCAAAATATTACAGGAAAGGCAAAAATTAAGTTCTAACATTATTCAAATGTTTTTAATTTTTAATTTTAATGTTAGTTTTAATTCAAATATCATTTTAATTCAAATATCATTTTAATTCAAATATCATTTTAATTCAAATATCATTTTATATTTTTTATAGTTTATATTTTTTATAGTTTATATTTTTTATAGTTTATATTTTTTATAGTTTATATTTTTTATAGTTTATATTTAAATTTAAATATTTTTTTAACCATAAAATGAGACCTCTCGCGTACCACTAGAGGGAGGCACGCGTACCACTTACCACAGTTTGAGAATCACTGCTCTACTGTACAAGATAAAATGGCTTGGATTAGATCATTGACTCCATCTGAACTCCCATCAAAGAACTATTGCTGAAACCATCACAGAGATTAGAAATGTTTCAGCTCAAAAAGCTATGCAAACTAAGTACACATGAGTACGCGAAACCCAGAAGAGCACACATAGTTTAAGATAGCCCAAAGTGTTAATGTTCTAAGCAGTGTGAAATTCCCCCTCCCAGGCAGGCTAAAATTAACTCAGTCTTTATCTCTTGTGATCTGCGACATGGTCTTTTTCTGTGTGGGTTCATACTGGGCTGACACTGTTTACCTGTGCGTGTGTCTTTGATAAAAAAAAGTATTTTGGAAGCAAATCTTTAGATGCGGTATCCTGTTGGCACTGTTGAATTACTATTATTTAAACCCAGCATGTTATAGATCCATGCCTTAAATATCACTCCCCTCTTGTGGAGACAAAAATACACCTTTTTTTTTTTACAAACCTGAAAATACAACATTGAGTCATTCATTGATCCTGTTTTACTGTACATTTTAAGAAATGCATATCTTTATCACTGGCATTTTGTAGAATGTGAAACATAAATATACATCACAAAAAAGCTGACAATAACAACGCACCTTCAGAAAAAATGGTAAAAAGGTACAAACACTTGTCACTGGGTTGGTAGCCCTGTAGGTACATAGAATTGTACCCCTAGCCAGCAATACATGATTCATTTGCATTTTCTGCTTGAAAAGGTACTTATAAATACCAAAAATAGAATAGGGTACATTTGTGAAATGTGTTCCTTGAAGAAGAAAAATGTACCTTTATATTTGTGAATGCAGAAGACAATGAATTATGTACAAGTATTCTACACAATTAAGAGCAACCCCTTTCACCAAAGCTGGCTAATATTTCCCTCTAGTGGAGAGACATATATTGCAGGTGTTTCAGCTTGTTTGGAGATTGAAAAAGTACAGGTTGTGAACAAAACATTTTAATAACTGTATTCCAACAGTGAAAGGTTGTGATGTTTCTGTGATTGCATGGGTGCATTTCCTGGCAGGGTTTGGGTGCAATCAGTAGATGTTTCTATCTAGGTATTAATTAGGGATCTAAGCAAATATTATTGTTATTTTAATGTTTATTTACGTTTTTCTTTTCTTTTTAACAACTGCTATTACTTCTAAAGTGTACCATGAATATGCCGCAATTTAGACACATGGTGGAACTATAACAACCAATTTAATTTATCAACTTTAAAGGATTAGCCTCTGCATCCTGCTTGGCCTCGTCTTGAAATTTTGTGTCTGGGTCCTTCTCCTCAAGGATTCATAATCTCCATATCTTCTCAGGACCCATGCATGATATTGGCCCAAAATTGGCCTCATAGATCTCAGCTAAAATGCAAAGAAGTTCAACATCAACATATTTTTTTTTAATCAGTATTAAATTGTCTATACTATTAACTGACTATAACAATTTGACTTGCACTCATTTTAATTGCAATAAATCAGTTTTTTCACACATAATTGTAGCAAATGCTTTGGCAGCTATTTTCCCCAAGCATCTCATTGCTCTAACGTATTTCCCCTAAGCAGGCCTCTGTTATTCAACTCTTTCTTTCTCATTTGGTCTACCATGGTATACCAAAAACTCTAAAGGAAAATATCCTGTCCCTCAATGTGGACTGATTTTATGAGACATAACCCTGACTGACCACTGTGCAGCCAGACTGTTGAATTTGTTTGGACCCTGTGGCAGATCTGCCTAAAGAACTGAATTCATAAGCATGACGTGAGGGCCAAGTTTCCATGGCATATTCTGTAAACGAAGCAGAGCAAACCCACGTGCAGATTGTGAATACATTGTGGCATAAGTGAGATTCTAAATATGACGACAGAAATATCTTTGCAGCATCAGATCATTAATAAAAGAAAAATGTTGACAATGCACAGTCGTAAACAGTATTGGCTGATGATGTATTGGTGAGGAGTGTATTATGTGGCTTTTAATGTTTTTAATATATCTGCAGAGAGAATCGGAATGCTTCTTTGCTACATTATTTGCAGAAAGATTAATCGAACATTTTCACCTCCTCGGGTAAAAATGTAATTTTGTGGCAAAATGTGAATAAACCCCAAAGGAAAGGTTAATGTATTCAATCTTTGAAAACGCTCCTTTATATGTATTGTTCTGAGTTTACCAATTAATTTTACAGAAGAGCATGTGGTTGTCTGTGCTCTCCTGAGTCAACAACATGAATGCGATGAATTTTGAAGACAAAAGTGGGGAAAAGCATTTGAAAAGTGCTACAGAACTGCAACTCAATATAAGATGTTTTGGAGCTGTGGGCTAACCGTACTGCGGTGTACAGCGGCTGACATTGAGACAGGCATAGCATGTAAGTGTCAAGAAGGTCTTAGAGCAGATACGACTAGAAATTACCCCGCAAGGAGCAAATACCATGTTTGTCATCATATTTTAGTCAAGAAGGTGTATGAATGAAACATCACATGGACAGAGGAGGTGTGTAATCAATGTGGTACCGATGCACATCAGGGGCGTCAGTGTATTATAATGGATAAAAAACTGCACCTATAACCTGAAGGTTGCAGGTTTGATTTCCACGTAGAACACTGCCTTTGTACCTTAGAGCAAGGTACTTAAAGGTTATTGTTAGGGTTAGGCTTTAGTATAAATTGGCAGTAATGTAATGTCCGTTAGAATACAGGTTGACCCCTGTGCGGTTCATGAAAGATCTCAGATCTCACGGCCGCAATGAGAATGCCTTAAACAAGAGTTACTGGGAGCCAAGCAGAGAATAACGCTGAACTCGATGGCAGCAAAAGGCAAGCAGAAAGCAAACACATGGGGAATCGATGGGAGGCTGTGGGATGCAAACGCGGGGGTGAAGGGCCCGGCTGGAGGCGTACAGGAAAAAAACAGGCACCGGGCCAACTCAGTCAAACAGCCAGAGATTTATGAAGATCGCTTTCTTTGCAAAGATCACGCATCTCATCACGTGACGCTAGATGAAACGAATCTGATGCTTATAGTCGCCGTATTGGTTGTTATTATGCGGCCGACTGGCTGCATTTTCAAATTAATCCCCTGAGAAAGAATGTGCCTGCTGATCTGTGCAGACAGGCCATGCCATATTAAAGAAGAAAGGCCACTGATTCACGTAAAATGGACGGGAAGGGAAAGCAAAGCTATAATATACATTTAAAAAAACTTTATGAAAAGCAGAAGATTTCACAAGAAATACTAACTTTGTGTTCTTATAAGAAGCAATGAAATGTCCTTAGACCCAATGTTGTGTAACCATGAGCTGTCTTTCAAACTGAAAGCTGCTTACCTGGAGGTTTGTAAGAATTGGGGGGGGGGGGTATATATTTTGTCTCAGAAAATATTGGAGAGTTTGTCCTCAAAGGTGGTTTTATTATTCATCAGTGCACCAAATGGAATGAAGCGGGGCTCATTAAACATGTGAAGCTTGGATTACACTTCCTGCTTATTACTGCCACTTATGGGATCTTACTAAACTCAATAACGGGCTACAAACCTCCCCAATTTCAAATGATTGTGTCGTCAGTCTTGCACTTTAATATCATTCAGGTTGAGATGACATGGTGAAGATAGTAACAGTGCTGTTTATTTGGTTAGTGTCGCTGTTATCAGTGTCACTCAGCTATTAAGGAGCGTGGATTGTTTTGGCAATCATTCCCGCTCTGAGCAAGATCCCATGTCTCTTGGGTAATCACCAAGCTGCACCCACTAACTAGGAGCAGATACCGGTCCTGCCGCTGGGTTGTTGCCCTTCTACGGCCCTGTCCAACTCTCCTCGTGTAATGGCCCGTCTCCCGGTATCTCCTCCACGCTCTTGAGACTGTTCTGAGAGACACAGCAAACCATCTTGCGACGGCATGTATGGATGTGCCATCTTGGATGAGCTGGACTACCTGTGCAACCTGAATGGGCTGCAGGTACCGCCTCATGCTACCAGTAGTGACAAGGGCACTAGCAAAATGCAAAACTAGAGAAAAATCAGTCAGGAAAGATAAGGAGAGAGAAATGGTCTGTGGCCACAACCTGCAAAACCATTTACTTTTTGGGGGTTGTCTTGCTGTTGCCTCTCCTGTCCATCTGTTGTCACATTAATTTGCACCAAAGCAGGTGAAATTGATTCACAATAATTTACACTTCCTAACTGGACAGATCGATATCCCAGAAGTTTAATTGACTTGGTGTTATACTGTGTTGATTAAGTGTTCCCTTAATTTCTTTGAGCAGTGTAGTATTGCTTGTAAGAGTACCTGAAAATAAGACATCAAGAGTATTTTGATGTTGTTGGGTCACAGATATCAGGAAGTCATGGCATGCAAAGGATATGCAACCAACTATTAAATATGATGACTTTATTTAAGTTTATGTTAATTCGTCCAATTACTTTTGGTGCCCTAAAATGGCTATAATTGCTACACAGTTCACCCGACATGGATGTAAAATCCCTCAAATTAAAGCTGAAACTCTGCACTTTAACCTTTCAAATCCAATGTGCTCGGGTACAGAGCAAAACAACAAAAAATGGATCATTGTCCACTTTTGGAGTGCACTGTATGTTCCTCTAGAACTGTTTAGCATTGTGGGTGATGAAACTGTCACTGTTAACATTTACAAGTATTCCCCAACATCAGAAATTCCTTGAGCTGTTGGTGGCTTTTTGCACAATTCGCACTTCCTCAAATCTTGGCCTTGTAAGTATGTGTACACACAAGCACATTGTTTCCACAGTGTATCCCCTATTAGATAAAAGGAATGATTGAAATGTGAATTTTAAAAGTACCATCAATTCTGCAGTCCACCACTTCACCACCCTCCTACTTTCATCTATTTTGTATTGTGGGGACGACAAGAAGTGTCCAGTTATGCATAGAATGTCGTTTCCGCCAAATGTGTGCTAGAGAAATTAAACATCAGAGCTTGAAATTCTGGAAAATGCAAGTGAATTTTTAAAATTAAGTTCTAACCCCTTCCAATGAGGCACAACCACGAACACACTGATACATATTAAGTGTTGATAAATACATTGTGCTCCCAACTCCAAGAAGAATCAAGTAAATTTTATGGCTGGGAGATGTTTTCCGTGGGCCATTGCACAGTGTTGACCTCACATCCAAACCACTCGTACGCATTTTGTCTGCACTGGCTCTGGTTGAGTATAAACACAAGGAACGGCTACATAGTCACGTTCACGGCCCTTGAAAAAGACACTTTCGTCACCTCACAGCTGTTCAGCACAGTTTAAAACTGAAGTTTGTAGGAGGCTACTGTGGATCACCTATCCTATCATTAAGTGGGCGGAGTCTCGAGTGAACCTCGACGTACGGACCAGGGTTGCCAGACTGTGGGATTTACCCTAAATGTAGGGGATTTTTACAAATCTTTAAATAAAAAAGGTTTGGGAGATAGATGGGGGATTTAAAAAGGAGGTATGGGACTCAATTGAAGATGGGGGATTTTCGGGAAAATAATTCAGGCATCTGGCAACACTGGTAGGCTACGGACCATTAGCTGCAGCATTTCATCCAATGCAAAAGTGAGATGGTGTCACACAGCCTGGTTGGAACTACGCTTGTTTTGAATCGGACTTTTCGGCTTTCCCCGGGGCATAGCCTACTGTGGCGCGTTGTTATAACATGATTTCAGAATACGAGGAGGACGTGTGTCGAGGTATCTCAATGGACACGTTTTGATAGCCACTGCACTCTCCCGGAGATATCAGCATAGCCTATAAGTGAACCCGGTTAGAAGTAGTTGACGTGCATGCTACATTTAACAAGAATGGAGAGTAAAGTTTTTGATACGTTTGGAAATAGTAGCAGCAAGAGCTCCTCAGGGTCCGAAACATTATCTGAAGGGGAAATGAAGGCTATTGGGAGTCCCTCCGTCTGTAGACATATCGACGATTTAAGGAAAAACTCTTCAGACAGTGAAACGCAAACGGAAAGAAAGAGCGAGGAAAAGAGCGAGACGGAGGACAGCACCGAGGAAGGGGGAGCAGGGATTGAAGATGATCGAGACTATGCTGAGGAAGACGAGGACGAATTGGTAAAACTCCTGCAACTATAAATCTTTTCATGTATGATTCCAACACCACACCACCATTCCCCTGAATGCGGATGCGGTTGGACAGGTGTGCGTTGTTGCTTTACCCGCTGCGACGTTCAGCGTTCATTTATAAGTATGTAGGCTAACGAGAGGGTATAGAGCTTACTTTCGTAATTAAAAGCGAAATAACAGTGATATATGCTGACGTTTCCTATGTAGTTTACCCGGCTATCATTCACTTAAATGTCGGGTTTTATTGTTTGGCCAGAGTGAGCATGCTACCGCAGTGATATCACCTGTGAATGTGAAACGCGTGAGGTTGTCCTGTGGAGTTTCTAAGTCTGCAATGTAGGCAACCATAAGCATTGCAGGGTGTGCGTGTGACTCTTGTAGCATATGTGTTTGACAGCTATGCCCATTTGAAATACGTAGGCTACTTAAAAAAATAAATGCCTACGATTGTTTAATCAGAAAAATCAATTTAAAGATAGCGAGGGGACGTCATGCGACTAGCCTAAAACGCACAAACACAATCATATCTAACTGGCTACTGCGTCAGATAGCGACAATTTAGTATTCTCACTGATGAACGCCTGGTGAAATTATTGTACTCGTTTTGGGAATACTGAATTGGTGAATGCCGTCGGTAGGCCTATTTCCCAATAGCGATATATTATTGTTAACCCTACGAATAAGTATAGCCTAATCGAACATGAACCCTGGGCGTTTTGAGGAGCGACGCTATTTGTTGTTGTTGAGCTATCTTCTTTCATAAAAAGCTGAACCATAATCCCAGTAAACGTTTTAATGTCCTCTCGTATAGATAGTGATAGTTGTGACCTCTCTTCTTGCGAATTCGCCTCAGCAATGCACATTACTACGGCCCTGGAGTTGGCTTTCATAGAAGGTGACGCACGTGTATCTAAATCCACCTGCGAGCGTCTCAATCGTATCCCCAGGACAGTTCTTGTAATAGCCTATGCTACAATGTTTCACCAGCGTATCTAATGTTTATAAAACATTGTCAATGCGTAACTTGGAAACTGCAACATCTGTTTGACCAAATAAAAACGGTAAAAAAAACCAAATAAGACTACTCTTGATAGTGTCATTGAGTTTGACGTTTGCAGTAGGTCTATTAATTCTTCGTCAATTTGTTTGTCTTGAACATTATATATTTTTTGTTTGATTTAATTTAAACTCATAAAAGAGCACGATATTCAATCATTTTGGGAAAAGACATCAAGTCTTTGTCCTACATCTTTTCAGTTTTTATTCCGTATAAATACTTGAATAGAGTGGATTGCTGTCTTTGCGGGCCATCAAATCATACACCCTGAAGTAAATTTTATAAAATGGCTGTTTGCATGTTTCACGTCGAGTAGCACCTCCAGTGTACTGAAGGCGTGGCGACATATGAGTTCACCTGTGTCTGGCATGAGCTAATTACTTATTTGTTACCTGATTAATTAGATCAATAAAACTTGGGGTGGTACTGCATCGACTGTCATTACAGTAAGGAAAACAGAAACAGGTGATAGAGAACCTCAACATAATACAGTGAAACAGACTGTGATTGCTGACTGAATGACCAGCACCTTTTTAGTTCAGTTATCTGGTTTTCAGAGGCTGATGCATTAGACTGGATCCTCTTCATGGTAAACCTTGTCAGGTCAGATTGACCTGTTCAGGCTGATTGGGGCAAAGTGTTCATTGTCCTATTTCAAGCCAAAGGCCTAATCTTGGACCACCCCTAGTACTGTGTTAATCCCTGTCATTCAAAGGTGTAATCTACTAATCGGCATCTTTTTCATTGATGACTGCTGGTCAAAAGTAGCTCTCGGACCCGATCTTCCTGATTACTGCACCCCACCAGGTGACTGGGAATAGATGGGATTTAAGCCAATGAAATCCAAGAAGTGCAGCCTTGGTGTCAGCCAGGGTGAAGTCATTAGCCCACTTTATTTAGAGGAAGAAGAGGCTCTTGCAGTGGAATGTTATCAGGGTGATCTTCATGTATAATATGCGCGCGCACACACACACACACAGTTAGAATTTTGCAAAAAAATGTTTTGTGTAGGCCAACAGAACTCTTTTTAGCTTGCTAAGGCATGGATGGATCACAGATACTTGGGTTTTTATTTTTGTAGCCATGTTTGAGAAGTTAGGAATGCACGTTCTCTATGGTACTGAGGATAGTTTCGTTCAGATCAATATTTTTGTGAAATTATATTTTTTAGTATTGGTAGTCATCAATACCATATTAATAGTATTTTACATCTGGCAGTGTGTACATGCTGTGGGATCTGCATCCACTGTCTTCACCTGATAATATAGCACAAGCATGCAAACAGAATTGCAGTAGACTTTTGTGTGTGTGTGGGTGGGTGTATGATCTATAAAATAATATTATGTAAGAATAATTTTGTACCTTGGGAGAAATTGCTTGTGTTGAGCTAGGATTGTAAATTACATGTTGGTTTCATTTTGGTTGTTAAGTTTTTACATATTTATTTAGCCTTAAGATCTGAAAATCTATAGCCAAAGGTACTTGGGGTTTTTGTGTACAGTCCTGTTGGAAATTGCAATTTTAAAATGATTTGTCTTCTCAACCGCAGGCATTTACAATTTTACAATGTATTATTTAGCAGACACCTTTAGCTAAAGCAGCTTACGAAAGTTTATTTTATATGGTAAGCAAGCACCATAATCATAAGGCACCACAGTTTTTTATACACATGGAATTTAGCCATACATTTAGGAGGTATGAAATGGACAGTCCAAAGGTTTTAGTCATTTTTTACCACAGTGTCAGTGTTAATTTAACTCTAAAATTGTGTATTAGTCCAGTAAGGATCAAATGCACTCAATCAGGGTAAAATCTACTATAAACCCCAATTCCAAAAAAAGTTGGGACAGTATGTAAAATGCACATAAAAGCAGAAAGCAGTGATTTGTAAATTCTCTTTCACATATATTTAATTGAATATTAATTGAATATTTAATTGAATATTATTTAATATTTTACCTTATCAACTTTATTGATTTTTGTAAATATACACTAATTCAGAAAAGTTGGAACAGGGGCAGAAAAAAGACTATAACCCCTCTGCATTTCAATGGATCTCTATGGGAATTGTGGGGTGGGAGTAGATTACGCTGTAAATTACACGGGAATAGTATGGAACCCATGGTTGGCTTAATGACTAATCGTCAAGGGTCTGCGGTATCAAACAAGCCTCAAACCATCCCTCTGCTGCCAGATATGCATGGATCACTTGAAGGGTTGTTTCTCCTGACTTATTTTTTCATAGATTTCAATAGGAAAATGAGTCAGGAGAAACAACCCTCAAGTGATCCATCCATATCTAAGGACGTAACTTTGGTTTGAACAATGGTGCTGGTTGAGATGGATAGACCCTGAGAACAGCAATCCTCTAGGGGGGTCCAGGGGCATGCCACCCCGGAAGATTTTTTTTAACGAACAGCTGTGAAGTGATCATTTCGGGTAAATTTTAAGACGTTGTCGGTTGTCTGTGTTCTATCAGGGGTCGGGTTGGTTAGAGACGGTCTGGGTTCCTCAGCCTACCAGTGCACTTATTTATCACGATACACCAGGTAACCACAGGCTACCAGTTGTCATTTGAGAGTGATGCTTCTCTCTTCCAATCGGCATTACCTCTATAATGCTGTGTATAAAGACATAAGATATAGTTATTAAGGCCCTTAAGATCCTCAGCTTCAGCCACTGGAGACCGAGGAGGGATTTTTTTGAGATTTTTAAATTTATAAAAGTATTTATGAACTGTGAACTGTGATTATAAACTATTTTTTAGGTTGAGTTTTGTCAGCACCATAAAGGGGTGTAGGTGTGAAATAAAATTTTACTATGAATTCTTAATTATTTAAAATTTTAAATATTTTTTATAAAGAGACTTGTTATTGTGTTGAGCAGCTCGTCAGATCATGTAGAGGCAGAGACTCTTCAAGCACTCATCGCAATACTCTAACAGAGTTTATCTGATGTTGTTCATTCATGGATGGCATTTGAGACCAGTCCCTGGGGGTTCATGGTGTGGGCTGCTGCTTATTTTCACACGGCAGACTACAGCCAAGCTTGCATATAGAGTGGAGTCGGAGGAAGACCATTCATATGCGGCTTTGATGTGCAGCCTACAGGTGCCTGATTGTCCATCTGGTTCTTTAGAGAGCGATGAAACATGGACCCCTAAGCTATCAGACAGTCAGCACTGGCATGGTCCGGATTAGATCCAAGACTGTGGGGCTCATCCTTTTGATGTTTTTCAAAGAAAGTCTTCTATGTTTTAAATAAAAACGGATTGCACTAAGAGGAGTGTAAAATTTAAATAATTGAGTAACTACATTCATGAATGATCTACACTCAGTGTTTTTAGTTCAGACGAGGCTAAAGGATTCAAACTTTTCAGTGTTTTTAGTTCAGATGAGGCTAAAGGATTCAAACTTTTCAGTGTTCTGCCCTCATCAGTGAAATGGTGTTGCAAGCGGATGGCACGTATATACAATAGTTAGAAAAAAGTAGTTTAACTATTGTAAAGGACAAGGCATTTCAGGGAAAGTGTAATAAATAAGTTATTTATTGATTTATATTGCAAGTTCTTGAATGCTATTTTTATTTATTGGAAGTTTGGCACAAAAGTTTGGAAGGCTGAATGTTTCCATTATTCATCTTTTAGATTTATTTCTTGTAATCCGGGGAAAAAAGTAAAAGAACACTAGATAATGACAGAATAAAAAAAATAAAATAAATTAGGCTCAATTATAATTTTTAAAAAGTGATTTGTCAGATAATTATAAGCTGGATCTAAATTCACAAAAAGGCTCATTCCTTCATTCATGTTATTTGACGAGGCTTATAAATAACAATATTTGGTCAGAAAGGATCATTTGGCACATATGATTATTTCTTTAATAGGATTGGTGAAGCATTGTTTTGTTTATATAAAAGCAGACTGTGGAAATATGAAAACAATGGCAAAATCCTCCCATTTAAAAACACTGTACTATTGTGTGGGTCACAAACCTGTTTGCACCGTGGCCAATGTCTTTAAAGTTGGAGGTGCCATTGTGCGGTCTCTTCTGGGTAGAATACAATAGATTAAATCAGATTGAGATTAATTACTGTCTTTATCATTTCCGGGGGTCACATCATCTTAGATGTTAGTTGAAAAATGGGGCTGGCAACTGTTTGCATGTGAGAAAATACACTACAAATCTCTATTTTCTCAATCTTTTTTGCTCTCATTTTATTGGTGTTTGGACCTGCATTACTTCATTCCGCCCTATTTGTTTCTTTCCAGTAGGATTTTCTACATTCTTTGAGAGAACCTGTGGCTGTTTTAAAGCTAGTTTGTCTTATAGTTTTAATTTAAAAATTAATCTGGAAAAAAAAGTTGAGTGCTTAACACACTGAATTCAGGAAAAGTGTTTAACTGAACGTGTCAATCATCTTTCTTTTTCATAAAAAAAACACAAAACAATTTCAATGAATTTTTCTGCCTTGCACACTCTTGCATTCTGATTTAGTGATCACTAGCCTGGATGCCCACGTACTAAGTACAGTCAAGCAATGAACAAGGTGAACCAAAAGTACACAATAAATGTCTAAATGCTTCCTGCTAAATATTTTTATCTGGGTTTCTTATCTCAGCTCAGGGTGTTGTTATAAAACCCTTAAAGAAGAAACTTCAGCCCTTGATTTGTTCTGAGGGCTGTCAGATCAAAGATTCACCATGTCTCTGTACAGGTGAACTTGGTTAATCCCCCCCACCCCTTTCTTACAGTTTTAAGTTGGCTTTACAGCCTGCCACATAAAAATACTCTTGACCTAGGTCCCTGCGCTAAGCTAGCTGTGCTATTATCACAACATGCTGAAAGGGCATTGGGGTTTTTTGTCATCTGAACCAAGTTGGATTGGGTTCTTGTACCTGCCTCAGTCAGTATTATAAGAGGTAATTTACTGTACTCTGTGAGTTTTGGTACAGCCACCCAAACCCTGGGGTCATAACTTTGAGACACTTACCTACTTTTCCCACCGAAGTCAAAAATGAATCCTGATCTCCACTAGGATTTTTAGTTTAGAGGATACACATTTTTTCAGCAGGCAATCCAAGGTTGTCTTTAATCTCCTTAATTTAACAGCAGAAATGTTGAGGCACTTCATCTGTTGTTTTTCAACATGTTTTATAACTCTTTGGCAAGCCAAGCCATTTCTCATTGTTGTTCAATCCTCTCACTCTCACAGGAAAAGCAGCCAATCACTGACAATTTCAATAGTCTTTTCTTTCTGGATTTTTTTTATTTTTCAATTTTGTATTGTAGATCAACATCCTCACTCAGTTTTCACTTTAAACACACAACCCACCCTCCCTCCATTTTGTAGCCAACCAGAACTGTAAGACCACTATATAAATAACCAACAATGTATTTTAACTGTACATCCAGGCTAGCAAAGGGGATGTCCGGTGTTACTGAATGGCTTATTCGTTAAGAAGATTAACTTTTAATCTGGTTAAGACTCCTCTTCCTCACTGGCGGGCGATGTCATCACAGGATGGCGGTGTGATTTCTACCATTTTTCCATTTGTGTTCAGTTCTCTATTGTCTTTGAGGGTCCTAGAGCACTTATATATGATAGAGGGGGCCTCCTGGGACAGGTAACCATGCCACTGTACAGGAATACTACTGTTCCTGTGTGTGGGCCTGCTGATGACTGCAGGGTAAGAGATAGTTTCCAGAGAGGGGAGATTTATTCTTGGTGTGATGTGATTTAAGTCTCGTCAAGGCATCGGGTGAAGAAAAGGCTGCTTTTTAAATTTCACAAGGATGATGGGATGATAATTGATTTTTCAAATGTATGTTTTTTGAAATTATGAAACGCGATGGTGCAATGTTGTCGATGAACAACTTGTAATCTAGCCTCTTTTTTTGAAATTGCCTGTTTTCTGATTCTGTGAGGTTTCTGCTTTCTGTGTGTAGCAATAGTTTTGAAATGGTTTTATCTGACACCATTACAGAACAAAATTATGCAATGGTGCACTTTACAAAGCAGTTGCATGAATTTATATTTGTGAGCTTGAGTGCTCGAGCCTAATGTGTGCTTATGAATTGAGAAATAACCTAGTAAAAATTTATTCAGTCATTTAAAACGTATCTAAAAGCTTTACTGTAATGGTTGAGTAATGGCTAATGGGTAGCGGTAGTTGAGTAAGGGTTGAGAGCTTGAATAAAGCATTCCATGGTGAACTTGGGATGCTGATTGTGCCTATTGTTTTTAGTTTTTTTTAGCAAACAAGAGTGTTTAATTAGCGCCTTGCTTTCTGCCTAACAGTACTTCTCTGCTGTATATTACCGTGTCTTTGGGTGCAATGGCCCAATACTATCAACCACATTTGTCCCTGAATATCAATCTCAAACTTGAGCTTGCACCTGCATCACTGTGTCTAAGAGTGAGTGTGGAGGAAACCAACATTGACTTGTCTGAAAGTAAGCAGTGCAAATAAGGAACTTTCCTTGAGGTTGAAGTTGGAAAATAAAGGCTAGTTGTGTAAACCTAACGAGCCGGTAGAAAGCTGTGTTTTGCCAGCACTGTGGCTGTCGGCGTGACTTTGCTCAGGTAACTCCACTTTTCCTGTGGTGGCCGAGATAGGCGAGAGAGAAAATGCGTGGCCTGTTGAGAATTCCTTTCATTTAAAAAAAATTTCTTCACAGTGCTTCAAAGTGCAAAGCTGTGGACATAATTCTGCGGCCTAGTGGTAGATTTCACTGGGGCTGAAATAATCCTTTCAATGTCAGGGATTATCAGAGGTGGGCAAAGATGAGATTCTGTGAACAAGTGAACCTCCTGGAACACACATGCTTTTATTAGTTTACATTGGCTTTCCTTGGTTCTTCCTCTTGTTATTTACAGTCCTGAGATGGCTTTGATGCCATGCACTAAAATATGCTTCAAATGGAATAGAATTGGATACTCTTCATATGACCTGTATGTATATGTAAAACCTCACAGTAACTGATTGATCTAATATCATATCTCAGTTTTGTAGATGTGAAACATAATTAAACCTTGGTTAATGGTAAAAATATGTATACCAGGCTTTTTCTTTTGTTGTCTCCACTACGAACTAATTGGTTTCCCAAAAATCACATTTGCTTGTGAACCCTGAAGTATGGCAGTTTATATCCAGCAACATTTTGTATTAACACAGGAAGCTTTTTGAACCCCGTAGAGAATATGAGAGCTCAGGGTTCAAAGCCTGCTGTGGCCCTCATGGCCACAATATGTTTTCCCTTCTGTCTCGTCAGTGTGCTGGCCTGCATTTAGTGAACACAAGGCTTACTACTAAGGCCAAGGCTTCTTCAGTGTTTTGAGTTCACAAGGCCGAGGGACATTAGCTGGAGAATTCATGCCTTATTTTCGTTGCAAGCCTGAACTCTGCTGTTTGGGTTCACCGTAAACATCTCTGTTCTCTCAGGAGACCTGCTGGATTTTGGTGGGAAGGGGGGAACATCTAGTGGGGTGGGGTGGTGGGGGGTGGGGGGGGGGGGCGGTGTTTGAGGGCGTCAAGTCAAACAGATGTTGGGTAATGAAGTCATGGGGAAGTGCGCTGCTAGAAGGACCCTATGAGAAGCGAGCGCTCTAGCATTCCACAGCATCTGCAGGGATCTGTGTGGGCCCAATTCTGTGAGAGGTGGACTCTGTTCCCATGTCCCCCCCCCCCCCCCCCACAGCATTATTAATGGATTTTTTTGCCTTGCCACTTTGTGGAGTTCTCATCAAAGCTCATTCAGAGGCTCTCATTGATATAATCTTATCTCCCAGCCTCATGCCAAAGGTCAGTGAAGCTAGATTTTATTTTCTTCAGATGCTACTCAAGCCAAATTTCCATCTCGGTTCACAAGTTTTCTTTTTCTACTGTTTCACTCCCACTTCCCCCCCCCCCCCCTGTTTCCATGTCATAGCTATCAGACGATGGCTTTTTAATTTTCCCAAACCGCCCTACCCAGTTCCATTCTTTCAACTTCATTCAGCACAGACTACGTGGGCATGGGTGCTATTAAGGCCTTCAAGAAAATACATATTCTCAAATTGTCACCATTGACCTTTGATATTTTTCCAGGTCTTGCATGCACTATACGCAGACTTGTAGATGGAACCGCTTACATTTATGAGCTTAAAGTATTGCTTCCAATGTTCCATGCCTGCCATGTTCCGCCACTTCATGAAAGATCCATTGAGATCATCACTGAAATATTGGGTCCTTGGGCTTTGTTATGAATTTCTAATTCATCCTTCAGTGGCTCCCTGCTGTTGTGACCTAGTGTGACAGCTCTATGAAAAGAATGCATCGGCGTTTACCTCCTGCTCTAACCTTGAACCTTTCTGACTCCGCATGGGCTGACCAAGCCTTTACACACAGAACTGCCATGTCTGCAAAACCATATAATCTGTGTTCCAAATCCTTTGAACTGTAAACTGTTTAATATGGCCATTGATTCCTTTTTCCATCCTGGATTTTGTTGTTCTATACATGATGTCACATAAACATGTTATGACCTCGTAATTGATGAGCCAATGAGCCATAAATTGCATAAGAATGTATCCTTACATTATGAAAGATTTGGGAATAATAATAAAGACACTTTATCTCAGGATTCATGTAGTGCTAGATTGGGTTGAAGCGGGATTAAATATGTTTAAATCTCTGCAGTTTCAACCTGTCATCAGTTCTAGAAATCGACTAGAAGTGTAGCCTGCTACAGGAGGGGTGATTTGATAGAAGCTTTTAAAATAATTAAAGGGATTATTAAAGTGAACTACAGGAGATTGTTCAGGTTGAGTTCTGTTAGTAGAATGAGGGGGCATAGATGGAAATTCCGCACAGACATTAGGAAGTACTTCTTCACACAGAGAGTAGTCACTGTGTGGAATCGCTTGCCAGGTCATGTAGTAGAGGCAGAAACTCTGGGTGTTTTCAAGACCAGGCATGATATGGTGCTGGATACCATCTTGTTTGTAGGGGAGCACTAGGTATCTCATCATTAAGTTATGTATATATACACTACATCTCAAACTTTAATAAGGTTCAGGTTTTTGGAATTCTCATTTAACTACAGCTATGTAACAAAGGGGATGAGCTTAAATATGTTTTTGCGATTGTTTTTATATGGAATGACCTAGCTAGCTAGGTTTAATTTTTTTGCCCAATGCAGGTCCACATTATCAAGCAGTATAACCTAGCCAGTGTATTCTGACCCAAGAAAACATTCAAGTTATGCACGCAAGGGAGGAATTTCATAAGGAACAATGTCAAAATAATTACACTGTAACTGCTGGCTATGACCACAGGAGTAACACTGGGGAACATGCACGTCCCTGACATACGCTACCACTCCTTGGATACACACCATCCTTCATCTTATCTACCCTGTTAGAAATGAAAGTCTAAGTAGGAAGGTTTCAAAAATCATTGTTCACTAGCAAACGTTTCTTCACAGATTACATCAATGAATTTGAAGCCAACCATATTGAGCCATTCAGGAGGGTATTTGGATTCAGTTCAACAGTGCTGTGTACTAAATGTGTACTTGGAGAAAGGGGCTTGAATGGCTGTAGTATACCAAAAGGGTAGTATACCAAAAGGGTAGTATACCACTGGGTAGAGCGCCACATCAGCCCAGTAATCAATGATAATTTTTTTTGTATTTTAATCTAATATTTCTTTCTTGTCCAAAAAGCCTGTCATTTCTTTTGTGACTTTTATTCTCAATCAAATTTTTTTTTATCTGAATATCACCCATAGTTTCAGACAATTGCTTCATGTACAGACTACCATCATGGATTATTTGGATTATATTTAATCATACATATCAATTTGCCTGCTTGTATGTAGGTATTCTTCAGCTGGGCAACGTATTTAATCTCATTATAATGCACAAGAATATATTCATAAGCCGCCTTTCTCTCACGAACCCCCTGTGACCTCCACTTCTTCTCTCATGTGGGTCAGCCATTTTGCATCACACACAAGCTCCATTTCAATCACTGCGCACACTGTACTGGGTTTCACTTGCTACGTTAGCTTATAAAGGTGAGCCGCGCACCAGTGGAAACAATACATTTTTGTGCGTGCAGAATAGGTAAGCGCGGCAGGTTAATAAGTTCAAAGAGCATGCAACGAATATATTTTAATATAAATTTTGTCGAATAAATTTAAACTTTCACACTCATTTTTACTTCCAAATAAGAGGTTTAGATAAACTGGACTTGTTTGAGGTAAATTGAACCTGCATCGAAAATTGGACTCCATTGTAAAGTTGAGTGGAGCTGTTCTTGGGGTGACCAAGGCTCGAAAAAGAAAGATGTGACAAAATTATTATTATTACCGATCAGCATGGTGGAAATTGTTTGTAAAAATGGGTCCAAATTGAAGAAAAAAACGGAATTATTTTTTAATGAGAGATTCATCCTTTAATGCAAGAATTATCGTTTAATGTCTCTCTTCCGATTGGTGCTACAGTAGATAATTTGTAGTACCGTTTGGTGGAAAATAGTCACCGTCTCATTACCTGTTTTTTTTTTGTTTTTTTTGAGAACAAGGTACAACTGAAACTGCAGTTGGTGATAATAATTGGTGGGGGGGTGTGTTTAAAATATAAAAATAACAGTAGAATGCCTACATGCCAAGAAAGAGCCTGAATATGGCGATATCAGGGCAAATCAAACAACCAATCAAGCACCATCATAGTGTAGTATGGTGCGGACTGTTTTCCAGCCCATATTGAGTTTGTTACCTGGACGACAAGGCCATACAGTAGTGTTTATTGCCAGCTTTGGCATTCCCTTCTCTCTTCGACCATTAACTCTAGCTACATGGGCCTATTTTTAGTCAAGGTGAATCTTTCTTCAAGTTCAGCGTAATGAATATCTGCAGCGCTGTACAAGGTCTGACATCACTCACTCCTACGGGAGTGTGGCCAGTTGCGTTCCAGGTGATTTGAGTGCATCAAGGGCTGGTTCTCTGCTCTGGCTCTCTATCTGTTGTCAAGTCCTGGGGTGGTGAGATGCAGTACAGTGACCCATTTGAGAGTGTTTGTTGTGTGTAACCCTGACTCCTCTAATTCCGCAGTAGTTCAGAGTTGGTTGTCGCGTGTCGCTCCCTCACTCTGTGGGGAATTTCAAGAAACCCTCTAGTGTCTGCTAAGCTAAAAGTAGACACTAGAGGGTCATTGCTGTTAATGTCTAGATGTATTGTGTTGATGTTAATGTGTAGATGTATTGTGTTGATGTTAATGTGTAGATGTATTGTGTTGATATATTGTTATCTTATGCTGCTTGTCTTGAGGCACTATTTTCTATGTTAATGTGTTATGTGTAATCACTGTGGAACAGCAGTACAGCGAGTCCAAGACGAGTTTCCTTTTGGGAACAAATAGAGTACGTCATATCTTATTGTATATCTTTATAGTCGGGTGCTTTGTAAATCTCAGATTGTGCATGGAGGTGGTTATGCTGGCTGCGCTGTGACATTGTGACATGGAGGTGGTCATGCTGCCCGATGTGACATCGACATTGCTCCTTACGCGGTGTTGTTGTTTTTCTGGTAATGACGGCAGAAACCTGTGGTTAACTGTGTCTGCTGGGGGTTTTTGGGGAGTTCACCATAGCAACGACAAGTTGTCCAGGTCTTTCTCCCTTTTTGCTCAGCGAAAGCTGAATGTCAGCCATTGTGCAGGCGAGACAATTCGGTGAGGGGCTAATTAAGCCAAGTTTGTTTCTGCTGCCACATTGTGCTTTCGGACCACATGCAGGTGTGCACTGGAGGGTTATTTAACAATCATAAATCTTCCAAAACATTGCAGAGAATGTACTATGATGACTATGAAAGGAATATTTCTGACAAAAGAACAGTTGCCATGGCTTCATGTAATTTAAGAGTTTGCTTTTTACTTTGTAGTGGCCTGTGTTTTCGTGAGCCTTTCGTGAGTGAAAAGGGTTTATGTGGCTGTTTATTGTGTCCTTATACTTGTTCAGATTTGTAATGGTCTTTGTATCCATTTACAAAGGTAATTGTTTATTGGGCTTTTACACCTATTTCCATGTGTTGTGCAATACAGTTTTACTGCGCTAGTGTGGAGTGGCTGAACATTGTAATTGATTTCCTGTGTTCCCAATTTTATTTCCATTATATAAAATGGAGATGTTAGTTGGGTAATGAGGTTTAAAAAAAACGTGCAGTATGTACTAACCGATATACAGACATCTCACTTCATGAACCAGCAGAAGCTAAAACCATGCACACTCTTGATAGCAAGGTGCAGATATTTGGGGGGGGGTTTCTACGTTTCGTATATAATCATTGTTCTTTTTTTCTGATCTTAATA
The DNA here is from genome assembly GCA_022702515.1 of Ilyophis sp. 1 JC-2022. Taxonomy (NCBI): domain Eukaryota; kingdom Metazoa; phylum Chordata; class Actinopteri; order Anguilliformes; family Synaphobranchidae; genus Ilyophis; species Ilyophis sp. 1 JC-2022. The sequence goes on from CM040394.1 coordinate 17,351,085, forward strand.
AAGTTTTTTGAACTTAATATCACTTATAATATCCACTCCCTGGCCATGGCATATCTTATATAGCCTTTTATGATTAGATACCAACTTTCTTCATACTTGTTGGGCATTACACAAAATGAAATATGATTCGATTGTCCTTTGAATACACTCTGACCTTTCAATAATACAGTAACGAATACTCTCTATTCTTTCATCTGATGACCTACTATTTCTATTGAGCAGCGTTTATCTTTTGACTGTCCTCTGAAATGGCGGAAAATGCAACTGTATTGTGTAGTGAATCGCTATATTACCGTTACATTATCTCATTGAGAAATTAATAGATTAAAAAAACGGAGAAAATCAAGTTCATATTGGTTAATGAAATGATAAAATATCAAATGCATGTCCATAACCAGTCATGTTGATTTTCATGCACGTTTGTTTTATGGCTGTCGAGTTATTTTATGTTATGAAAATGGTCATCTTTTCTTCTCTACCTTAAAAATCTAGCATAAAAAACCAAACTGCAATGCTCTTGGGCTGTGTCCTAGTGTACCAGTGTACGTAATTGTGACAGTCCACCGACTCATGCTTGGTTGTTTGTAAGTTGAAGAGTAAATCGCTGTCATCATTCCAGAATGTTCCATAACTGCGCGATTGGGTTCAGATCTGCTGACTGAGACGGCTATAACATGTGAATGATGTCGGTGCCATGCTCCTCAATCCATTGGGCGAATACTCATACTATGTAGATGAGGGCATTGCCGTCTTGAAAGTGATGCCTCTGCAGAAAGAAAGGGCTTTTGAACGGGGTTGATGTGACCTCTCAGTACCAATAGATAACAAGCGACCTGGTCCTATCCGTCTCAGAGTATGAGTGCACCCACCCCAGGCCAGCTAAATGTGCTCCACACAGTAACATAACCACAGAATCATTCGCTGTTGAAACACTGTTGTCATCATGATCATTATCGTTATTGAAAGAAAGCCGATTTACAAACTCTGCATCAGAACTTAGTTACAGGCGTAAATGTGGATGAGAAACGGATCCCTCAGACGAGCCTAGCTGTGGACAGGGCATTTATTCCAGGTGGACAGGAGCTTGTGTTCCCGTTGCTTGCTCGCTGTTTTCGCTGTGTGGTGTCCTGGCGGGATAGGGGCTTGTCAGCGCCCTCTCTCATGTTACCGCACATAGTGTTATTTCTGGGGAAGGGAGGGTGAGTGGGGTCGACGGGTCCTGGACTATGGGCTCATGCATCACCCCCCACCCCCCCGGGTGTGGAGTATCGGGGTCCAGATGTATCGGGTGATGCCTCTCCCTCACAGAAAAAGGAGAAGGATACAGGGAGCTGCTGAGGTGGCAGACTCTAACGTGGGGCACAGCCGTGACTTCCACAAAGGTTAACGCAGGAATTATATATGGATGTTGTCATCGCTCCCTTCTTCAGCGGAAACATGGGTGACCTAACTATGCTTTCAAGCTCCTCGTTATGTGCCATGGATTTTATTTTATTTTGGTGCCAGCATAGAGAATATGCAGGAAATGGATTAGTGCTGATTAGTGCTATACTTTTTGGGGGAATTAGAGTTTATTGTAAGTTATCATGTAATGTTGCCTGCCTCACTTGTGCAAAGTCACACTATAAATCGGCTTTAAAATGATGTAGAAGAATGTTTGGTTGGTTCATTAGCCTGGGCTAATTCAGGGGGCATTTTGATGACAGTCGGCTGATATTTTATCATCCTGTTGATGTTAATGTGGCTGGAGCTTTTTTAATCAAAGCCAGCTACCGCGCCCAAAAAGTTGTTATTTTTTTGCTTGTGAATAAACAGACAAACACATGCAAAAAATGCTTTCACGTACAATGTAGTGGCAGCGTTTCAGAGGCTACTGTTGTGTGTGGGCGCTATATAATACCTAGAAGCAGCTAATTGTCAGTGACAGTGGAGTAAACGGATTATGTAACGGTGTTGAGGATTATTTTGAGATTTATGCAAAGTGAGGTACTTTTCTCAGGATCCGTTTAGCTAAGCGGGCTGTTTAAAACAATTACTGGCCACATACGGCAATGCAAACCTATACGGAGCAAATCTTCCTGACCTGAACTGCCCAACTCTTCCTTTACGAGTGTAATATTGGATTGCTGTAGATCTGGGACTTGGGCTAACAGGATAAGGACATGTTTCTCTGTGCCGGTAGTGTCATTGCTCAGTTTGTGGAGGAAGGAATTTGTGTTGGTCGTCGCTGCAGCCTAACTTTCTGAGAACGTTTGGGACAAAGTGTTAATCAAGCGGAAACCTGTGGGAGATGCGAACCACTGTGAACTGTGTGGGATGCTCAGCTGCTCGAACGCCTCCAGACCGCCTACTGTATGGACCAGCGGGAGAGCACACGGCAATCTTTAAGCTATGCGTGATCAATATGATGCTAAATTATTTCTGTATTGGTGTTCAACCGTATCGTAATCAATTTTTCCATGGTTAAGAAATGATCCTAATCAATTGGCACAGGTGCTGTGCCACAGAATCGAGATCTGTATCCCAACCATGAGAATATCTTGGAATAATATAATGCTTTTTGTCCAGTTAATAAACAATATTATGAAGAATGGAGGCAAGAGACAAGGTAATCTTGTCTTCACATTATGATTGTATGATGTCATGGCATGCAAAGGATGCGCAACCTACCAAATATTAAATCATCATGACTATTTAAGTTTATGTTAATTTGTCCAATTACTTTTGGTGCCCCTAAAATGGGGGGGGGGGCGGACTATGTGTAAAAAAAATAAATAAAAATAAATAAATAAAAATGGCTACAATTGCAACACAGTGCACCCAATATGGATGTTGCTGTTCTATTTCAAATCTGCTGGAGTACAGAGCCAAAACAACCAAAAATGTGTCACTGTCACATTTGGAGTGCTGTGTGTGTGTGTGTGTGTGTGTGTGTGCGTGTGCGTGTGCGTGTGCGTGTGTTTAATGTATTTAATGTATTTAATTTTCTCACGTTAATGTGCACACTCTTTGGTGATGATACCGGTCCTGACACTTCCTGGATGATTATGTCACATTGCCACTCTAGAACTGCACTGTCACAGCTAAACTGTTGATCTTTCCTCTATAAACCCAGTGTTTAACGTTGCATCATTTAAGGAGAACAAGCTGTGATGGGATTGTGTAAAACCAACACAAAAGAACAGCTGCCAGCCAGATAAGATGCAGTGACTCGCATTTACCCTTCACACACTGTGAAATGCAATGTCTCAGGCTTGTTTGTTGTGGTCTGATGATTCTTTTCCAAGGACAATTTTTGCACTTTTTCCACTTGTTTATTAAATGACACTGAACCTCAGAATTTCTGAATTTCGTCTTCTTGACAAGTAATTGGAATGAATGTGATGCCCATAGGCCCATAGTACAGTAGCATTGCTTGGGTAGATAATTTATCATATTCGTAATGTTATTGATGCACAATGCAATATGGACCATTTATACGAGTTATAGTTTCCCCTCTTTGCTTTTTTTCTCTCTCTCTAGCTGGTTGTTATATTCACATCTGAATATAATAAATTCAGAGTGTAATGGAAAGGAAAAGAGCACCATAGATTTAGAGATGGCTGTGGATTGAGACTTGGAGTCGGTTTGCATATGGGGGTGTCTGTATTCTATGCTGCACAGCATTTCATTTCTATTCAATACTTGCCTTGTTTGGTCCCCATTTATGGTTGCGGCCATCTTTTTTGAGTAATGTATTTATTGAAAGGATTTGTCTGTCATACTTTCAGAATAAACTCTAAAAAACACTAAAGACATTTAAGGAAAGTACAAAGACTCCACAAAGAACATTTGAAAATAAGATATCGACTTTTTCTTCATATTTTATATATATATATATATATAGTACCAGTCAAAAGTTGAACACACCTACTCATAGAAGGTTTTTTTTCATTTTTACTATTTTTTGCAGTTTAAATGGTAAATGGTAAATGGACTGCACTTATATAGCGCCTTTATCCAAAGCGCTTTACAATGGCCTCTCACTCACCCGTTCACACACACATTCACACACCAATGGTGGCAGCCACCGTGCAAGGCGCTAGCCTGCTCATTGGGAGCAATTTGGGGTTCAGTGTCGTCAGTGTCCAAAAAAGTGTTAAACAAATCAAAATGTATCTTAGATTCTTTAAAGTAGCCACCCTTTGCCTTGATACCAGCTTTGCACTCTTGGCATTTTCTCAACCAACTTCATGAGGTAGCCACCTGGGATGCTTTTCCAACAGTCTTGAAGGAATTCCCACATATGCTGAGCACTTGGCTGTTTTTCCTTCACTTTCCATTCCAACTCATCCCTAACCATCTCTGTTGGGTTTAGGTTGGGTGTTAGATTAGGTCATCTGATGCAGCACATCAGAATTATTATTATTATTTTTATTTTTTTTATGTATACAAGATTTCTGCACATATTGAAAATCAAACTATTTTTGATAGGGAAATATCTGAAGATTTCATTGGAAAGGTATTGTTTCAGCCTGAACTTTTTTGTGTGTGTCATAGTTCACCTACAAATTGAGCTCAGGGGCATGTATCCCTATGATAAAATAACATGTTTAGTCTTGGACTGACCTTTACTGTAAGCACCATCAGATTTTTCTGAATGTGCGGGGATGAGCTTCGTTCAAATTATCTCAAGTAATAATGGTTTGTAATCCTCAGATTCGCTTGTCGTAATCCATAGGTGATCTCAAATTATTATTGCTTGAGAGTCATCCATTTATAACATCTAAAAATGAAGTATAATATCAACAGTTCTGTCAGCAGTTTGTTTGGTTGTTTAAATCTCTTTCGAATTACATTTGATAAAAGGTATATTCACAATGTCTGGTATATCTTTAGATAGATATTAGATACTATATATATTTAGTAGATGGTAGATACAGTATGATGTTGATTTTGCTCAAAGGCTGGTGCGTCACTGATGCAACGGGCTCCCTCTTACCTGTTATTTACGGTCCACTGTAGGTTTGTGGTGTTATTCTCAGGTGTTTCACCATATAGTTGTACAACAGATGAAAAAAAGGCATTGCCAGGGCCATTTTTTGAGTTTTTACTTACGCCATCCTGTATAAAGTTTCTTTTTTTCTGTACAGTTTATTTGTAAACCTTCATTATGAACATGAAACATTATGACATGGCGTTAATGTGTATGATCCGTCTGAAGTTCCGTCTTTATGCAGGGTCAGACTTTACAGGCATGATTTACAGTGGAGGATGTATAGTACACAATTATGCGAGGAACTGGCTCTGGAAATGCAAGTGTTCAATAAGGGCCGGTGGAACTATGCAATTTACGTTTTACAGCAAGATCATATGACGTCTGGTAGTTCGTTGGCGATCAGGCATCACCGTCAAATAAATTTGTACTCTCATAAAAGGAGCGCTTGTGAAATGTCTTTGCAGTCTAAATTGCTACGTTGCTTTTAATGGCATTCAAGCAGTAAACCTGTCACATTGGACTACTCTGGTGTGATTTACAAACTTTCCTACGTTATGTATTTGTGATACCTGCTCAGATTATGCATTAACTGTAAACTAGCCATAATGCAGTCTCAAGTCTAAATACTTTTTGTTAAACCTTGCGTTATACAAATTTGTTCACAGGTAAAAGGTAGAGATTTTCATTAGTTGCATTGAAACGATTCCTTTACCGGGCCCTGTTTTATGGGTGAGAATCTTTGACCTAAGTAATTCTTGTCTAATTACTTTTTAATTCTTGTTGGGAGTGTACATTAGCTCCCTTTTGGGCCTTGTATGTAGAAGTACATGACCAAAATGAGACGTGTTAGGCTGTGCAATACACTGGTATCTTGCGCTCCTGTAAGTGTCAGGACGCTGTCCGAAAAACATGTTGTTGTTCAGCCCCAGTCCTTGAGGGTTGGCCACAGCGAGCGGGCAGGTTTGACCCGTATTCTCTGTGTGACCGGCCTCACTGAAGAGGCATTGCAGATCTAAGCACCTGCCTGCACACCCCATGGCACAGCATCATATCTAAAGAAAATGCAGTCATTAAACTCCCATGGTGGAATTAAGTAAACTTTTTTGAGCCAGTGATTGATCTTATTAGCTCTTTAAAACTGAGTTGTTGCTTATGTTGACCTATTGTTCCCTTCAAAATGTTTCCAAAACATTAACCACTGATGGAATAATGTATCCACATTGTAGTGCATTGGTAAGAAACAACTTAGAATTGTTAAATTACCTTGTATTCTTCTACATTTTTAGTGGCCCTTGTAGGTCTTATTTTAAGCTGATAAAACAGATAAGATTCATGCATGCATTCTGAAACTGATTTGTCTCCCATGTTGATTTTTTCCAACCCTGCTGTTGAGTACAATGGAGACTGAATGCTGAAGACCACAATGTGCCATATTGTGCTTCAGCCAAAACAAAATGAAGGCACAGATTGCACTGTGGTTCTTGTCAGGTGCCACATCAAAGTATCCCATTTCCTCTCTTTATTTCTCAGCCTCATTGGTTTCCACCATTGAGTTTAGTAGTAGGTGCCATGGCAATTATGTTGAGGTACCTGTAGCCAAGCAACCTCTTTGTCTGTCCTGAATGGTCTTGCGATGATCCTTGTCTCCTTTTTTGGTGTGCTTGTCTAATTATGTCCCAATATCTGCTTGCTTATTTAACTGATATCTGAGGTGGAGGTGAAGAGAACCATTGCTCACACATGGAAGGAAAGCAAGAACAGTTGTGTGGAGTAAAATGTTGGCCCAGTTTGCTTTCAGATTGGCGACTAGCTATAACCCATGCTAAAAATACGCCATAGGTCTGGGGTAAGTAGCGACATCATAAATTAATCTCAAGATGGTTGAAATATTCTCTTAATATTATTTTATATATATCTTCTACTGCAGGTTCATCTAACCTGTCTCCCTGATCTTTTCATATACCATGAGAATCGGGTCATATAGAGGTCATTGGAATTTTGTAGGCAGTAAATTCTCATAATCAGTTACGAGAGAGTCTTGGTTCAGTGTCTGGAAATGCTCTTTGAAAAGACATTATTGATGCTTGTGCCAAGCGTTATGGTTGTTTCTGAAGCAATGCGTAAATCAGTCTATTTTCAAAGTAATTTCTAATGGTAAATGCTTTTTGGTTGCTTAATAAAATAAAAAGAGGTATAAGTTGAATGTTCATATTTCATGGTTAAACCGTTCTGCTTGAACCGTTGTGGCTGAGGCAACGTTTTCGCTGTTCCACGTTTTCAGTCACTTCTTGCTGTGCCTTTATAGACAAGTATTATTTGTCTCCACCATGAAGACCGTGAGCAAAAATGTAGAGGTTTGTGTTTTGTCCTGACCTTCACACAGGTTTTCCAGAAGAAAAATTGAATTATAAACCTTTGACTTAAATTTCAGATTCTGTACCCATTGTATGTTTGTGTATTATGGGATAATTCTGACCAGAAACTGAGTTCATAATTTTTCGTAATTATTAAAGTAAATTCAGTAATGAAACATGATATAATGAAGACATCATCACTTATTTTGTTCGATACAGTGAACACAGTCCTATGAACTGGGCATGGTTTACTCCGTGTTTCTGTTTTGTGCATGTCTATCACAGATGGGGAATAGATTTCCACCATTTACAAGTGGTGTTTCTTTTGTTTTGAAAAATAAACATGTTCGCTTTTGCTGTGGCTTAGCAACCACCAGGAAAGGATAATGTTTAATACCTACTTATTAATAGCTGGTTTTTATCATGTGCCTCAATTCAAATGCAGCAACAAACAACCTCTGTGCCAAACATAAAGATGGTAATTATGCTCCCTGCTAATTTTTTAATGTATAATATACTGTTGTTTGTAGCTATTTGCATTTGGCCACTTACAAAGGTCCTTAAAATGGTCATATATGTTCAATGAAAATGTTATTATTTATTTATCTACTATTATATGGTGTTTGTCGTTCAAAGAGGAATAGTACAGTATGGCGAAGATGTAAACACGCAGTTTTACTTAAATCAGGTTTTAAGTTTGAAAATATAAAGAGCCTCATAAAATACTCCAAAATGTTGTAGATGTTGCTCAGAACAAGGCTTCCTGACCAGAGGAGTTTTCTCGAAGAATCTTTAGAAAATAAGATGTACTGAGGGTATCTACCATATTGTTTTTGGTCTAGGTTGGAGATTTATGCAATCTACTGATGATGAACCTCAGTCCATGACCAGTAGATTGCATGAATCTCCTGCCCATACCTGATATGTTTGACTGTATGGTATAAATTTTAAATTAATGAGTGAATGATGTCCGATATTATGACCACAAGCCTTGTATGTAGAGCGGAGGACAGTTTAAAATTTTTTTTGTCATGACAAATGTATAAACAATGAATGAAGCACACATTTGAGCCTGGTCAAGAAAAGCAGTGAAAGGTTATGCAAATATTGTGTTTTCTGCCTGTAGCCATAACAGAAGGCTTCTTTGCATGCACTGTGCATGCCTGACACAGTGCGAAATGTGAGATGATTGAGTGAACCATCTGAATGGTTCACTCATTCATGGAGATTTGACTAATACATGTGCCCAATTGAGTGAAATGCTATCAAGAGCTACATGTGTGAAAAACAAAAATGGATAAGAGAAAAGATGGAATTTGACCAAACCCACAACCTCTCAGGCTAACAGATCTCTTTGAGGCGGTGGAGTGGCATATGCTGGCCGGGTCCCAATAGTTGGAGCTGGTTATAAAAGGTACTTAAATGTCAAATGCAGACCACATAGGTCCATGGGAACAGCATGGGAGACGTCTGTCCGACAGAAGCCGCTCACGAGGTTCTCTTCAATGTTTAAGCTGTGCAAACACTTGGAAATGCCCCAATAGGCTCTCTACCACTCAGGGTCAACAGCAGGACGCCGCCATCCCCACCCCCTTCTGTTTGCTCTGCCTTCTGCAGCACCACCGTTGTTTACCTTACCGGCGCGTTCTCCAGCCAATCGGCCGTTAACGGATTCACGACACCCTCATCCCTCTCTCCCGATAGCCTTTCTCTTTCAGTTACCTATTATGCCACATTTGGTTATCACTGTCTCCCCCCTTTTCATTGTTAGATTTATCACTCCCACTGCCCCCCCCCGGCACAGTTCCTTTAACAAGGTAAACTTTTCTCTCGCTTAGTCATACCATGAAGCTGTTTTTTTGTTTTGCTTTCTGATCGTGACCGTCATCTCTGCTTGGCTCCGTCACCAGAGCTCTGAATCAGCTGCGTCGAGTGCCTCAGCTTTACCTTCTCAATGAGGACACGTGGGACTGGGGATACAACTCGTGACACGAGTTCCATTCCATCTCCTCAATCAGTTTTGAGTGTTTGCATGCCAAGTTGTGTTTGCATGCCAAGTTGTGTAGGCCCGCTTTTCAGATCAAGCTTTCCCTCCTACCACAGTGGCTGTGTGAAATTCACAAAAATTCAAGTAAAGCCTCTTGTACGGCACCGACAGCTTTACGGCCGTAGTTGTTTCCGGACATCGCTAAATGAAGCATTGCTGGTCGGCCTCATGTGAGCAATGGCACAAAGTGTCCTAGTTCAAGGCTGCGCTGCATTGTTATGATCAGCTGGCAGTCTACTGGAACAGAGGGCGTAACAAGGAGGTTTGTTCTGGTTCCTGGTGAGGGGCCCACACTGTACCTTTGATGAGGGTGCTTAGTGCAAATCGCTTCAGTGAAATATCCAGCTGTCCAAATGTGTAATGTGTAAGGTATGACCTCTGCTAGTTGAATTGGTTAAGGGTGTCTGCCAGCCAAATAAATCCTGCAATTATGGCCTTTTGTTTTTGTTGTTGGCGTGCTCTGTAACGGCTAGTTGATGGAGCCACCCAAAGAGAAGAAAGAGGGCCTTTCTACTGCACTGGCCCCCAAGGTGAGAGGGGTGCTCCAGGAGACGTGCAATTTTGTTCTCTGATTGAGGTTAAAGGTCTGAAATTTATCAGTCTGCTACCGAGAGCTTCTGAGAGCAGAGTACGAATGGGTGTTTCTCTTTTTATGATGGTAGGATGGTGAAAAGATCACTAGTGTCAAGATTGTGAAATTTCACACTGATCAAAGTCTGCCTGTGTGGATGCCTGGTTTCAATATGCGCACAGAGTGATCACAGCGACTGATATAACAGCTGTTCAATCTGCCTATGAGAATATTTTTAAAAACATTTGTTAGAACACTATATTTTTAAAAAACATTGCTTTCAAACTAAAATTTGTGGTTTAAAGGCCTATATATAAATATATATTTTGTTCATTTATAAAAACAAAGAAAAAAAAATAACTCTTTACATTTGCACAGTTTTTAATGCCCCTCATCCACAAGATAGTGGACTGCTACCCAAAATTTGACTCGCCTCACAAATCACGTGCTTGCAGACCTCGTTCCCAGCTGGTAAAACAAATACAATGTGTCTAAAAAAATATTAGACAACGTACAAATTATGGGGTCTTGGTGGAGTTTTGCCTATTTTCTCAGCAGATGGCTGAACAGAGCTTTTGAATGGACCTCTGGGAATGAAAATGCGCAGGGAATGCTGGAGAAAAAAATCCCACTATGTAACCGTGTCTTCTGCTTGTTGTCGGTGAACATGAGGCCGTTTTTTCCCCCCCACATACTCTCGCATAAAGGTATAATAGCGCTTCTGATTTGCACAGAGAGCCGCATACATCACCTTTATATTTTAAAGAACAAACAATTGGAGACTTGCGATGCCCTTAGTTCAAGGAACTTGTTTGTTTTCACCATCTGGTATTTAGAATGTCTGTTGGACTTTCAAGTAGCTGAACTTTTTTAGTGTGATGTATTTTAGTTGTTCAAACAGCAATTGCAGCCCTGGTCTAAAGTACTTCCATATAGTTTTCCTGAAAGAGAAAACGGGGGTCAAATAATTTCCCTCTTACATATGGCTTCTCAGACACCCCCTTGGAGATTACAAATACATCATGCTCATGTTGATGTGGAATATCCAGGATACACATCGCAAAGGCAAACATCAAAAGGCAGTACATGTTTACTTATGGAAAATGCATTTACAGTGCGAAAGGCAAACCAGAATTGACCACCTGCTCCAGAAACAGATATCACTGTCATAACCTTCGTCGTCGTTCCCGATGAACCATTATACTACACTGCCGCGATCTGATGCGATCTTCTTTGCCTTTTCAGCTAAAAATACATGACATTATGCATTTTCATTGCAATTTAAGTTTCATAATAAATGTACAGCATTAGAAATTGGGTTAGATTTGAAATAGATTTTTTAAAATTAAAAATGTATTCAGAAATATGGTTTAATCATTTGAATGTTTAAGCATTCAATTTAGCTTTCTCTCTGGTCTATATGGGTCTAGGGGTGGGAATCGAAAACCGGTTCCGTTCCAAGTTGTCAGATTCCTCAGAATCGTACGCCTTCAAGCTTAACAATTCTCTTATCGATTCCATCATGTATTCCCGACAGCTACGCATAGCCAAACAACGTCACATCATGCGCACTGTTGTTTTTTATTCAGTCAGCGCATATTGGCAGGCAGAGTTTGCCGCCCCGTCTAAACATATTGACATAATGAAACGTCATTGTTTGAAATTAATTTAAGCTACTATCGTTTAAAAATCTATTAAAAATGTGTTCGCGTAAGCTCTCCATTTTGTGATCCGTCTTCAGAAATGATCAACTATTCAACATATTTGTGGAGTGTGTGGACATCCCTCGGGAGCCTATAACCACCTCCAAGTGTAAAACTAGTGTTTTGATTGGCGGTAGATGAATTTGACAACAATTGCCTGTTTAGCCACGCACAGATGAGTAGATTTGGAAAGCTTCAAACTTCGTCATATTCAGCTAATAAGAGGAGCCAGCTTGCCTCCAAAAATGTAGGTAACGTTAAAAATCTCATCTATGTAAATGTAGCCTCGAGGCTAAATGAGATAGGGGAGAATGCAGACAGTGGAAGCTGTTCTGATAATACAGAAACCAACGCAAACGTTACGGTGCAGCTTTATGAAACACGCCTAGGAGCTCATAAGTAAAATTTGTTTCATTAGAGAATATCCCAATCACAGAGCAGTGTTTAAACAACAATATTTTAGCCATCTTTTTTGACATACCGTTAAACGGATCATTTATCCTCTTCTCATTTTTCATTATTTTCCGGTGTCTTATTTTCTTTGATGTGATGACTGTTTTATTGGATGCTCTGCCACTTGTGCAAGCATACATTTAGCAGATAAATATTTTCCATGATATGACTAAGAAATATGAATGAAAAACGAATGCTTTATACTTTATAAATATTATGTAATTGAATCAATTTTAGATGACCATCCGATAGTAATAGTAATAGTTGGTTATAGCCTGGGAGCAAATAATACTTAAGGAATCGATAAAGAATCGGATCGATAAGCAGAATTGATAATGGCATCGATATCAATAAAAACTAACGATTCCCATCCCAATGTGGGTCCCTGTTTTTCATAACAGTTTCAGCTTGAGCTGGACGTCTCTCTGGAGATGTGTACGCGTGTGCAAAGTCTGCACCTCCACCCAAAGAACTGCTATGGAAACTGCTAGTCAACTGTTCCTGTGGCTTCTTCTATAGAGCAGTGGATTCAAACAATGAAACGTCAAACCAACTGTCACTTTTGGAGAATTATACCACGGAACGTCCTTCGGTCTTCATGAGTCGCAGAAAAGTTTGTGCAACAAAGTCAACATGACTGGTCGGCGATACTGTGTGTGCAAAGAATGTCTTACTTGGACCGTTTGTCTCAAGAATGTCGGTTTGCAGCTCTGAATAGAACTTTACCACAAGGAATAAGAGACTGTCTATCAGTCCCTGCAGTTTGGATAAGAGATGGCTGTGTTGCTGAAAAGAGTGCCATTTATGTTTTTTTCTGAGGGCATGTGGGTTCCTCAGTTTAAACCAATCGGAATATTTTTAATCCCGTGTACCTCACCCACGGTTATCCACTGTTCTTACTGTCACAACGAAAGCAATGTCCATTTACTCAAAAACATTGCATGTCTCTGGCCGTCATAGATGCTTGTCTGGCCTGCACAATGAGTCTGTGTTTGGGGGTCATAGGCCCATTAAGGAATGCTGGCAAAGTAGTGCTCACTACAGCAATCGGTCGCAGGCGGAAAGGAATTATGGAGAACGGATGTGGCGTGCTTGTGTAAGGACCGGAACCCACTGCTATTGAAGGCGTCCACATGTGGGATCCTCAGGGATCCGAGAGACCATTTATTTACCTGATAGCGTGTACGCGCTGTTCATGGGTAGACCTACTGAGCTTGTGCTCATGGTGGCCTTGGGTTCCGTTGAATTGCCCCAATAAAAACAACAATAACAACAAAAGCAATGCAGTTTGCCCTCAAATGAGGAAGTAAAGCAAGCGGAGCTAAGTTAATCATTTAAATATACAAATGGCTCTTTATTTAAATGCAGCTTGTCCTGCCAGTGCAACACAAAAGGCCTCTGTGTAATGTGTGCGGCTCCTATGGCAGCTTCCGGGTGTGAAGAGTTGGGTCCCGTCTGGCATCAGTGGCGGCAAGCCAGCTCTATTCGGCCGGGACACTGAGACCGCTCTCAGCCCAAGGGACCATTTGGGGGTCCTTCCTCTGCCTTGCCAATTCAGTGTGCTCAAGGCAGGCTTCCTCCTGCTCTTGAACCCCCGTGAAGGTGCATCACCAGAGGTCCCATTGAGGAGGGACCTGTCGAAAGAGCTTGTGCGTAGGAGCTGGACGACTTTAACGGAGATGATTGTCTTGTGGACACTCGCTAAGCTTCTTACAAAGAGGTCATCATTTGTGTGATTATCTTGGTGTTCCAGGCAAAGTTACACAACCCATTATCATTTAGTCTTCTCTGCACAGTGGCTAGCGACTTTAGCACATGGACTGAAAACACCTGTGCTCCAGGACAGTTGATTCCAGGGAGAACACAAACAAGTCTATGTTTAGAGATGCATTGTGTCATGTCAGTTATCCTTTGGGAAGTATGAAATAAAGCCGTTTTAATTCTTTGTTATTTATACATGTTTGTGTCCCTGCTAACTGCAGTGGAACTGACACAACAGCACTGAGTGGAGCATTTGGTTGTTTAAAGAATGTGGGGGAAAATGTATCATGGTTCATGCATGGCTCCATTTCCCTCTACTATGTAATTTGGTGATGGAGAACTATAATTGAATCTAATCTAAAGTAGATTTGCGTCCTCTTCACAATGCCCACTTTCAAATCTTTGGGCTTGGTATGTAGTGCTCAAACGGAGCTAATGAACAGATTTTTTTTAACTGGTATGTGAAGTGTAGAATAATGTAAATTAGAGCCTTTTGTCTTTCAACAGCTAGGCTCATTGAAGATTGTCATACAGATCAGAATAAATTATTTTGATAGGACAGATGTGCGTTTTCCCTTCTGGGAAAATATTTATGTGTTTGTGTTTAGGTATTGTCTGTCAACGGAATGAACACATGTTGGTTGTTGAAACTTGTGTATCTCTGGGCTTCATCTCCTCTGCTTCCTGGAAGCTTATTATGTAAATATTTATTACAACTTGGCTTGAAAACTAAGCAAAATCACAGCACCTATGCTATAAAGATAATTTATTACTTGATTTTGTTCAATATTATGTGGTGGGAAAAGAAACAAAAATGGACTGGCAGAAAGCCAAACATTACCAAACGAGCCTCAAACCAATTGCTCTGCTGCCAGATATGCAGTAGATGTGGATGCATCACTTTAAGGGTTTCTTCTGCTGACTTACTTTTCCATAGAGTTCAAGTGATCCAAAGTGAAGTTTGGCATAGATTGTTGAGACCAATTCTTGTGGTTTTGCATCATTAATGTGGGCTATTAATTTACTCATTTAAGTTATATTTTTTTCTCATCTCAATGGCACACATCATATGTATGTGCTGTAGGATTCATTGATTGTACATTGTAAGATGAGAAACATGCAATGAATCACTGTCAGAATCTGGACTGTAGCACTGCACTGATTTCTTCCACAGCTTATTCCCAGAGCCTCATACAGGGTTTCTCCCTTCAACAACCCCACTGCTTGTTTATTCTAAATGAGTGTGATCACTCTGGATATTTTGTCAGCACAGTAGGTCTAAATATGGCTTATGAACATGTTTATCCTACGGAGGGAATTGGTCTTTGAGCGTTTGTTTCTATGCAAGTCAGCATCTATTTTTATGGCACAAATGATTCAGAATATCATAACTGGTCTAGCTCGGATCGCAATAAATCAGATTGTTTTGGAGTTTGCGGTTGAGCACAAGCAGCTTTGATAATTAAATTATTCCACCGTTTATTTATTTTAAGTGACAGTTAACTTTTTTCCTTGTCCCACATGGATCCAATTTAGCGGCATGTGGCGGTCTTAGCTGGAGACTGACACTGAATGTTTCTCATGTTACTAGTGAACATGAGCTTTGTATATTCTCACACTCGTATTTGAACTGGCCAATTTAAAGTCAACCGGAATAACTGTGGGGGGTCTCTCTCTCTCTTCCCTTCTCTTTTGCTCCATCGCAGCATTTGCTATTAGAAACACGTGTATTCTGGGAATATTATCGGTGGATGTAATTCTTTGCAGTTAATTCTGTATTCATTTTTGAGCTATGTAATATTTTAGATCCTGTTTTTGATTAAGAAATGATTGTAGGTTATTATTATATTATTATTATATAAGTAGGTGCAATAATGTATCTCTCATCCTGTGATCAGAAGCTTATGGCTGAGGTTGGTTCTCATTAGAGACAAACTTTGCCCCTTGTAAAAAGAACAGATTACATTGTGTTGGAACATTCGGAGCCTTCACCTTTTATGGCTACAGTAGCCTAAAAAACTTCATCAAAGCTTCTTAGTCATTTTGATTATGATAAATTATGATTCTTACTGCATGTTGTATTTATCCTTTAGAATAAATAATATCCATGAAATGTAACCTTATTTAAATCATTACTTTATTTAAACTATTATTTGAATATCTATAAAAAATGATATATTCTTTAAGAAATTATTTAATAATCCTGTAGTGTTACATTTTTCTCCTATATAATGCCATGGTGTAGGACAGTGATTGGTTTGGCTATCTCTCCATAATCCCACATATTTATTCATTTATATTATAAGATACACAATGCTTTTTATGATATAATCTGCTCTATAGAGGAAGGGGGCAATGGGGTGGGGGGGGACTGTAAAAACATAGATACTTAGGCTCATATGTCACTAGGCCCATATGTCACTAGGCCCATATGTCACTAGGCCCATATGTCACTAGGCCCATATGTCACTAGGCCCATATGTCACTAGGCCCATATGTCACTAGGCCCATATGTCACTTGGCCTATATTCTATCGTTTTCACTCATAAAAGTTCACTTGTTGGTTGCACATTGTCATTCAGGCCTATATCAACTTGAATCTAGAGCCAATGTCCATTTTTAAATAAATGGGTGAAATTGAAAGTTTTGTCTTCAGGGATATGGGTGATGATTACTCAACAAACTTCAAGTGACTCATTGGTTTATTTGGTAAATTGTTTGTTTGGCATGATGCCACTTAAACAGTATAACTATTTGGAACTTAATGTACAATACACACATTTGTATATTAAAAGGTCAGGAGAGCCAATATGGGGGAAAAGTGTAATTGAGGTTAAGGGTTTTTGCCTGGTAGGCTGCACAGTCCAGTCCTTGCTATGTTGCTGCTGTCATTCTGAGTGTGAACAAGGTCATTGTACACTAAAATGTGTATGCATATACAGTGAGCGCCATAATTCATTGGACAGTGACACATTTCTTCTTATTTTGCTTCTGAGTTTCAAAGGATAGAATGACAATGAGGTTGAAGTGCAGACTGTCAGCTTTAATTTGAGGTTATTTTCATCCATATTGGATGAACCGTTTAGAAATTATAGAACCTTTTGTACATAGTCCCCCCCAATTTTTTGGCATCAGAAAATATTGGACTTTTTAATATTTGGCCGCATATCCTTTGCATGCCATGACTTCCTGATGTCTGTGACCCAACAATATCAAAAGACTCTTGATATCTTATTTCCTGGTACTCCTACAAGCGATACTATAATGTCTCTGCATGGATCTCTATGAGATTTAGCTGTAAATTACACTGGAACCGTATGGAACACATGGCTGGCTAAATGGCTCTATGTCATCAAGGGTCTGACGTTTGAGTCTGCTTTGAGGCTCGTTTGATACCTTAGACCATCAGACACAGGATCACTTTAAGGGTTGTTTCTCCTGAAAAAAATTTCTATTGAACTCTATGGAGAAAAAAAAAAAACCCTCTTCTGATTCTGTGACATTCTCCGCATCCTAATCTTGTCACCATTGTCAAGTAGATTTGTACGAATGGAGAGTGATGACCCTGTATCCAGGCAGCTGGCTGTTATGTAATAAACCATATTTTTATACATTTTTAATGTTAGCTTTGAGGGGCAGATAAATCAGAAGATCTTTCACTCTTATGTTATTTTTGCTTGAGGCTTTACAATGTCTATAACACAAGAGAGAAGGACACAATGTTCTTCAAACCGGTTTCTCTTGTGCCAAACGTGACGCAGTTTGATGTCGGGGTGCTTGCAGGGAAATATTAGATTTGAAAGGAATGTGGGAATCTTTGATCTCAGCAAGTGCAAATAAGCAATCTGAAATATTATATCAACCAATTACTATAACTTATATAATACAAAATGATTTTGAGTAGGGGTGCACAATATTGAAATTCTGGCGCTGATATAAACAACCAATATTAAACTGTCCATATTGGCTGATGTCATCTTATATTATAACACAAATGCAACTGCTTGAACAAAGTCGATAAGCGCAGATTATTAAGGTAAAAATAATATGACCCCAATATTGTTGTGCATTCTTAGTTTTGAGTGATTTTTGTCATGCTTAAGGGAATGTATCTGAATATCAGAATGAATTCTGTTTAATTGAGTTCTTCTTTTTTAGTTCTTTATTTTATTATTGAACCTTTATTTAACCTGGTTAGTCTAAATGAGATTAATTTATTACTTTTCAAGAGAGACCTGGTCTGCTTCGCTCACCGACGGACTGAATACAGTTTGTTTACAGCTCACACAATCAGGGTACTTTACCACTACGGTCAAGTAAGGTCAGCATATCGCCCATTGCTGTTTACCTGTGCCTGTTCAGTTCAGGCCTTGTCCTTGGGAATTCGGTCAAGCAGTTTTCACTTGTAGTTGACCTTTGATTGAGTACGGCTTGAATGGGAAACTTTAAAGAAACCTAAAACATATATATTTTAAATATTCCTCTCACATTCCCAACCTGTCCTCGTCTGCATCTATGCTTGGTTGCACGGGGGCCACTTAAACGCTTCTTGTCAGTAATGGAATCCTTCACTGTGATTCTTCTTGTTTTCTCGAATAATTACATGGCTTCAAAGTTTTGCCTGAAGCTTAACGGTGAATCAGATCCATGTCCTTGCACTCGCAAGACGGCTGACTTGTTAACTTGAAGGCATTAGTTTCATGACGTGCCATGTGTGCCGTTGGGACGCTGACAGTGCGTCTGATTATTTCCATCGTTTCGTGCAGACGAGCACAAAGCGCTCCTCAGGGTGCCTCCAGCAAACATATCTTACGCTCTTATTACGAGTGTAAACGCAGTAATAAATAAAGTGCGCGCATCAGGGCGTACTGATTAAGACCTTGACGGGCACAGGAGTGGTTAAGTTTTCAAAACGGCAGGCTCCGCTAGCTACGGCGGAACGTGAAAGTTGATGGCTCATCAGTAATTGCTGTGCTGATATGAGCACCTCTCGCGTGGCGTGGAAGCGTACGAAGACGTCGGCGTCGTTATAATGCAAACTAACCTGTGAAATGCACTCGGAGGAATGCTACCCAGGATATTTAGCCTATTTATTTTTTGGTTGACTTTCATGACTCGTCACGCGCATACGTCAAATGGTTACGTTAAATACAGCATGCTATGTGGCCAGTGGCGCCGCCAAGGGGTGGCCAGGGGGGGCCACGGCTACCCTGATAAAATCGCTGCCCCCCCCCCCCCCCCCACTGGCCCCCCCTCGCAGCTCGCGAGTCGCATATGCATAATATGCTTCCGAGTCTGCATAATATGCTTCTATCTGATATTTTACATTAGGTACTATTCATTTAAATCAGTAATGTATATATTTTTATATACTACAACAACATAATAGAATTCCTGAAATTCAGTTCTGGCTTTTGGTTTTGGTGTGCCACCCCAAGATTTTCAGTGCCCTGGCCCCCCCCCATGAAACATTTCTGGGGGCGCCACTGTATGTGGCACTCCTCAGTAGTTTGGGATGGTAATGAGACTGTGTTCATAAATAATGGCAGCGTCAAATTCTTTTCCCCAAGTATAGCAGAGCGGGCTCGCCAGTCCGCTCGGGGAAAACGCAGACCTCAGTGCTGTGTGGCGTGGTCTTTCCTCTCATTCTTAGGGGTCAGTGAATCATCCTGCAGATGACCACAGAATAATGGAATAAAGAATAAGGAGGATTGAAATAGTGTGGTTACCGCCCACTGTTCTGGTTGTTAACTTTTCCAGCAGTACGGGAAGCCGCTCTAATGAGGGAACAGGGAAAACGGAGAGAGACGAGGCTGGCTCATGCTTTTATCCAGCCTCGGCTCTATTTCAAGTAGTATACGTGGCCAAATTTCATTTACATTTTTGTAATCAAATTAAAAATGACATTTTTTGTCATATTTCTCAACTTTAAAATCAGTCTGTGATTTATCGAGTATATCATTCTATATTTATCCTGGTAGTCATTCTGTATGTAAATAAATAGTGATATAAATAAATAAATTGGATAAAATAAACGTCTTTAAACTGGTGTGGTTATTTTGGTCTGTCCAATTTAAGATACTTCTGAATTCATTGTTATTTTAAAATTTGAATTGAACATGTTAAAGTATATGTTCAAAATATTTTTTCTTTGAGCATATTGTTCACTCCCCGCAGCTTTTATTTTTTAGCATCGATAAATAATAATATCCAGCTATTCGCATCTTACAGTAATGTGAAGCCAGTCATGCAGTAACCTGGAGTGCTTTGGAACATAATGTGATTAAATTGGTTTCATTCCATTTGATTTAGCTTGCATTCATAATGGTAAGGAAAGCACACAGCGTTTTAGAGTCTTAAGCCTGAAAATCATTGTGGCTTCACTGCCTTGGTTTGTGTGAGTGGCAACAAATTTACAGGCTAGTCCATTTTGGACTGAGTTTTGATTTGATTCATTTTTATATTGCTATGACTCATAAGTCTCCGTTTTATCTCAATTCACAAAGATTTAAGAGTACGTCAGAAAGTCAAGAAAAGAAGTACCCTTCTGTTTTTAATTAATTAATGATGTTTTATTTAATATACACAGATGTTGTTTATCTGAAGCAAGTCCATGTAGTCTGTCTTCAGATAAAATGAAGATGTATTCCTACACGAAGATGTAAAGAGCAGTATTAAAATATAATATCTTGGTATCATATGAACAGAAGAATGTAAAGCGTTAAAGACTTATGACATTCCGGTCCTGTTCTCTCCAGTCCTCCTCTATCCAAAATCAATGGCGGCTTTTCTTTTTAGTGTTCATAATTACCCGGAAGAGCCTCACATGAACCTGTGTACTTGAAACCAGCATTTATCACGCTGTCCACCACTTGTGTCAACGCCCACCGAAATGGAATAGCTTTGTTTATGGGTGAAGGGGCACAATGGTTTCAGAATTGCTCATGCATCCAGAAGGGCACCTCCTCCTGCTCCTCTGTCATCAGTAGTCTCCCCCGTGTCCAGGCATGGGGAGGAGGTGGCCATGGTATAGGCCATGAATAATGCACAGGTTCTCGGGAAAGGGTGTGCCCCCCCCCAGACAGAACATCGTGGGCCCCACAGAGCCGAACGAGGTCTTCTTCCTCTTCCCTAATTGTCCTCCAGAGAGAGGTTTTCGGCTGAGATGCGAAACTTTCTCTTGGCCTTCGTTTCCCCCGCCCAAAGAGCCGGCCGGTACGAGCTGCTGGGAAGGTTTACGGTGGCGTTTCCCGCTCTTCTGGAAATAAACACTGATGATATCCTTACCTTGAGGAGAGGGGATGTGAAAAGAGTCACGGACGGCGCATCACTAATTTCACTCGTATTATTTTCTTTTTCAGTAATGCTGCTTCTGGCACAATGTGCCGCAACAAAGTGCTTGTGCTCAGTAAAGTTTGGTACGTTTGAGTGTTTTCAGTTTTGTGAGACAGGGTGGTAATTTCAGTTTATTCAGAGGGAACTGAGATTAAATGAGCTTTCTGCCAGATTTGAGTAAAAGACGGGAGACAGTCAGAGGGCTTTAGGGCTCAATGGCTTTCTAGAGGGTTTATCACCAAGTGAAGAAACGGGGTTTATCTGGGAACGGGAGCGCCTTGTGTCCACAAACATTAATGTTCTCCCTCTTCCCGAGTGCCCCAATTTACCCTATTCCCAGGAGTTTGCATGGCAGACGGACGCTCAGAAAAGGGGGTGCGGTTTATTTATTTATTTATTCTTTCTGACTGAAAAGATTTGTGGCATTACGACAGCAGCCAGCTAGTAAGTGTACACTGGGCTAATGGGGGAATCAGAATTCTGTACCTTCAGCGGAAGACATCCTAATCTCCCCAGAGTTATACAGCACGCACGTCCTATAAAAAGGGCCGCTCGCAAAGGCCATGAAATAGGATGACTGTAATTTCAGTTTGTAATGCTCCCTTGCACCCGCGGTTGCATTTCATCTTATTTGTTTGTTCGCCCCTTTATAAGAAACAAATTGTCGTACAAGCGGATGGATTATTGAAGAAAAAAAGAATCGTAATGAAAGTGTGGAAATGTGGATTGTTTTGCGCTTGGAAGCCAGGTTCACAGCAGTGAGGGGGTGAAGCAATCAGATTTGCTGAAATGGAATAAAAGTTCAAAGACACAAAAAAGGATTTTTTAATATGTTCTTTAAACAATGGTGCAATACAAGCGAGGGTGTCCTGAGTCCAGAAATGTAATGTTATTAAAATGCCGGCCCAGCTACGTGGTGATATGGATGAAGATTGTGTGTACAATAATAAAACAAAAGAAATAATGAAAAACACACTCCCTATTGTTACAGATCTGGTGTGTAAATGTGAGAGAGGATCTTTGCTTTTCTGTTTTTCAGGCCAAATCTAAAAATGAATCCTTCACAGATCCTGCCACTGCTTTGTGTAGGAGTTGTAGAGACTTTTGTACAGTGCGTTCCCGTTGACAATGACATAGTGCTTTTAGAATAATGATAATTATTCTGCTCTGTCATGCATTTTCTGGACATAGCCTGTTATGTGTATTGCATGTCACTTTAAAATGGAGGTCTGTCAGCTTTGCTTCTGCTCTATATTCTTTGCAAAACACAGTGAGTGCACATTTGGAGGTGCGGTTGCTGTAATATGACGTTTAAGCTGTTATTTAAGTTTTAAATGGCTTGCTATAGGCTCAGCTCATGTAAAGTTGTATACCTGTGAGTGTGACTCACTTAAGGAAGTCAGAAAAATCAGAGAAGAAAAACTTATGAGACCACAGTTATACTGCACTAGATCTCACACACACACACACAGTCACACACAGTCACACAGTCACACACAGTCACACACAGTCACACACAGTCACACACAGTCACACACAGTCACACACACACACACAGTCACACACACACACAGTCACACACACACACAGTCACACACATTTTTCAGTTTCACCTATTTCTCTATAAGCCCAGTGTCGTCATCACAATATCTTCTACAGCTGTGACACTGATTAAGTGTTCACTTGTGATTCGCTAGGTGCACTATCCCGTTGTAATTTAATTTTGTGTTTTTTTAAAGGTATTTGTGAGACAGACAGACAACAGACAATGTTACCATGGTGCATTCCGCGCCGCTGGCCGTCGCGCACAGTGCTTCTCGTTTTCAGTTTTAGCCGAGTTGTTTCTGTTTCCATGACGTCAGAGTAATGGATGTGGTTTTTTGGTTATCGGAGAGAGACCGAGTGCTGAACATCCAGTCTCGAGGGCCCTCTCAAATCCATCATCCCCCCTGCTGAAGCTCTGAGAGCAAATTCTTCTTTAAAGAGCTTTGAACTGATAATTTCATACAAATGACACTGCAACTAAGCATATTACCCTTTACCAGTATTATTCACGTAATAAATGCACATGTACATATTGACAGAGGGGTCATGTTTTAAGTGAGCAGATATCTAAGGAAGCCAGTTTGAGATGAGTATTTGCTAGTGTGCACAGCCTTACATCCACATGTGTAGGTATGGCACACATGTGGGTATTTATTTACATTTATTTGTGGATCGTTGCATTTATTTGTGGATGAGTTATATATATATATATATTTTTTTTTGAGACAATAATACCTCCATAGGAACTGCTGTACCTGTAGCTTGCCAAGAGAAATATGTTGAAAAAACTCATAGCGCATTCATAGTGATATCCAACGAAAACCAAACAAGAGAGAGGAAAACTTGCAGTGTTATATGTGTGTGTAATCCTGTTTACCAAAAGAGTAACAAACAGTTTGTTGGGCAGAATAATGATCACATCCTCAAGTTTCCGCAGTATTCTGGAAGATACTTTGTGAAAATGAATATTTCTGTTCTCTGTAAGATCTATGGAATACTTTCACACTAAAACTGGTCTCTCTCTCTCTCCCCCTCCCTCCCTATCTCTTTCTCTCTCCCCCTCTCTCTTTCCCTCCCTCCCTCTCTCTTTCTCTCTCCCTCCCTCAGATGGATAACATCCTGTACCCTCCCTCCATCTCCTTGCGAAAGTTCAGTAACCCAGAGGTATCATATGGCTCAGGAATCACCCTGAAATTCAAGAGGCAGCTGAGCGAGGACGGGAAACACCTGAGGAGGGGGAGTCTGGGGGGTGCTCTTACAGGTACACACACACACACACACACACTCTCTCTCTCTCTCTCTCTCTCTCTCTCTCACAAACACAGACAGGGGGGAGTCTAGGGGGGCTCTTACAGGTACACACACACTCTCAGGGTGAGTCTAGGGGGGCTCTTACAGGTACACACACACACACTCAGGGGGACTCTGGGGGGGCTCTTACTGGCACGCACGCACGCATTCAGGGGGAGATTAATAATGACACTACAGTCACACACAATGCATGATTTAAAAAGCTGTATCAGTAAACTATGGTTAGAGTGAGAAGGCTTGGCTACTGAAATAGATGGCCATGCTGTGCTTTAGCGATGTTGGCGTTTGGGTTTTGGGGGTCTATCTAGGCCACAGTGGGGTGGGGTCCCCTGCAGCACATGTGGAGGTGAGTGGGGATTTCCTCAGCCTGGCTTGGTGAGCGACTCCTCCGTGGGAGGAGGAGGAGGAGGTTTCTCACTCTGAAGGGAGGATCCACATCCTGTTTTCCCTCCCAATTCGCCGGGCTCCTCGCCGAGCGACAGGATGTGGCCCGTGGGGCTGGGCGTGGCGATGCCACTGAGCTGCCTGTGCAGAGAAGAGCTAGCAGAACGCCGTAATGAGCAGGGGTACACTCACAAGAAAAGATGCGTTGATATCCAACACACTCTTTGGGTTACTACTGTTGTGTTATTTTCGACACATTTTGTGTCACATTACACAATTTATGCGTTAAAATGTTTATTTTTATTTTTACACATAATGCATTGAAACGTAACACAAAATGTCCTTAGAACCTCAACAGGGCACGGAGGTGTGTTAAAAAAAGACACATTATGTGTTGTTTGTAAACGCATCTGTTTTGAGAGCGTACGAGTACGAGCACGTGTACGAGTAGGAGTACATGTAGGAGTATGTGTAAGAGTAATAGCTGAGGTAGGGTTTGAGGCAAAGTAGGTGCCACTGCAACACAGAACCCTCATCAGGGATGAAGTTTACAACATTAATGGGGATTTGAAATGGGATAGGAAAGATGCCACTTTCTTACAGCATGCCATCATGTGTGTTTTAGAATACCCACTGTTTGTGCTGGTTGGATTGGATGCACACTGTGCAGTCTGTATAAGCTACTGATGATCCAAGAATATAGTATTTATGAAGGACTCTGGTTTGATCTATTGCTAATTTTGTGTCATTGCTATTTTGATATGGCGGAGTCAGGGCAGGTTTACCAATATATCTGAGAGCAGAAGGTTCGTTTAGAATGGTTCGGGTCACAGAAATTGCGAATCCATTTGCCACAAGGCAGTTTGATTATTACTAGGGATCTGCTTTCTTGAATACATGTGCAGAGACAACAGGCTCTTCTGCATTGCGCTAATGGTTCATTTACATAGTCTGTCTTTATTGAACTTTCGGTTTCTATACATGGAAACAAATGAAGGCGATCACCCTTTTAACGCACGGCTGTGCCCTGTCTTCAATGTATTTTCCAGCCGCTTCTTCTTATGCGTCATTTGCAATCTCTTTCGTAGCAACCCCCATTATTAGGAAACATATCAGTGACGCACACGTAGGCGACTTGTCAGGCGGTAAAATGACGTTGAAAAGCGCTCTTTGATGTGAGGCTCGTCCTGCCGTCGCCGCCGTGGACGCGAGGGACTCTCGTGCACGCTGAAAGCAGGCCGCAGCCACGAAGCTTTCGGCTTCAAAGGTCGCCGGGCCCGGCAAATGCTGCTTGTTATGTAGAGTGGCGCAATGAACAGAGGGCACCCCCACAGGTATGGAGTAAAGGAGACTGCTCTGTGCTCTTCAGCTGAAACGGCAGCCTGCTACAACAGATGCGAGCGCCGCTGTGTTATCATGAGCAGCTGTGCAGCGAGACATTTGGTGCGCATCTCGTCTCTAGCGTTTCCGTTACATTTTAGGCTACACAATATATTTATTATCGGTCTTCTCATTGTCACTCTTCATGAGCTTTGCACTAGACCTTATTCCAGTTGACTGACTTGTTTGCTTTCAGACTCATTTTCTCATCAGGCTGGAAGTTTTTTTTTCTTTTTTTCTTGTTGTTGTTTTTTGTTTTACTTTTTTAAAATAACTGACTCAATGTCGGCTTGGATCAGAAAAAAAAAAAAAAAAAGACCTTACCTAGTGAACTTCATCACGCTAATCGCATTTGCAGGAAAACACGGGACAATGGTTGGTGAGAGATGGAGCCTATAATCGGCTCTATTTTAAATTTTGTGGATTTAGTGTCCTCTGACCCAATGGTAATCGGTATGGGTTTGCTTACCATTAATTTAGCTAAGTATCTGTCCAAGCCAAGGATTTATGTGTTTTTATTATTATTATTATTTTTTTTCCATTATTCATATTGAGAACCCCATTTAGTGAATAATGCAGGTGAATTCCCTTCAAGGGACGGTCCAACCAACAACATGACTCACTGAAAGGCCAGCCTGCCTGGCTGCTTGTGACATGAGGAAGAAACTGTCACAGAGAGAGAGACGGTGAGGGGTACAGATGGACGGCCTCCTTCTCACTGCTGCCAAAATCAGTAACCCTCTTTACTTGGCAGCAAGTCCGCACGCATTCTCGCTCGTGCTTCCTTAAACAGGAAGTGGAAATATTCACAGCACCTCCACTGAAGAGGAATGGAGATTTTCTATTCCATAGTTTCCATCGGTGTCTTGCACTAATCAATATTCAGCAGCTGCAGCCTCGTATTTCTGTGACCCGATTTTAGGTTGCACTGCTCTGTGTTTTTACCTGGATAAGTGTTCCCCTGTACTTATGCCATCCTGTCCCAAGCTCCATCTTTAATCGATTTGAGCAATGAAATCATGAAATGAAAAAACATTTAAATTCAATGTGTATTAGAATCCTACATCATCTGACACACGCTCATACTGTCAAGTTTACGCGTGATGTGTAGCTCTGCTTGGATCCCTGGGATTTCTGAAGATAAAGACCCATCTAGTGAGCCGTTTACACATACGGTAACGCGTACAGTGTTGGTGTAGATTAAAATAGTCACTCTAGTGTAACTCTCATGCATCACGGGTGTCACACTAAGTAGATTGAGTGCAGCGTGACCTGGCAACATTCAACCTTATCCTGGCTTCTAGACAGCGGAAGGCCCATCTCCATCGTGATTTATTATGGCTCTTTTTTTGGGTTGCCTGTGGTCTGACCCAGCGGCGTGCTCTCGTCCTACAGGAAAGTATCTGCTGCCCTACGGCTCTTCCCAGCAGGCCTGGCAGCCACCCCCAGAGGCCTCCAACCTGGTGCGCATGCGCTCCCAGACCCTCGGCAAGTCCGCCCCGTCCCTCACTGCCAGCCTGGTATGTACTCAACCCTCATGTTGTTTTGTGCCGTTAATAACTAGGCTATAGTATAGACATTCGCGTTGATTTATTCACATATTTTCTCCGTCATGAAAGCAGCACAGTAAAAAAAGTATTTCTGTCTTGTTTTTGTTGAGTTTTGTTTGTTTAGGTCAAACTTGAAAATTAAACTATAAGCGCACCCCCCGCCCCCAATACAGGTTCAGACCGATTCAAAGCGAAATATGTTCAAAGGCTTTTTGTTTTAGCACAGCATAGTGCACCATATTCTTGAAAATGTGCGGTTTTCATGGCATGTGTCACGCTTAAGTTCCAGTTTTTATTTGTGTCTTTCTGCAAGATTAGTGTGAAAATAGAAAGCCATTGGCCAGTAGCCTGCCAGTGTATGGAATGGAATGTCTTCCAAATATGAGTTTATGTGAGAGGATGTTCCTGTGGATCTGTCAGGATAGCACTTTGATTTGCCGCAAGGACCATGACGCCATGTCACTTCAAGTTTTGCTCAACCTCGTCTTTTGCATAGTCATACTCGCACAGTGACACCCTCTGGCCATACATGTACAGTACAGGAAAAAAATTAAAAAAAAGTTAAATATCTGCAGTTAAAATGCTGAACAGGCCTGCCCAAGGCTCTGAGCTAAGAGGCCCAAATCAGAGTCTCAGAATTGGCCCATGGGTCAAAATATCTAAATTCTCAGATGCAAAGGTAAGTGTGTAATGGAGCGACATTGTGTATGTTTTAATGGTTGTACAATGCAGACCATTACAGTTTGGACATGCATAGCCAATTATGTAAACTTCAGACAATAGTTATTACTGGTGTGTTAAGATAGGCTTTCAAGTGCCCTAATAGGGACTACTTTTCATTTGATTAAATCTTTTTTTCCGATTCACTTAACTTTTAAAGTTAATTTATATTTCAATTACCCCTTTCTCTGGCCAAAGCAAAGGCTTTGGAAGGCCAGATTTGGCCCCTGAGCCGAGGTTTGGGCACTATTTGTTATAGAATGAGAGAATTACAGGTTTTGGATGGCGATTTTCCTGCAGAAGATGAGAGAACGCTCCCGGGAGGAACTTTCCAGTATTGAGTTATAGGAGGGGCAATCCCGGCAGCTCTTCCAGGTGTGATGTGCTTTTACCTGTGGAGTAAATCTAGTTACCCAGTAAACTAAACCTGCATTTTACAATCACTGCTGGAGTTTGTTTAATTAACTATTCATAGGCATTGTCCAAGGAGGGGGATCATTTAATGGGTGCAGATTAACAGCTTGTTGCATGAAGTAAATGTGACAGACATGGTGACAAAAGGTTTTAGGTAAAGGTGATGTGCCACCTTTACCCTCTGTGCAAAACAGCGGCACTGTCTCCTGCTCCCTGGTCCCACTAGCAATGCATGTTAAATTGCTCTCTGAAATTCCAATTGAAGGCACCTTCAAGCACATTAATTTTAATATCACAATGGATATAATTTAATTTAATTTGTTTTCTATCGTGTGTAATGACGGCGTGCTCCATGTTGCACGATGAAGCGTTTCAGATGACTTTGCGGACGTGAGTGCCGTGGTTATTATTATTATTTTTTTTAGGTCGATGAATAAACTATTTGGTAAATGGCTGCATGGTTTGATAAGCCCTCACTATGCCATGTTAAGCACACGTGTCATTAACCATAAGGCTGGAAGAGAGAAGGTAGCTCAGTGTTCCGGTGAGTTCTGAAACGCTCAGTCCATGCAAACGCAATTAAACCCTTTCATTTTGAAAGGTATGGCGAAAGGAAGACAGTGACCATATTATACTGTCATGCAGTTAATTTAACACCTCTTGGCAGCTTAGATTTATGCACCCAAGCCTTGTGTGTCATAAAAAGCTGCACTGAATACCGTTTTAAGACCGCAAAACTCTTCCAGTATTGCTTTGCTATTTGTTGATATTGTTCATTAGTATGCGTTAGTGAATCTTCATCTCATGCTTGGCTTGTACAATATTCTGACAAGCCATTTATGAGGAAAAAACATACATCTTCCAGTTGCCCTGTATAATTTCGCTTGTAACTTTTTAAATTATTTGCATTACAATAAATAAAAAAATAAAAACTGGTTCATTCTGTGAACTGTGTCTAAGCAAGCGTTCTCATTCTGGAAACAGTTTGGATGTTTTGTGGTGCCGGTACTGGTGTTTTCTGGGAATTCTGTCTTCCTCAAACGGTTGCGCTGCACAATGGATTTAAAAAATGAAGCTCAAGGGTAGGGGGGGCCTGTTGTGACAGGTGTGACAGGCGCCATTGTTCACCAGTTTTATTTTTAAAGAGGACGCACGTACGTACAGTCTCAGTTGAAAGCCAGATGAAAAATAATCTTTCACAGTGATGGCTGCTTAGCAGAGGGAATGTAGCCTAGTATTTGGGATGCTGCAGAAATGTACCCTGTTTGTGGGCTGTGATTGATGCCAGGAGAGACCACGAAGCCCATTAAAGACAGCCACCGCGACGACCGCAATCTTGTCTTTCAAAAAAAGGAAATGATGCCATCCATGGCTTTGGGTGGCTAATTAAAATATCTTCATGGAACCCTGTGTTTGACTGACATCGGCAGTAAGTTGTGTGTCAGGTCTATTTTTAATTTTCTCCCTCAGGGGCCTGGAAAAGGCAAAAAAAATAAAAACAAATCGAGTCTGTTCACTGTTGTTTGGGAACTCTGACACGGCCAGATAGGGAACTGTAATGAGAGTTCTGACATGCCATGAATCAAAATGTCACTTTTTTTTTTCTTCTTTCTTCTTTTTTTCCCTTGGCAACCAGCAAGGGGTGGGGGAGGAGTCAAACAGGGCTCTACGTTTACATGTTATATTTCTGAAATCTAGGGATGTGAGCTCCGAGCTCCCCAGTTTAAAGTCACTTTCACAAGAGAGATGTCTTTAAAAGGGCAATCACGGAGACTGCTGCGCTTTAGTGTTTTCTGTCGGAATGATCTCTTGAAATTCAGCAGATGGCCATTTCCCTAGAATGCCTTCTGTAATGCGTGTTTGTTTGTTTTTTTGTTCTTCTATTTAATGTGCTTTACTCTTCATTGTTTTGAGATTGAGAATCATTGATTTTTGTAGACTGTTGTTTGTAGGTAACAAATAAAATCTGCGCAAATCTGATTAGTCTACAATTGATGCAGCACTTTATTTGTATTAAATCTTTTTTTTTTTTTGGTGTATGACAGGGTGGGGGGGAGGGATTGGAGGGAGATGTGCAATTATTATTATTTTTTTGTTGCAGAGCCTCAATATTACACTAGAGGGCGCTAGAGTTTTTTTCAATGGAGTGAAAAAGCTCAGTGAACTCACGATTCATTGGGTCCTCCCGGCTTTGTCGATGTGATCAATTAAATCAAATAATTCTTCTGGCCTTAACATAGATGTTGTGTCTTTGTAGTCATCTGTCCTCATTGTCTTGTTTTAGATTCAATTAAAGAGCTCCTAAAGGAGGAACTATCAGCTTGACTGACTAACATTCAGGAAAAACAACAACAGATTCATGAACTGATATGCATCAAAAGCATTACACTGCCACTCCCCCTTGTAAACATGTCTGTTTCCTTGGAAGCATAGTATCGACTGGTTGTGTGGGTGACATGCCAGTGAAGTTATCTTGTGTGCTTGACAATAGAGAGGCTGGTTTTCTTTTTTTATCCTTTTTTTCCTTTATGAACAATGTTCTGCATAATTACAGTTACAAACCGTGGTTGGAGAAAAAGTTAAAAAAAAATATATACATGCAGTACAATAAGACAATAAATGGCATTGCTAAACTCCATATTATAAGTAATGTTTGTTTCCGGTTGTAAGACTGTCTGACCTTTAAGGTGTGGTCTTATGGGATGCTTATCTATGTGCATTGATGGCTCTTTTCTAATATTAATTGTATTTAATTGAATCACTCAGTCTAGTTGTGATAAACCATATTTTTCAAGGTGGCCATTATTTTTCTGATAAATGGTTAGATATTTGCAGTATTATTCTTAGGTATTTATGTATTAAAACGTGAATTTGCATGCAAAACATTTTTTTGAAGTGGATTGACTGAATGTCATGGTGTCAAGGTGTTTGATGGCTGTGTTGGCCAAATAAGTAATCTGATCAATTTGGTTTCCCTTTCTGTTGTTACATATTTCTTGTACCTTGAATGTTGGGGTGAGGCAGGCATGTTCAAATTACACCATTTATTTTCCTTCCTTGGGAACTTGTTTTCCCCCTGACGTCTTTATCAGCCGTTCTTACAACATGAGGAAGGGTACTTTTGATTCTCTTCTCAGCGCGAGACCCATCTTTCTCTGTTTGTTTTGCATACTGTTTGTGTGCGGGAACGCGCTGGACTGCATCGAGCAAAAGCCTTCGCAGGTACCCGCCCCACTGATGGAGCGCAGCCCCGGGTTTCGCCTCTGTTCTTCGGCCGCAGTCGGCTCACAGTGACTTACAGCTATCCGCTCTGCGGTCACACCAAGAGCTGTCAGCCCTTACCATTTACAGGGAAGTGAAACATCCATAAACCGTATAAACATCCTTTAGTTAGCCACCTCCCTAGACATCTTGCATTTATTTTCCGTTGGGCCCAAAATCGTTTGTTGCAGATTGAGTTTTTTTCCCTTCCCGCTGTATGTAGATGTGCTTGTTTTCTGCTGCCTGGTTTCAGCACAGTAGCAGGTGGTAACCGTGCGATTCATCTCTCAAGCTATTTTCCTCCTCTCTGTAAACTCAGCACCCTAAAGCTGCTGTCTGAAGTCCTTTTCCAGACTGTGGCTTCTGCATTCGTTTTTTTTCCTTCCAGGGTAATTAGCCTGTACAGCGACAAAACCCCGTTCCATTCAAAATGAGTTGCGTGGTGTACACGACGCTCTTTTGATTGATGGTTGACTTTGAAATGAATCTGTGGCCTTCGCTCATTGAATGCGTGCGCTACAACACCTATGCTTTGGGGTCTCTGGGTCGGTGTAAATCAATGAAACATTATTTGAATGGCACCCACATGCTGTTTGAGGCGCAGTGCAGATTTTTAAATTAGTCGTTTTTACAGCCGTTCTTTGGACCCCATTTCCACCCCCACACCCATACCCAAAATCGTGCGCTGAAATCCATAATGTCGAACTCTTTCCCCCTGAGGTCTGGCTGGTGCCGATGAGAGGCCCCCCCCCATGCGGCTAGATCTCAGTTTATTCTCTCCTCCCTCAGATGTGGCTAACGGGAGCGGAGACCTCATGGAGGCTATCTGATTGAAATTAATGATCGCTGAGGCCGAGGGTCAATGAAGTACAAACACAATGTCATTACGGAGGGGCCAGATTAGCTTGAAGAAAAGCCCCTTTTGTGTTTTCTTTATGTCGTCATTCTTCCTCCTCCTCGTCTTCCTCTCCGGGCTGTGGGCATTCTGGAGCGCCATTTCCCAGAAGCCTGTGCTGCGGCGGCGGGCGGGCGGCGTTTCATCTTTATCCGTCTGTCCTCCCGCGTCCAGCCAGCTGTGAAGAAATTCTGAGCTGACCACAAACCGCCTGCACCGCTGTGAGGGCACGCGGGCGGAATCGCTGATGCGCTTCCCCCCCCCCCCCGTCTCGCAGAACCCCGCAGAGTTAAGTGTAACACCAGAGAATAAGAGGAATGATCCTACTCGCAGCACAGATGCCGTTTAGCAAGCAGGAATCTGTGAAAGAAAGGATGCGGAGAGACACGCGGCTTCCCGTCCGAGCAGCGGACCTTCCACCCCGAGCCCCGACTGGCACGGAGCGGCCGTTCTCTTAACGCTGGATGCGGACGCTCCGAGTTTCTCGCCACCGCACCCTCTGTCCGTCGTGTACACGTTCGGGTAGTAAAGCCTATTTACCTAAGATGAAAGGGAATATTCAATATCCCGCCGCCTCTCTCCCGCTGCTTCGTGATGTCATTCACAGAAATCACTGTAGAGAGTGGATGTGCGGAATAGCCAATATGGGAACCTCCTGAGATCTTTAAGGTCAATATGCGTCCTGTGGTGGAATCAAAACTAGTTTTTCCAAAAAGAACGGAAAGAAAGCCAGGCACACATCTTTTATTCTTTTTTTTGTTTGTTTTTGCTTGTGAGATTTTGTTTGAGGATCCTGGATTTGTCCGTATTGACATTGTGTGGAGAACTGGGATGGTTCAAATAAAGAACTGAAAGAATAGATTTTGCTGTAATTGTGCTTTGGCTGTGGTGTCTTGCATGGCCTCAGCTGGAAAAGGCTACAAGCTCGCCTTTTGGAAATCTGTTCATTTTGGATCCGTGAATAATGGATCATTTTGCCCGTCGCAAAGGCATTTAATCCGTTTTTAGAATTCTCTCTATCCATCCATTAATATATGTTCAATTGTATGTAATTTAGCTCCTAATTTGATACAAATATTTTATTAAGTACTGCAACCAAAAATATTAAAGATGCAAAGGCATTTAAATTAGTTTTCAATGCAAGTATGCTATTTGTATCTCTTTGAAAGTTGATTATACAGTAAATAAAGAAAAAGGTTTCTGAGTTTTGCTTTTAAAATCGCATATCTTTCAGGTGGCAGTGCCACTCCTTGATTTGAATATGGACACAGACTTGCCCGTTAGTTCTGTACAAAGACAGTTGAGCTACCCACCGTAATTATCGCCTCAGTGCAAGGTTGGAGCGCCGCGGGGGATTATGGGAGAGCATCTCTGTTCATTGGCGCAGGGTGGAGTGTGCTTTCCCAGCCGGGAAGGGGCAAGGAACCAAGCAGGTGAAACAAGCAGTGCGCAGCCTAGAATGAGAGATGGAATGCAATTATCTGTTTGGGGAAGTGAAAGAATGATAGGCCAGTTGGCAGCGGCGCACAGAAACATTTAAGGGCTTTCTTAAGGGTCAGTGGGTAACTTCAGCTTAGTGGACTGGGAAGATGCTTGAACAGCAGCTAAAGAAATGACAGGCTCACTACATGAATGGAAACGAGGCGCCTTTGTACCCTGGTAGTTCCAGTTTTTTAAAATATTGTATATCACATTGTGAAATTCTGGCACGTTCGATTTTTCCTGTCCGAAAGAAAATTGTACCCATTTGCGACCTCTGGAATTGATCCTGGGTGCTGCTCAAAAAATGGGATCATAACGCAAAAGCATAATTTTTTAAATGACTCAAGCAAATATGACACTGTTATATTAAATTAATAGTTGCATTTCTGTGACATTAATATGCCCTGACATTAATGTTTATTATATATCAGATAAATGCATAAAACTAGCATGTTGAGTGTAGCTCTCTAGATCACATTTTTTTTGTTGTTGTTGCTGTAAACATGTTTGTATCCCTACCTAATAATTAAACGTATTAATCCATTTTGTTATTTCAACAATTCTGAGATAATATAACCCTCTCCCCCCACCCCTCTCCCTCACTCACCCCACAAAGTATTTTTCTAAATTGTGTAGTAGACTGAGATGGGCTGAGACCATCAGGGCACTTACTCTTTAACTTAAGCGGACCCTGGGGCCAATTCTAACACGACAACTCACTGCCATATCACTTTGCTCTATTGAGAGCACCTCATCTTCCCCGACCGTCCAATCACAGCGATCCCTGAGGTTTTCACATCTACATCCCCTTGTCCAATCATTATATGCTCTGAGGTCCTGTGACCCCTTGTCCAATCATTACATGCTCTGAGGTCCTGTGTCCACTTGTCCAATCACTGTGCTCCCTGAGGTTCTGCGTCTCCCTGTCCAATCGCAATGCTCCGGGCTGAATATCAGGCCCATGGAGCATGGCGCCGTCGCTCTCGACACTCGGTTGCATTTTTCACGGCGGAAACATAATGCAGTCTTGTTTATTTAATTTTTTGCTCCACTAATTTTCTGAAATTTCCTCTTCAAATACATAAAAGGAAACAGGAGCTTCACGTTTACAGCACGGGTGTGTGATGTGGAGCTCCAGCTGCCTTGTCCTGAGGGAGGGTGTAATAAACCATGCTGATGACATTTTAAGTGGAAATAGGAGTTAAATGAAGGGGAAAAGACTAGCGCAGGGGCAGCTTCCCCACATTAAAGAAACAAATGTCTCCCATGCAGATGTAAAGCCTTATTGGCCACACATTTGGCACTGATAATGCTTTAAAGCGGAGGTTTTTCCACCCTGTGGGGGACCCCTGTGTGCGCTGGTTTTAGATTTTTTTCTGTCAATCTCCTGATCAATTAAAGCTGTTGAAAACAGGTGTGTATGTTTATTCAGAGTTTTTTTTTGGACCTTGAGCTGATTTGAAAACTATACGGATTTGGCTCATTGATTTGGTTTCAATAACCAGGTGACACAGCTTATTGAGTCAGTCTATAATGTAATATAGATAGAAAATGAAAGCATTATTTGACT
The DNA here is from genome assembly GCA_022702515.1 of Ilyophis sp. 1 JC-2022. NCBI lineage: Eukaryota > Metazoa > Chordata > Actinopteri > Anguilliformes > Synaphobranchidae > Ilyophis > Ilyophis sp. 1 JC-2022. The sequence goes on from CM040394.1 coordinate 17,386,799, forward strand.
TGACAGATTAAAAGGCCTGTCTTGTGAACATTGATTCCTAATGACATGCATAGCTATTTCTGACAGAATGTGACTTTATAGGATAAAAATCATCCCTCAAGACAACAATAGTGTCTCGTAAAAATTAAAAGCTTGTGACATTTCAGGGGTTGCAATCGTGGTTGCGGCTAAAACCAATCTACACAGAGGTCCCCCAGGATTGCTTTTGAACACCCCTGCTTAAGGTGATTACGTTATCACGGAAAGCTTATGTAACCGTTCTGAACTGTTATGTTCATCCTTCGTATTTAATCCTCAAATTTACTCTGCTTTCTTCTCGTCGTGACGCTCATAATCTCATCATTTTTATTTGATGTTTTTTTTTGACAGGTCACTGTGCTTGATCTCCAGCCTTTAGGTTTGACAGGTCACTGTGCTTGATCTCCAGCCTTTAGGTCGTATTTCATTCATGACTCGCTCTCGCCTCTTGTGTCTTGTGTCCAGCAGTCTATTTAATCAATCCCATCAAATTTAATTTTCTTTGCATGCATCCAATGCTTTACCTTCAGGGATCGTTTAGTTATACAGTTCATTAAAAACAAATAGTCTTTTTAATCCTCTCTTTATTTTACTGGCAGCTCCTTTCGGGAGGAATTGATACACTTTTCCGGCCTGCTCTGCTCAATCTGAATTGAATCTTTTTAAATGTATTATTATTATTTTTCTTTGTCACGATGCATTTAGACGTTTTGTTCAATGCGTTTGCACCGCTGTAAAGGAGCAGCTGTAATCTGGTTGTCCAGATTATTAATAAGTGTCAAGAAAACCCCATGGTTACACTGATGTATGAGTTGTGTATATTGCTACACATTAGTGCATGTAGGGATGCCTGATAGAGGGATACGGTGCTTTTGTAACACATTAGGAAAGCGGTACATTGCTGCATTCCTTCGTTTAGAAGAGACTGCGAGCCTCGGTGTGCTTTTATTTGTCTGGATTCTGAGGGACCAACATGCACATTCGGGATTCGCCCAATCACTTGGAGCTCCAGGGGTATTTTGTTCAGTTTTTGTCCCACCTACTGCAGTGATCCCAAAAGTTTTCCCGTGCCTTTGCTTGGACACAGTAAATGCTGTACATGGACTTGTTTTGGGTAAGTAGGTGTTTTAGCTAGTGTGAGATTGAAAGGCACCCTCGCAGGGTCAGTATCTGAAGTACGGCAGTAGTAGTTACGCACTGTATGTCTTCATAAAAGGACACGTTTAAGACGTAACACCAAAAAGGTAATTGGCACAGACCAAGCACACGCCAAGTAAATGGCTTTTTGAGGGACGCTTAAATATCATGTTTTATTTACTTGCTTGGCACGACACACTTTTCACTACATTTAAAAAAAAAAAAAATGCATATATCAATTACACCACATGCGCAAGTACTGGGGGCTAGAACACACAAAAACAGAGGAGGGGAGGGTAGACCAAGCACACCTTTCCTGTGTTTACGTTATCAGGGAACCAGCGTAAGCGGCTTCGAGGTGAGTCACTGTAAACTGACTGACTGCTGGGAAGGAGGGCAATAGTTTACGAGTTTTAGTGATCGTATCAAACGCACTGTTACTGTAACTAGCATGTTCTATGATTGCGGGGGTGGGGGTGTGTGTGTGGGAAATGTAGTGTGTGGGAATCTCCCCTTTGAGCCATCAAGCCATTTCCCTGAATGCAGTTATAGTTTAGCAGACAGTTAATCTCAGAGCCGTATTAGTCTGAATGGCACATTGGTCCAAAAATGTCTTCGTCTGGAACACTTGGCTCCTCTGTCTGATTTTCAGTGGGCGGATTGTTGCAAAGCACATTCGGCTTTTTCTGAGCCTGGCACGTCTCACCCACACACACACACACACACACACACACACACACACGCACACACACAACCACCCGCACGGCCAGACCAAGCAGTTTTCGTTAACCTTTGCTCCCCTTGTGGAAGTATTTAAATACTCCCTCCCCTCACGCTCTCTCCTTATTACTCCTCGTTCTCTCCCCCCCCCCCCCCCTCCTCCACTGCTCTTAAATTGGGCCCCTAAGTGTGTTTTTCTTTTCAGCGCGCGTAGCCTCGCTCTTGACCGTGATAAAGTTTGACAGCAAATCAATACTTTTCCTCTGGCCAGATATAGAGATAAGATTGTCATAATCCTGATGTTGTGTGGCTTTGTGGATTCGCATTCGCCTTCATTATTATGGCCAGAGATGTCCTTAACAGATAGCAAGCGACATTCTCAACCCCAACCCCCCCCCGCCATGGAAGGGGTGGAACATGACCACAGGGTATATACTATGGTGTTCATACTTGATAGGGATGGAAGACTCTTTCAATTGTGTGTTAACGATTCGATACGAATCTGCCGTAAGTCGATCTTTATTTCATATTGAATGATAAAAAAAGTCAAGCCAATGTTAGGTAAACTGAAATATTTTCCAATGACATCGTAATAGGCGATGGACTGGAAATCCTGAAAAACAGCGGGAACACTTTCTTTTTAAAGAAAGCCAGCAATTTAAAAACAAGCGATAAAGAGATGACCTCCAGATGACCTCTGTCGCATGACATGATCCAAATGTCTTTTTTTCTTGTGGCGAACCTTTCCTGTGCATTTCTCAAAAAATGTAAGTGCATCATGGAGGTGGCTTAGTTCATCTGATGATTAAACTGGCCACGTGATGGGAAGTCAGGAGGTGTTGGGGGCGGGGCTAGCAGCTGGAGGGGTCGCTCTGTCGCCATCTCCCCAGTCCCCTCAGCGAAAGACAATCTGACTGCACCACTGACTCTCAGTCTTTGTCCTGGGTCAACGTTAGGCCTAAAAGGTTCGAGCCAAAACGAGACAGAGTGCCAAGTCGGCCACAGTCACACTTCTCGGGCACTCTTCCAAATTGGTACGGCACTTTACATGGGCCCAATTCGGGTTGGACACGGGTCTGCAATCTTCCCGTTTCGCATGCAGTGTCTCGCAGGCGGCTCATTAAGCTTTCTGTGCCGCTTGGCGGGGGCGCGCTGTCAAGTATCCTGCCTGCCGCTTTCCAGACAGGACCAATGACATATCAGGTTCTGTGCTGTATTTAATCATCTCTGGAGAACTTTTCCAAGAGGAGACTGCCAATGCAGCTTGCAGTGTCTGCCTGCGGATGTTAGTGGATAGAGGCAGAGTGCTTTGTCCCATGGAGGGGGTTTTTTCCCCTCCTCCCTCCCTCCATGGGAATATCGAGCGTGACCCCGGCCCTGTTTGTCGTGCTGTCGGAGGGTCACCTGAAGGTCTTTGGCAGTGCGAGCCGCTGGGCTGCTCTATGAAGGGAGGCGGCCCGCCTTTGTGCTCAGCAGGCCCGAGATTGAAAAAGCTTCCCGTTGAGGCGATGCTCATTCATGACTTCTTTAAGCTGGCCAGACACGAGCTCCGTCGCGGGCCCGGGTCGCACGCTACAGAGCGATGTCTGCCGCCGCGCGGCGTCCTCCGAGCTCAGAGCGTCGTAGCTGTCCACCGCCTTCTCAGAATGTTTCAGGGAAAAAGGTCATCCTTCGTTTCCTTGCCGTTTCCTGTTCCAAGATCGCTTTCCTTGTGAGGTCACCTTGAAATAAATATTCTTGGTGTGGCCCGCATCCTGGGAACGTTATGGTCAGTCAACGCGTCACTGTATGCACAGAAGAGCCAGAGTTATATGGAAGCTCTCCTGCGGAGCGGAAACCGTTGAGATGTCAGGCTGTTCCGCGCTTCTCATTTCAATGTGTTAAATCACAAAGTGACATTGCGGTGTCGCTGCACTGTGGTGCTTTCCCTGTAGGCGAGAGAATGAAAAATTGAACAGCAGTCAGGTCAGTTTTAGGGGGAAAAGCATTGCAATCCGAGGAATCTAATTAATATAAAGTCTGAAGTATATAACCTGCCGTAGCTGCACTAATGATGCAGGTAAGAGATTTTCTGGCACGTTCCACCTGTTGAATTGGGTTCTTAAGTTTTGGCGATGCCTGATGCCTGAGCTGAACTGCCAATGGGTGCTTTGTATAGAATAGGGCTGCTTAGTGTGGTGGAGCCACATTTACCCAGCATGGATTATTCCCTTTTCCCTCTTTCCCCTGACAGGCTTTGACACGCATTGCCCTCTCCTCCTGCTAACTCAGGGGCGTGGAGGGAGCTGTGGGTCCCTCAGCTAATGCTCCTCTGCATGTTCCTTCTTCAGTCCCCTTCAAACCCCCCCTCTCTCTCTCACCCCAGCTCCCCTGCCTGTGGAAGGAAGCCGCTCCAACGGCCCACCTGCCAGCAGGAAATGAGGTTCAGGGACCCCTGCACTTCCCGCCCCCCAGAGTCCACATACGTGCCTGGCTACACACCAACGGCCTACCGGTAGTCCCTGACCTGCGGCTCACAATGCACCGCATTTCCCATAAGGGTCCTCTGCAGCTGCCACGTGATTGGGCAAAAGGCGATTGTTCTTTTTTAAAAATTTTTAACTCTGACGTCTGCTTTTTTTTTTTTTAATGTCGCGTAACTAAATTACACTATCAAGCGTCTTCCGGAGGGTGTGCAGGAAATAGATGTCACTTTTAAGGTCTTGCCTTTGACAATGAAATCACTTCCAGGCAATTACCAGGTTTTGGGCCTTACACAAACTGGCCGGAATTGTTGAAACCATTTTTTGAAATCAATGTTGTTGAAACCATTTTTTGTTCTGAGCATTTATTAGAGTTTTCTTCAGAAAGGCATGGGTTCCTCCCCCCCCCCACCTGTAAGAAAAACAACCAACAGTTGCTTAAATCTTTTTTTTTTCTTCTCCTTGATGCATTCCAGCAGCAGTCTCGCCTTCTTTTGAGTCTCAAAAGGAGTTTAGTAATTGTCGCTTTAAGTGGCTGAGACGGAGAGCACTCATTGGAGAGTAGTCATATGAATGTAACAAGATGTTCCACCCCCTGAAGATTATGCAGTGGCTTTGTTCAAACACAGTGAGGTGATGTTTCGTTCAACCACTTTCACAGAAGAAGTTCCACATTTTAAATGAAACTCTTATACATGAAATTCCGATTATGCGCGTCCACACTTTGAATCCGAGCCTTTCTTATCAGGGTGCCGCAAATTAATGGCATTCTGGATTCAGTCAAAGAGCGGCGTTCGAGGAGGGGTGTGTGTGTATGTGCGCGCGCGTGTGTTTGTGTTGGGGGTGGGGGGTGGTGGTGCGGGGGTGAAAAAAGTTTATTCGGTGGGTCATCTCACTCTGACCTTTACAGAATTTGTTCAGCCAAAAGGTAGCTGTCACTCTTTGCAGCGTTCAATAACGGAAATCATTTGAGCCCGGCTGGAGACGAGGAGAATCGAGGGGGTCCACTTAATATTCACCGAGCAGTCACAACGAATTGAAATGAGAGAGAGGGAGAGAGAGAGAGAGGGAGAGAGTGTGTGTGGGAGTGAGAGGGAGAGAGAGCGATAGGAAGAGAGAGAGTACATGCAGGAAGAAAAATAAAAAAACCACAGGCTGAAACAGACTGTGAAATTGGCGGATGGAAATGGCGCAACTTATTTTCTCTAAATGCTAATATTTTTCACCGGGCCGCCTTGTAGGGAAGAAGCAGGAGCGGTGTGAGAGAGCCCGAGTCACCGCTCAGGCTCTATGCTAATTCACTCCGCTCAGTTGCTGGTGTAACTTGTAAGCATTCAGCAGAAACACAGTTGCGGTGGATTCTGCCTTTCCAATTTGACAAGAGATTTGTTGTATTATGGAAATGACTGTGCCGTTAGAGGACAGGATGATGGTGTAAAAACCCGTGTGGAGGGGCGGGTGGGGATCCTTGTTGATGAGATGAGGATGGTAGTTCTGCCCCCCCCCCCCCAAAAAAACCCTCATCAATTCCACACGCGGAGTGGTGCGGAGGGAAGCGGTCTCTGTGCAGTTGTTGCACTTGGTCACCCAGCTGTGTTTCCTGACGCTGTTATTGTCGGGCCGTCTTCCGGCCCCTGCTTCTCTCCCAGCTGCGCTTCCTCAGCGCGGCCTAACCTTCAGCCCCGGACCCCTTATCTCTCCCGAGAAAGATAGAAAAGAGGATTGTGCTGAATTATAAAATGAATGGCAGGAGCCTGTTAGCCGACAGGAAGCGGGCAGCATTGTTGTTGAGAGCCAGAACGATCCGGGGTAGGATTTCCTGTCCGTTTCATGGTCACCCAGGGTGCAGAGAAGCATGCCTCCTCCAGGGGAAATGGATCTGTGGGGCCCCCCCACTTACCGAGCTGAATCAGAACTGCCACTATCTTTCTCCTTCTTTCTCTGTCTGCCTCTCTCTAACACACACACACTCTCTCTCTCTCTCTCTCTCTCTCTCTCTCTCTCTCTCTCTCTCTCTCTCTCTCTCTCTCTCTCTCTCACACCCCCCTCTCCCTTTCTCACCCACACACGCACTCTCACACGTAAGCACACACACACTCTGCCCCCTCCACCTCTCTCTCCCTTTCTCTCCTCTCTCTACCTCTTTGCCTCTCTACCTTTTTCTCTTAACCACACAGTTTCACTCCCGTTTCTCCCCTTTCTGCCTTTCTATCTCTCTGCCCTTCTCCCTCTCTCTCTCTCTCCCTCTCTCTCTCTCTCTCTCTCTCTCTCTCTCTCTGTCCTGAAGTTACAGGAGAGGAGAACTGGGGGGGGGGGAGGCGTCAGCTGACTGCCCCCCTCCAATCAGATAAGCCGTGATGTAAGTGTTTAGCAGCTGCTGAGATCAGATTTAGCGTGGTGGAACTGCTAGGCAGTGCAGCATGGCTATGCGCCGGTAGAGAGGAATGAGCGGCGTCGCGGCGTAGCATGGACGAGTCCAGTATTCTGAGGAGGCGAGGGCTACAGGTAGGAGACAGAGTGGTCTCCGTGGCTACAGTGCGCTCTGCTGCGGCAGTGTGGCTAATGGAGGGCGGGAGTGGGGGTGGGGGGGTGGGGGGGGGGGGTATAACAGCTCTCAGTCAGGAGTTTTATACCTTTATATTAACACTTTCCTAGGCAAAGAGGAAGCATGAAAACATTAGAGTGTGTGTGTGTGTGTGTGTCATCTTTCCTTTTTGTTCTGTTGCATTGATTGCTGTGTTCAAGTCTTGCTTTCTACTACAGTTTTGGATAAATCATGGTATCATATCTTAAAAGGGAGAAATGTCTTTTATGCTGATTAAACGCAGCCTTTGTGCTTCACTTTTCTTTGTAAAATAATCATTTTATATTCAGCCTCATTATTGCACGCAGTTTTGTGGAAGGCAAATTGTTGCTGGAGGTATTGCTGAAAATGGCTTGATTTTAATAATTTTTTTTTATCTGCATAACTTGCTTATAATTTTCAGGAAAAGGCCAGGATTTCTACTCTGTGTCTTTGTTATGGTTGTGATGTGGATCTCATATTGGAGTTGGCTTTTCTTTAGGAGGATCAGAACGCGTCTTACGGTCCGGCTCTTGCCCGGCAACGGTGAAAATGTAGTACTAACATTTAAGCGTGTCCCTCTCGTCCGGTTTGCACGGTACGTGTTGAGAGAAAAAAAAGATCTTCTTAATTTTCAAAGAGGCTTTGTTGAGACAGGCTGGTGTATTGGACAGTGACAGCGTGGGGTGGAACTTTTTGCGATTTGTGAATGGGAGGCTTATTTCCGCCTGAGCCGTAGGGATGATAGCGTACAGATCGTCCGCACACGTTGTCTTCGCCGACACTCGGAGAGAGGGCAGACCAGGAGTCAGCAGCTGCTCGTGCTAGGCTAACGGGCAGAATTAGGAGACCGTGTCTGCAACCTGCTTCTCAAACACTGGGAAAGAGAATTCATTGGGGGGTAAACATGAGGTAAATAAATGTCGGGGGGTGGGGTGAGCGGGACCACAGTGGTGAAAGATGAAAGGCGTTTGATGTTAAACTAGTTGAAGGTTTTTTTCTTTTTTGAATTTCAAAAGTCTGCTGTTGTCGATACATTTTATTCATTTGAAAGAATGTTCTGAAAATGTATTGGAAAAATAATGACACTTTATTAAAAAAAAATAATAATAAAGTTTAAAAAGCATTTTAACATTTATCTTTATGAAATGATGGAGGGTGATGCGGACCCCTTTGAGATTATACTTTCTTTTTGCTCTTTAATTGCACCAAATTATTAACGAAACAAACTGGATAAAATCCCCACTGAGCAAATACATATTTTTCTTTGAAAGGTGTTTCTTTCCAATTACAGAATGTGGAGGACTTATAAGGGAGGAATTAACCCTGCTAAAAGCTTCCATTTTCCATTCTTAATTTTCTTAAAGCTCCTGAGCTCATTGTTTCTGGTTTGATAGCGTCATTACAGGACTCTGCCACCCTGGCCATTAACACTTTACATAATTACTGTGCATTTATTGGGGGAGTTACCAAACAGGCAATTTGTGTCACAGAAGCGCTTAATTAACGTGGTGTTTGTAGCCTATATGAACTTTAAAAGGGCACGTCGCTTCTTCCTTTGTTCTGGGGTTTCAGTGGAGCGGTGGCGGCCCCACCGCTTTGTGCCTCCGACGCCATCACGTCGCAGCGGCTGACTCTGAACACAAGTAATCCGGAAGTGGACAGCCGCTGAGGCGCTCGGTGCAAAGCATCATGCGAATGGGTTGGGTGTGCGCAAAGCAAAAATGTGAGCCTGCCCTCAACCTCTGCAAAGCCAGCAGACGAATCTAATGCGAATGGCGGCAGCGCGGGGCCGTGGCTGGGCTCGGAGGTTGCGGGTTTGATTTCAAGACGTGTGTGGAGAGTGTACGAATTCCGCTGAATAGATCACTGCAAGATGATCTGATTTAGTAAATAATTGTTGTAATGTAACGTCCAATTTTTTTCTGGACCCACATCCACTCCCATATAAATTGTATGAGGCTCAGATGTACCTGTGCCATCAGATCACACTGGGTGTTATCTAGATTCCCACATCACTCCCATATCACCATATCACTGGAGAGACCCTTTCTGAGATTCTGAAGGTGCCATAAAAAACCCCTTTTGGAGTCTTATCTGCACCAAATACAGTAGGACAGTGTGGAACCCCTTATTGATAAGATACTGGTCTGTTTTCATTTACTTTCTAACGCATCCTTCTTCTCTCTTCAGTGTACAAAGATATGTTTTTTTCTCTCACCACACATGGTGTGACTTCCTGTATTACTGTCTATTTCTATTTTTGGATGCAGTCCAGCAAGGGGCGCATAGCTAAGATTGTTTTATGCCACATCATTTCTCTCTCAGAAGCCATCAGCTGTTCAAGATCCTGCCTTATTTATTTATACATTTTTTTTAAAAGAAAAAAGGCACACGTGAATAATTGATGTGGCTCAAGCTTATTAAGCTTATAGACAAGTCCGTTGCTTACTTCCTTAATCTCTGCTGAGCGGTGCTGTGCAGCTTGAAGCCGTCGTACATGATGTCACTTTGATTGGGGATCATGGGTACAGCACAGCAGAGAACGGGAGACTGTTATCAGGATGAGTTTTGAGTGTACAGTAAGCGCCAGGTCTGCTGACTAGCTAATGACGTGTAGAAAAGGGGCGGGGCGCGGTTAACGCTCTTCGGCGTAAAGAGATACGTGATGTGCGCTGAAGGCGGGGATGCACGGTGGAGGAGGCTCCTTTGATGACCGTGTCCTCTCTGCCATCATACTGCTAGATGCAGAGGAAACATGTTGCTGATGCATCTGCTGGTGGGGGGTAAAAAACTCTAAATAACGGCGTTGCACGCTGCGGTAGTCCACGCTGCTGAATTTAGGATATGTGGCCCACTTCGGTGCTGTGAGATCAGCGGCAGTTTATCGCGCAGACATTTAAATTTTACTGGCCTGAGCTGAGGTGCTGCATGGGCGTATTTCACAATGATGGTTCTAATGCAGTTGAGGGAGGGAGGGGGGTGGGGGGGTGTTTAGTGTAGAGTGATGCATGCTGGGTGCTTCTTGGATGGGGTGTTTTGTACGTTTTTATTTGTATTTTTTATTTTTTAAAGCGTGTAACATCCATCCCCACACGCCTGCGTTCCCTTGGGTAGCACACTGTGTGCTAATGCATTATAGACAGTGATCAAATGATGAAACTGCTGACTGGCAAAACTGGGGTTCCCACACTCGGCCCCCGATAATGAGCACCCTGTGGCTGTGGACCCCTTTCCTTTATCCAACACCCACGACGGGCTGTAATGCAGTGGCTCGTAAACACACTAGCACATGGAATCAAATCTACTTTCTGTCATATTTCATCAATATCTATATGACATGTCATGTTTTAGTACACTATAAACATTTTATAACTTATGAGAATAACATCACCAATGTTCTGTAACCCACACAAGGTCAACTGTATTTTATTTGAAAGTCTTAAGATTTATTTATGCAATATGTAAATGATTATTAACAGGGGCTATTTTTTCAGTTTTGCTGAGGACCCTGTGAGACTCCTTCAGGGACTCCTGGGGCGTTGATGGATGAGCCACTGAATCCATACTCTGCTTAGCTCAGGGGGGTTAAGGGTGGGCATAGTCCGGTTAGACTCACTGACATCCTGGCATTTCTGAACAAATTTTTCACGGCCACCGTTTCCCAGCCGCTAAATCACACAGCGCACACCTGAAGAAGTGGGAATATCCATTCACGTGAATATGCCGTCACACCTGCGCTTTTATTATGAAAAATGGATTGGATTTTCTACCTTTTCATTGTGTCCCTTGTTCCTCATTGGATGTGACCTGTAAAGCTCTAGAGGTTTGCTAACACTAAAGCACATTGTTAACATGGCTTATCAGAACAGGTAGCCTACTTGCTGGAATCCTAATTAGAATAAATGGGTTTTTGTGTATTGTATTTGTTCATAATTAAAGCGGTGGAATTAAACACTGTTTCATCCTCAAGAGATTTACCGCATTTGTTTATAAAATTCGGCTTTGCTGGTATAGATAATAAGAGGACACAAATGTACAGTCCTCTCACAGTTTGATGAGATGTGCTAAAGTAATTGGTTTTCAGATGCAGATAATGATTCTGCTGGCAAGCGTACAGTTATATTTATTTTTCAGTAATTCATTTGCTTGTTTTCTAACCATTGCAGATACATTTGAATGTCAATTAGACAGGAAGATGATGCAGTGATATATTCTCCCTCCTCTTTGTGCTCTGAATATACTTGCATGTCTCTTATGACCAGTGGAAAATGAGGAGCAGAATGCAGTCTTACACATGAATGAGCTAATATTGAACACTGAATAATTCCTCAGACAAGTTGACTCAGCAATGCAATTAATCTATTTGCGTGTGAGGTCATTACTACAAGCAGGAGACTTAATTGTAAGGAAGGAATTGTGTCATTGTGAAATGAAAGCAATGCCATCTTGAAGCCCTAATTTGCAGAGTACTGTCAAAGATAAACCATGGAAAAAAAGATATTTGCTGTAATGACCACCAGTGGGCCAGTAGGGAGCAGTCATCCAAGAGCTCCTGGACCGTGATTGCGGGTCCTTTTTCGTAGGAGGTGTTGGCAATAAGGCAGGCTGCTACAAAAAGGTCCTGAACACTCCCTGTGTTCTGATACTGTGGCACTATCCTCACCCAGAAATTGGGTATATCCCCATGCCTTATCTAAACTAAATATAGAATCTGATCTTTTGTAGCACTAGTACATGTAAAGCAAATCATTGCACGGTTTAGGGGCGCAGCTCCATGACTTTATAATATCCATTCATGTACTAAAATATAATCTAATTGTGAAGACTTTCTAATTTCTAATTCCTTGATTTTTATGTTTCTTGTATATTTCTTAGATGCGTTTTATATGTTTTGGTGGGTAGTACCCTGCTTATTCTTTGGCCTTGGCTAGAAACTGTAGAAATGTCAGCTTATATCATTCTGCAGCTTAACTGAGCTCAAAGAGAACTCACCAACTGAAGTAAAGACTCTCTCCACGGGGTGCAAATAACACTCAGAAAGACTCTACTGTTCTACTCTATCATATTTGGATTTCATAAGTGCAGCTGAGTGTAACAAATTGATTTTAGATGATAAATGGTTGTTCTATGGTGACCCATGGTTCATATTGTTCATTTTCTGCTGATAAATATGTATTTGGTCCACTATCCTCACTGTAGCTAATGTTTTCAATAGTGCATTTGAAAAGATTACCTGAAATTTCTGTAAAGTGTAAGAAGTTGTCTTTTGCAATTTCAGCAAGGCAGATATTGTTTTAATACTGTGAATGTCATGGTGCTCTGGTTAAAGAAATTGGTTGTTGGCTGAAAAGTTCTGGTTTCTATTTCAGCTGTACAAAAATATATGTAAAATGTAAGCTGTTAAAGGAACACTGCATAATGGCATTTGCTACTTTAGCAAACGATGATAAAATGTATAGGCGTCGCTCTCCAGGGAAAACCTGTGGAAGCTATCGTTGGGAAATGAGTGCATCCGGCTCCATACCAACCATGGACTTCTAAGACTTTAGAACGCCTTATATTTACATCTGGCTGTGTGGCTGTGTGTGTTGTGTGTGTGTGTGTTGTGTGTGTGTGTGTGTGTGTGTGTACGCACGCACGCACGCATACGGCCCACCCATTCAAATGAACACTGGTTCGGGTTCTTGGGTATCAGGCCATCTTCTTATTGTACGGGACGTTATCAGATCACGTTTCTTTGTATTAATTCACCACATGGCTCGTGCTGACAGTCTCTCTGGCTTCAGGGAGCGATAACCCGGTATTGTGAGTGCCGCTTTCGGCAAATACCACAGGCGTTCTTATCTTTATTTTATTCCGCTGTGTTGGGTGTGGGGGGCTGTGCATGTAAAATACGATCTAACCGATGGGAGAAGATGTGGAAGTTATCAAGCGTGTGCTGCTGCTGCTGCTTTTCAGAGGGTTGGAGTTAGCGTCATGCTGCGCTATCTGGCTTCATGATTTAAACCCAACTAAGAAGTTCCCGTCAGATTTGTCCCCAAAAGGGACAGCACAAAACAAAGTTGGATAAAGGTTAACAGTTAATTGGATTTCTAAAGGTTGCAGCAGTTTCAACGCCACAAGGAGGCTCCGTTTCCACAACAGTTGCTGTAAATCGCGCTGGCGAATATACAGCGAGTCCTTGTAGTTTTAAAATCGAGTTCATTTTAGTCAATATAAATGGGCCCACACAACTGCGAAAAGCTTTTTGTTAAAGTGGGAGGTTGCCTGAATTGTGTCCCCGGCAGTATAAAAGCACGAGACTCTTTTGATGCATGACTTTGACCACTGCCCTTTATGTTTGGATTGTGTGTCTGAATTACAGAACAGCATTTTTGAGCAAACGCGTTCTAATCCTCCGGGCACGATACGTTTCCTGGCTTTCTTAGCCCCCGGCCACCGAGCAAGGCTGCGCGTTGGTGAAGCAGAACCTGACGTTGATCTGAAGCTCTCGTTTGCCTCGGCTCAAAAATCCGTCAGATTAGAGCGGTGCATGTCATGATCCTTCCCTTTCATGAAACAGACCAGGAGGCAAAATACATGAGTGGGGAGTGGGGGCGGGTGGGGAGTCTCGGCTCTCCTGTTGAACTGATGTTTGAGGTGTGGCGTGTCATCTAGGCTGATTCTGTTTACCATGTGCAAAGGGTGCTAATACTTAACATATCCACTCAGATGTGCGGTAGTCTTTCCTTTGCCTATTGTATCACGTTTGGAATTTTGATTATGTGCAATTGGATAAAAAAAACAGAAACCTTTGATCTTAACAATGTGAATATGAATGGATTTATCAGGATTTGCATTCTGTGGTAATGGCTTTTGGCCGATAAGTGAACTGGCCTTTTTGAAAGTTATATCCGTTAGGATTTTTCAGCTTAATTTGACAGCGCAGTTTAGAGCGACAGGAAGAATGGGAGCGAGAGAGAGAGAGGGTGAGACACGTGACAAAGGACTGATTCGAACCGCCGACATCGCAACTCACAACGGGCATGCGGACGGTGCTCTTACTGACTACCACGAGACACCCTGAACTGGTCTTTTTACTCGCATGAAAGATCTCTCTATACTTTACCAGAGTTTTGAGATTTCTTATTTCTTGTTGACTTTTCCATGGTGGTTTGAGGTTCATGGTGCTGTCCTCTTTTCACTCGGAGTCGGATAAATGACCTAGTGGGGAATGGAATCACTGTGTTTGCCTCCATTGTTTGAAATGTGGGAGGCCTTTGGTGGGAGGAATCAAATCTGCTCCCAAAAATCCATTGTTTTGATGAAAAAAGAATCTGGCTTCACTGCTCTAGAGATTCGGGGAGGCAGCCAGTTGATAAATATGTGACAGTCCGCACCCCCTATGCGAAGTCTTGAAATGTCAGCAAACGGATCAGAGAAGTATCCTTTCGGTAATGGCTTGCTTTGCCATAGAGATTGCATTCCTCTCCATCGATGAGACAAAAATCAATACGGGAGAGATTGTGGCCGGCGTGTCGGAAAGGCGGCATAATATTTTTAGCGCGAGTGTGAACGATGTTTGGTGTTGTTTAGCATGTGTCGCGGAAGCCCGTTTGTTAAATCTCCCTCTCGCTCCCCTCCTGCCCCAGAAAACTCCATTTCAATTTCATTGCTTATATATGTTTGACTACTTGCTTGTATTCATTGGGTTCCTGGTCGTTGGAATGCGGTCAGCGCTGTTTTTGTAGCTGAAAATGGTGCTTCTGCAGAATGCATTGTGCTGATTTAGAGCACGGGTACGTCCAGCAGAAAGCCTCATTTGACTGTTCCCCTGAAAAGTGTGTTCCCTGCAGGGCGGGGCAGGGGTGCTGTCGCTACTCCATTTCCAGGCCAAGAACAGCCTGTTATACTCAGATGTAATTGTATGTGTCTAAATTGCGTTAAATCCATTTCTACTATAAATCAGGGAGCAGCGACAGTCTACTCTCTCCTGTACCTGCTTATATGCTAAGTTGCTTATAAGCACTTTTGTGTCTGTTTCTTAAAGGACAAACGGGTACATTTTTAGCACCTCTGGGTAAAGCTCTCATTTGCATCACAGAACACCACGAAGCAGGCAGTTCTGAGTGAACCTTTACTGCTACAGCGAATAAAAACAAAAATACGGGGAAGTGAAATAGGGGGAAACTTACCCCTTACACCACATGCGCTTCCCCACTTGGGTACTCGCTGTACGTAGAAGATCTGTAACAGTTTCTCAGTGTGTAATGAGCAGTTCTATACGAGGGTGTCGGACTTTTCCCAAATGTTTTTATTCATTTTCATAACTTTGGTACGTTCCTCATGACACAAACGCCTCAAGTTGTATGAAGTCAAGGGCGTTCAAGGCCAGAGGAGTGTAAGGAAACATCCTCTTATTTTTCCGGTCAGGCAAGTTCTGCCCCAGCTCGAGAAGCCAGATGATGGCATGCAAATTTTTTCCACGGAGTGCACCTTTACATGCTCATTGAGAAACATAAAGTGTGCACCTTTACATGCTCATTGAGAAACATAAAGAGTGCACCTTTACATGCTCATTGAGAAACATAAAGAGTGCACTTTTACATGCTCATTGAGAAACATAAAGAGTGCACCTTTACATGCTCATTGAGAAACATAAAGAGTGCACCTTTACATGCTCATTGAGAAACATAAAGAGTGCACCTTTACATGCTCATTGAGAAACATAAAGAGTGCACCTTCACACGCTCATTGAGAAACATAAAGTGTCCTTTACGGAGAATGGAGGGTATTGAATGAAGTGAATTAACTTTTGGGAGAGTAGGCGTGCCAGAGTGGAGATTTCTCCATGGGACAACTGATATAACAAACTCATTGTCCAAGTTCCACTGCACGCGCAATGGGAACCTCTTATTCTGCCTTTTGCACAGACGCGCATGGCAATACGACAACTTTGGACTGGAATTGCTGCACTAAACCTGTTTGTTTGAGCCATTGAGCAAACACTGAGCTCTGCCACTTCTGTTTCATTCAGAAAGAAGCCAACTAGCTGTGGGTTGGAAGTGTTGTCAGAGTGATTAAAATCCCCATAGTGCAAGCAAGAAGTTGGGGTCAAAAGAGGTGATCCACTCCTTTCACATAGTTCCCTGGCATAATAATTTCTAACAGAAAATATAACGCCTCCTTTTTAACGGGAGCTTGATTTTATTTTCTGGCATGTAAAGATTCACCCTTCAGTACATATGGACTGTATGATATAGCGATTTCAGAAGGCTCATGTCTCACTTTTCTGAAGCAAAACACCCCTCTCTTCTTTCACACGGTAATTGAGTGTTGGAAGGCTGCCAGTTGTCGAGTCCAAGATGTTGTCAGTCACCTTGCAAGCCAGGCTATTGACTTATTCTGTTCAGTGAAAACGGGATGACCTGCCGTCTGATTTCAATCCTGAGGCTTGGCTGGTCAGAGAATCACAATGTCGAAGAGATTAAGATTGCTGCCTGTGATCCACGTTTCTGTTTTTATGCTATAATGCAATATATTCCTAAGGCTATTTAGAGGCTCTTTTATCACCTTGAATAGAGGTTCTCAGGACCCAGTCAGCTGGTAACACTGCAGCAAGGTGGGCAACAACAGCGTAGTCATATGATGTCTTCAGTCTTGGAGCATTTCATTTGGTGGGATACAACGTTTTTGAGGGTACATGAGGTTAAATACTTGTGTTTTATAGATCGAATGGGTTTTTCCCTTTGGTTAATCACAGTGAGCCATGGAGGGGAACAAGGTACAAGGTGCACGCATTGGAGCCGCCCACAGACGTACTGATTGGTGCACTCATTGGAGCCGCCCACAGCCGTACTGATTGGTGCACTCATTGGACCCGCCCACCGACATTCTGATTGGTGCGCTCATTGGAGCCGTCCACAGACATAATTACGCCCAGCTTTTCTACAAGCCGTTTTTGTCCCGGCATTTAAAAAAAAAAATCAAGGACATTAAATGTTTAAACCAAAAAACGACAAATTGCCTCATAATCAATCACTTTGTTCGTCTCTGCCACTTGGGTCTTTCTTGAAGTTTTAATTAAATTTAAAACCTTTCTTAAAAAGTAATGAAATTAATGAAAAAGAATAAAAGTAAAGGCAAAAAGAAGCACTGCTTTAAATTCATGATTGATCGCTTTGATTGTATCTGGTGTTTGTGACTTAAATTTTTTTATTTTTTAAAGTTTTAATTAAGATCAGAAATTCAGCCAGCTGATTTAAATTCAAAGTTATGTCGCACGCTTTAATCTCAGCAATAGAGCATGAGGTCATTCCAGAGCATATGGGCTGACTACATTAAACACTGTGGCACAAATTATTTCAAAGAGGGAGTCATACCAGTAGCCCACAAAATTTCTGGTTGTTAATCTTTTACAACGATCCAGTAATCATAATTTTATGCCTTTAAAAACCACAGAGGGAGTGTGAGAGATTAATAGAAAAGGCTCCCTTTGAAATGCTAAGCATCTCTCCATTCCCCTTTGGTCAATAAAATATTTTATTCTGTATAAAAAATAAAGTTTTATCAGTTTTATTTGAAGTATTAATTCATTTTAAACATGAGCACACACTTTCACAGGTAGTCCATCAAGCATTAGGTCACACTAGGTACTATATGGAAAATGTTTTATTTATGAGTAGGTGGAAATAAATAAGTAAATAAATAGGTGTTTATACTTCACCCGCCCTGGTAATTGTTGAAATGACTATTGAGAAATGGGGGGAGGGGGGGCTCAATGCAGCGGGAACCTGGAACGATTCAACTGAGAAACAAATCTGGAGTACCAAGGGAATAGAGTCTCTTTCCTTTGATGTTCACTGCAGTGCCTGAGTAGTTTCTTTTTAAAGACAGTTTTAATATTCACCAAGAAGCACTTTTCAGATTCCTGTCATTATTGGCTGACATGTTTAACTCTGAGCAGGTGAATTCATTTCTCTCTTCATTTCGTTTAGCATTATTTTCATCGGATTTTGGGAATCTCAGAACTCTCATCTGACAGAGCCCGTCTGAGGGGAATCTGTTTCAGTGGCTTATTGTATGTATTATTTAATATTAGTAATTTGTCTTTTAAAATAAATAAATAATAATAGTTTAACATGTCTTTTTAGTCATTAAAATCAGTACATTGGATATTAGTTATAGTGATTTTCCTAGGCACTTTGTAATCGCATGTTATAGTGGGTTCTTTGTTTAATGTTGAACTGTATGCAGGTACTGTGTACTGTGTACTTTGTTCATTGGATTTGCTAAGATAAAACTTTCCAATAGTCACTTGAGCTGTAACTTCTACTTCATGCATAATTAATTTTTGTTTGTGGGTGAGAAACAGGAGAACACTTTATAAACACAACTTATTCTAGACAATTTCAAAGAGAACAGGATATCCATAGACTGTTATCATTTAAAGGGTTGCACTGAACCGAATACATTTAGAAGTACTAAACTCAGTTCAGCATGTGTACTGTCCTCATGCAGTCTAGTGGAGTACAGATTGTGTTCATACTGACCAGAGAGCTCTGTCATCGTAGAAACTCAAAGTGACAGGACGTCATACTCTAGCTAGCGTAGCAATGCGAACAGCCGCAGGAGGTCCGATTACCAACCGGTACGGAAGGGTGCAGGGGGACGTCAAAGTTCAGCACCTGGCCAGTGTGTAGAATATCTGCGGGCGATCCGTCAGGGGAGAATGAAAGGGAATTATAAATAAGACCTTGCGTGAAGGCCGTTTCAGAGACATTGGCACGGCTTTGATGTTGCGTCTTGCGCTCGAGGAGTTCCTGGTAGCGGCTATCCAATGACATGGAACTACTGGACGCCTTCAGTAGGGAGGGGCAGTGGTCAGCGGAGGTGGACAGGGGAAACGACTCACTACACAGTCAGTTTAGAGGGATTCCAATAGAGAGCAGCACTGCCCTGAATCTGAAAGCAGTCGTCCAGCAGCAGCCTCCTAAACCTCTTCATGTTTCTTGGCTGATGGAACAAAGGGAGGAGGGAGGGGTGGAAAAATAGAGGCACACTTTAAAAGATTTTTTATAATTTAGACGTACTGTAACTTCAGTGAACATTTTGAGAGGATTTCTTCAACGACCTAGGCTGTTTTTGAAGACTTCTGTCAATACCCGCTAGTATCTCACACAAGAGGGTGCTCCTAATCTCTTTGTAATTATCTCTGTAATGAATCCTGCTGAGGTTTGACTATTTCTCACCATAGCTAGCTGTCTTTTGTGCGTGTGAGTAAATATAAAAGGTTTTTTTGAAAAGGTGAATCGGGGTGGAAAAATCTGATCTATTTTGGCTCATATGGCTGATGTCTAATATTGGAAGGTGTAATGTAGCACAGAAAAGCATTGTAAATCCCTTCCATTCTTGTGTAGATTATAAAAGAAATTGTAAGGAATAACCACTTTGCTATAAAATGACTTGGCTGCAAGGCAATACCTGTAAATTTATCAGATTTCAGCGTAATATTTCTTATTCCATAATGACTGAATGGGGGGGAAAAAAAATGTATGCATACTTGGCTCACCTATATTATGTTAATTAATTTTTTGTACATTTTAAATAAGTTTTTATGGTTATCAGATGACAAAATGACAATGTGTAATCAGTATGCAGACGGTCTCATACCCAGGTGCATTTGACGTGCTCTTCCCGCCTTTGTTGGAGCCGGGAGAAATACAGGAAGATCTTATATTCTCTTCAGGCTTCTCGTTCCTCCCCCACCACTATACCCCCTCCCTCCCCCCAAAGAAAAGGCGATTCTGTATGGGCTCTGGTGAAATGGAAATGGCCCCCCTCTTATGTTGTCCCAAAGCAGATTCCAGGTACCTTGTGTTCAGTTCACACCTGTGGGCTCCCCTCCCCAGTGCGCTAATCTCTCCAGGGTGTGCTGTCCCTTCTGTTTCTGAGCTAACACTATGTCTAATGGGCTCACTGGGAACATTTAATGGGTACAGACTGAGACTGAAGCCAATCATAATGATCGTAAAACACACTGCGGAAAGACCGCCGTGCACATTACGCCGCGGTACGCGAACGCTGCACGCGCTTTCCGCCTTGTTCGAGCGCAAATTTACGGCAGTTTATTCCTGTAACCTTTTTAAAAACTCGTCGCCTGCAGTCGAGCGTCGGTACAAGGTCAACCCTGGAGAAAAAAAGCACCAGACAGAATTGGGATATTTGCCATTCGCAATATAAACGGCGGGTTCAATGGAGAAAGAGCCGTCTTTGTGTTCAACTCTGTCAGAAATCCTGCGAACTGTCATTCGCCAAAATTCTCTCACCCTCCCAGAACCTGTTCCTGGGGATGCCCTTCTGCGCGAGGCGCTGATACTGTGGGCCGGTGGGCTCCGTTGGCATACGCTTCGGTGCGATCGGACGCCTCGGTGTCCCAGAGCACGCGCCTCGTCCTCGCGCATCGTTACTCATCGGGCGAGAGCCAGATGAAGCGCCGCATGACCCTCGTCCATCTGCCGGACACCCCACCGCTGCCACCCCACCCCACCCTCACAGGTCATCCAGCGTGACCCCCAACACCACGGGGGAGTCCGGCGCTGATGGAATGCATAACTCTCATGACTCATTAAGTCATCCGCCTTTTATGGCTTAATTAAAGCACGAGGAGTGAAAAGCCAATCGCTCCTCACATGCTGGCCAATTTGTCCCCGACCCCCCACCCCTAATGTACATATTATATGTACTGTCAGCGTGCCGCTATATTAGGGGTACGCGTAATGGTGTAACAGAGTGACCCTCCCTATGTGTACATACAATTATTCTGAAAATGTTTTGCGGTAGAACATTGGAGTTGGAGTTATTCCGCTCCAGTCTTATGTAAATGCGCTATTTGTGCTTCAGTGATATTATTTTCAGAAGTTGAGATTCTCAGTTTGGGAGGCCCAGAGGGAGTGTGTTGTCATGGGCACGCTGTTTTGTGGATGATCTCAGATCAGCTGCCGAGGCACAGTTCGTCTGCGGGATGATATTTCATTCTGAGTTTCACAGATATCGTGTCGCTCTCTCGGAAAAGCTCCCCCATCAGATGACAAAATGAAAGACCGTGACACCAGGTCGGGCGCTCATTGATGTCGCTTGATACCATTTCTAATGGAGCAAAAAAATATATAACCTACATAACCTACAAAAATATATAACCTATAGTCCCAGCAGCATGTCGCACACAGCAAGAAAATGATCTATCTTGAGTCTCTTTTTCCAATAGGCTTATTTGACAGCAGCCAAGTATTACTTTCTTTGTTTCATTTTCTGAACATTTTTTTTTTTAACACCGTGGAAAAACAGCGAGTCTTCAGAGTGGGCCCTACGCTATTTCTGAAGTGTTATGACCTGGCTTAGTTGACCATATCGAGTACAGGAAGATAGTTTAGGAACAATGACCGTTTGTTTGTGAAATTACGTGGTGCCGTATGATTCTGTATATGATTATACAGGTTTATCATTGTTATAGTTTTTCCGTTATAGGAAACAACTTCAGAGCCCATTTAGTCATCATCAATGATTATTTCTAAATGAACGCACAACCAAATTCTAATAGGTTCATGCACTACCTAATACTATCTAATAATGCGTTTGTTACAGCATCTTGACAGCTTGGCTTTGCATCTATGGAGCCTGGCTTTGGCAGGATCTACATTAGTGTAAATCAGCCTGCCCGAGTAATTAGCCGTTCTAATGAAACGGTGCCCCTGTTCCAATTAAAACCAGCAGGAGGGGCCAAACATTAAGCCTTTACATGACTGTGGGGAGAGGTCCTAATCTAGTTTCTGTGGACTTCTGTGTATTTCAAAGGTTTTCTTCTGAAACATGTATAGATGTGTACTTAACTGAAAAAAGGATATACATCTATATTTCATTATTTTAACTTTGATTAAAAAGGCAACACTTACCCTTTGAATCCTCTTGCATGACTGGAATATTTGGTGTCTAATTTGTCTTTTTTAAACTAAGACATGCTTTCATTTATATCATAATGTATGTATAAGAAGCTATAAATGTTGAAATTTCTCCTCATTCATTTAAGGATGTCAGTATAGTCCTAATCACTCAATGGACTTCATGTTTGATTTGATTTTGAAGCCCCAGTGTAAAGTACTATACCAGTCATGTCCCACAACTTCTTGTTTTTAACAGTGTAATTGTTTCCCTCTAGTGGTAATGCAGAAATATTGCATGCCTAGAAAAGTAGTACCGCTGTAATATTTTATTTTTCATTCTTCCGTCTTATAAAGATGATAAAGATGAGCCATATTTTTCAGAGAAATTATATTGCCACATTATATAAGAATTCACTTTCCATGTAGCTGCATTCTGTTCTGAGTACCGTGTATTGTAAAACAGTGAAATACAGAAAGCAATTTATCTAGACCTAGAGATATGACATTTGTAACATCAAATTAGGACTGTTGATTTTACTGTTATAACTACAAAAAGATGCATTAATACGTTGGATTTCTGTTCTATCATTAAATGGCAAAAAGTATAGCCTCCGCATATAATTTAGTATAGACTTGCTGCTTGTGCTCAACAATACTGCAGTTTATATTTCACATTTGGTCCTGGCTTTATTATACCTGGAGGAGCACTCACATGGACCTTCCAATTATGTCGGAAATCGACTACATGGAAATATCAAAATAGCATATGAATTGCCTCTTTATTGACCAATAAACGTTATGAGTCCAATTGATCGCTTTGAGCCGGACTGTGGAACTGGGCAGTCAAGTCCTGTGTCCATATAGAAGACTGCCACTAATCAATATCCATAATCTACTGCTATAGAGGCCCAGTCATAACGCAGTATTCATTTTGTCTCAGGGTGCAGTGTAGCACCTAGGCAATCTTTATGTGGGGTATTTATTAGGGGCCACATCTTTTGCCGTGATAGAATTTTTTACGAGGTGGAAAATGCACCTTTTGCTGTCACTATATTTTACTCCTGTGAAGACTTCCAAACAGTGGCAGTCTTTACTTGAAAAGCTGTGTGTGAAACCTCAGCGTAGAGACACTCAACTTAACAGGCACATTGTGTGCTTGCCTCTTTGACATTGCAAGTCCTGTGAGCCTTTGGTGTGCTAAATTGTGCAAAGGAAGTTACTTTGTCCTGCAGGATTATTAACTGGGTGACTCAGCATCCATAATGAAGGGACTGGGGTATCTGGGTCACTCTTCATGTTGAGACTGCAGGCAGTGCATCTGGAAGGAGAGGTTGAGGGTCACCTGCACTGGGGACCAGGGGAGGGCTGGCGGTGTGTCGCTCTCTGATTTCGGTTGTGGACTAGTCTGGCTCGGGAGTATTGGCTAGGGACAGATTTGGGCTTCTGTCAAGGAAGTCCACCTGACCCCATTGGAGCTCTGTGCCTTCAGCTAAGAGATTGGTGGGTGGGCTTGTATGAACCATTCCAATGACCTTATTTTCCATAGAACCCTGTGATTGGTGCAAACCAGTTAGTCATTCTTGAAGCCTTATGTGCACCTCATCTGAACTTGAATCTCCATGTTTGCTTGTTTTTATTTTTTGACTGAAGCTGAATTCTTTTCCTTTCTTTACAGAAAGAACTGAGCCTACCCAGGAGAGGAAGTTTGTAAGTAAAAGCTGCTTTATTCGCATTTCCCGGTGTTTTGGATAATGTACTTGCGTCAGCAGGGTGCTGAAATCTATTTCAATAGATTTTAATAATTATTATTTTGCCAATGGGTTTGTGTAGGAGCTGCCAAAATCTCTCCTGCGCTGTAATTACAGATTAGTGCAAACCCCCTATTGCCTTACAATTTCCTGGTCCATAACATTTAGCAGGTGAGTTATTTTTAATTGGAGAATTGGATCTGTCCCAAGTCTGAGCAGTGCTCTCGTGTGCAAGGTTCATGTAAAACAGTCCATGTGTATGTATGTAAAACGGCTATGGATTAGCTGTAAAGGCGGATTTTGTGTTTGTGGCCTTGTTGGCCAGTGTCAATTTGACCACAAACACATGCATGTAAACAGTGGAGAATGGGGAAGCACTTGGCGGTTCAGACGTGACTGCATGGTGTGCTTTTTTATGACCAAGTCGTTTGATTTGTGCTGCTGTTAGTTTTATTAGCCTGGCTCCTGCCGTGCACTTCCAATGAAACGAGCACTTACTTTGATATGACTGCTGTTAACAATAATAAAGTGGATTAATGACTGAAATTCCTTTAACCATCTATGTCCAGATAGGGAAACATATCTCTATTTAAGTGGCTCAAACTCTGCATTCTCACAGTGGAGGTCCTTATATGGGTTATTAGTGCACTGTGTGGTGATTATTGCATCTCTCTGGTCTGCTGCTTGTTGTAAGTTGATATCATGATGTTGGGCCTAGAGTTTTCCTCTTAATCATATTGGTACTGGACAGTCAGATTTTGCCTGGCTGAAATGTCATCCGTACATTCTGGCAGGGGCCAGATTGGCCGCCGGGGTTCCAGTGACATCAGTGGAACCGTGCTGACCTTAGAACAGTGGAGTTTGAACAACGAGAGCGGTGGAAACTAGGTCTCGGCACCAGTCGTGAGCGATCCAGCAGCACTTAGTCAGTGCTTCTGAAGAAGTTGGACTGACTGAGCGCCCTTGAAACACGCTTGTTATTGTTGCTTCCATAAGTGGTCAGTAAAGTGATATGTGGGGAGGAATTTGTAACCTGCGGTCACTGTAATAGGCCTCACTGAACTATGAAGGAAGAGGAATGTTGTTAAGGTTGGGTGTATACGTGTTGTGTGAGGTGATTTTCATTGAACAGTGATTTCTAGTAATAATGATCTTTCTCTGGACACAGGGAATTGTGTTTAGAGACATCAGCGTGGCCTGGCCTTCTTGCGTCTTATTTTATTTAGTCAGTACCAAACCTTCATCTCATGCTTTTGCTTTCTTTACCATATGCATCTTTTAAAGCTGTGGGATTTTGACATTTAATACCGTGCTTATTAACATGAGCAAATCAAATGCTTTTCTTTTATTTAGTCGCAGAACGACTTACCGCCTCTCCTCACCCCCTGCCATTGCTGCTGTGATATCACTGCTGTGAGAGATAATAAACTCTATACTCATGGCTCATCACAGTGGGGATGCAGCATGGGCACAGCTCAAAGCCACGTTTACACCGTCGCCGTCACCGGGGTTTCCGTGTCAGCGTAAAATTATTCCCATAAAACGGTGGATTTAACTAAAGGCGGTTATGAAAACGATAATAATGAGCATTTGTTAACACCTACAAATGTTAACAAGTGTGTCTGCGAGTTTCTCTCTGAAGTGGGTTGGCAGCGTGGATGAGTGGTTTAATTCATGGATGATAACCCCATGTCACCGGGTGTGCCGGTCAATGGCAGATAGTATGTTTGATGGCGTCATTTAAAAGCTACAGAAAGCTTATGGAACTGAAAGCGCGAGAAGGGGCAGAATGAGAGTCCGGTTGGCAGTAATACCCCCCCCTCAGACTCCAGGCACCAAGCAGGCCAGGTCACTCCTCAGACACCTCTCGTCATGCCATCGGCGCCCCATCAAACGGAATCGGGCATCTGGCCTTTCAGATGTTTTATGCATCAGTGACAACAGAGGTGGAGAAGATCAGCTCACCGTTATACCGCCCATCTCCTCCTGAAAGATTGACAATTCAGCCATCGCACTTACTCACCCGAGCGGCGACACAAAGCAAGTGTTCGCTTCAGATTAGCCGGGCTCTGGTCGCGCGGCTCTCTCCCGTCGCGGCCGAGCCGTCGAGTTGGGAGGAGAGTGCGGTGGTGAGTGTTAAATAGCGCTTTTGAGAGCGGGGCCTCGGCCGCGATGCCCCGCCTCCCTCTCGGTCTGTCTCCGACCACCTCCGGTGCCCTCGGCCACTTTGACCATGCAGTCGCCGCTCCCGGCAGCCCTCCCGGCGTGCGCTCCGGCACCGTCCTCGAATGGCCTGGACTTTGAAGCATGCCCAGTGGGGGGGCGGGGGCTCTTTGATCCTCCGGTTCCCATGGAGATGGCACGGTTGCATAGCGCCCTCGCTTGTGCCTTGATTCTGTCAGAAACCCACTTTGGTGTGTATGGGAGAGAAGGCGGCATTCAGGGTGTTTATTTCCTGAACATTTTTCCCCCTCTAGGATTACGTAGGCAAGAGTCCTTCCAACCCAAATTATCCTCGGTAGCAGAGACAATTTAGCATTCATCTATATCCAGACTGATAACTCCTTCCCCAAGACACTGTGCCTCAGGGGACACGACATGGCTCAGCACCTCGATAAGAACAGGTGCAGCTTACAGACTCCAGCTTACAGACTCCCGAGTCATCGCCGAATCATTAGACTCCAGTACAAGCCAACTGGCTCAGTGTCAACGGTCTGTCTGTGTTTTCTTTGGTAAATTAGCATTTGGTTATCAAATGGGACGGACATGTTGTGTCTACCCGCTCAGTCCCAGCAGGTCCTCCCACTCAGTTCAGAATGGCTTCCTTTCACTTTTGGTTATAAGACAAAGACGTAATTAATATAACAGAATGAATCATTCAAATAAATAGTATTATCACCAGCTACTGTATCTCCTACCAAGCACTGGGATTTGTGGTGATGTTCCAACAGCTTTTTTAAGTTGTGATACACCAGGCTTTCCTTCATCCTCATATTTCATCTACATATCTGTAAAACAATCTGTCTAAATGTCCAAAAAATCCCACAGAAGCTGACTACTTTGAATGGCACCCTCCACCCCAATATAGTATGTGTACCCCACTGTGTGTCATTCACATTTCTGATTGGCTCTGTAATGTCCAACCGGTGTACAGGATTCCACATTTGTAATCTGGTCAAGACTGGCCCTGCCATCTCCTATTCACATCCAGCTATCCATTGAACAGACAGGACCTGGAATTCCTGACACTAGGCCACTAGGTGGCTTTCAACTGGCTGTGGTGCGTTTTTGTCCCAGGAGAGTAAAATCATGGTGTCATCAATGTTTTTTTTATCACATGGATATTGTAGCAATGTAAGGTGTGATGTGTATATGTGTGTAAGATGTGTGTGCATGTATGTGTGAGTGTGTGTGTGTTAAAAATAAGTCAGTTATAAGTTTAGATTTGTTCTCCTCCTATATTTAAACTAACTGACCTTGTGACTTTGTGTCATTCCTGTAGCTGGAGCAGATAGGCTTTGGATATGTGGCCAGTATCTTTACCAAGGAACAGAGCAACACATTTAACTTTCTGTTGCTATGGTTTCAGTATCTCTGCCCCGCCACTCACCGCCACTGTGACCAAGTTACAGGCAGCAGTTATGGTGTCGTTTACTAATGCACGATTTCCCCCAGGGAAAATAGTCAGTGTAAGGGAAAGTGCCTCAGAGGGTAAGCATTCACATGGTATAGCCTACTCCTGACCTGGTCAAAGCCTACTCCTGACCTGGTCAAAGCCTACTCCTGACCTGGTCAAAGCATGACTACTGCCAATTTTGTTAAATAGCACACATTTATTGAATGGTTTAACATAATATTATGGAGATCTGACCAGGACTGTAAATTAACTTTTGCCAATAGCACTGCTAGGTAAAAAAGAAAAAAAACTTTGTAGCGCTGATAGAAAACAATTGTAGAGATAACTCAACCCCTGCGCTGATGGCAAATTTGGTCAAATAATTATTTGTTCACATAATTTCACGTGTTTATTTAGCATTTGAGTGAGCAGGGCTTCTCACTGTTTTTTTTTGGCATACGATCAGGCTATTGTTGGATTTATCTTCTTGCGATGATGATATACTCATTTTATATGATGAATAAATATATTTATGAACTCACACATAGACGCTATTGTCCACTGTGTCACGCATGGGTAGGTATAGAGCTCAGTAGTCCCACCCCCTCCTATCCCTGGCTGGTCCCGGAAGACTGTCGGAAGCCATTATATACTTACCACCGCATTTAAATCAAATTTGAATCGTATAATTAACGGAGCTTGAGAAACACAACTACACTACCCAGAATCCCCAGTCCTACATTGCCGACTCCCACTTTTGCTAGTACGCAGTAGCTACTGGCCGCTCTGCTCAGTAGCTAATGGCTATCACTCGGTCGACTCTTGTAACATATTATGAAAGTAGTTACCAGCCAAAGAAGTAGCTACCGGCCGCTCTGCTAGCGAAAATGGCTATCACTTTGTCTTATTATGGAAGTGAAATGAAGAGTATCACCAAGGGTGAGAATCACTATCAGTCTGGCCATGTTGAAAGTGTCAACTTTATGGCTTTCACTCCAGCAATGGTGGTGAACGAGTAGCCTGGATGTTGGTCGTTTTAGCTGTTTTTTTGAAAACATGTTTGTTGTTTATTTGTTGGACATAATTTCAAATTACCAATTTTATAAATTATTTAAAAATGTGACAACCCCTCTCTTGGGTGTTTTGAACGTCTAGCTGATGAATATAGAAAAAAAAATGTTCAGTCCATTGACTATATTTTTTCCGAAAAGTGGCACCAGAAGTTCATCACCAAAGTGGGCGGGACTACGGAGCTCTATAGTTGCAGGCGAGACTGGGTGGGGGGTTGCTTGTTAAATGGACTTACTCCAGGAAAACTGAGATTTAGAAACTCCGTATTCGGCAGAGTTGTCGCGAATCGTGTACCAATAAAGATAAAACATGGAGTCTGTGGTGTCCACTGATAGTTTGGCTGCAGGAGCAATGAATGTCTCAGCAAAATCAGCAAAAGTTCAGCAAAATCTCAGTGCCGGCGGCATGGCCACTAGGCATCTGCGCAAAGGGGTTAATGATAACTTTGATTATTATTTTTCTAAAACTTGACAAATTACATGGTACATTTTTCTGTTAAAACATTTTACCCACAGTTTATACTGCATCATTGCATGTAGTTACATCTGGGCCATCAGTATCCAAGCACATAGAAACTAGGCTATATACTGTATGTGGCCCTCTTTGGTAGAATTAAACGTCTGCTGGCCACTCTCCTACTCATCTGTACTTGTTCAATACTACCAGGTTTTTAAGGGAAGTATCAGCTTTTTCTGGCAGTTATATCTGACCTTCAATGAACATATAAATCACAAGCGGGCTAATCGTAACAAAATACAATCATTGTTATGATCATAAGCTTACGATTCATTATTTTCAATTACGAAAATAACTAACTGAAAAAGCAGCTCTGCCAAAAATTATGATTCCATTTTTCTTAAGAGGGACGATAAAAAGGGACAATATCAATGATGCCAGGTCTACGCTCAGTTTTGTGGAATCTAGCTAGCTGACAGGCTTTGCCCCACTGCTGGCAATGTTCGATACAGTTAAAGATGGGAATTAGAGTTAAACTATCGCTATTCATGGGACATGCTATGTGATGATACTGACAACCAGTAATGCAGGCAATTGTCCATCTTAGAAGAGTTCATGTTGAACTTTGAATTCTACAGGTTTAACATAAATAATAATATAATTAATCATGATAAAAATCAGTTGAACCATACTTGTTGCCCAGGTGCGATAGGAATATATTTTTTTGTTTGCATAGTGCATTTTTTCATTTCAAATGCGAAAATTTTATCGCATTTTACAGCCCTGCAGAGGCTTTCCTGAATGTTCTCTGATGTTTGTGGAGCGCTCGTGAATTCAGCGCAGGTGCAGCTCCTCCGCTATTAATACCTGGGGGAAGTGTAGTCTGTGGTACCAAGATATGAACCTGCCGCATTATTTTAGATTTGTCATATTTTACATTTTCTGAAAGGGTCATTGTTACTTTGAGTCCTGTTCATCATGTGATTATTGCTAATCAAAATAATAACTCTTCATTGATGAGTACATTTGTCATAAATGAAAACTGTGATGGCCACTGTTTGCTAGATGTGTTTTTTATTTTTGTTCTGTGAAGCAGGTGGGGACAGAAATTATTTTCGGTGTCGCTTCTGGGAACACAAACCCCTTTCTCATCATTCGAGCAGGAAAATAGGTTTCCCATGCCTTTTCACTTCAGAAAAGCAGCACAAATTGAATTCTCAGTAGTCCAAAAGAGGAAAGAATCGAATTGGGTCTGATTCATTTTTCGCTTCCATTCGTCCTTTAAAACGGGCGGGAGAAGAGGAGAAAGGGGGGAGGGGACTGGGGGGCGGTTTTTTGTGTTTTTGTGTTTTTTTGCTTGTTCTCCTTCTACTCTAAGGCACTCATTCTCAAACTCATTCCATCGAGGGGGGCGAGTGTTTTTTTTTTTTTTTTTAAACCATGCTCTACACCAGCTGATTCCACTAATTAGTGCACCTGGTTGAAGAGCTGAGCGAATTAATGAATGAAATAGGTGTAGGGCACAGTTGGAACAAAAACCTGCATACACTCGGCCCTCGATGGAATGAGTTTGACATCCCTGCTCTAAGGCATGAGAGAGAGTCTGTACTGTAGCTTGATGCAGGGGTTTGGTTCCTTAACAAGCCACCGCGCAGGTGAATGAAAAGGAGCGCGATGCTGGTGTTTTGATACGCTGCTCTTTGCCTTCTGTTACAGTTGAGCATACCACCTATATCGGCGGGCTTGCTTATCCGGGGTACTTTAAGCAGGCTTTGATTTTTAGAACTCCAAACTGTGTACTGAATGATACGCCTGGTATATAGGCCAACATGACCTATTTTTAGGAGCGGCAATAAAAGTAAAATAGAATGTGACAAAGCGTTGTCTGGAGGGCAAGTAGATTAATAGTTTCATATAGGTGTAGGGCGGACTACTGTGGTCCCCTATATTTTGTGAGTGCCTGGTTTTCTAGCCTTTTTAATATTCCGTTGTGTATTTGATAGATCTCTATTTTATGAATATGTATCCCCAAGCTGCAGTACATAATTGGGGATGAGATTGTATGTAAATGAATCGCGTTGGCCTCAGACCTTTGTGTCTATGATTTATGACCTGTCCAATATGACAGACACATGGGTGACATGATTAATGTGGCTCTGTTTAAGATAGATTTTTTATGGCTGTCTGCTTACATGGAGAAAGTTTGGTGTGAACCGGTTGGAACAGCTAAATGTGTTCATGTGATTAGACAGAGGAGCCCTTGCCCTCGTGGTCGCATTGTAGCACATCTGTGACTGGCTAGAGGAACATGCCTAAAGGCGACTGCACCATCTTGTTTCCCTTCATTCTATTAGTGGCTTTCTCGGGGCTGCCTTGCCTAAAGGTGCTCACAGGTGAGTGCTCACTAATTCAATTGCCTACACTCTGCCTTGGGCATTGGAGAGCTGATCCAATTGTCGAGTAACTGTTACAAATGAGAAGCACATAAAGTTGCAGTGCGTGCAAGGGAACTTGAGAGATAATATGTATATGGTTCAATAATGTGACGTGTAAATTTTGTGTCCGAATGTAATTTTCCGGAACGATAAATGCATCATATCATGCTATGCAATTGTACTCCTTCTCCTTACAGTACCACTGAAACATTTATGGGGGGG
This sequence comes from Ilyophis sp. 1 JC-2022, assembly GCA_022702515.1. NCBI lineage: Eukaryota > Metazoa > Chordata > Actinopteri > Anguilliformes > Synaphobranchidae > Ilyophis > Ilyophis sp. 1 JC-2022. Next base: position 17,418,168 of record CM040394.1, read on the forward strand.
GGGCTGGATATTTGTGTGTGTGTGTGTATTTGGGTGTGTGAGTGGGTGTAAATCTGTGTCCATTATCTGTATATCTAGGCACAATTGGTTAAAAAAAATCTAATAAAAAAACCTAATTATGTAACCAAATTATTTTCTGGAAAATTCTTTCTATTTAGGTCAACTCAATTTTACAGGTTATATGAAATACACAAGAGCTCTTTTTGAAAATATGAGGATTCGGCGGTGTTTCGCAGGCATTGCTTTGCCCTGATCTTGGACTTAGATAATGTTTTTGGAGTGGGTGAGGGGTGTTGTGTTCTTATGCTGCCTTGTGAGTGCAGCTCCTTAAATGTTTTGTGTGCTAAAGAGTTTCCTTCAGCTCACCTGAGTTTGGATTGGGGACTGCAGACACCTGTTGGGCATTTCCAGAGAGAATAAGTTCTCCAGCTCGAGGTTAGTTCATTAGTTCATTGGCATTTCCTCTGGCGTACTTCATGTGCGTTACCAGTTTTTGCTACCGTTGAACTGTTGAAGTAGCCAGCATTGTGGTGTTTGGTTCAGGTAGTATGCAGCGCTTACTATTTTGTAGTTTGTCGTGGTTGCTGTGCTGTAGGGATGTGCATTTTGCTGTTTGTATTTCCACGTGATTCCCCGTTTTTGGAAGCAGGTTTTTGCTTTGTGCGAGCATATTCAAATCTTTTGAATGCCACTTTGTGTTTATACAAAGTGTGCTCGTCTGATAGCTTCTCTGAGGTAATTGTGTAAACACGGAGACTTGCTACAATGGAGGAGATATTTTAAAAAACATTTTGTAAGTTGCCTGTGAGAATTGTAAATTAAAGTCGGTTTAGGCCAGAACTCCTGGATTGAACGGTTTTTGTGTCCTTATAAAAAAGGTCAGAAACAAGGCCTGTTCTTTGCCTCAGAAGCAGCTTGATTTATTTTTTTGAACACAAACAAACATAATTGAGATTATATCATGCAGCACTGAGAATGTTATCTTTTTTGGCTGAAGGAACTTAAGTAAAACAAGTGTACTAGCATTACGTCACAATGGCAAAAAAAAAATGCAGTTGCCAAGTGAAATATGAGAATTCAGGGGACAGGATATCGTTGTATAATCCAAGCAAACCAGCAGAGCCAGCAGATCTGTTGGTGATTGTCCAAACATCAAAGCACTATTTGAGCTTCTGTAGTCCAGTACTTACTATTACACAGAATCACAACCGTTCCTCCATTTAAAAATCGATGCTGGAACCCTCGTGTAAAGTGTGACCCATAATACATTTGCATTGTTTGGATAATGAGATAATCTATCAAGAATATATGATAAATGATCTATAGCACTTTGCAGGTAGATGCGACAAGTGTTGTGAGGTGTAGTCATTTGTAATTTGTATATTTTACTTATGTCTGTTTATATCCAGTTTGACGTTGGTAATATAGATATGTACAGTACAGTCTGTGTTGAACATGGGGGATTCCAAAGGCCTAAGTATATTGCTTACACTGTCTCCAAAGGGACAAGCTAACGACAGATCATGTCACTTAGCTATTAATAGGGTTGGGCACTTCTGTCACCATTTTGTTTTAAGTATCATAGTTCACACCAATGTTGTTTACAGAGATATCTTCCATCATTATGGCGCGCCAACCTGGTGAACTCTGTGAGGTGACTGCTCTTGGAAAAATTAACTGTGCATTCATTTTTTGTTAAAATAATCTCTTACTGTTAAACTGTTCCAATGTTCAAATATTCCCCCCCCCCCCCCCCCACACACACACACACACACACACACGCACACTTTGTAGAGCCAGTGGCCTAATTATAATGTTGCTGTGACCTGCAATACACTTGTTTTACTGTGCTTTTACTGTGCACTGGTACCAAAATCAACTGTTTAAACTTCATATGAACTGAAGCATCCCTGAATGGGACCAGGTGTTCTGCTACAGGACAGTGTGAAAGGGGCGAGCCCAATGAAAGCAGTTAGTCTTTGAAGTTTGCCCTAGTTCTGCCGGAGTTGCTGGTTGAACTAGGCTTTTTCCTTCTGCTCCAGTTCCTGCTCCCGGGCACTGCGCTGGATTAATTTCAGACCTGGTGTACTGTGGCTGTACCATCTAGCATTGTGTCATCTAGGAACCTTCCTGTTTTATTTAATAAACAATTTATAGCTTTACTTAAAAGAAATGGTGCAACACAAATAGCAGTCGCCATCGTCCTTTTTGTTTGACTTCAATTCACTCATTGTATGGTTTCTAAACCTCATTCAGAATGAAACTTTTATTTCCAAGGCTTTCAATTAGGAAGAAGCATCAAAGTTTCCATTCATATGCACAGATCAAATGGTTTATACACTGCCTGGCAAAAAAAAAAGTTGCACACACTAATATTTTGTTGGACCGCCTTTAGCTTTGATTACGGCGCGCATTCGTTGTGGCATTGTTTTGACAACCTTATGCAACGTCACAACATTTATTAGAGTTGCTTTCATTTTTGGCCGAGATCTTGTATTGACGACGGGAGAGTCAAACCACTCCGTAAAGTCTTCTCCAGCACATCCCAAAGACTTTCAATGGGGTTAAGGTCAGGACTCTGGTGGCCAATTCATGTGTAAAAATTATTCCTCATGCTCCCTGAACCACTCTTTCACAATTTGAGCCTGATGAATCTTGGATCATTGTCATCCTGGAATATGCCCATTGATGGGATAACCTTGTCATTCAGTACATTCAGGTACTCAGCTGACTTCATTTTATTGCTGCATAACGTTGCTGAGCCTAGACCTGACCAATTGAAGCAACCCCAGATCATAACACTGCCTCCAGAGGCTTGTACAGTGGGCACGATGCATGACGGGTGCAACGGCAACTTTTTTTTTGACCAGGCAGTGTATAAAGGGTTTAGCTAGTTAGCTAGCAACAACTGCACATAACTACCATATAAAGTTTGTATAACTACTATAGCCATGTTACAATTACTCTTCAAAGAAGTATTCGGCTCAGCTGCCCTTCGCCTTCTGTCCTCCCAATGTTCCCTTTAAATGTTAATTTTAAATGTTAGTGAGGGTTTTATGCTTTTCCTCCCTTTTCTTCCAATTTTGGAAATTTTGGACCAGCTGTCGCTAGTAAGTGATGAGACATTGCAATCCCAACCTCCCTAGAAACCCTCCCATGCCTGGGCCATGCTTGAGCCAACTATGCATAGACTGCATAGCTGCGCCGTTGACGCTAGCACGGTCGGATTTGTAACCAGACCACTGGGTTCTGGGTTCTGTCCGTGCACTACAACAACAGTGCCTTAACAGGATGAGCCAACCAGCAGCTAAGAATGATGGCAATGTTAAATGTCTTTTGTATGCGGGGTACTGTGTTACCAGTGCTATGCAACTGTATTTATGGAAGCCATTTTGTAAGTGAACCCACTGAGAACTGTAGCTGGTGCTCTGTTCTCTCTAGCAGCCATTCAGTAGCAACTGCACATCCGTTTATCCTACTATGATATGTTTTCGTGCAACTACTTTTTCTGGACCATTTTGCTTTCTTGAATAAGTAAAAAGGTTAAAAGAAAGTGATAAAAATAACAACGGAATCCCCTTTCCAATATTGCATCACCTGAGCATCATCTAAGCCAGTGGTCCAAAACCTTTTCAGCCATGACCCAAGGATATCAATCAATACTTTTTCGCGACCCAGACGAATGTAATTCTCATTAATTAACAATTCATTGTAAAAACTGCTGACAATAGCCAGTAGGCAATTAATCACTAAAAGCATAGTAAAATTAACAGAATTAATTTTGCACTGGACTAGTATTACCTGGGGACCGCATGTGATTTAAGACATCCACCCCCCCCCCACCCCCCCCGTGTTTTGTGCAGAGCATTCGCACGGGCTAAACGATGTCTGTATTTCACTCGAATGTAGTTTAATGATCTAATTCCAAGGATTTTCACCGGATATGATTGAAACGTAACATTACTTTCACATTGTCAGTTCGCTAAGAGTAATTTCTGCACATTTAAGGCAGGGTAGGCAGATTGGTGCATTGACGGTGGCTATAGGCTTGGATACAGTTCACTTTAAATTTTGTCATTTCCGAAGTCGGCCTAGCCTTCATTGAAAGACCCGCACCCAAAATGTTGTCAAAATGAATTATTTGCACCGCAGCATCCATAATTCTCGACCCAGAAAGAAGCAGAAAAAGCCGTGGAAAAAACAACGTAAGACCTATCAATGCGGGAGAAAAAAATTTCACCACACTGAGATGCCGATTCACACGGGAGTAATTGGCTACTATCAGATGACCTCTGTGGTTTGAGAAATATGGTAGCCTAATTTACGGTGGAATTTTTACTTTAAAAATTACGAACTTTGAAGATTCGCACAGGATTAAGATCACAGACGAGCCTACATATTAAAATGTTACACTCATCGTCAGTGCGTCTCTTTTTGCTGGGATGTAGACTTCTCCTTTTTCCAGTATAGGTAACTTAAAACAAATTAGCGAGCTAATATTTCAATACAGCCAATATTTCAATAGCGGCCAAATCTAAACAGTAAAAAAAAACAAAAAAACTGTGTTTAATGAAAAGTAGTTTCATTATTTAATTGTACAAAAGCAGAGTGACATTACTGAATACTAACACTGTTCATATAGGCCTAATCGCATTGGACTGTTGCTGTAGCCTACATGATCCCGCGACCCAATAGATATCTGGTCGCGACCCACAGTTTGTGCACCGCTGATCTAAGCAACATGAATCAATGAGGAATAAGAGATGGTCTTTTGATATCTACTTTGTCTTATGATGATTTAAGGATGAAGTTGAAGTTCCCTCTGCTAATAGAACAAGCTCAGTAGAGGAGTTGCTGTTTATTACTTTATCTAACCATTTTGATATTGGTTTGTGTGTAACGTCTTATGACAGATACTGAGCTTTTAAGTACGAAATGTTCTGACAGCTTATGCTAGTGGCTGCCTTATGACAAACCTGCAGGAAAGCCAACTGAATGTCTCAATATCATCTCATTCCTACTTTAGTACTAAAATGGGGGGGGGGGGGCTCCATTTGAAGCCATATCTATCTATTAATGTACCTGTTGTTAGTTGTTATCTGCCTATAGTGAAATTGCAATACAGTATTAGCTTGCAAGTTTTCTGACATGAAGTTGTGAGAGCTGATAATTAACTATTAATGACAGCCTCTTATATCTGTTTAACAGCAGTCTAGTGAGCGAATAATGGCCATTGATTAATTTTATACGAACAGAAAGGACAGATATAATTCACTGCTTTTATGGTGCTATACCAAGCACTGCTCTCAGCACCTTTCTTTCATCTGAGATTAAGAAAATAAAATATGTACCTAGCCTCATGGTCAGACAAGTTGGGGAAACTCTGAGATGATGCGGTTAGTCTTGGTGTGAGTTAGTGAGAGCATTACAAAAAGTGTTCGTTTCAGCCCATTGGAGACATCAAGTTGCATGAGTGAGGCAAGGGGGAACAATTCAAACAATTCAAAGAAGTCCATTACGTCATAAATCCGGTCGCGGTGAATTGGCTCCATTTCATCCCGAACGCTGTCATATTCAGAGAAGGGTGAAATTCAGCGTGCCTTGTTGAATCGTACTGTGTTGGCACAGAATGCTTCTGCTGTAGCTGAGAATGACTAAGGGAAAAACCAGCTGCACAAGAGCACGAACACTGCAGTGTGCCTTTTTGCACAGCAGCTCAAAGTTTATTCCTTAACGTGTAAATCCAGTTTGCTTTACTTCAACGTTAGCTCCAATCGTCATTATTGCAGGCTTATTGTGGTCTTGTTGTTCCTGCTCTTATTCGCAACTTTCATCCTTCAAGTATTGCTGTATTTTGTTCATGATCATTTGTGTCCGTTTCCGTTCCATTTTCCTGTTTGTCCATGATCCAATTCACAATAAGCTCATAGTTCTAAAATAAGCACATAAAATATTACAGGTGCCTTTTTTTAGTTGCATTTAGTTTTTTATTTATTTATTGGAAATCCTGTCTTGTAGAGTATATTTCCTGTATATATACAGTATGTATAATGCCTTTTTAAAAAGATGTTTTGTTTTTCTGAAAGCACACCAGAGCATTAAAGTGCCTATGGAAGTGGTGAGGGAACCAACTGAGCGGCAGCAGTGGTGCAGAGAAGGGGGGCGTGTTTGAAACGGTCAGGGAGAGAGGAGGACGAGCTGCAGGATCCTGAATCAGCTTTCTGCTGACGGCCCCTGGAGACGTCGGGGTCTTTGGTCTGCGAGCACCAGCACGCACACCGTGACCGGGTGGGGGGGCGGGGAGGGGGCTTACCGACGTACGTACCAAACATATCCATTTTTCAGATGAGCATTTACAGAGAAGGCTTTTGAGTGCTGCTCAGAGCTAGGCTGCACTGACGGACCGAATCACCGTCAGCGGAGAGAGGAGGGGAGGGGAGGAGAGGAGAGGAGAGAGGGAGGGGAGGAGAGGAGAGAGGGAGGGGAGGGGAGGAGAGGAGAGGGAGGGGGAGAGTGTGAGAGGTGCGTGGGGGAGGGAGGGAGGGGGGAGTTTGCATCGTCCAGCCTTCCTGCCCTCCACAGGCAGCTGACATTCCTATCTGACAACACGGACTAGAAGTGGAAGGACCAAAAACTGGCACTCCCCCCCCCACCTGCCCCCCTCACCCCTCCCCCCTGAGAGATTGTGCGTCCATTCCTTTATAGTAGTTCGTTTTGGCTCTTTGTCAGTGCAATGGGGATGCTGGCGGTATGAATATATCATGTTCACAATAGAGCGAGCCAGTGCAGTGCAACCATGAAAGCGCAGCGGGAGAGACTGAGAATTCCTGGGCTGACGTTGGAGTGAGTATTTTATTTTTTTTCTCTCTCCTCTCTTTCATATCGATAATGACAGCTCTGCTAGAAGTCCTTATTTGTTTTCCCGTGCCGTTGTTTTGGTTTTCCTTTGCGTCTGTGAGCAGCATTACCGCTGACGGTGTGTGCAGATTGGCAGCAGCAGCATCTGCAGGAAGTGCCGTTTAAAAAAAAACAACAAAAAAAAAAACACTGCAGCTAGCTTGCTAGCTAGCTAGCACCAGCTCAAGCCTGTGTATGTATGTATGTATGTATGTTTGTATGTATGTATGTATGTGTGTGTGTGGGCATGTGTATGTGTACCTGTCTGTATGTGTATGTGTGTGTGCATGTGTATGTGTATGTGTCTCTATGTGTGTGTGTGTGTGTGCGCGCGCGCCTCTTCCAGCCCTATGCCGGTGGACTGCAGCAGCTGCACAAAACTGACCCGTCTGTTTTCTTGCAGTGACACGCAGATACACTGCATAATCATCTTGACAGTATAGTGTTAAACTGATTTGTTTAGCTAGCTACGATCAATGATCCGATAGTCTGAAGTACCTTCACAAAAGGCCTTCTGTTGTCAGTGAATAGCGTGAACTGGGTTACCACAATAGAAGAGACGTCTGAGGGCGAAACCAAACAATTTTCCATTGTCCACATTCAAATTTGCGGTTCCCTTTTGTACAAAATACCAGCGCAACTCACGGTAAAATCCTGCGCAGGAGCTGCTGGTTGTGTCCACGGGCCACAATGGCGCATGTTTACATTTGTGTATCATGTGGACACTGCATCAGGGATCGCACCGCTAAGGAGTCAGAACCTTGCATGCGTATTTGAGCACGGTTCGCATTTATCCTGCTGTCACGAAACGTTTTTACAACACGTGAGCTCGCTACCAACACAACACGCACTCGAATGCAATTATGGGGATACTGATGCTGCATGCTGCCGTAGAGGACATGTAGGGTCATTCTGTAAATTATTGTTGGCACTTTACCAAATTGTTGCCCACCAACGTGTGCCGTACATCTAATTTGTGTCCAACGTGTATTTCACATTCTCCGCAAAGCACTAATTGCTTTCTAAGCTTATTATTTTTATAGAACATAAAGCTAAATCAGCTGAACACGTCCCTTTTCCCTTGGGCGCTCATAATTCAAATGAGCCTTTTTTGTTTTGGAAGGTGGTGCAGTACAGTTGGGTCTCTTATCCCCTTTCAGAAACCTCCGTGTGCACTCTCACGACAGAGAAGGGCTGCTAGCATTGATCCTTCTTTGGAGATAATTCGTAAGCTCTTCATTGCCCTAATTGTGTTTCCACTGCAAGTGGACAAGGGCTAATGCTTGAAACCCTGTGGAACTATAAAGTACAGTGCCTCAACAATATCTATCGGAATCCCCCACATCCAAAAAAATAAATAAAACGAAAAATTAAGAAAATGTGAATATAATTTTTTGTCGTGTTATTATATGTCTGATAGTATCACAGTGAGCATGTGCAAGTATTGTGCTATTGGAGGCTTATCCTTCCTCTGCCGATGCTCTCTCCTGTCAGCCATTGTACTGGTCATTGTAACAGTCCTGCTGAAGAGCCACTGTTTATGAAATTCAATTTAACTTGCAGCCTCACGCCGAGAAGCTTGAGTCCAACTCCCACAAGCCCTTGCAGTCCATGTAGCCCGCTGCACGCATTTCATTTTTGGAGGTAAGAGCGAGCACTACCGTATGGACATTTTGTGATTGAGCAGATACGATGGTCTCTATGCCCAGCTGTTGAAGAAGGTGGGACTGAACTAGTATCAGAAAATGGTTTACAAGACTGATAACAATACTACAAAAATAATGCTGTAGCCTGTTGTTTCTGTGGCTTTTCTGTCATTGAAATAAATGAGCAGTGTATGTGTCTAGCATGATGAAAGGGGAGGACACAGTGCTTGCGTGCTTACGTAATGTTCTTAGTGTCACACCACCCTGCCCCTCTTTTTATTTTTTTATTTTTAATCCATTTCCTTTTTTTCACCCGTATTTAAAGTGCAAAGCAGGATTTGTAGCATTAGCAAACGGAACGGACATCTGGTTCTGCTTGGAAAGAGTGTCACACTTTGAGAATCAGTCTTTGGACCCTGAGTAGACTCTTTCATGCATGTTAAGGAGTAGAGAGAAGGCCTCCGGAAACATTGATTACAGGTTACGTGGTGAGCTTTGCTCATCTTTGAATAGTGCAATTTTTGTTGTTGTTGCTGGGAGCGTGTTGGGTCTTCAGTGAAATAAATCCAATTTATTAATATATAAATATGTTTTTTTTTTTATGAGCGATGCAAAAAAAAAGAAAAGGAAACTGATTCCTCCATGATCCCAAAAAGTAAGGTAGCATTACAGAAAGCAAAATACTGCTATGCTAGTTGTTTTTGCAATGGTGTTTGTATGATTGATGAACATTGGGCTACTGAAGAAGCAGCGTGGCTCCTTTGGGAATGACTCAAAATCCCAGAATACTCTTCTGTTGTCTGCTAATGGAGTTTGAGACACCAGCCTGACTGGCCTTGGTCAGGGTCCCATGGTTTCTCTGTGAATCGGGCTTTGTTCCTGTGATCTGGATCCTGGCTCCTGTAAATGAAGTGGGTCACTGAGGCAGAGCCTTTTTTTGTTTTTTGTTTTTTTGTGTGTGATTTGATTGGTTCTTGTTTATGCAATAACATTCTGCTGACATTCAGCATTGATGTGTTGGGAAAGTCCAGTAGCGATGACCCAACACCCTCTGCCCTACCCCCCAGACCACTTCTCCCCAAAATATGCATTTAGCCATATTTTATGAAATGAACATTTATGAAATGGAGTAATGGGGACTCATTAAAATTGTATTGTGCGCATGAATAGGTTTTGTTCAGGAAATAATTGAAATTTAAGGAGTGTAATTAATATTTTCCAGGTCCAATTGCACATCTGTTAACGTATGATGAATTAATATGAGTAGGCTTTTGGGGCGCAATACAGTTTTTTCAACATTACTGACAGGGGAATTCAAATATTTATGTTATACTGTGAAATATCATTTTGAAGATGCATTTACCTTCTCTACATTTGGAAAAAGGAAGGAATTGTTTATTTAAAGAACAAGATGTCATATTGTTTAGTTGTAGCTTTGGTGTAATTACACCCACAATGTGCTAACCTCACATGTATTCACTGCTCTTTGTGTTTTTCTTTCCACTGATAATTGTGTCCAGTAAACTTTCCTGCAATGAGCAGTTCTGCAACAGACGCCCACTCCACTGTCAAAGGCCAACTCATCTACTTCCATTTAGTGGAAATATTTTAGTGGAGCCTAGTGTCTCTTTTCCTTTGAAATTTGAGTGTGCGATTGTTTATCACCATTTGTTTTATGAAGACATCATTGGAGGAGTCACCATTTAGTGACACATTTTTATTGAACTGTTATTAAACCATAAAAGATGTAAAGATCTCCAAGCACGTTCATGGTTCTGCTTACAGTTTAACATTTGTCACATCGCATCAAATTAATTACAACAGATGCATTGACCACCTTAATGGAAATTGTTAAATTGCCTGACACTTGTTACAGTCACAATGAATTATTTGGCAGTAAACTGTAGGACCCAATATGCAAATGACCACAGCCTTGAACCTCTGAAGATGGATTGTCCAATGTATGCATGGTTTTATTTTAGTAGAGAATGCTCAGTATAATCAGCTCACGCCCATTTGAGTAACTTTAATTTTGAGGACACCCTGTCCCGTAATCACCTCCTTCTCATTTTCTGCTTGAAATATGGTGGGATTGACTTGAGAAGGAATTGCTTCTCCGTGTACGGCTCAAACAGGCGGATCTTCTTTTTAGGTTCTTGGGTTAGAGCAATGAAATGTTTTTTTGGATGTGACTTGCGGACCGAACGCCAGCCATGCACGAGTCAAATTGACTGTCACCACCTGCTGATGAGTCTGGTAAAAAAGTGCTGCCTTTTTACATTACAGGCATTTAGCAGACGCTCTTATCCCGAGCGACTTACACAACTTCTTATTACATTTATCCATTCATACAGCTGGATATATACTAGGCCAGTACAGTGGTCCTGAGGCCAGTACAGTGGTCCTGAGGCCCAGCCCATGTTATACGAGGGGAGAGCAAGGCAATAACGGGAGCACTGCGCCCATTTACGAGTTTGGGGTTTCTGCACTCTTCTCTGTGGCGGGTATCTGTGATATGAACCTGCCATTCTGTGTGGTCTTCCTGTCATAAAGAGGTATTGCTGCATGCATTTGACTTTGTTTGGTTTTCATTTGAGGTTGCACTCAATGTTTTTCTCTGACGGGCATATATATGAGTATCATCAAGAAGGATGAGCCTGCCTCTCTTCCCCATCAGCTGTGTAAGCTGTGCTACACAATGCCTCGCTAGCAGCTTGTTGCTACCTGCTTGTTCCGCTTGACACGACTCAACCGCTTGATCAGAGCTGTTGAATTATTAACAACACATGTTTTAAACATCTTATTGAGACATTGTTTCCTCTTTGTGTTGTGTAGTTTTTCCTCTTTCCCTATTGTGATTGCCTCTGTGTGATTTGGTTACACAGTGTTGGACTTTGACTTTGTGCTGCTTCCTCTGATGTGATAAAGGCTTTCTTGTGTATTTTTATGCTTGGCTAAAAGAGACATACACTGACTGCACACAGTTGTTTTAAAAATATGCAGTCATATCTTTAAATTATGAATACACTGGTTATTTGACATTGAATTTATTTAAAATACAACCTTATTTCAAGAGTGAATGTTTTTAGTTTTTGAAGAAATTCTAAATCTTTATGTGCACTGAGTACTGACCATACGACTAACAAGGTCAAGGACCTTTTTGCATTTTGTGTTTTTGCTTGTGTGTGAAAGAATTTGTCAGTAAGGAGTCAGTATGTATTTGTTGAGTTACCGTAGGTTTGTCAGTAAGGAGTTAGTATGCATTTGTTGAGTTACCATAGGTTTGTCAGTAAGGAGTCAGTATGCATTTGTTGAGTTACCATAGGCTTGTCAGTAAGGAGTCAGTATGTATTTGTTGAGTTACCATAGGTTTGTCAGTAAGGAGTCAGTATGCATTTGTTGAGTGACCATAGGTTTGTCAGTAAGGAGTTAGTATGCATTTGTTCAGTTACCATAGGCTTGTCAGTAAGGAGTCAGTATGCATTTGTTGAGTGACCATAGGTTTGTCAGTAAGGAGTTAGTATGCATTTGTTGAGTTACCATAGGCTTGTCAGTAAGGAGTCAGTATGTATTTGTTGAGTTACCATAGGTTTGTCAGTAAGGAGTCAGTATGCATTTGTTGAGTTACCATAGGCTTGTCAGTAAGGAGTCAGTATGTATTTGTTGAGTTACCATAGGCTTGTCAGTAAGGAGTCAGTATGTATTTGTTGAGTTACCATAGGCTTGTCAGTAAGGAGTTAGTATGCATTTGTTCAGTTACCATAGGCTTGTCAGTAAGGAGTTAGTATGCATTTGTTGAGTTACCATAGGCTTGTCAGTAAGGAGTCAGTATGTATTTGTTGAGTTACCATAGGTTTGTCAGTAAGGAGTCAGTATGCATTTGTTGAGTTACCATAGGTTTGTCAGTAAGGAGTCAGTATGTATTTGTTGAGTTACCATAGGTTTGTCAGTAAGGAGTTAGTATGTATTTGTTGAGTTACCATAGGCTTGTCAGTAAGGAGTCAGTATGCATTTGTTGAGTTACCATAGGTTTGTCAGTAAGGAGTTAGTATGTATTTGTTGAGTTACCATAGGCTTGTCAGTAAGGAGTCAGTATGCATTTGTTGAGTTACCATAGGCTTGTCAGTAAGGAGTCAGTATGTATTTGTTGAGTTACCATAGGTTTGTCAGTAAGGAGTCAGTATGTATTTGTTGAGTTACCATAGGCTTGTCAGTAAGGAGTCAGTATGCATTTGTTGAGTTACCATAGGCTTGTCAGTAAGGAGTTAGTATGCATTTGTTGAGTGACCATAGGCTTGTCAGTAAGGAGTTAGTATGCATTTGTTGAGTGACCATAGGCTTGTCAGTAAGGAGTTAGTATGTATTTGTTGAGTTACCATAGGCTTGTCAGTAAGGAGTTAGTATGCATTTGTTGAGTGACCATAGGTTTGTCAGTAAGGAGTTAGTATGCATTTGTTGAGTTACCATAGGTTTGTCAGTAAGGAGTTAGTATGCATTTGTTGAGTTACCATAGGTTTGTCAGTAAGGAGTTAGTATGCATTTGTTGAGTTACCATAGGTTTGTCAGTAAGGAGTTAGTATGCATTTGTTGAGTTACCATAGGTTTGTCAGTAAGGAGTTAGTATGTATTTGTTGAGTGACCATAGGTTTGTCAGTAAGGAGTTAGTATGCATTTGTTGAGTTACCATAGGTTTGTCAGTAAGGAGTTAGTATGTATTTGTTGAGTGACCATAGGTTTGTCAGTAAGGAGTCAGTATGCATTTGTTGAGTTACCATAGGCTAGTCAGTAAGGAGTTAGTATGCATTTGTTGAGTTACCATAGGCTTGTCAGTAAGGAGTCAGTATGCATTTGTTGAGTTACCATAGGCTTGTCAGTAAGGAGTCAGTATGTATTTGTTGAGTTACCATAGGTTTGTCAGTAAGGAGTCAGTATGTATTTGTTGAGTTACCATAGGCTTGTCAGTAAGGAGTCAGTATGCATTTGTTGAGTTACCATAGGTTTGTCAGTAAGGAGTTAGTATGTATTTGTTGAGTTACCATAGGTTTGTCAGTAAGGAGTTAGTATGCATTTGTTGAGTTACCATAGGCTTGTCAGTAAGGAGTCAGTATGCATTTGTTGAGTGACCATAGGTTTGTCAGTAAGGAGTTAGTATGCATTTGTTGAGTGACCATAGGTTTGTCAGTAAAGAGTCAGTATGCAGCTGCTTAATTTATCAAGAAAAAAGTCATCTTTTGATTTATTTCACTTGGAAATTGGGTTCCTGAATACCGCTTGAATTACATTCACTCAGATGCAGTGTATTCCAACTGTAGTTGTGATATAACCTCAAAACAGAATTCTCATGCAACTATGTAGCCTCACTGGCAGCTGTTGCATTGGGAATTGGTGGAGAGGGTTATGGACTCATTGGCCGTTGGTTACTTTTGCCTATTGGAATCTTTAATTTTCAGTCGCTAACAGTACGCCGATTTCAGCACTCTCAAAGGGTCTGCTCACAGAGCAACCTTGGAGTGCCTTTTTACGTATGCAGTTGTATTAGCATTGTATGCTCTACATGTGTTTTTTTACACCGTTCAAAAATTCCAGAAGCCATAGCCTAGCCCTACACCCACCCATTTGAAGCTTGTAGATCAGTGGTGTCAAACTCATTTTCACCCCGGGCCACATCAGCATTATGGTTGCCCTCAAAGGGCCGGTTGTAACTGTAAGACTATAAATATAACCATACTTGGGATTTTCGCGGACCTCGATTGTAATTGTTGACGGGGGGGTGGGGGGTGCAATCAAGAATTTTCGCGGACGGACCTCGATTGTAATTGTTATCGTAAAAGTAAATCCCCGTTAACCAGCCACGTAGATACACGCGTCAGATAATTAATTTCTCGCGGGCCACATAAAATGACGCGGCGGGCCGGATTCGGCCTGCGGGCCGGGAGTTTGACACCTATGTTGTAGATGAACAGCATGAGCTGCCTGTGAGAATAACCCTTTAGGACCATCACTCTTGTGGCCTTTGGTCCGACAGCAGCAGTGGTGCAGTTACACCGCCCACTTGAGTCGAGGGAAATTCGTGCGTTTGCGCTCTGATATCTTTGTTTTTTAAAAGCTGAAATTGACTGATTTTCTTCCATTTCTTTTTTTTGTTTTTTTTTCTGAACAACTTTTTATTTTCATTTTAGTTTGCATAGAATACATCCAGAATATAAATAAACAAACACGGTACAGTTATACATTTCTATTTCAGGTTTTCCTTTGACTGTACCTGAACTACATTGTATTCATTAGCTATCAATTCCCAAACTGAGAAGTGCAAAATTTGCAATTTATCTTTTTATTTTTTATTTTTTTAATTTGTTTCTGATTTTTTCCCTTTTCCTCCCAATTTAGTAGCCAATTGAACCCCTATTCTATTTCAATTCCCCCCGTGTAGCAACCGCTAGAGAACCACCGCTGCACACCCCGTCTATCGGTACTTTATAGGAAGGATGCTACGTCCTCTACAGGGCGCAGCTCCTGACCGTGACACGCCCTGGGTTCTATCGTGCGCAGTGGTTCTCTCCGAGCCCCTCCCCCCACCCGGAAGCGACTGCCAATTGTCGCTTCCACAGGCCACCGGCCACGCTCGGCTGTGGCAGGACCGGGGCGCGAACCCCGATCCTCGGAGTACAACTCGCTGACTGAAAGTCTGCAATTTATCTTTTATCACAATTTCAAACTGGTGATATTTTGGTATATGATAAATATATGTTCAATGTATATATAGTATATATTCTCTGAATATTATATGAAATACTGTTATATTGCTAATATTTTTCAATAGAAGACATGTATCAAAGCACTACCAAAAACAGTCACTAAACTGGTTTTTCTTTTGAAAGGGCTGTTGACATTCAAACTCCTGGGATATTCATGTACTGTTGCCGTGTTAGGGCATGACTTCAGATGTGCTGATATGGATTATTCATTGCACTGACTAACACTCTGTCCCATTTCGTGAAGCAAAACAGCTTATATAAATAGCCATGTTGGTCTCAGACGGAGGATGCAAATTGCTTATAATTGTGCGGGTTGGTGTGTATGCGAGTTGTTTCTCTTTGTCTAAGTATAATGGGACAAGGTATCCTAAGTTCACTGTGATCTAACTGAGTCAGCTGAGAGTGTCTTTGAACCACCCTTTCTTAATGGGGACAAAGAAGGAGAGCACCTTCATAATCAGAGCACGGCCCATCGCGCGGGTCCTCTGGGATCTAAGGGGACACAGATAAAGGAAAGGGAAGATTTGGGGGGCCTGACGTCAGCGGGCTTCGCTTTCGCAGGTAATCCACACAGCCACAGAGACACAAAGAGCAGCCCGGAAAGCACAAACAGACTGTAATCTTCAGACTTTAGTCGCGCTGCAGGGCCGCAGATAGGAGCTTTACTGTAAGCGGCACATCTACTTTGTGATAGTGCTCATTTCCGTCCTCTTCCTCTTTGCCTTTGACTGTGATTACTATCACCCTGCGAGGACACGGGCTGCTGTAGAGTCCTGCCTGATTTCTGCTTCTTCATTCTCCACTGTCATCAGCACAGAGGCGTGTTGATGCTTGATTTCTCACCTGAAGGCCATTTTGCTTGTTCCCTATATATATATACACGGTGCCCTCCATATTGTTTGGAAGAAAGACATATTTTTTCTTTATTGGGCTCTGTGCTCTACAATTTTAGATTTTTTGATTTATCACGAAAAGATATCTCTGTCCAAACGGTATGAGAGAGAGATATTGCAATAATGAACAGCTGCCATGTTGAAAAAAGGCCGTCCCAACCTTCTTCCCGCTCTTCTATTTGAATATTGTCGCACTTGGGCATCCACTGTGTGATGGTTCTTATTGGTCGGCAGGCCGATGGTGGGGTGGGGGGTGGGGGTTGGGGGGAGGAAGGCAGATCAAAGGTGCATGAGTGACTGCAAGGCACTCCTGAAACAGGGCAGGACCCGCTCACTGTGCCGTCTGAGTGCGGGGGAGGCTGGAAGTGTCTAAGCAGAGGACTCTATGGAAAAGCACAGCATTCACATTTCAAATAGGCCTCTAAAATGCATTCCGAGAAGGCTTGGAAAGAAGCCAGACTGCGAAAGCTGTAAAATATGTTGCTATGTCTAGTGATAATGTGTTAGCGCTCTGAGCCAGTAATCCCTCCCCCCCACTCAGAATGTGAAATGGTACGTGCCTGTTAGATGATATGGAGCATGTTTAGCAGAGACGGTGCATGGGATACGTAGCACTCAGAAGCCACGGAAAAACAGAAGTCAGCAGTTGAGGATGCTTGGTGTCCCAGTGGCAGAGGTGGTCGGGTTCTGATCTGAAGGGAAAAAGGGAGTGTGTTTTTTGGCCGGTTCCCCGGAGCAGAGCTCTCCTCTTTTAGGACACAGGAAAGGGCACGGTGTCCCCTCTGGCAGACTGCGTGCATGCTGCAGTTGGCTGCAGATGTGTCAGGACAGATCAGACCAGGCTCTGAGCACTTTGCCGGGGCTGCCGGCTCCAGTCCTCCCGCGGACGCCGGACGCGCTTCGTCTCCCGGCCTTTTGAGCCCCCCCACGGCGCTTGCCCCGGGCCATTGGCATGACTTTGAGATCATGTCTGACTCCAGCTTTTGGACCGCTCTTTCCAACTTCTCCATGCCTCACTTCCTGACCGGAGCCAGACTTCGCCGGTCCAAAAGGTAACTGGGGGCAAAAGTGGCACGTGTTACCATGGCATCGGGCGACTCGTTTTTTAACTGCTCCAACGCGAGTCTCGCCAGCTTTACTTAAGATGTGTTTATATGTGCTTGAGAACAATGCGCAAAGGAGGAAACCAACGGCAACACGTTATCTGGGTGTTGCTTTCTCCATTGTCTTTGAGTTTTTTGCAGTGAGCTGATATGCCGTAAGGCATTCTATACCTTTGTTATCCAGCCGGTATTGTTAGGCACAGACAGGGTGTTTACAAGCAAAGTCTAATCATGTAGTTTCTGTTAACTTGGCAAGGGAAGTCTTGTTTTGTTTAAGAAAGACCGTTTGGATCCGCTGTGAGTTTTTAAAAAGCGCAGTCACCGCTCCTTCTCTAAGGTGCTTGGTGCTGCTGAGTGCACCTTTTCTGAAGGAAACACTGGAACTGGGACAGCTGGGATTGGAGTGGGTTTTTATTTTTAAACACCGTTTTCCAATACATGGGGATTTTCACAAGTGTGGTTCATTTGGAATTTTGCTTATGTTTCTGACCAGGAAACCAATTCCCAGAATGCCATTTTCTTCTTTCCCCCCCACAACTACTTTCTTCTGAAAAGTTGCATTTTAATGGCAGATGGAACATTGACAGAGAGGGGGGAATAGCTCTCATTCCAGGGACCATAAACCCAAGAGACCTCTGTTTTGTCCTAATTAGATTTAGGACAGGATAGGGCCAGCCTCTTTGCTTCCTCTTCCTGTTGTCTTGCGTACTGTATAATGTATTTTTTTGTGCGTGCCCATCCTACGCATATTTTAATCCTCAGTGTGACCTATTTTATAGTAAAGAACAGCTTAATAACAGATGGATGTAATCTTTGTGTTCTGAATGATCGGTACATAATGTATAAACTCATCTTGCATATTTCATCTCCATATTAAGTGTTCGGCCATTGTAACACTCAGCATTAACATTTTTATGTATTACAACAGTGGTGGATAAGACCTGAGTAGTATTTTATATTGCATTTGATGTTGGATTTTTCTGAAATGAAATTGTATGGAAATGTGGCCGTGTGGCCATTTTTTGCTGTTTGCTGGAAGGATGAACCAAAAAGAAGCACCTTGCGTGATGTATGTGTAGCAGTCGGATTAGCAGATTACATGTAGGTTCAATGGAATAGCTGTCTTGTGGATGGCGGGGCTCTCTCTTAATCCTGGACTCCATTCCTGTGCAGTCCTCAGTTATGGACATGAAATTATGCTAAAGCCCGTTTTACATAAACACTTAACTTGTTGAGCTGGAAATGGTTGACTTAAATTTTTTAATCTTTAAATTTATATAACTGACTTTATCAGTCTGTTTTTACATGTAATTCAGAATTGTAACCACGGCTATACTATTTGTTTTCAGGCCCTGCGAGCCGTTGTTCAGATATCACAGGTATATTAGAACATTTCGGCTTGCTTAACAGTATGAAGAAAGCAGGAAAGGGCTAAATCATGTTAACCGTCCGTGATATAATATCAAGAGGTTATGTCGGTTTGTTTGGGCATCCTCCCGTTTCCAATGTCAGTCTTGGTGACGGTGCTGTCTCAATTGGCCCTTGACTGAAAGTGTGTCATAGTTCTCAAGATCACAGGATGCACTGGGCCCAACGACAGCCCTAATAATAACTGCCTGGAACAGCGAAGAGAGGGAGCGTAATCCCCAGAGCGAGCGTGTCCGCATGCCTGTGCCACATGAACATAGAGCTGGGGAACTCGTGGAATGGTCTGACGTCAGGCCACTCCACTTCACATTCTCCTGACGAGCAAACGATGGCCTGGAGAAAAGCAATTAGGCCCCCGTGATATTTCTTTCCCTTTTTTTAGAATCTGTTCGGGTAATGATCGTAATAAGAATAACTCTTTAGACATTTTCCCGGTGAAGTTTAATTCAAATAACACAAATGCAAAAGGACTGAAACTGATAAGAGAAGGTTAACGAGGGCTACAATGAAATAAGAATGAAACGGGCATCTGTGCAGAGACAGTAGTTGTGAAATCTTTGTTTAGTTTATAGAAGCAAGTGACTAGTTTGGGCGTGTGTTGTTATGTGTTGCTGTGGTCCGTATTACATCATGCGTTTTGTTGTATCACCAGACAGTTGCTATAGACAATACTACACAGCTTTTATTGCTTGGAAATTAGAAATAGTTATGCGAATACCTTTGGGGATCTCATTTGTGGCTGAACTACAGATGTAATAATATAATATACCTGCTTACGCACCATGTTGTATATAGTATATAATACTAGAGTTTGACCTTGACTGGTGCTGTTTTTCTTGTAACTGTGGTTTAAATAAGATGTCTTTCATTGCTCTTGTGAAATATTAGTTTGGCCTATTATATTATACTGTATAGAAACTCCCTGGTTTCACAAACAAAAGCCAAAAACATCTCTCTGAAATGGCCTAGTACCTGATGAGATCTGATCTGAAAGCCAAAAAGGTGCCTCTCAAATCACCTATTACCAGATGAGGTCACGAATAAGGTTTATGGGCCTAATCCCATGAAGTGAGCTCTATAAATGGACTCAACTGATCATGCTGGACTGCACACCTCTAGGCCAGGTATTATTTTCTGGCTGTTGGCAGTCATATTACTGCTATTAGTGTTGAACAAATGTAAAACCTTTTAATTGACAGATATATATCAGAATACAGTAGTATCCCTATTTTGTAATAAGGCTTAGTCTATTATCTTATAATTACTATAGCTCCAAACACAAAATCAGTTCACACATTAGAATATATTATTATGGAATATTTGGATTTGTATTCTAAAGTTTGCAGTCAGAAGTTATGTTGCTTTTCATGCCACCGTAAGCGTGTGTGTGTTCAAATCAGATAATGTAATGAACTGATGTATTCAAATGGCCAATAAACCGTAGGCATCATTAGTGCGTGCGTGCGTGCGTGTTTTTGAGTGGTTAATAAAAAAGTGGGGTTTTTATTTATTTATATACAATATGTTGACAAGATATGCCTGTATTCTATTTCCGGCTCATCCTTGCTAACTTTAAAAACTTGAGTGCTATTAAATTGTCATTGTAATGGAATGAGTTGACAGATGAATTATTAACAATATAATAATTTTCACGAACACAAAACAATTGTCAAATAACACAGTAGAGGTGTCTGATGTTATTAGTGTTTTATCATAATAAAACAGTCTTTTCCTGACAACGATGGCCTACTTATGCAAGTTAAACTCAGCACGCTTTCTTTGTTGTGCAGTATCTCTGCCAGTTAAATAGAACTGAAGGCCAGAAATGCAAATATCTGTCAAATATCAGTCTATTAAAGGAACAAACTTTGTTTCACCACATATGCCTCGTTTTAAGAACAACAATGTACAGATACGACTGCTCAAAATGATTTGTCACACAAGCAGTTCTTTGCATCTGACAAAAATGCCAAATTTAACTCAAACAATTCACATGTGGTTCAAGTACAGATCCTCTGCTTTTATTAAAGGGTATTTTTAAATATATTTAGTTTTCACCAGCACCAGAGATTACTGCGCTTTTTCTACATACCCCCCCCCCCCATTTCAGGGCACCATAATATTTGGAGCTTCACTGGTGTTTCTGATTAGTCAGGCGTGTCCAATTGCTTTCTTAGTGCAGGTATGAGAGAGCTTTCAGTATCTAGTCTTGATTCTAGGCTTTTGATCACTGGAGTCTGTTATTGGTGTTTGTCAACATGAGGATGAGAGTTTTGCCAATGAAAGTCAAGGAAGCCATTATGGAAATAAGAGAAATAAGTCAAGTCAAGTTTATTTGTTTAGCACATTTACACATACACAAGGCAACTCAAAGTGCTTTACATAGGACATACAGTAGAAAGACATTATATAAAAAGTTA